>JAUPFV010000004.1:217948695-219148695 GCA_036936605.1 Limnanthes douglasii subsp. nivea
TCCTATAACTTATGGAAAAACTCTCATAATTTTTTAATATTTCATTGTCAACATAGTATCTACCTATTCAAAATCTTTCATCTTAAATGCAGAAGATAAAACCTCTTCGTTTTAGTAATCTCTTTCATGCCATTATTTAACATATATAAATCATTTACATATAGAAATATCATGACCACCATGTCACCACAACCTTAGTTCATAAAAAATTATCAATAGTATTCTGTCTGAATACATCAGATATAATTACGTGATCAAGCTATTTTAGGTGTTTGTTACAGACTATATAGCGACTTAACAAGCCTACACACATTTGCCTCATTTTTTGGAAGTATAAAACTTCAGTTTTTGTTCTATATAAATATACTAGTCAAGATATCCATTTAATATGTAATTTTAACATTTTTTCATGAACTTTGCGTCTATGTACCGATACAATTTTAAAGATAACTTTTATGCTCATGGTTCCAACAACCATAACATATGTATCAAAATAATTCATTCTTTTTTTATCAAAAAACTTTAACTATCAATCTTGTCCTAAATGTTTGAATGGTACTATATGTGTTATATGTTTCCAAATACCCACTTAAACCAATTTGATTTGAACATGAATGTAAATCAACCAATTCCTAACTGTAATTTGATATAATTGAATATATATCATCATATATGACCTTTTACCAAAATATAGAATCGCGAGAGGATATTGTTTTCTTATATGAAGTCCTCTTCTAAAAAAACACAACCAAATTTTTTTATGTGATTTATTCACAACTTTTTTCTACCAAGCAGAAGAATAAAATCTTTTCAGAATGTATTAGGTCTTTTATTTCTTTGATTCTCACGAAGTCGCACAATTAGAATACAACCAAATATGTTTCTCGCAAAGTTCTTTTTTTCTCGATTTTTATAAGGGGTAGAGTCTTATTATCATCATACAATTTAGATTCAAAGTATTTTACTTCTCTACATTTAAATAAAACATTAGGATCCAAGTCTAATAGTTTATAAACTTTGTTATTGGGTGCTTATTAAAAGACATACATCTTATAGCTCTTTGACCAACAATATCATTTTTATATTCATGCTTTTAAAAAATGATATGCCCCCTAATAATTTAAACTATCTAATATTTGGTTTCATTTTCGTCCATAAGCTATACATAGATATTTTAGTTTCTAAAAAGGAATACGATTGATAATATGGCATAAAGTTAAAAGTGGTGTGGTTTATTTATGTCTGAGGGTAATCTCGTAAATTGTTTTGGATGTTTTGTGGAATTTAATGTTTAGAGTGGTGAGTAGAGAGATAATTAAGTTGACTACTAGTAAAAAATTCTGATTACCCTCATTAATGAAAGTAGTTGGGGTATTTATACTTAATTACTGACCCATGGGCTTATTGGGTCGGATCATGAAGTCGGGTCAAGTTTAAGGACCCATTAGTAATCTGGTTTGAAGTGACCAACAACTAGCTTAGTCAACATTTAATACATTTGTCATGTTCGGAATTTTATTATAGTGGTGTGGTCCGAATTTTCCATAAGATTAAGTCAAGACATATTAACTCAAATATCTGAACTCATAAAAAACGACTCACCCCACAAATTAACATGCAACCTAGATGAACTAGCATTGAAGGATTCATCTCAATTAATGTTCTATTTTCTATTCAACCAATCTGTCTTGTTGAGGCATATAAATAACCAAACATTGATTTATTATCTCATACTCTTCAAAAACTAGAAAATATTCCATAGAAATATTTCAATTCCCTATCACTACATAATATTTTAATCTTAGTGTTGAATAGATTTTCAACTTTGAATTTGAATATCTTAAACATACCAAATGCCACAACTTTATGTTGAAACAAATAGATATAAATAAACTCGGAGTAGCCATCTATGAAAGTTTATAGTTTTATTAATTTTAAGGACTTAGACATTAGGTCTGAGCCAAACGAATAAGGCTTTACTACCGATTCGGTGCCTTATAAATCTTAGTGTTCTAAATCAATGAGACTACCGATTCGGTGCCTTATAAATCTTAGTGTTCTAAATTAATAATAGCTCAGGGATAAGTCTGAGCACATATAAATTCATTGACCAATATAATTCCTATAAATACATCATATGCCTTCATTACCGAGGGTCCTAACATTTTGAAAAAAAACATTAATGTCTTAAAGTTAATACCTTACAAACGTCTCCGACTTTCTTGGCACACATATTGCACAACTTGTGCCTCTTCCCCACTACTTTTAGTATTTCGCCAATAATTTCTTCCATTTCTTCCATCACTTCTACTCATTAATTCATCAACTCCTATCCCATCTTCCATTACTTTTGACCACCTTGGCCACTTATCTCATTCGATTTGGCACTACGACAATACTGCGTAACCAACATTTCACTCACTTATTATACTCTAAGCCCCTTTGCCTGGAATCAATCTATCACATATAAAATATATTTACCTTCACGTGTCAAGATATCATTTAAGTAACATATATCAATGTGTTCAAATCTACTAATTTTGTATATGTTTTTATAAAGCTTTTTCATGATTTTAATTTTAAGCACAACCCATATGTTTCATACAAACTATATAATACTTTTAAAGTCGGTTTTAAAGTTTGTATAAATTATGTTATGACATATATGTGCCATAATAAATAATCCATACGAGAACAAGAGCAAATAAAGTTTTTTTTTACTTTATTAATAACCGAGTTATGAGTACATAGTTTAACTATCTTATTAAAAATATTCCTTTCCAATTAAGGTACCACTATCTGAAAATAAGGTTGTCGGACTTGTACACATACCAAATTTTAGGTTTTTCAACAAATTATCAAAAAACAATTCAAGAATATACAATATAATTGTAAGATTTATCCGTTTACAAATCGTAAATAACTTAATATAGTCGCGTCATTCCACTTTGGATTTGTTTGTGTTTTTCATATGCACCTCTTTCGTGTTATTGCTCTCTTACATTGTTTTAAATAAAAATTTATCACAGGAAACAAGAACCAATGTGCATAATCATACCACCATCCAAAAATATTGCCTTCAGTTGAATTGACCTCTATCACCATTCCGACAATCTCTTCCTCCATAGAGTTTATATTCTCACCCTTCTTCTTAAGGTTGCAATCACGAGGTACATTTCCCGCTTTAAATAATTTACCTTTATCATCTTAAATGTGTTCTTTTTTGTGCCAAATGAGTTTGCTAAACAATCCTATTTTTTTTGCCTATATAATACTACATTCACGCTTCTTGAAGATCTCATCTTAGATTCTTCTTCCGCATCTCTATTATGCGGTCTTTTAAATCCTCAAGTTTTTTAGATTTGTCACAAATTATAGTTTTTTAACTTGTAAAGTATTATCTTCCAATATTGAGGCAGTTTCGAGATAATTCTCCTACTTGGAAAGTTTTTGGAAGTATTACTTTTACGGACACGAGTGATGAGGGAGAATAAAAGACATGGGGAAATTGCAAAGAAGAAGTTTGTTCAGGAGGAAATTGCAAAGAAGAAGTTTGTTCAGGAGAGAATTGTAAAGAAGAAGTTTGTTTAGAAGAGAATTGTAGATAAGAAGTTTGTTTAGGAGAGAATTGTAAAGAAGAAGTTTGTTTAGGAGAAAATTGTAAAGAAGAAGCTGTGTTAGGGGAAAATCGCATAGGTTATTGAAGAAGTACCTATTGTGAGAAGATAAAAAGATATAGGGACCAATAATGTAATAAACGGGAGTTAAAGCGTGTGGGGCCCGCAATTGTACTATATAAGGACCACACACGCTTTACAGATATCGAGAATAATTTGATACGACTTTCTCTCTCTACTTAAGCTAATTTACATTTTCTCTCTCTAAAAAGATTCCTAAATTCAGAATTTAAACTAATCTAGCACTAAGAAATCTTCGTATCACAAAATCACCCCTGAGAATTCTTAAAACTCTTCAGTGGCGCCGTCTGTAGGAAACGAAGATTGTTCTAACGACAATCGCTTCGTGGAAATAGTTCCTATTTCGAGGGAAATTATGGAAGATCAAGGGGACAATTTTGTTAACAATTGCGAGGATAATCTGGTGGGCGACGATTATCGGAACGATATGGAATACGAAGCACGTGGGGGCCAGCGAGTCGGAGATGTTTTTGATGACTCAGATCTGTTGGCTCGAAGGAATGAACTGCTGCTGGAGATCGAAAGATTGAAGGCAGAAAAGGAAACTGTTCAGGAAAATCTTCGCTCCGAGATAAGAAGGGAGCCAGAGAGTGGCAAAGAGGAGCGCGGAATCGATTTTCGTCCTAAAGCCAAGGATGACAGATATAGGGGATACGAACGACGATCGTCAAGGAGGAAAGAAAAACGGCGTTTGGATTCATCTGACTCGAGTGATTATCCTCAATGCAGCTCATCTGAATCATCTCCTAGGAAAAATTACAGAAAGAAAAGACATGGTCGAGGACACACAGATCACCATAGGGAAAGAAGTTCGGAGAGGAAATTTCCAAGGGAGAAGAGTTATCATGCTCAAGCTAATGAGCGGGGCTATGACCAGACGATGTACCCCTCTGGAAACCAAAGCGTTGGCCCGCGAAATTCAGAGTGGCAGCATCAATATACCCTACTATCCGAGGAGGGATTGTATTTTCCGAGCCATGAAAACTTGAGATC
Source organism: Limnanthes douglasii subsp. nivea (assembly GCA_036936605.1). Lineage (NCBI taxonomy): Eukaryota > Viridiplantae > Streptophyta > Magnoliopsida > Brassicales > Limnanthaceae > Limnanthes > Limnanthes douglasii. Next base: position 217,953,387 of record JAUPFV010000004.1, read on the forward strand.
CAATGTTTATCGGACGAGTCATAATTGGAGGGCTTCTCCTTTGGCCCCAAAAATATTGGTGGGCAACCTCCCAAAGAATTTCGATATCTCGAAGTTAGAAACGTTCGATGGGACACAAGACCCTGATAACCACATTGAGCAATTCAAAAACTTCATGATTAACATCGATGACGACGATAAATTGTTGTGTAGGGCATTTTCTCAGACCTTCAAAGGGGTAGCTTCCAAATGGTATAACCGGCTTCCACAGGGCTCGATAAATAATTTCGACATGTTTTGGAATATCTTCAGACAACACTTTGTGGGGAGAAAAAAGTTCAGAGCTAACAGAGATACGATAATCTATTGTAGACAAAAAATGGTGGAGAGCTTGAAGAACTATACCAATCGATTCGTCAAAATAAAAACAGACATGGAGTATTGTAAAGATTCAGTGGCACTTGTAGCTTTCCGGATGGGCCTACTCCCCGGACTATTAAAGGACGCAATAGCAGAGAGTCAGGACATGACTTTCGGAGCTTTGTTGGATCAAGTGGAGAAGAGAATCCCAGTGGAGGAAACTCAGGCTTTAGAGAAGGGATCTGGTGACCAATTGGATCAGAACCAGTTTCAAAGATCCGAGTCTAGTAACCAAGGGCCTCGCACCAATGTTCAGACTAAAAATATGGGTTAGTATCCGCCGAGGCAGAAAACAAACTCACAATATTTTGGCAACCAGCAAAATTATAATCCGAGGGCCAGACCAATATCAAATAAGTGGGTTCGACCGGACTACTTCGCGGAATTAACGGAAAATGTTGCTGCTATATTTGATAAGGCGAGGTCCACGGTGCCATTTAGGAAACCTTTTCCTATTCAGACTCCAAGGGAAAGCAGAAGCGTTAACAAGTATTGCAAGTATCACGAAGATATTGGGCATGACACCAAGGACTGCATAGCCTTGAAAAAAGAAGTGCAATCTCTGATAAAAAATGGAATGTTGTTAGAGTTTGTCAAAAAGCACTCCCAGAAAAATGCTATGGTAAAGGCTGTTCCAAAAAACACTGATACAGCAATGGTGATCTCCGAGGAAGTTGATGTTTTTGATATTGAGAAAGAATATCTGAATCCCAAGGAGGGCAGGAACAATGTAAATTTGGTGGAAGAAGTTATTCCGAGGGGGGAAAGTAAACAACCTCTGTGCTTTCTTTGAGTCGCTGGCAATCTTTGGAGAGGATACCATAGCGGGGAATTCCAATAGCTCGCGGAAGAGACACATGGTCAATTTGACTACCCAGATTGAGACAGGGGTATCAGCACAGATGCACTGCTTACCCTCACTCATCATATGTTTCAATGATGACGATATGTGAAATATCGCGGGCCCACACGAAGCTGCGGTAGTGATTGTTGCGGGTATTACTGAAGATCAAGTTCAGAAGATACTTGTTTATACATGAAGTTCAGCGAATATCTTGTTCATGAGCACTTACAGGTGAATTTCCGACCCACCAGTTATACGCCGCTCTGACAGAACAATAGTGGGCTTTACCGGTGCCACGACGATGGTGATTAGAGAATTTCAGGGTGTGGTTGAGTTAGGCCGAGGGCCGTTTAAGAAGGAGGTGGAAGTATTGTTTATTGTTGTCGACACACCAACTTCGTATAACGCTATTCTGGGTCGCTCTTGGTTGTCCCGAATGCACAGAGTCATTTCGACGGTGCATCAGTGCCTGAAATATGTGATAGGGAACAACATCGGGACGGTTAGGAGAAGCCAGAAAATGGCCCGCGAATGTTACCAAATCTCTTTATCTTCGAAGGAAAGTCGGAGAGGAATTTCGGATAAGGTATAGCAATTAAAGGGGGCTTCCTTAGACATCATTCCATGTGATGATCCGAGGGAGACCCCCGGATTTCTGGTCCCAGAAGAGGATTCCGAGGGACATGATTTTGGGCATGGAAAATCTCTCAAGATCGGAGTCAAACTTTCTTTTGAGTTGAAAGAGTGATTAATTGCATTTTTGTCTAACAAAATTGATATGTTTGCTTGGTGTGCACAGGAAGTGACGGGCGTGCCATTGGAGGTAATATGCCATAAACTTGCTGTACGACTTGATGTTAGACCCATTGTCCAGAAGAGGAGACCAGTTTCTCAGTAAAAAGCTACAGCCATTCTTTTGGAAGTGGAAAGGGTGTTGAGCATAGGCCACATCCGCAAGTTGCATTATCCCATATGGGGCTCAAATCCAGTCTTGGTCCGGAAAAAGAATGACAAGTGGAGAATGTGTGTTGACTTCACAGATTTAAACAGAGCTTGTTCTAAGGATCCATTTCTGGTGCCCCACATTGATCAATTAGTGGATTTGACCTCGGGCAACCAAGTGTTGTCCTTCATGGATGCATATTCAGGGTATAATCAAATCCGGTTAGCTACCCAAGATGAAGAAAGCACTTCTTTTATTATCGGGAGAGGGTTATCTTGCTACAAGGTTATGCCATTTAGCTTAAAAAATGCAGGGGAAACTTATCAATGCCTGGTCAATAAAACCTTTAAGGGACAGATTGGTCGGAATGTCGAAGCATATATCGATGATATGTTAGTCAAAAGTCTGCGGGACGAAGATCATTTTGCTGACCTGGAGGAGACTTTTGATAATTTAAGCAAGGTCAATTTGAAACTAAATCCGGACAAGTGCATCTTCGGGGTGAGAGCGGGCAAATTTCTTGGTTACATGATAAGTGAAAAAGGCATCGAGGCTGACCCAGAACAGATAAAAGCTTTAGTCACCATGACTCCACCTCGGAATATCAAAGAAGTCCAAATCATGACAGGGAGATTGGCCGCTCTGAATAGATTCATTTCTCGGTCCTCGGATAAATGTGCGCCTTTCTTCAAGGTATTGCGCAATGCGAGACAGTTCAATTGGACTAACAGATGTTCAGCTGCTTTTCACCAAATCCAAGAATATTTGATGTCCCCTGAGGTATTGTCTAAGCCACTGGTGTGGGGGAGAGCTTAATTGTCTATATCGTAGTATCCGGTTGTGCGATCAGCGCTGTTCTACTCCGAGAAGAAGACACTTTTCTAAAACCTATCTACTATGTCAGTAAGAGTTTGCTGGATGCGGAGAAACGATACCTCAAATTGGAGAAGGTAGCTTTGGCTTTGGTCACAGCTGCCCGGAAGATGCGACCCTATTTCCAGGCACATCCTATAGTTGTTCGAACGACGTTCCCCTTAAAAGGTTTGTTACAAAGGCCCGATATCTCTGGGAGGATGACCAAGTGGTTAGTGGAATTAGGAGATTTTGACATAGCATTTGAGCCTCGAACGGCAATTAAAGCCCAGGTTTTGGCCAATTTTTTAGTTGAATTCCACTCAGACAGAGCGGACATGGAGATCCCTGACCATTTGGATGAAATGGAATAGTTGGTACGAATGGATGGAGGGTCGAACAACTCTGGAAGTGGTGCGGGTGTCCAATTGATTTCTCCAGAAAGGATAGCTATGTTTCAAGCTATTCGATTTGGTTTCAAGGCAACTAACAATGAGGCGGAGTATGAGGCAGCATTGGCGGGTTTGCGTTTATCTCGGATATACGGGGCCAAAAAGGTTAAACTGATCAGTGACTCGCAGTTGGTGATAAACCAAGCGTTGGGGGAGTTTGAGGCCAGAAAATATAAGCTGATACAATATCTGAAAGCATTAAAAGATTTGGTTTCCGAGTTCGACGGGGTCCAATATGAACATGTTCGAAGAGAAGCAAATGTCGTCGTAGATTCTTTGGCCACAACCTCGCGGACAGAGGGATATCCATGGGTCTTGATTCAGGAGAATCCTTCGGTCATAACCGATGCGGAGCATTCAATGAACATTAAAGAGGTCAGAAATGTGATCACAAATGATTGGAGGATGGAAATTATTGACTTTTTGGAAAACAATATTTTACCTACTAGAAGGTACGAATCTAGGAAGCTCAGGTTCAAATCTCACGGGTATATCCTGTTGGGAGGCGTTCTGTATAAGAAATCTTTGATCCGGCCATTATTAAGATTCCTGAATAGGGATGAGTCGCAATTTGTCTTGTCTGAATTACATGATGGAGAAGGTTCAGCCCATTACGGTTATAAGGCGTTAATTCGACGAATGTTTTTGGCTGGCTATTATTGGCCGACTATTTATTTGGATGCGCAAGACTTGGTAAAACGATGTGACACGTGTCAGCGCTATGCAAACGTAATCCAAAAACCTGGGGTGTTATTGGAAAGTATCTCAGAGGCAGTCCCATTTGACAGATAGGGCATCGATCTAGTTGGGCCCCTACCAATGGCGTCTGGGGGAAGACAAACCATAATCGTAGCGGCCGATTATTTCTCTAAGTGGGTGGAAGCGGAACCTTTAGCAGGGACGAAAGATAAAGATGTTATCAAATTTATCATTTCGAATATTTGCTGTCGCTTTGGGGTCCCCTTGCAGATTACAGCGGATAATGGACCTCATTTCGACAACAAGGAGTTTAAACTTTTTTGCCTTTCAAGGGGCATACGACAATTTTTTTCTGCTCCATTTCACCCCCAGGCTAATGGTCAGGTAGAAGTGACCAATCGAACAATTCTGGATGGATTGAAAAAGAATTTGGAAGGAAGGGCCGGAAGATGGCCTGATTATTTACAAGAAGTACTTTGGGCTTATAGGACAACGCCGCGAACTGCCACTGCTGCATCTCAATTTTCCTTAGTGTATGGTATGGATGCAGTTGTCCCTTCGGAAATCGTCTTCCCATCTTATCGGGTGGAAACTTATGCAGATGATTCAAATGACCAAAGCCGAAGCTTGGAGTTGGATTTAGTTGAAGAGAAAAGACAACGCGCGCGATTGAAATATTTACACTATCAAACACTTATGAGGAGTAGATATGCTTCCAAGGTAAAGGATTTAGATTTTAAGGTGGGTGACAAGGTATTACGTAAAGTATTTCTACACACTAAGGAAAAAAGTCTTGGAAAATTGGGACCCAACTGGGAGGGCCCCTATAAAGTCACAGAGAAAGTAAAACAGGGCACGTACCGGTTAAAAGACAATGAGGGGAAATATCTGCGGCTTCCATGGAACGTTGAACACTTAAAATTGTATCATGAATGAGGAGCTAGTTAGAACGTAATATTTGTTCTTTTTTGTATCTTCCGATCACCAAGCATAGCGAGGGCATACTATTTCCTACCCTGTTAGGCACAGGAAGGTTTTAACGAGATGTCTCTATGAGCTGCTTAATACAAAGTATTTTTTGCCTTACACTATTATTTGGGTCACAATATTTTGTGCCTCAAATTGTTTCCTCCCTTACACTATTATTTGTGTCACAATATTTTATACCTCGAATTTCTGGATGCCTCGAACTATTATTTGGGTCACAATATTTTGTGCCTCGAATTGTTTCCTCCCTTACACTATTATTTGTGTCACAATATTTTGTGTCTCGAATTTCTGGATGCCTCGAACTATTATTTGGGTCACCATATTTTGTGCCTCGAATTGTTTCATCTCTTACACTATTTGTGTCGCAATATTTTGTGCCTCAAATTTATGGATGCCTCGAACTATTATTTGGGTCACAATATTTTGTACCTCGAATTGTTTCATCCCTTACACTATTATTTGTGTCACAATATTTTGTGCCTCGAATTTCTGGATGCCTCAAACTATTATTTGGGTCACAAAATTTTGTGCCTCGAATTGTTTCATCCCTTACACTATTAATTGTGTCACAATATTTTGTGCCTCGAATTTATGTATGCCTCGAATTATTATTTGTGTCACAATATTCCGTGCCTCGAATTTCTTGATGCCTCAAAGTATTATTGGGGCCATAATAGATAAATTAGTCAACGAATGATACGATGCGAATTGGCAAACACTTAGGATAATACGACAATTGATAAATTACATACTTAATATTCCAAAATGTGGCATACACCAAAATCCGAGGAGACATCTCCTCGCATAAAGTTCGAGGGGCTAAAAAATTGCCTCAAAAGGTCTTATACACAAAAATTACAAAATGGTTACCATCCTTTTTAACTACTCAGATTTCTCCGGGGAAGGACTCTCCTCCGAATCCGACAACTCACTCTCACTAACAACAATATGAGGGGGACGGAGATCCGGGGACACAAGTTTCCAAAAGTTGCCCAAGTGATATTCGGGGTATTCTGCATGAATTTGAGATATCATGCCTGCTCGGACAGTAGCATCTCGAACTTCGAGGTTATCTGTACACTTAGCCGCATAAGCAGTAACGGCCTTTTCCTTTTCTTCCTCCACTTGCCGAGGAAAATCTTTGATCCGCTTCACCAATTTTCCCTGTCCTCAGTTACTTTTTCATAATCATTCAAGCAATCGTTAAATCCTTTGCGTGCCAACTCGTAAGCCTTTTGAAGTTCGATAAGAAGTTTTTCTTGAGCCCCCGTCTTCTTTTGGTAGAGGTCCCTTTCTTCTTGGTAGCATTGTTCAAGCATTATGACATAGTTCTCTGAGGTGGACAATTTTTCATAAAGGGCATCAGCTTGCTTCTCCACTATGGCATATTGTTTCTTCGACTCTTTGAGTTGCGAGGAGACCATACCTGCCTTAAACTTATAGTGATTTTTTCGGTTCTCTAGATGATGCATTTTCTTTCCTCTATTGACAGAAGTGTGTAGCAAGCTCCGAAGACTTAGTGAAAATTCATCATCTAGAGGGACTTCGAAGGAACTTGTGGGAGAGCCTAAAGTTGCAGCGTCAAAATCTGAGGACTCCCCTTCTAGAATCCTAAGGTCAACATGCTGGGGAGGTTTACTTCGGGGAATCAGCAGTGAAGCTAGCATGGGGGGCTATTCGATGGGAGCTGGGTGTGAAGCCTGGGTGAGAGGAGTGTTGGGTGTCAAGTTCGAGTTCTTCTTGGGAGAGTTGTCTCCAACTTCATTCTCAGGCTCACCCAATGCCCTTTGGGGCTCAATTTCTTGGGCAGGTTCGGGGGCGTCATTTTGCATTTTGCCGTCATCGGAAAACTTTTGGATGGGCTCCAAGGCAGTTTGTTTCTCTTTTCCTTTGCCTTTCAAGTTTTTTTTTTTCCGAGGATGGATGGACTTTTTGGGGGGAGAGGCAGGATTGGGAGTCACTTTGTTGGCTGAGGAGGCCGGCTCTGGGACGATGGCTACTTCCATTTGTGGCTGTTGTTCCTTAGTGGGGAGTTCTTCATCGGATCCATCCCGATGACTCTGCGCACGAGAACGCTTTGGCAGATAAGTCACTATATCTTTCTTCGTCACTCGCTCTAGCACTTCATCTTGAGAAGGGGGGGTCATCAACTCTTTTAGGGACAACCGATCAAGGGGGTCCAACCTCCAAAGTCTACTCAGATCCATATTGTTGTCCCTGAAACACAAACGGAATCTATTTTCCCATTTCTCTTTGGCCCATTCGCTGAGCTTGGTAAAAATGGTAGTGGCACTCTCTACATGATCAGCAAATGGTTTGGAGACGCCAGTCATAGATACAAATATATCAAGTTAGAATCCTATTATTCGAAGGGTTACCATAAGTAAATTCGTTCGAGGACTTACATTTGTTGGTCCACAGGAGAGATAATTTGTGAGGGTTCGAAGGGGTTGATTCTGAGCCTGTTTCCCAATGACCCGAGAAAAAGATGAATTGTTGTCTCCATTTCTTGTCAGCTTCTAGCAAATCTTTCAATATTTTCTGCCTTCGGTTAAAGGTCAATGAGTAGAATGGAAAGAACGGGTTCCTGGCTAACCCAGATAGTCCGATGAGCTGCTTCAAGGAAAATTCTTGGCCTGAAATTCTCGATGCCATGATGCATGCCATCAATGTGAACCACATGTTGGGTCCGGCTTGAGAAGGGCAAAGGTCGATTTTAGTAAAATATTCAATGAAAAAGGGGTCTAAAATAAATCTTAGTCCCCAATTCATGATTTTGGTATAGACTATAAGCTCATGATCCTTCACTGATAATGGGGTCTCTCCCTCGGAGGGGAACCTAATATCAATGTACGAAGGGATGCACCAACGGGTACGGAGTAACCTCTCCTCTGATGGAGAAAAGTATTTGTATGATATGTTGTGAAGAGCAACTGCATGTTTGTTTTCAATCCCTCGGATATTGTTGCCCATGATGGCATCAAGTTCTAAGGGAAGCGTTACGTCTCCCTTTGACTTGGGGGAAATACGATTCGCTTGCTCCTCGGATATTGTTGGAGGAGGGATAGGCATTTTGCTCGATGACTCTGCTGGAATCTCGATGACTTTGTTCTGATCCATGCCCTGAATTATGTGAGTATGTGGCTCAGGATTGTTCGGGGCGAGGGGTTGTTCACTAGGTGGTTCTATGGGAATCTCGATGACTTTGTTCCGATCAATAACCTGAATAGCTTGAGTAGATGACTCAAGATTGTCCGAGGCGATAGCTTTCCCTTTAGCAGCTAAGGCTTTGTTGCGCAGCTCTCGAATCTCTTCCTCGGTAATTACAGTCTTTCCTGGAGAAAATCGGGGACTTCTAGTCGCTGTTATGGATGGAGTGGCTGGAAGGCTTGACACAGGATTCCCGGTCTTCGGAAGTAAAGCATCCGCTACTACAGTTCGAGGAGGTTCAGGTGGCACTTCCTTAGAACGTTTGCGCTCCTACGAATCCTTATCTTTATGGTGTCTCTTTCTTTTTCCCGAGGTGTGCTTGTGGTGTTTGTCTTTCTCCATTTATCCGAGGGTGGTCTGGTTGCTGGTTTGGTTCTGTTGAGATATTTTGAGGGGAATGATGGCCGTCGAATTTGCAGGAGGGGGCCACGAACCGTAGAAGGTAGTCACAGTAGGTGGAGGTTGAGGCTCAGTGTATTCACCAGCAGCGACTCTCTCTTCGAACGTTTTGCTAATGAAGAGCCACTCTGGAATCCGACGAGGTTTGTGAGCCAGCTTTCTCTCTCTAGAAATTTTGGGTGGAAATTTTGAGCTATTAATGAGGGAGGTCAGTATTTATAGAAAGACAATGGGCTTTTAGGGAATGTTAGGCCTGGGGAAATTTTCTATTGTTTGCCTAGGGGCATTATGGGTACCCTAGGTGAAGAATTGTTGACAGAAAAGCGCGGGAGAAGCTGCAGAGGCATGATCCAGTCTCAGGAATGTGAAACGATCTCTCCAAAGATACACTGACAAGAAAGTATGACTGCTGACATCATAAAATAGATCTGTAGCCAATCTTGCAATGTCTTACCATAGTATTATGGTGGTTGTGATATGCTGGCACAACGAATTCCGACGGGAAATATTACTAAGACCTAAGCCAGTCCTTGCTAAGATATTTCAAGGATTGGGGGGCTACTGGTAAATATACGATAAAAGGAGTCTAAGGGATGTACTTGTTAAAAAAAACGCTGTTTCGAGGAGACGTTTTTTCGAAGAGATATGTAGCATTTGAGGAGACATTTTTTCGAAGAGATATGTAACATTTGAGGAGACTTTTTTTCGAAGAGATATGTAGCATTTGAGGAGACGTTTTTTCGAAGAGATATGTAGCATTTGAAGTATTGGTCAAAAGTATTTTCGAGGAGGAAATTTAGTAATTGAGGAAGCGTTCTCTGAGGAAAAGATGTTCGAGGGAGCAGTTGAGACTTCTTTACAGTCCTAGTAAAACTATTTTTACTAGGACTGGGGGGCTACTGATGAGGGAGAATAAAAGACATGGGGAAATTGCAAAGAAGAATTTTGTTCAGGAGGAAATTGCAAAGAAGAAGTTTGTTCAGGAGAGAATTGTAAAGAAGAAGTTTGTTTAGGAGATAATTGTAGAGACGAAGTTTGTTTATGAGAGAATTGTAAAGAAGAAGTTTGTTTAGGAGAGAATTGTAAAGAAGAAGTTGTGTTAGGGGAAAATCGCATAGGTTATTGAAGAAGTACCTATTGTGAGAAGATAAAAAGATATGGGGACCAATAATGTAATAAACGAGAGTTAAAGCGTGTGGGGCCCGCAATTGTACTATATAAGGACGACACACGCTTCACAGATACCGAGAATAATTTGATACGACTTTCTCTCTCTACTTAAGCTAATTTACATTTTCTCTAAAAAGATTCCTAAATTCAGCATTTAAACTAATCTAGCACTAAGAAATCTTCGTATCACAAAATCACCCCTGAGAATTCTTAAAACTCTTCAACGAGCACAAACTTATTGATTATAATATATTCAGAGGAGAAGTGATTTTCTATAAAAAGATATAATCGAAACAATGAGATATTGAAAAATTCTTCATACTTTCTTGTTTGGTTTTGTATTTCTCTTCTAGAGCATTCTATATCTTCAGCATTGAAGTACTATTGGGGGTAAAGATCGAATAATCTACATGGAATGATATTTATAATATATCGTTGACGTATAAAATCATTTTTTTCGGTTACGTCTCTTTTCCTTGGTCTCTTTGGTATAATTATCGGCATGCTCCAAAAGATGACATAAATGAATTTTGTTCCATCGAAACCGTCCAAACGAACTAGATCTTGGTTCATAACCTTAATAGTTGATATGGTTGGTTATATACTGCCATGTATGCTAAAATATAATTATTGTTAGAACAATACTATAACAATAACAAAACTTACTGTAACATCGTAGAAATCTAGCCGAAAAATCACAAAAAAAATATTAAAGACTTAGAGATACTATTCAATATGATTTACAAAAAAAAAATATTTCAATCTATTTATAGCTTAGACTTTTTTACGATTTTTTTTAAATATGTAATTAAATTTATTAAAGGAGTAAGAAGAGAATATTTAGTTTTGAAAACATAAAGATGATTAAACGTTCTTTTTTTTCATCTAATAACCTGAAAATCTTACCGTTGACATATGGATAGGAAAAAACATGTTTTTTTTAAAACGTTAATTTCAAAAAATAGAAAATTTGTATCCTTTACCATGAGTCTAATGATAAACAAAATTTAGCGAGACGAAAGTTACTAATTATTGTTCAACTATTACGAACTTAATCGTGATAGAAATATCTTCTTACCGTAGCAAACTAACTCTTATCCCAGCAGAAACTAAAAATTTCTAAATTGTCGCCGCTATTTTTTCACATTTAAACAAGCTTATCCAAATTACCAACTTATACATCCTTACACAAATTACTGAGATTTGAACAGTAACTCGTCCCTGGACTATCGACTTTGGTGATAGATAGTCCCTGGACTTTCAAAAGTCTGTTGGTAGTCCCGGGACTATCCATTTTGGTGACATATAGTCCATGGACTTACAAAAGTCCGTTGGTAGTCCATAGACTATCCACTTTTGGTAAAGTTAGTCTCATGCGCATGTTTATTAAGGGGACTAACTTGATCAAAAATAGAAAGTCAAATGATTAAATTTATCGAAAATGAATACTCGAGGGACTATCTATCACAAAAAATGATAGTCAACACATGCAATGGGATTAACTTTATCCAAACTGGATAGTCTAGGGACTACGAACGAACTTTTGAATGTCCATAGACTATCTGTCACTAAATGCGATAGTCCAGGGACGAGTTATTGTTCAAAGCCTAAATTACTGCCAAAAACTCATGTTATTAATCACGAGAACATCTCTTTTTACCTTTTTTTTAATCATAACTAAAACATATTACATCTAATTGATTCATCCAACTTTAAATTAATTTTGACAATAGGTTAATCACTTCATTTAATTGATACGAGCTATATTTTATTTCATTTGTTTTGGTTGGATCTTAATTTCTAACTTTTAGTACTTGTTTTAATAAAAAAGTTATCCAAAATATTTAAAAAAATACATAATCCAATCTAAAATAAAAATTTAATCAATATATGAACTTAAAATATTTTAAAATTACTCTAAAAACAACTCAAAATACTTCAAAATTATATAAATCTATAATATTTTCAAAACATGATTTTTAGTGATAAAATAATAATATAATTAAATATAAATATTAAAAATACGAACTTTTAGAGTTTAATAGATTAAAAAAAACTAAAAGGAAAATATATATAATAAATTAAAAAACCAAGATTATAACAATAAAGTTCGTTCATATTTGAAATCAACACGCCTTCGTATAGTACATGTATCGTGCCAAAAAGAAGCAGTTTCGCGCATTTGTGCAAGAATCCAGATTTCATATCTAGAGTGTGCGAATCCAGCATAATAGCAGCAAAAATCACACAAAAATCCAACGGTTTATCGCGTAATTAGACAACTATAGTTTCTCCATAAAGCTCAATTTTGCATTTAACCTTAGGGTGAAGTTATTTCCTCCATCAAATTTTTTATTTCCCCCATAAATAAAAAGAAACTCCACTTTGTTATTTCTTCCATAAATGAAATAACATATTTACCCTTTTATTTATTTTTATTCCAAACTCATTGATTCTCCAGCAACTCCATCGATTTCTACCACCATCCTAACTATCTTCATCATATTAACTTCTACACACTCAACTTGTCCTATTAGCTTCTCACATCAATCCTCCATAAACCCTAACCCTAGCCTAGACACTATAAAGACGGTCTTCTCTTCAAGATTTCTCTTCTAATCTTGAAAAACAACAAACCATAACCAACTTCTCGATTTCTCTTTTAATATTGACAAAAAAATGACAGTCTTTGTCGAATTCCTTTCAGGTAGAAATCATTCGCTATTTTAAAAAATAAGAGCACTTAAAAATGCACCATTGTTTATTAAAACAGATGAAATGCACCTAATTCTGAGACAACATCTCGGAATTAGATGCGTTTTTTTATATAAAAAACACATGATTTCGAGGTGCTGTCTCGGAATCATATGTTGTTTTATAAAAAAACGCACCTAATTCCGAGCTGCCGTCTCGGAATCAAGTGTTTTTTTCTTGAAAAAGAAGCACCTAATTCCTAATTGATGTCTCGGAATTAGTTGTTTTCCGCTAAAATCTGCACAAATTGGGATTTTTGAAAATATGTTTTTTTAGCTGTGATTCTCAAGTTACATGAATGTAAAACTGAAAAACAATAAATTATCTTGTTGGTTGATTGGGTGATGTTCTCCGGTGTTAAATCCTTAGTTTGGGTGTCTTCATCTTCCATGAGTAATCTTTAAAAAATTTGATTTTTTTTGTTTTTAGGGTTTTTAGAAATTAAATCATATATGTTGGATTTAATTTGGCTAAATCATGTGTTTGTTGATATGAGGGTTTCATAATGATTAATGGCATCAAGTTATAAATTAGAAGGTAAAATGAGGACAAGATAGTAAAAGCAAGTGATAAGTTTTTTTTTTCATTTTGAAATATGGAAGAAATAAAAAATGTGATGGAGGAAATAGCTTCACCCTTAACCTTATTTTTACAAATAAAAATCCAAAACGCATACCTCCATTTATCACAAAATCCTACAACTAACTAGAAAAAAACAAATATATATATATAATTTTTATAATACGAAATTTTTAAGTAAAATATCTAATTATATGTAATTTAAAAAAAATATATCATAAATAAACTAATAAATATGCTAACACTGAGATGAAGTCGGAATTTAAAATTTTAATATTTTTTAAATAAATATATAAAAGATGAAATGGTAAGAGTTGACGTCCAAAAAAATATTAAAACCCAACGCCAACGCAATTGAGATCGTAAAAGAAAAGGCTTGAGATATAATAATTGTATTTGTATATGAAGAGTAAGATGTTTACCTTATAGTTTATTTAATATATTAATCCAGCCGCATCCAGTAGAGTTAGCACCGCTTATACGCCCTGGCAACATGAACAAAACAGGACATTAATTTCTATACAATTATTATGAATGTGTATTTGAGAGTTTCGAAAACCCAAAGCAAAAGAAATAACATGCACAAGAATGAAAGTACCTAAATCTAACAAACAAGTTGCTGCCATGTTTTATTATTTTTCTTTTACAAAATTTCATAAATAACCTCTTTTTCCAGATATAAAACTAATATTTTTTCTGTTATATATTTAATCGTATCTAATTTTGAGTATATGACGGGTGTGTTTTCTGTTATATATTTAATCGTATTTACCTTTAATTTTGAATATGTAACGTGCATATATCATTTCTAAAGGAATCTTATAGGATGGTATTTTAATTTTTTATTTATTTATAATTATAGTGGTTGTTATATTACTGTTAAATAATCTGTCCATTTAATAATAATAAAAATATTATGTTGGTATAAATAACAAATTTTTGTAATTATTTTACCAATTTTCACCCATGAACTAGCTCATTTTCTCACGGCAAGATTGATAGTTCGATCATTGTCGTTGTTAATGTGAATTGAGTGATTTTTGGTCGTATTATTTTACAATGATCGATAAAAATCTTTAAAACCCCATTGCTTCAAAAATTAACCGTGCTCTTGTTAATAGTATTTGAGATGATTCTTTTGCCATGTTTATTGTCCATTTTGATTCAGCCCGTTTTTCCGATCACTCCACTGTTAAACTTAATTTGAGTCGTTCTACACCACGTATTAAAAAACCTTTTAAATGTTTTAATATGTGGCAGACTCATGCTTCTTATAACGATATGGTGTTCTCTTTTTGGAACTTTCCGATCTCTACTTTTGGTATGAGATTGGTTTCCAAAAACTCACTCGACTTCAATTTTCCTTTCGTAACCTTAATCGTAAAGAATATAGCGATATTAGCGCTAGGCTGACAAATGCCCAACATCAACTTTTCTCAGCCCGATCCATTTTAGAAGATGACCTCTTAAATCCCTCTTTAGTCTCTACCGAGATTGTTGTCTTTTCCGCCTATATCTCCTTAAGTCGCACCGATAAATCTTTCTACAAACAAAAATCTAGAGAGACTTGGCTCAAGCTTGGGGATCCTAACACTGAATTCTTCCATAACAGCTTTAAAAACCGTATTATTAAAAATAAAATTGTTTTTATCACTAATAGTAACGGGTCCTTGCCACTTCCACTAATAGGGTGATGAATGTCTTAGTCAACTATTTTTCTAACCTCATTGACTCTAGGTCCCTCTAGGGTTACCTTGGGCTCGCTCGTATCTCCTCGCTTATTTCTACTAAAGGGAATTCTCATGACCAATCCTTGATGGTTCGTCCTGTTACTTATGAAGAAATTAAAATTGTCATTTTTAGTATTGATAGTGATAAATTCTCTGGGTCTGATGGTTGCGATGCAGATTTTTTCAAGCATTTTTGGAATCTCATTGGCAAAGACATTTGTGATGGGATCTTAATGTTCTTTAATACGGGTCGTCTTGAGCATTCTTGGAATGCCACCATAATTTATCTTATCTCTAAGAAGGATTGCCCCTCTTTTGTCGAGGACTATAGGCCTATTACATGTTGCAATGTGGTTTACAAGATTATTTTCAAGATTCTTGCTGATAGGATCAAAGACTTTTTCCCTTATTTGATTGAAAAATCTCAATCGACTTTTGTGGTTGGCCGTAATATTATGAGCAATATCCTTCTTTTCCAAGAACTCTTTAGGGACTACCAGACTAATAGTAAGGGTCTAAGGGTCGCTCTAAAGATCGACTTGATGAAATCTTTAGACAACTTTCGTTGGCACCTTATCCTTCACATCTTGGTGGTCAAGAATTTTTCAGAACAGATGATAAGGTTGTTCACATCAGGTCTATCATTCCACCCATTATTGCTTGGGTTATATGGTTTTCCAAGAACAAGCAAAAGCATAATGAGCAGATGATCAATGTTAAAGCAATGATCGATCATGTTACTCACATTCTATCTGGTCTAGATAGGCTAATCTTCTCTAGAGACGCCACTAGGGATATGACAGTAATTTTCGCCCTTCACTAGGCTGCCTAAACCATCTTAACAAGCCTAAAATCTCACTATCTCTTACCTGAGTAAATCATAAATCTAACAAGTACGAACTTAACTCTGATGGAGCTTGTAACCATTGTGGTGAATCCAGTGGTCGTGGTTTAGTCCGGGATTGCATGGTAAGATTATTCTTGGCTACAATCGTCTCTATGGCAAGAATTTACCGATTTTGGATGAGTGTAGACCCTTACTCGAAGATTTAATTCTCTGTCACACTAAAGAGATTAGTCGGCTAGACATTGAAACAGATTCAAGTCTCCTTACTTAAATGATTCTCTATGGAAGAAATTTCTGGTTTCTTAAACCTATTATCTGCTACTGTTGAAAGCTTATTTCATCTAACATGACTTTGATTCACATCTTCGAGGAGAAAAATAAGGTTGTCGATTGGATTGCTCAGGAAACTCTTAAACTATTCAAGATCTAGATTTTAATTATGACCATGCTCCCAATTTTCTCAGAGTCATCACATTTCTTGAAAGATTGAGAATTGGTTACCAGAGAAGGGATCCCAATCCTTAAGAATCCTTTTAAGGAGATCTTTTTTTATTTTAATCCAAGAACTTTCGTACCTGTATGCAAAATTCTCTGGTTTTTTGCAGAAGCTCGCTAGAAATCTGGTTGAAGCTCTTCGTGTTAAACAACTTCGAGTGTCTTCTCTTTTTAATGAATCCTTGATAGATGAATAAATTTAGGTTAATTCTGATTTTCGATTTTGAGACTCGTGTTTTTCATTTTGAAACTACTCTTAATGATTTTTATGTTGTTCCTTCGTATGTGCTTGTTTAAGCCTAGTCTGATTTCATAGGCCTTAGACTAAAATACCCCTTGCAACAACCCTTTTGGTAGAATAAATATACCAAACGATTTGATTGGAAAAAAAAACGTTTCTTCATACAAGCTTGTCGGGTGATATTTTATTTACTCACACACAAATCATCCGTCAAATTATTCCAAATAAAAAGATATAAAAAATAAATTTTATTTTAAAATAAATATTAATATGAAGATATATCCTATAAAACTCCAAATACAATAAACTAAACATATTTTTATTTAAATTTTAAAAATATTAAATTTAATTAAAAATATATATTTAATATATTTGTTATATGAAAATTCTGTTGATAAGGGGCATGTTCAATTTTTTTTCTCAAATTATTCATTTAAATTATTAGACTTGTCGCTCTATAATTTAAACACTATTTTAATTAAATTTATAATTTTAAACACTATTTTAAATATATATATATATATATATATATAAGTGCCAAAATGTGTTCTAAATCAACATTGATACCAAACAAATAATAAATGCTATTAATTATCTATTAATAAATATATTTTGTTTTGGCCCTTTATTATCTCCTGTAGTATTTTATTTTTATATATAAACAAAAATTATATATAATAAAAATTTAGTAAAATCAAAAAGATAAAATTGGGATATATCAAATTGTCTTGATATTTTATTTTTTAATTTAACCATTTAAATATCAAATAATTTAAATCGAATTTCGTAGCACCGAATTCGATGTCTTTTGTAAAATGTATATTGTTTTATTTTAGAGGCTTTTTCCATTTTTTTAAACAACGATATCTAAAAATGATTGATGACGAACTCAAATGTAGATGTTGAACCGATCATCGATGAAGCACGCATGGTTGAAGGTCATAGGCGTTTAGCCACCAATGCCGACAGTTATGACACATTCTATTATAGATTTCCATCACATGTTAGATGTTCTGCGTAACGAGAGTATTAACAATTTCAAACTTTGTAGGATATGTGTTCCACTCAGATTCATCGAGTAAGATCAACGATCCAACATTTGGAGGGTTACAAGGAGGAGGAATAAAATGATGCTACAAGCTCTAGGATAAACAAGGGCCACAAGACAACAACCATCACGCGTAAGATCCTCTCATCACGAGCCATAGCTAAAAAAACAAGATGAATTAGGGTGAAGATCCTCCGACTAGAGTGAAAGACGTCGCCGCAAGAAGAGGAGCAAGTGAATGAGAAAAACAATTGTTTCCAAACTCGTTGGTGAAATAAGATAAAGGTAAGTCTATAGTAGTGGCTCTCCTAGCTTGGTGAAAGGCCTGCCAGACCATATGCAAACATTTGGCTCGAGCCGAATGGCTAACAACTTCTATCAATACTACTAGGACTTCAAAAAAATCTCTAACGGACTCCTCCGTTGCCCAGTCAAACCTCCAACAGCATCATACACTGCTCCAATTAAATATCTAGCAACATCATGTTGTGATTCAGCCAAATATCTAGCAGTAGACACCTCATGCATTCCAATCTAGCAACTAGCATGTTTCTTTTGTTTCCCGAAGTACACACGAATCTCCAGCTGGCCTCCCATGGGATCCAACCAAACCCTTCATAAAATGGGTTTGGCACTTACAGATTCAACAGATGGGCCAACTGTCTCCACAACCTTGGGTTTGCGCTGAGCACCTTTTTTTTGGAATCAACAGTCATCGGGAATCTATACCCAACCCAAATGTCTTGGTATATTTAGCATAAAATGCATCCTCGTCGGAACTCTCGGTCCCGCATATCTGGTTACCCTTCTCCACTCTACTACCTAAAGTCCTTTTCTTGGCACCTTTAGTGGGATCGTTTTTCACAACAATATTATTCCCAACCACCTTTATACTCGAACATTGCATGACTAAAAATTTCCTCCCTTAAGCCTCATCTCATATCCCATTTCTCGAGACATCAGCAACTTGAAAAGTTTTATATAGAAAGAGTATAGTTCTCATCTCTTTTGGAACCTACCTAATATATGTACATAGAGAATTGTCCAGTGGCAAAGGTATTAGGGCATATGCCACTATCAATACAATTTTTAGGCAAAACATGAACCCGTAAGAATATCGTCATTGAAAAGCCTCTCTCACGAATTTAATATAATGCACTCGACATCAGATGCTTTTCCTGAGGATACTTCTCATGCATGAGTTGGTATAAATAAAATACATACTTACACATACATATTATGCCAATGATAATCTCATAGTCTAAAAAAGCAGAAATATGAATGACTCACTTTTAAAATTCCAGGTGCGAGAGCATAACAAACTTTTTCCATTTAATCCAGACTCTTAGTTTGGCGAGACAAACAAAAATTATTTCTTACAGATCTTATTGAATTTTAAAAGATCGATAATAATTTCATCTTTCTCACTTATCGCAAAGTACAAGTAATTATCAGCACGATTCAATAAATTCTAAATATGCCTTGATCGGGTTGATTAACTCGTTTAAGATCAAACTACGAATTTAGAAGGTCTACTCGGCATCATTGGAGAAATAGGAAGTGAACTCTCTTAGTATGTGAATAATAACAAGTGATACAACGCCCTTCAATGCTACTCTCTTATTAGATGCATTAGCCTTTTGGTTCATTATTTTATGAATCGTCCAGTGGCAAAGGTATTAGGGCATATGCCATTATCTTCCGGTTGACTGGACGAAAGCACCAAAATAATGGACTTGTACTAGGGTTCTAACTATCAGAATCATCCTCTTCAGAGCTCGGCCTTTAAAACAATATTTCTAACGATTTTTCACACCATAAATATGTTTTAGACATATATGGAACGATAATCGGGAGGCGATTTGATTACCGCAATAAAGTTTTACAATTTTTGGTGATTGATAGTGAAAAAATGAAATATAACCTTAAAAGCAACAATAGAAAAAAAAACTAAAATATGCAGGATGTATATATGCTTTCAGATAAGGCAATTCTGACCGTAAAAAATTTATAAAATCAAATACATAGATCTAATACAAAAAAAACCATCTTCGGTTTACCACACGTGAAAGGATTCCATGTTAGGATACAAATAACCTTCACGCGTAAAACGTTTCTTATATCATGCAATGTGTCATTAGACAAACACTTTTACAACGAGACTTCTCTATTAACTCTACACAACCTCTCAATAAACCAACAAAGTCAATTATGGTGAGATATAATTTTAAATACCCAACAGATGTGGCTCTTTATTTCTTATTCATTGACTTATAATGGTAAAATAGATAAATGATATTTTCGGCTAGTCTGACCTTATAGGAAGTACAACAATAACAAAGCTGAATATCCATTTTGCGCTATTTACTTATCTACCGCACTGAGTATAATATATTAATATTTTCTTCTTATGTAAAAAAAAAAAACTAGAGTTAGTCTCCTATATCTAAATAGGATCCAAAACAATTTCAAAGTTAGATAAGATCCAACCGAACAAACCATATAATATGCTATTGGTTCGATGTATTCTTTCGACCTTCGACAAAATAGATTTTTTTGTTAATAAAAATTTTGGTCGGTCGACAAAATTTTTCGACCAAACCAATCCAAAAATATTTCCATCTTTCTGTCCAACTAAAATAAGTTAAATGATAATCAAAACCTACAAAATAAATTAGATAATGCAGCCAATAATAGTTAGTTCGGATGGATCACCACTTTATAAAAAAAATATTAAAATCTGTATCTACAATAAATTAGTATACTATTTGATAATTTGATACCTTTATCCATTAAGTGGATGCAACGTATTCATGTTCCTGCCAAAAGTAAAGGTTTGGTTAAAGTATCTGTTTGATTATAGTGCTTCTTTGAGTATCCATCGATAACGATATTTTCATTGATGTCGTTCACGCCAATTATTTATTGCTTCTCAATAAGTGTGTTCACTTTGTGCCGCATCATTTTTGGACTACAACAAGCAAAGCAAAGCAAAGACAACGAGTGAACGTAAAGTATTCCTATTCTTGTTTTGTTACACTTACACTATCTATAAACCTTTTGTTATTAAAAATATTATAATCGCGTTCTAATGAAGACACGTAATAAGTATATAAATAGAAAAAATTGAGTTACAATAGAATTGTTTTGCCTAGTTATAAAGTTATAGGTGTACATACTTTACAATTCAAGTTTTATTTTTAAAAAAGTGAGCAAATCTTCATTTTCATTATGGAATTGTTTACATAATATTATCAGTGATTTATTTATATTTAAAATGTGCAGATCGGTTTTTATGTTTATTTTATTTTATTTTGGTTGGTTTTATATTTAGAAAAATAATTTTTTTTATATATTAAAGTATTTTTGTATTAATAGCCATAATGAGACACATAGATGGAGAGGTAGCACTTGCTATGGTCGTAATTAAGAATAAAATAGTAAGATGGTTGCATTAGTTATAGTTGTAATTCATATAAATACGTGGAGTACTCTATTTAATACAAAATGAATATCTATTCTTATTATGATATCTTACCAAAGTTTTTAAGTCTTTTGACTATCGTTAATTTTTATTTTTACAAAAACAAAAAATTATTATAGCTGACGATTCAAACACTTTCCAGTCGAAGATCCAAATCACAAACTTAAATGGTTACGGATCGGAGACCAAAATCATTGTCCGTCACATCTTTTATACATGCATCATTTAGACCAATCAGATAATGACTTGGTTCATATCAAATTAAACGTCATCAATTATCAATCATAGAGCAATGCAGTTGTTATGCCCTCATTGCATAGAATAAAATTGGTTTTGTCGACGACAATGTCAAAGAACCATCACATGAAGATGAACCTTTTCTATTTGAAAAATGGAACCAATGCAACACCATGTTAATTTTTTGGCTGACTCATGCTGTTAAACCAAACATTATTGAAGTTGTTATCCATACCAAGACAACGAGCGAAGTATAGGTTGACTCACGCGACCAATTCTCTCAAAATAATACCTCATATGTGTTTCATATATAAAAATCAATCACCACCATATCACAAGGCACAATGAGAGTAGCTACATATTTTACCAAGATTTCAAAGAATTGTGGGATGAGCTCTAGACATATTGGTCTTCACTGATCTGCAATCAACAACAAGCACATCGAATAAAGCGAGAAAGATTGTCTTCTGCAATTTTTATGGGCTTGCATGAATCTTAAAATGCAACGAGGTCCAATGTGTTGATGAGTTCACCTCTGCCAAATGTCCATCAATCATATTATTTAAAAATCCAATAATAGAAGTAATGACAGGTATCCTATGAGCCAATTGAAAACTTCTACATAACAGTTGCAGTCTCAGGGAAATGAGAAAATTGAAAGCATAAAATATGTGATCATTGTAATAGATCCGGGCATACTATAGATGAATGTAAGGATCTCGGATTTCATTGTACGTTTTGTGATAAGAGAGGTAAGATGGAGGATAGATGTTGATTGAAAAATGGAAACAATAACAAGCCATGACAATTCCAAATATATAAATCTTCAAGTAATGGAAATTAACCTTTAGCGAATGCAACATAATCTCATGATTTATCGGGTTCAAACACTGCTAGCATTTATCAGGGGTTCACTGCCAAACAAATACAACAATTAGCCCAAACAATCAATGCATTGAATCAAAATAATTATGGTAATGTTGATGCATATGTGAATGTTGTAGGTTTGGTTCTCTCTATTATTTTTCTATTAATTTTAGTTGTACAAGTCTTTGGATTTTAGATATTGGCACCACATATCATAATGTCTCTCACATATCACTCTTAACTGATCACAAGCCTTCCACTATTACACATGTTAATTTATCAAATGGTGCAGTACCACAAATCATTCACAATGGCACAATTAGTTTTAATTCAAAATTAACCCTTTGAAATGTCTTGTGAATCACAAACTTTAATATAAATTTAATTTCAGCTACCAAACTCACCAAAGATCAGAATTGCTGCATCATTTTCTTTCGTGACTATTGTATTTTGTATGACTTGGTTTCGAGGAAGATGATTGTCTCGGTTAGACAACATGGTGGTCTATACTATATGCATCTATCAACAAATAAATCGGTTATCTGTCGGGTTTCTGAGCCAACTGACCTATACCACTTATGCCTATGCCATATATCTTTGTCCCGTTTTAAATTACTTTCTCATTTGCTTCCAAATATTTACAAAGAGTTATGAAATAATTGTTCAATATGACCACAAGCAAAACAAACACGTTTGCCTTTTCTAAAAAGCTCAATAAATACAAAATTTCATTTCTCCTTATTACATTGTGACGTTTAGGGTCCTCACAAAGTTTCTTTATATAATGGTTCACTTATTTCTTTATAATTGGTTACGGCTTTGCTCAATGCACATGGACATTTCTTATGCACCATAAATGCGAAATATAATTTTTATTAAATTTTTTTTTACAATTCGTGAAAACTGAATTTCAAACAGATGTTAAAATAATAAAAGTGGATCATGGTAATGATTTTCTTCCCCTTTGCACTGTTTTCAAAATAAAGGCATTCAACTTTAAAATTCTCGGGTTTACACCCCATAACAAAATAGATTTGTCAAACAAAAATATTGACATATTTTAAATGTTGGCCATTCTCTCGTGTTTCAATAATTAAGCGATATAAAGTCATGTGGTGGCTAAAGGCTAAGCCAAGGTTGAAGGTGTTAACTATCAAATAACGTTTTGACCAACTACTAAACTCATAATTCTTCAGTATTTGATGATTGTTGTAGCTTCAATAAATTGGTGCATTCATCAACTTGATATGCACACTGCTTTTCTTTAAGGAAATCTAGCTGAAAAGGTATATATGTCTTCACCTCCTCGTTTCTACTGATAGGAGGATAAATTGGTTATCGGGTTCACAAGTCTATTTACACTTTAGATAAAGATCTCAAAATCCGTTCTCCATTTATTCAGCTATTGTCAAAACAACAGGTTACATACAATCAAAATCGGATTACTTACTTTTTACTAAATCTCAAGGTAAGAAGTTCACTGTTCTTTTCATATATATTGATGATATTATTGACTAGTAATGGCTTTCATAAAATCCAATTGATGAATAATCATCTACTCCAGCATTTTCACATAAATGATCTTGGTGACTTAAAATATTTTTCAGGTATTGAATTTTCTCGATCTAAGAGATGAATGTTTATGTCTTAAAGAAAATATGCATTAGATATGTTGAAAGATACATGATTGTCATGAGTAAAACCCAAAAAAAAATTAATGGAGAAGAACTTGAAACTAACCCATGAAGACGATGAGCTACTTCATGATTTTACTAGATATCGGAGACTGGTTAGCATGTTAATATATTTGACAATGAACATGATTAATATTGTGTATTCGGTTCCTCGACGGAGTTAATTTATGGGAGCACCGCGGAAGCCACACTAGGAAGAAGCGTTAAGAATCCACCGTTATATCAAGAAATCATCAGGTCAAGGTCTTTTCCTTCCATCAGAAAACAATATGACACTTAATGGCTTTTGTGGTTTAAATTGGGGTGGATGTCGTATGTTATTCCAGTTTTACGAGCGTATTAAACACATTGAGATTGATTGTTATATAATTCGAGAAAAAATTCAGGTCAGGATAATTCAGTCATGCTATATTTCTACAAAAATAAAGTTGGAAGACATATTTACCAAAGTACTCTAAAAACATTAATTTGACTTTTTGTGTAGCAAGTTGAGAGTACTTGATTTACACTCTCAAACTTGAGAGGGAGTATTAAAGTAGCTTTGTAGTAATTATAAAGTAATTTAGAGTGTAACCATTTTAGCCATAGTTAGACACGAAGTTAGTTGGATGGTTGCACTAGTTATAGTCATAATTAGATATTAATGCATTGGAATACTTGCATTAGTTATATCTATAATCCATGTATATAGATACATGTAGTACTCCAATGAATAAAAAGTGAAGAGTGAAGCTATTTTCTCCATAAGATCTATTATTTCCTCCATCTCAAATTTCTAAAAAAATACTCAACATTTGCTTTTACTTTTTTGTCCTCAATTTACTTTCTAATTTATATTTTGATGTGACTATCCAATATCCAACCCTTATTCCACAAAACCTATCATTAAGTCAAATTAAAGCCAACATATATCATTTAACTTCTAAAATTAAACCCTAAAAACAAAAAAAACTCAAATTTTTTAAAAATTAATCATGAAAAAGGAACACACTCCAACAAAAGGTCCAAACACCTCAGAACATCACCAAATCAACCAAAAAGACAATTTAATCTTGTAAAAATGGCAATAAATAAATATTCGAGAGTAAGAAATAAAAAAACAAGTTAAAGTTTTATAAAAAAAAATAAACAAATCAAAAATAGATTTCTAAAGTTTTATAAAATTAATTTGATACCAAAGAAACAAGAAATCTATTTATGGAACTTAATATGCAGGAAAAAAATTAAAAAAAAAATTATAGCAAAAGAGTTCGGGGAACTGTAACTTTTCTGCATATCGAGTTTGAGGAACTCGTTATTCATAGTACAACCAACTTCCTGGAACTCTTGCCAACTGATAGATTAAAAAAAGATTTAAAAGAGATTTTTACCTTTGATAGACTGCTTCAATCGAAAGTGGTGGCTAGGTTTTTTTTTCTCCATTAAAAGAGTTGATGAGTGTGTATTTATATTGGATTAGATTTTATGGGTGGAAGTAAATATGATGAGTAGAAGGTTGCTGAAAAAATAATTATGGTAGATTTGGTGTTTGGATTGTTGCTGGAGAAGAAGGTAAATATGAGTGTTTAAAGTAAAATTAAAATAAGGGTAAATTAATAATTTTCTATATGGAGGAAATCACAAAGTGGAGTATATTTCAAAATATGGGGGAAATAAAAAATCTTACGGAGGAAATAGCTTCACCCAAAGTGAATCTCTATTCTTACTATTTTCATAATAAATTGTTTTGCAGAATATTATCAATGTATTATCTGTTTATTCTTTCCAAAAGATGTACATATTGTTGGTTTCATATATGTTTTATTTTATTTTGATTGTTTTTATACATTAGAAAAATAAATTTATTTATCTATTTCTTTGTTTAGATATATATTTTATCGTACAAACATATTTTATGTTTTTAAAAAATTCAAACGTGCCATAAAATTTGTAAATTTTTATTTTTATTATTTTACTATATATAGTAAATCTAAATTATATAATTAATTAAATTATTAAAATACAAATTAAAATAGTTTTTACTTCAAAGTTTATATTTAAAAAATCATTTATTCAAATATTTTTTAACAATAATTTTTTTTATTAAATCACTTTTAAATGTAAATTTACATATATTTGTCCGTCAAAGTAAAATTTAATCGGTTAATTAAACAAATAATTTAAATTTGTTATTAAAAATATCATCTACAATGTCTCATATTATCCAAAGGTCGTGTTTTCAAATTCAGTATTTGCACTTAAGCATACAACAACGTTTTTTTTCTTCTATATAACGAGATTACAACTTATAAATGTGAAATGTTATGAAATAATTTATTTTTAATCTATTTCTCCAACCACGTTATCATCATTATATGCGTCCTCATTTTGACAATCGATAATATATATGAACAAAAAACTGTTTCTAGAAGCGAAATTCATATATATTAAAATGCACATAATAATATTCATATAATATTCTCCAAGATTATACATATACTGACTAACAATACTCAATGCATAGACAATATCCGGTCTATTATGTGCTATCTACATCAATCAACCAATATGTCTCTAATATACTCATTTATCAACAAACATATGATTAATCTTAACACATAACTTCAATCTTTCTACTATTGGTGTATTAGTTGGTTGACATGCTAACATACCAGTTTTGTACAACAAATCTAATGCATATTTTTTTAGAAAAAAAATCCATTATCCGATCTAGATATTTCAATTTGAAAATATTTCAAATGACCGAGGTCTTTCATTTTGAATTCACTTGATAAGAAATTTTGTAAAGCCTTTCCTTTCATTAAGATCATTTATTGTCACTATGGTGTAAAAATTACTATGATGTGAGCCAAAACACCTCACCAACTTTACGAACTTTCCAACCATGCTATTAAATAATGTTTTAGTCCATACAATTATATTTTGTTAATTTACATAATTTCCGAATTTGCACTTATGGGATTATACATCATACTATTAAATATATATATATTTTTTCGGATACTTTTCAACATCAAATTGTTGTAATGAACAATCCAGGTTTGCAGCCATAAACAATAAAACTTGTAGTGTGTTGATTTTAACTACAAGTGCAAATGTATTAGTGCAATCAATTTAATAGGTTAGGTGTATTTTTTTTCCACCAATTTTTCTTTAAAACATTTGATTGTACCATCAGCTCTGTGTTTTACAGTATAAATCCACTGACATCCAATGAGTTATTTTCCTTAAAGACAATCAATAAGTTTCTAAGTTTTCTTTTATACTAGGATTTTATCCATTCATTTATAGATGTTTTCTATATTGGGTCAGCTAAAGCTTTATGCACACTATTAAGATTAGATATATTAAATAACTTATTTATAAATAAATTATTACAAATGATTGTTAGACGTGTAAGATATTTAAATTTATTAAAAAGTTCAGATTCATATGTGGATATTGGGATGCCCCTAGCTTGACACAGTGGTAGATGTTTTTTTGATGGTTCAAATGCTATAGTAAGATCATTGTCATCATAAAATTGGTTTGGTGTATCAGTTATTTGTGGTGTGAGAGATTCTGATGGAAATAATCTATAACTTCATTTTCTAAACAGTCTTTAATCACGTGCATCACCACTATAGTGGTGAAAAGTAAACTTGATCCCACACTCCACATCGTTTAAAGACATAAAATATTGATGGTATATAAGTATGAACATATCTCGACTAATACGAGGCATTTCATGTGTGTACAAAAATCAAAGTTATGAGGGCATTCAGGACGAAATAGATAATATCATACTTATATACCAAAAATAAATTTATAGGAAAATTAAAGCCCATATATTCTAACATGTAGTCCAAATTTATACCGCTCAAATATAATGGACAATTATTTTTATTATCCAATTTATATCATAAATATTTTCATGTTTAATTCTGCCAATTTATTATATATATACTAAAGTATGGAATTTACTGTGCTTATGAATAGTAAACCCATATTTTACGGTTTTGCCATTATATTTTTAACTAAATGGACCTATCATTTAGAAGTCATAATCTGTGACTTCTTCAAACGCTAAAACCTCTAATATAAAATTCTAACAAAACCGACATAGTCTCATTTTCACTACTTCATATTGCTTCTCACTCTTTCTCTTTCTTCTTCATAATCTATCATTAACTCGGCCCAAAATCCATGCAAACCAATATCCTCTCTCTTTTCATAAGTTTCTTTTTCTTTTTCAACCTCAGTATGAATCTCAATTTTATTTATCGATTTATTTAGATCTTGATATCAAATCACATTAGGTTTGTATATGTAGTAATATTTGTATAGCTTTTTTTGCTTAGTGTTGGTTTGATGATATATTCTTCTAATTAAGTTATTTTATTGATATAATTAGATCATCTTATTTTTTATATCATGGTTCTATTCATGAAAAAAAAGATCTAAAAATTGTGTGGAGGTTGTAAATAAAGAACCTAAAATAGAAAAACCCACTAACACAAAGTAAGTTTTTTTAATTTATAACCCCCAAATAAACTTTTTTAAGTTTGTTTAATGTCTAAACTTTGTAACTTAAGTTTTACTGATGTATAGGTTACTTGACATAGAATAATATTCTTTCAAATGGATAAATAGGTCTACCATAAAGAGTAAGTTTTAAAAGCATTACAAAAAATACTCTTTTATATTATGCATATATGATATGATAATTTATACTTTAAAAATATAATGGGTTAATGTGTATCATTTTACATGATATATAAATATGCAATTTTATGATTTTGTTAGTGATTATTTCATGATTCTAGCTTTCTATCTGATGTGAAAAAATAGACAATTATCGTATAACAAATGGTTTTACAAGTAAGCCCGTACTTAAGTTGAAATTTATTAAAATGGGTACTAGCTTTACACTTTTAATGATAAGATGTTATTTAATATTTATACATAAATAAAATTATTAATTTATGTTTCTTTGGGTGTTTGAATGATAAGATATTGTAATATAGGTGGACCACTTTCCAAATGAGAGAAATTACTTGAAGGGAATCAAAAAATGAGAACTTAAAGTGCACCATTTGATGTTATAAGAGTAACTAATATGAGTTATTCTACAATATAAGACTGGCTAAACATACTATACTTCATTTCCTGGTTAGTACATATGCTAAAACCGCAAGACTTTGTTAGAATTCATCGTTATCTTAGTATTCATTTTCATGAATTATTTGCTATAATTAGTGTACATTGTTGGGTGGTTAAAGTTTAAAGGGATATTTTCCTTAGTGTAATAATTAATTCATTCCACCAATTTCAGCGTGCAAATATTATTTATGGTTTACTTATTTCTTTTTTATTTGTAGTTTACTTTAAGATTTAGTTAAGAAATAACATATTCTCGGACTTTACCTGATATTGGGAAACAATTTTTAAGGATCGAAAATAGAGCATTTGTGCTTGATACAACGAGAGAGAGGTTTATTTTATTTTGGTGTTTATGATACTTCTATAAAGAAATAGTAAATGGATGTATTTTTATTGTTTTACAAGTTGATGTTGTAAGGTACCATAAACTTAAATGAGACATATCTCTAATTAACAAAAAACCAATGTTAGAAATTTCTAGACCTTTATCTAGATATTTGTAAAGTTAATAAATTATCTTAATTACACATAAATTATGAAAATAGATGGAATACACATAGATAAATTACCATTTATATTAATTTAGTTAGTTTTGTGTGTGCTTGGTTTGTTAGATCGTGACATATTTTTATTATAGTTCTCTATGTTTTGGTTGTTGATTCTTACACAACAAGAATATATGTCTTATTAATGCAGTTACACATAGAAAATTATCTTATTAATGCAATGTAAGTTACATAATATAGATATTGATAAGAATAATAAGTTATTTACTATTAAATTTTAGTATTGATTTTTTAAAACTTAATTGTTTTATTTTTATATAATTTTTTGTGAGGTTCGTTAGCAAACCCAATATTCTATATAGACTAATAAAGCTATAGAAAGAGAATTGAAGATTGGGGATTCTATCTAATGAAACTACTATTTGCAACCAAATAAAAGTTTAGTTGAAACTACTATGTTCAGATAAACGTTTTAAGTTTAATTTTCACGTATGTTATATTGTTCTTTGTTTTAATAAACCTTTGGGTATAATCATGTGTTCTATTGTTAGCCTGATGGCTATGATAAATAATGCAATATTGTTTCTCCATACTATTCTATCCCTATGAGTTGGTCTCTGAATGCAATCCACAAAGATTCAAAATTACGAATTAGATTTAAAATTATGAATTGAGGCTAAAGGCAACTGGTTGAACCATATTACAACACTACCTCGGAAGTTTATTGAAAAAGCTCGACAAATGAGCATATCATCGTTGACAAACCCTAATATCTCATTTTGTAATTTTTCGATATGGTGCTCGTATTCGCATCTTCCATCGTATTTATCTATTTTGTATAGATTGAATCATCCAACTAGATTTCCTACCAACATTTATGGTGCTAACAGAGACACGATAGCACTATATTTTATGCAGTGGACCCCCTATCTAGGGTCTCTGTAGATCTACGTGCCCAACATCTAAAGTTTTATCATAGGGATCTATTGTTTGTTTTGTCCAGACCACTGTGGGCATAAAGAAGGCATCCCGAACTGGGACATACGATTCAACCGTGCTGCAGGATAAATCGGTTGGTCGTTTATCAATCTATTCTTGGGCTTGACCCAGACAAAAGCATTATCATTTCTATAATGAATAGAAGACCAACTCATTTAATGAGATCTTTAGCGCATTAAATGAAGATATTTATTTACCTATTTATCAATTTTTGAATAATCCTTGGATTGTTTATCTCGGAATCCCTCATTCATAACGATCACGACGCCACATTACTGAGCGTTCCCTACATCATCTTACATTCCCATTAATAGATCCGACATGCATATTCTCTTTAAATGCGACCCCAATCTGTTTGATATCCATAAGCTCTTCTAAGTAGGTTTTCTTTAGGAGAGTGAAACGTAGCAGAAGCTTAAAAGGGATAACCCTAATTTTTATTAAACAAAAACAATTCCCCTAACAATGAATAGAAGATAGGTTTATATAGAGTTCAAGCAAAACCCTAAAACTAAAAATATGAAAATTACAAAAATAGCCTAAAGTATTAAAATTGCGAAAAAAGAGGATAGATGAGCCCGAATGCCTAAAAAAGCTCATAGCTCACGAGCAAAGCTCGTGACTTGCGTTCGTGACGTCGTTTCCTTCGAAACAAGGTGCTGTGGGTCAAAATCTGACACCGGAGCTCCAAACTGTCAATTTACCGGACTGTCTGCATCAATGATGGAGAGTGAAACGTAGCAGAAGCCTAAAAGGGATAAACCCTAATTTTTATTAACAAAACAATTACCCTAACAATGAATAGAAGATAGGTTTATATAGAGTTTAAGTATTTGACCTAAAACTAAAAATATGAAAATTACAAAAATAACCTAAAGTATTAAAAGTGCGAAAAAAGAGGATAGATGAGCCCGGATGCCTAAAAAAGCCCATAGCTCACGAGCTAAGCTGGTGACTTGCGTTTGTGACGTCGTTTCCTTCGAAACAAGGTGCTGTGGGTAAAAAACTGACACCGGAGCTCCAAATTACTAATTCACCGAACTGTCTGCATCATTCCCTCCGGGATAGAAAAGATTCGCCCTCGAATCTGACCCGGTCTCCCCATCAGAAGAATCACATGCATAAGGAATCAGATGCTTAACATTGAAAACATCAGTCGTGCGGACATGGCTAGGCAAACGTAGGCGATAAGCATTCGGATTGATCCGCTCCACAATCTCCACTGGACCAATCTTCCGGGCGGCCAGTTTATTGTATTCACCAGCAGGGTACCGCTTCTTTGTTAAAACTGCCCATACATAGTCACCAACTTCGAACTGAACAGGACGACGATGAGAATCTGCCTGAGACTTATATTTGGCGGTGCTCAAGACCAACTGATCATGAGTTTGCTGGTGGGTTTGGCGAATCTGTGAGACAAGTTCCTCAGCAGTTGTATGAGGACGAATCTTGCTAGGCAGTGCTAACAAGTCTACTGGACCCCTAGGCACAATACCATACATCACCTGAAAAGGACAAAAACCCGTGGATCTATTAAGAGCTTGGTTATGGGCGAACTCCGCCTGGGGTAAGCACTGATCCCAAGCCTTCGGATGATCTCCTACCAGACTGCGCAACAAGTTAACGAGAGATCGGTTAACCACTTCTGTCTGACCATCCGTCTGAGGGTGGTAAGCACTACTGAAGTTGAGTTGTGTATTCACCATACGCCATAAGCTGCGCCAAAAATGACTCACAAACCGGGTGTCATGGTCAGAAACAATGGTACTGGGAAGGCCATGAATACGATAAATCTCCCGAAAGAAAAGCTGCGCAACACACACTGCATCAGATGTTTTTTTACAGGGAATGAAGTGTACCATCTTAGAAAAACGATCAGCCACCACAAAAATAGAATCGAATCCACGCTGAGTCCGGGGTAAACCAAGAACAAAATCCATACTGATGTCGGTCCAGGGCTGAGCCGGAATCGGCAGGGGTAAATAAAGACCTGCATTTGTGGATGTTCCCTTGGCCAACTGACAAATTCGACAACGGGCGACAAAACGACCAACTTCCTTCAGTATCGATGGCCAAAAATAGGAGGATGACAGCAACTGGTATGTTCGATCACGGCCCACATGACCTTCATTATGCAGCTCCTGGATCAGCCGTGGACGTAAACTACAGTCAGGGATACACAGCTGTACGCCACGAAAGAGAAAACCATCTTCCAATAAAAAATCAGAATGTTCGCCCTGCTGAATCAGTTCCAAAACCCGAGAAAAGAATGAGTCAGTAACATAAAGGTCAACAAAAGAATCAAAGACAGGAACCTGAACGCGCATCTCAGTCAACAGAGTGTGACGTCGGCTCAAAGCATCAGCAACCCGATTCGTAATACCAGCCTTGTGCTTGATGACAAAAGTGAACTGCTGCAAATAAGCTATCCAAGCGGCATGTCTATGAGATACTTTGTCTTGACTACCAAGGTACTTTAAAGAATCATGATCAGTATATAGCACAAATTCATGCTGAAACAAGTAATGACGCCAATGTTTGATAGCCTGAACGATCGCATAAAATTCAATATCATAAGTACTAAATCGCAGTTTGGCATTTGCCAATTTCTCACTGAAGAAAGCCACGGGACGCCCTGATTGGGAGAGAAATGCCCCAATACCAAATTTAGACGCATCACAATGAAGCTCGAATGGCTGGGAAAAGTCGGGCAGCACCAAAATAGGCGTTGTAGTGAGACGCCTTTTAACTTCTACAAATGCTGCATCAGCATCGTCGGACCAACTAAATTTTGTGCCCTTCATGCAATCCGTAATCGGGGCCATAATACTGCTGAAATGGGGAATAAAACGCCGATAAAACGATGCTAAACCATGAAAAATACGAACCTCGGTAATGGAAGCAGGTCGAGGCCACTGGTCCACAGCAACAACTTTGCTCGGATCAGCTCGTAACCCGTCAACGAGAACAATATAACCCAAAAATTGAACAACTGGGGACATAAACGAACATTTGGCAATAGTAGCATAAAACTTATCTCGACGCAACACCAATAACACCTCACGTAAATGGGATAGATGCACATAATGGTTCGAACTATAAATCAGAATATCATCAAAGTAAACAACAACAAATTTACCGATGAAAGGCCTCAATGCCTGATTCACGATACGCATGAACGTGCTAGGCGCGTTGGACAAGCCAAACGGCATCACCATCCACTCAAACAAGCCCTCACGCGTCTTAACCGCCGTTTTCCACTCATCACCAGGACGAATCCGAATCTGATGGTATCCACTCTTCAAATCAAGCTTGCTAAACACAGAAGCACCACCCAACTAGTCTAACAGATCATACAGGCGCGGTATAGGAAACCTGTAGCGAACAGTGATCTTGTTAATAGCTCGGCTGTCTACACACATACGCCAGGAACCATCCTTCTTCGGTGTCAGTAATGCCGGAACTGCACAAGGGCTGAGACTTTCCCGAATATGTCCCTTCTCCAACAAATCCTCCACCTGTCGACGTAATTCTTCATGCTCCTTCGGGCTCATTCGGTAGTGGGGTCGATTTGGGAGAGCAGCACCAGGGACCAGGTCGATCTGATGTTGAATATCTCTCAGAGGAGGTAATTCGGGTGGCAAATCTGCTGGAAACACATCTGCAAACTCTTGCAAAAGAGACTGACTGACAGGACTATGGTCCGCTTTGGAAATCGGCACAACAGGGTCATAGAACAATAGTAAAACCACGCCAGCCTCTTCCATAGCTGTCTGAAAAAAAGCACGGGACAACAAAGTCGATGAGGGAGGAGTAGAGTGAATGCTCAGGGGTCGAGGCTTTGCTGGCATAAGAACGATCTTTTTTCCCCGAAAAAGGAATGAGTAGGTATTTGCCCGCCCATCATTTAGAACAGACAAGTCGTACTGCCAAAGACGGCCAAGCAGTAGATGACAAGCATCCATAGGGACAATATCACAGAAGACTTCATCATGGTATGTTTTTCCTACAGAAAAAGAAACAAGCACGCGCTTGGAGACGGTGATATCCGTACCTTTACTTAACCAGACGACATTTTCGCAGCTGCCAGCATCAATGATGTAGGTGCACACCTTCCCGTCGATCGTACACGTCGACTGGAACACGTTACTCCTCAGCCAGTCGCTCTGCTCCGGAACGCGAGGAGACAGGAAAGTACGGCGCAGCATCAGCACTGCTCCAACATCGCCAGTCACGATTTCTTCCTCATCCTCAGGCAAGTCATCATCGTAGGTATCAAATTTTGGAGGGCCATCAAGAACAATAGGATTTGGTTCAAACGCCGCCTGCGAAAAGAGACCCCTAGCACCCGCAGCATTGGGACACTCGACCTGACGATGCCCTAATTCGTCACAGTCATAGCATCGTAAATTGCTTGAAGAACGGCTTGGTGCACCGCGCCCAGGAGGGATCAGATCAGGTGTTGGGCGGCGCCCAGAAGGGATCGGATCAGGTGTTGGGCGGAGAACTGGTTTGGACGCCGGAATCCCTGAAGGAGCACCAGTCCTTGCGCCAGTTTGGGTCCGGCGAGCCGACTGTTTTTCTGCCTGGAGGGCACGCCGATGGGCTTCGGAAACCGAGGATGGATCGAACATATTCAGCGTGTCTTGAAGCTGAAGGCGTAGCCCGCCAATATAGCGAGAGACCCGCTGGTGCGGCGACTCGGTCACATCTGTGCGAGCCAGCAGCTGATCAAATTTTTCGGTATATTCATCAACAGATCTGGGTCCCTGACGAAGATTCTGCATTCGCTGGTAGAGTTCCCGCTCGAAGTTGTAGGAAAGGAAAGCCTTGTGGATTTTTCTTTTGAATTTCTCCCAACTCTGGACTTTATCCTTGCCTGCACGCGCGCGGTTCTGCTTCACATGCTGCCACCAAGCCTGTGCCCTACCGCGTAGGTGAATGGTGACTAATGCGACCCTTCTCTCCTCCGGGACCTCCTTGAAGTCCAGGACTTCCTCAATCTGTGATAACCAATCGATAAGTGCCTCCGCCTTAAGGCTGCCATCAAAGTCTGGGACGTCTATCTTGAAACCAAGCTCCCAGCGGCATGGGTGAGAAGTAGTTTGGTCGATCCCCTCCCCAAAAGGGTTAACCATACCCTCAACCTCTGTGCTTTGTTGCTTGGCGGTAAGAACAACCACTTGCCGGGTAAGATCGGCTACCTGACGGCGTAGGTCAGCATCTTCACGATCATCTACATCACTTGTATCTCGGTACACTCTAGCGCGACCGCGACCGCTGGTTCTTGCTCGTACCATCGCGCAGGACTGCCTGTGTCTGATACCACTATGATGGAGAGTGAAACGTAGCAGAAGCCTAAAAGGGATAAACCCCAATCTGTTTGATATCCATAAGCTCTTCTAAGTAGGTTTTCTTTAGTGCAACAACTACACTTAAGTCTGCGATGTCAAGGTCGTATGGTTCATATATTAAAGGGTTAGACATGTAGAATACTAGGATATATTTTTATAAAAGTGGTTTTTGAGGAGAACCTTATCGCACCAGTTGGTTGCCATGTATGACAACAATGAAGTTGAGTAAAATTGTTCAGCCAAAATGTTGGGCCAAAGATATAAAATGTAAAAAAATTGGGGTTTATATGTAGTCAAGAGAAAGAAAAAAAGATTAATAGATGCAGTCAAATGATTATAGTGTGTTCTCGAGCTCCTAGGTTGGAGTGTTTTTTTTATAGAACTAGGTTATATAAAATAAAATATAAATATAAATTCAGTAATAAAGCACTTATTTACTTAACCTTACACTTTATAAACTATGAATCGATTGAATGCATATTTAAATTTTATCAATATTCTTTTGGAGTTTTAAGTTTTCTCTAAATATTCTTTTGGGAATTGTTAGTTATGATTTTTTTATTTATCAAATTATAAATCTATCATTATATACTAATTAATATTTTTAAATATAAACATACTAATTAATATTTTTAAAAATAAACCTCTACTTAAAACTACTTGAAGTAATAACTTACAGTAACATCGTATAAGTCTCGCTCTAAAGTTTCCTAAAAATCGATGGAAAAGATGCGACTTGAGATACATATTAAATACACTATCCAAGTAGAATTATTTATGTCTCATAATTTCTTTGGAATCCCAAAAAAATCGTTCGGGATATAACTAATCTTTTTGACTTTCAATACAAGTAATAGGAAATTAAGACTATGTTTGATAAATTTTTAATAATAGATGCTGAGATTTTAATAACGTATAGGTTTAATAACCAATTGATAGGCTGCATTCTTTAGTCCTCGGTCTTAAGAGAATCCTACAAAATATTTTTTAATTTTAAAACTATTTTAAATTAAAAATATATGAAATTTCATATAAGTATTCACTCATCCTTGTTGCGACAAATAAATAGTTCACTGTTGTGAAAAACTATCGTGTTCGCTTATATTGGTTGCAATGGTCTCACCCTATAAGAATGATGTTTGCCCCAAGAGAAACTATTATGTCGTGGTTAATTTTCTATATTGTCGCAAAGCCTAACCTTTTAAAAATTTAAAAGGTAGCTACACCAAGATTATCACGGTAAACAATCTTTTTGTCGCAACAAAGAACTCAAAACTTTAGGTTTTTAGGTTGTTTCCCAAAGAACATTATGAAGAGCCCTGCTTGCTGTCATGCTGACATGGGTATTATTAGCCTCCAATGTCTTGGATAAGTATCTTGTTTTCCTCTAGTCTCACTATTCTGATCTTAAATCATTACATCGATCTGATCTCGTTTCTAATTTTCTGACCATTTTATTAAACCAATAATTTAAATAATCTTTCATTTGATTAAATGACATCTCTTATCCTCATTGTGATAATTTTTAGCTTCGTTTAGGACTATTTTAGTCGTGTTCTCTATCCATTTCAAGAAACATAACTTGTGAAAAAAATATTTTCTCATGAGAGACGTTCGCACCCTATATTCGTTTGAGTACTATTGTTACACTGTTTTTGTTATATTAGAAATGCATGTCACACGCAGACTAATTATATTAGAATTTCTTCGAACTTATCCCTCAATGATACGACCAACATACATCCCACACATCACAAACAAAACTTAATTTTATATGTTGAATGTTTTCACAAAGAACTTGTTGTTATCCATTGAAAGTTTGATGTTTAGGTTCTCTATAGTCGAAATGGTTTGCCATCATTTAGAAAATATCAATTTAAGATTTCTAGTCACAACCTTCTTGATTTTAAGTTTACCAATTCTTGAGCCAATAGTTTGGTAACGAATTTGACACATTCTCACTAGAACACACATACAATATCAATATGATTCCAATTTGAATTGTCTAACGTACTAATGTCTTGGACTTATATGCCTATATTTCCCGTCTATATGACATTGTAGGCTCTACCCATATTTGTTTGACTATCACAATGTATTTGGATTATCATGTTTCGCATCGAATTTAGTGATATTACCACCAATAAGTTTCTCAACCATTCAACTTTTCTTCCCGAAGTAGCTAATGTTATTAACTGAGAGTTTATAGTTGAATGTGATATATACGTATACATCTTTGATACCAAAAAAATATTACCTCTTGTAAAAGTGAAAAAACATCCCATAGTAGATTTGTTGTCGATTAAACTCGTGATCCGACTTGTTTACGTGTATCCCTCAAATAACCCTAAAAAATTAGAATGTTGAAGTCACATTTTTTTTAAATCTTTTTTCAAGTATAAAAAATTCTTCTAATAGCATTTCAATATACCGTACTTGGATTATAAGTAAATTTACTTAGTTTATTAACAACAAAATATTATATTTCTTGAAAAATCTTCAAAATTCTAAAATTCTAAAATTTTAATTTTATGATATGTATCAGTTTGTCCTTATCACGTTAGACGAACAACTCACCACCGCATAAAAAATGTATTGTTGTATTGATCTTGCAGTGGTAAGAATGTTGTTTGTTGGTAGCCAAACCCAAATTTTTACCGAACTAATTATTTTACTGTAAAACTTGAAATTTTATGTTTGGAGGGGGGGCGAGGTTATACCTACGGAAACATCATGACAAGCCTTGTTTCTTTTTTGTGGTGACCTGGACCATCATTGACCCCAATATTTTAGATTACTCTTGACTAGGGCTGTTATCGGTCCGGTTCGGTTCAAGTTTTGAAGGAACCGGACCGGACCGCTAAGCTTATCGGTTCGGACCGGACCGGACCGCTAAACTTTCGGTTCTAATTTTTGGAACCGGACCGAACCGCTAAGCTTTCGGTTCGGTTCGGTCCGGTCCGGTCCGGTTCCGGTTTCGGTTCGGTCCGAGTTCGGTCCGGTCCTGTTTCGATCCGGTTTCGGTCCACTTAAAAAAATAAAATCAATTAAAAATTGATTTTTAATTTTTTTTATTAAAATAAATGATATAAAAACTAAATTTTATTAGTTATTCTTTCATTTTCTTAAAAAATTGGTAATTAACTATTAATTTTGGTACTATAATTTATAAAAGAATATATAATAATAATAAATAATCGGTTTTAATGGTTTTATTGGTCCGATTTCTTATTGGTTCTACCGATTTATCGGTTCTATCGGTTCAATTATGTATCGGTTCTTTCGGTCCTATCGGTTTTATCGGTTCGGTTCCTTATCGGTTCATCGGTTTATCGGTTCTATCGGTTCGGTTCCTAACCGGTTTTTCGTTTCGGTTCCTTATCGGTTTTTAGAATGGAACCGCGAACCGGACCGTTAAGGTTCGGTCCGGTTCTCGGTCCGGTCCTTATCGGTTCGGTCCCGGTCCGGTTCTCGGTTCCGGAGAACCGTTGACAGCCCTACTCTTGACGTTGTATTCTAATCTAGCTCTTCCATTTTTTTATAATTTTAAAAACTAAATATTATATATTTTAATTATTTTAATTATGAAGTTATTATAAACGTAGATAATTTATCTACCCATATTGTACATCTAAAATGTTTTAAAATAACGTTAAAATTTAATAGATTTAAAACAATAATAATAAAATATATAATTTTAAAGAGAGTTACTCATCAGAATCCATTATACAAACCTATTAATCATTAAGACCCAACAAATTTAACAAACTATGTACCTAAAATACTATTCTATATAAAATTATCAGATATTTGCGCATTCTCTTATCTTTATTTTTTAATTTCCAATTTTAAAGGTTTGTATATTTTAAAACGTAACTCGAAAAAAAATACAATTGGTTTTATTTTTTTAAGATGAACAAAACTAGATCCATTTATGATTTTTAAAAAAATAGTATTTTACACTGATTTTTTCATTATATGGATTAACATCTATTATAGTTAGTTTGGTTTATCATCTATTATAGTTGGTATGGTTCAACATCTATCATAGTTTGTCTGGTTTAGCATCTATCATAGTTGGCATGTTTTAGCATCTATCATAGTTGGATTGGTTGAGCATTTATCATAGTTGACCTGGTTAAGCATTTATCATAGTTGGTTTGGTTGAGCATTTATCATAGTTGGCTTGTTCATAGTTACCACTGGCGTGCGGCGGTCTGTGGCGAAGAGAGATAAAAAATCCACAGCGGTGAGGCGAGCGACGAGGCGATGGCCACATGACATGTGGCGATCCATTACCTGAATAATATTTTTATAGTACATAAGTGTAAGTTAAATAGTACTATTTAGACATTTAAACTAACAACAACAAATTAAACATCTAATTACATTCTTAGAACATCTGAGTCAAATGACAAACACATAGACTAAAAGTTCCAATTATAAAAACATCCAATCATATAATTCCTAAAGCATCTGAGTCAAATGACAAACATAGACTAAAATACATCATCATCCGAGACAACATCTTCACACCTCTCATCTCCACCATATTCTCTATTTATATCCCATAATAGAGTAACTTCTTCTTCAGAGTCTTCATCAACAAGCCTCTGCTCTCTTATGCGAGCCATTAAAGACGATAGATTCTTAAACCAAATATTGTAGTCTACTTCATCAACATTAACAACTCCAACATAAACTTCTTCCAAAACATCTTCATCTTTCCAAAACTTAGTTGTAGGTTTTTATTTTTTTACTTTAAAAAAAATACCAGGCTTAGCGCCTCGCCACGGCCCCCACGGCGAGCGCAACAGCCGCCACTACGAGCGCCATACTAAGGGCCTCGCCACGCCTCACCCTGAGATGATATCGCCTCACCTTGCCTCGCCACAACCGTCAAATGACAACTATGGGCCTGGTTTAGCATCATCATAGTTTCCTTGGTTTAACATCTATCATAATTGCCTTGGTTTGGTATCTATCATAGTTGGCTTGGTTTTGCATCTATCGTAGTTGGCCTGGTTTCGCATCTGTCATAGTTTCTATTGTTTCGCATCTATCATAGTTAGTCTGGTTTCGCATCCATCATAGCTGGCCTAGTTTTGCATCGATCATAGTTGGCATGGTTTTGCATCTATTATAGTTGGCATAGTTTAACATTTATCATAGTTGGCATGGTTTAACATCTATCATAGTTGACCTAGTTTAACATCTATTATAGTTTTTATGGCTTATCATCTATCATAGTTGGCTTGGTTTAACATCTATCATAGTTGGTCTGGTTCAAAATTTATCATAGTTAGGATGGTTTAGTATCTATAATAGTTTCCTTGGTTTAGGCTCTATCATAGTTGGCATGGTTTTAACATTTACTATAGTTGGCATGGTTTAACATCTATTATCGTCGGCCTCGTTTAACATCTGTCATAATTTCCTTGTTTAGAATCTATCATAGTTGGCTTGGTTTAGTATGTATCATAGTTGTTTGGTTTTGCATCTATCATAGTTGACCTTGTTTCGCATCTATCATAGTTTCCATGATTCCGCATCTATCATAGTTGATCTGGTTTTGCATCTATCATAGTTGGCCTGGTTTTGCATATATCATAGTTGCATAGTTTAGCATCTATTGTAGTTTGCATGGTTTAACATCTATCATAGTTAACATGGTTTAACATCTATCATAGTTTGTATGGCTTAACATTTATCATAGTTGGCTTGGTTTAACATCTATCATCGTTGGCCTGGTTCAACATCTATCGTAGCTGGCATGGTTTAGCATCTAGCATAGTTTCATTGCTTCATAGTTAGCCTGGTTTAACATCTATAATAGTTGGTGTGGTTTAACATCTATCACTGTTGGCCTAGTTTAGCATCTATCATAGTTGGCATGGTTTAACATCTATCATAGTTTGTATGACTTAACATCTATAATAGTTGGCTTGGTTTAACATCTATCATAGTTGGTTTGATTTAGCACCTATCATAGTTGGGATGGTTTACCATATATCATAGTTTTATTGGTTCATAGTTGATGAGTTCGGATGATCCAGTCACAGCCTACTGTGTTATCCATACAAGGGCAATTCATACATAAACATGCCACTGAACTATCAGGGCATGACAAAAGTAAAGAAATACCTAATTACTTCTTGACTAAGCAATGTGATAATCTTCTTAAATATGTTAATGGGTTCTTAAACTCGACCCGGTTCCATAACTTGACCCGTAAGCCCATGGGTCCATAATTAAGGGTATAAATACCCCAACTACTTTGATTAATGAGGGTAATGAACATTTAATACAAGCAAGCTGCTCAAATCTCTCACTACTTTACACAAAAACATTTAATACTCTCTAAACTTTCCAAAACACTTGATAAAATTACCCTCAGCCCAAAATAAACCAAACCAAATTGGTGACCACAGTGGGAGAAGATGGTGCCTGAATCTTGCATTCAAAACCAGTAGAAAAACCTGTTCGGATGGATCCGAACGAGCAAGCAATTCCACTACCCCTGGTGGAGGTTGTTGAGGAAAACAATGAGTATACCACCGAGGAACGTGGCAAGTTGAAGGCAGAAATAGAAGTATTGAGGGCCATTAAAAAGACAAAAATGGGTTTGAAGGAAAAGTTAAAGGCGTCAGCCATTCATCATACTGATAATCTGAGGACAATGATCCGTCAGCAAAAACTCATTTAAGTACAAAAAAGACCCAAGTCAGTTTTAAGAAGTCTCACCGGTCTAAGCCGGTGGAAAGTTCAGATTCTGAGACCTCTAGTAGCTCTTCAAATGAAGCTGAGATTGAGGAGTCTTTATCATCAAGCAGTGATAAGGAAAGGTCCAAGAAGAAATAAAAGCTGGTTAAAAAGTATTCAAGGAAGAGAGATAGGCATGAGAGACTTAAAAGGAATTTGGGCAAAGGGTCATCTCACAGCCAAAGTCACTGGCATGTGGATCAGCTGTTGATCGATCCTTTTGCTTTCCATGATGAGCCAGAAATTTTTGCGACCCCCAATGAAGATATACTCTTCAGTCGCAGTAGGAATTGGAGACAATCTCCATTGTCTGCCAAGATATTGTCTGGAAACCTTCCCAAAAGGTTTAGTAGTACTAAAATTGAGAAGTATGATGAGAGTAAAGATCCGGACAACCATCTGGAGCAGTTTAAAAAAATTATGATGAATTTTGATGATAATGACAAACTTCTGTGTAGAGCCTTCTCCTAATCTTTTACGGGGAGTGCTCTTAAGTGGTACAGCAGTTTACCCCAACGTTGTATCAAAAACTTTGATACATTCTGGGTTGCCTTCCGAAGATAGTTTGTGGGAAGTAAGGAGGTGAAGGGCAATGGAGATACTATCATCCATTGCGCCCAAGAAACAAATGAATCCTTGAAGGACTATATAAGTCGATTCATAAATACTAAGAATGGGTTAGCAGATTGCTTCGATTAGGTGGCAATTGCTTCCTTAAGACAAGGTTTGAACCCTTGGAATATGGTCGATTCAGTGACAAGAAAAAAGGCTATGACTTGGGGAGGTTTGTTTAATCAGGTGGGAAAGCAAATCAATATTGATGAAACTAAAAAATACCACGTACATCGATAGGTGAGGTCTGCACTAGCAGCTCAAACCAAAACCAGTCCTGATACAAGGCTAAAGAAACCGTACAAGGGTCCAACAGGGAAAAAAAAGACTCAATCCCACCCAAATCCAGCTCAGAGCCAGCAGTCAAGGAATAAAAGAGGTCCATGGGTTCAACTAGAGTGGTTTGCAGAGTTAAAAGAAAGTGTGGCAACCATTTATGACAAGATTAAAGATGAGGTCCATTTTCGGAAACCAGCAACACTCCAATCTCCTAAAGAAAGTCGCAATAATTGTTTTTGCCAATATCATCATGATATTGGCCATAACACCGAATACTGCATCAATTTAAAGCAAGAGATGCATAATCTTATTGAAAGAGGCAAGCTGGGAGCTTATATCAAGAGAAGGAGTGGAAACAGGCCTGCCAATGCTCCCTAGAATGACCCTACGAACAATGCGGGAACATCTGCTCCAGAGGGGGCAATAGTGATCCTTGAAATATTTGATGTTGATTTG
The DNA here is from genome assembly GCA_036936605.1 of Limnanthes douglasii subsp. nivea. Classification (NCBI taxonomy): domain Eukaryota; kingdom Viridiplantae; phylum Streptophyta; class Magnoliopsida; order Brassicales; family Limnanthaceae; genus Limnanthes; species Limnanthes douglasii. Next base: position 217,997,431 of record JAUPFV010000004.1, read on the forward strand.
GAATACTTGGATCCTGATCCAACCCGAAATGAAATAGGGGTGATAACAGAGAAAACTAAGACGATGTCCGGACTCATAAGTTTTTTGAGTCCCTTACTATATTTGGAGGGGATACCATGACTACGCTAACTTCTGCTTCAAGGAAGAGGCATGTTCACACTCTGGCCACTCAGTTGGAGTGAGGCATATCTTCTTATCAGTCTCCAACCTCTTTACCATTCATAGTTTTTGATGAGGATTATTTAAGAAATATAGTTGGGCCTCATGAGGATGTTGTAGTGATAGAGGCTTCTACTAGGGTAATGATATCAGACGAATTTTGGTAGATACGGGCATTTCAGAAAACATCCTATTTTTAAGTTCTTACAAGTAGATGAAACATCCGGCCGTTATTCAACGTTCGAACAGAACCATTGTGGGCTTCATAGGGAATTTTGCGGATGTAATCGGAGAATTCGAAGAGGAGGTACTGTTGGGCAAGGGCATTTTTAGAAAGATGGTCAGATTATTATTCGCTGTGGTAGACTGCCCCACATGTTACAATACAATCTTTGGGAGGTCTTGGCTCTCTAGAATACATGTTGTGGCCTCAACAGTCCACCAGTGTTTGAAGTATGCGATTCAAGGGCAGGTGGGTATTGTCTGAAGTAGTTAGAAGATAGCAAGGGAGTACTATGCAACTGCACTTGTTACTAAGACCTTTGGAGCTATTCAAATCAGTGAAGATTAGTAGTTACTGGGGCCTTCTGAGGGGGAGGGTGATATTGATGACCCTCGAGAGGCCCCTGGCGTTTTAATACCGGGTGAATAAGTTGAAACTCATCCCTTGGCAGAGGGTATAAGTGTTAAGGTGGGCTCCAAGATGGCGTCGGAATTAAAGAAAAAGTTATTGTCCTTTTTAACAAACAATCAACATGTTTTCGCTTGGTGCAACGGTGATGTAACCGGAGTACCTGCAAATGTTATCTCTCACAAACTATCAGTCTGGAGTGATGTTACACCTGTTGTGCAAAAGAGGAGGCCTTTTTCAAAGGAAAAAGCTGATGTAATAGTACAAGAAGTTGACCAGCTTACCAAGATGGGGCATATAAAGGAGTCTTAGTACCCTTTGTGGACAGCCAAGCGAGTGTTGGTAAAGAAAAAGAACAAGAAATGGCGCATGTGCATTGATTTTACCTAACTCAAAAGAGCTTGCCCAAAAGATCTCTATCCGGTCCCCTGGATAGACCAGTTGGTGGACTCAACGTCTGGTAACAATTTATTGTCTTTCATAGATGCCTTCTCTGGGTACAACCAGATTCAGATGCATCTGAAGGACCAGGATCATACTACGTTTGTTACAGACAGGGGTCTCCATTGTTACAAAGTGATGCCTTTTGGGTTAAAAAATGTTGGGGCTACTTATCAGAGGTTGGTGAACAAGACATTTGTTGATCAGATTGGTAGAAATATGGAGGTGTACATCGACGATATGATGGTTAAAAGCTTAGAAGAAAATTTGCACATAATTGATCTTCAAGAAACTTTTGCCAACTTGACTAAGGTAAATTTGAAACTAAATCCGGAGAAGTGTTTCATTGGTGTTCGATCCGGAAATGTTTTGGGGTATGTAATAAGTGAGAAAGGGATACAAACCGATCCAGATCAGTTGAATGCTCTTTTAGAAATGGATCATCCCCGGAATATTAAAAAATTCCAGAGGCTTACTAGAAGGTTGGCTGCTTTGAATCGTTTTATTTCAAGGTCCTCAGACAAGTGTGCTCTGTTTTTCCAAACCTTGAAGAATGCTAAAGACTTTAATTGGTCTCCACAGTGCAGCCAAGCTTTTAATGAAATAAAGAAACATCTGTCCTCACCAAAGACCCTTTTCAAGCCTATACAAACAGAAACACTGTATGTATACTTGACAGTGTCAGAATGTGCTATAAGTGAAGTATTGGTAAGAGAGGTGGACAATTACCCTCGTACGATATACTACATTAGCAAGATTCTGATAGATGCTGAGAAGAGGTACCTGGAACTTGAAAAGCTAGTGTTAGCCTTTGTCATTGCTGCAAGGAAGATGAGGCCCTATTTTCAGTCTCATTCTATCATTGTCTGAACGTCTTTCCCGCTGAAAAATGTTCTTCAGAAAACAGAGATATCTAGTAGAAAGACCAAGTCGTCAGTAGAGTTGGGTGATTATGATATTGATTTCTCCCCACAGACTGCTATCAAGGCTCAGTCTGTTGCTGATTTTCTAGTAGAATTCCATCCGGATGGAAGTTTTAAACAAGTTTCAGAAGGGAAAAATAAAAAAGAATGGGTTTTCCGAACTGATGGTGGATCAAGCACAATAGGTTGTGGAGAAGGAATTTGTCTAACCTCTCCGTACGGTGATAAAATGTATCAGGCTATATGTTTTGGGTTCAGGGCTTCAAACAATGAGTCTGAATGTGAAACAACTATAGATGGTCTTAAATTAGCTCTTCTATGTGGCGCTAAAAGAGTCAGGTTGATGAGTGATTCACAATTTCTTATTCATCATGTTCAGGGGCAATCTGAGGCTAAGAAGGAATAGTTGATTAAATACTTACTCATTCTTAAAGAGGTGGCAGCCCATTTCAAGAGTATTTGTTATGAGCATATTCCTAGATAAGAAAATACGTTGGCAGATTCCTTAGCAACCATAGCCTACTCTGAGTCATACCCTTGTATCCATATACAAGAATGCACGTCCATACAATCAAATTTGAACAAGGAAGAGAAGGAAAGCTTGAGTATACAAGTAGTTCAACCTAAAGATTGGAGATTTTCTCTTCTTCAATATATCTCTGATGGGTTATTGACTCCGGAAAAGGCTATGGCAAGAAACATTAAACACAAGGATCGTGGTTTTCTGATTGTAAGAGAGGTTCTCTATAAAAAAAATCCTTTAGTAGACCTCTCATGCGTTGTTTGGGGACTAAAGAATCCCAAATCGTTTTATCCGAACTACACGAGGGAGAAGGATCAGCACATTGTGGCTACAGGCACAAACCCGAAGGGTTTTGTTGGCTGGATATTATTGGCCATCTATAATGGCAGACACTAAAGAGATAGTAAAAAAGTGTGATCCATGTCAAAGTTATGGCAACGAAATCCATGTACCAGCTGTGCCTATGGAATCTATTTATGAGCCAGTACCTTTTGCTGGTTAGGGATTGGACTTAGTTGGGCCTCTACCAATGGCGTCCGGAGGGTACAGGACCATTATTGTGGCCATTGATTAATTCTCAAAGTGGATAGAGGCCGCTCCTCTGGCGGGAACCACTTCGAAAGGTGTCATAAAGTTTATCTTGTCTAATATATGTTGCGGATTTGGGATTCCTCAGAAGATTACCACAGATAACGGGCCACAGTTTGACAACAAGGATTTGGAAAACATTTGTGCTTCTAGGGGCATTCAACATTGCTTCTCCTCTCCTTTCCATCCACAAGCTAATGGTCAAGTTGAAGTGGCAAACATGACTATTTTTTCCGGATTAAAAAAAAAATTGGAAGGGGCTGCAAGGAAGTGGCCAAGCTATCTGCAAGAAGTGTTGTGGGCATACCGAACTACTCCTAGGGCTGCTACACAAGAATATCTGTTTGCCTTGGTATATGGGATGGATGTTATTACTCCCATAGAAGCAACCCTACCATCATACAAAGTCCACAACTATTCCGAACAGGCCAATGAGATGGCAGTTAGGAATCAGTTAGACTTAATAGAAGAAAAAAGGGTTAAATCTCATCTTAGAACAACCCACTACCAAGGGTTGATGAGTAACAGATTTGCTTCCATGATCAAGAGAAGAGATTTTCAACTGGGAGATAAAGTTTTGAGAAAAGTCTTCTTACACACTAAGGAGAAGCAGTTCGGTAAGCTGGCTCCGAACTGGGAAGGCCCTTATGAGGTCTCTGAAAAGCTTAAGTGAGGGACATATATTCTTCAAGATAAAGAAGGAAGGGTTTTGAAGCACCCATGGAATGTCGAGCACCTCAGGTTATACCTAGAATAAAATTTATGTAAATATTTACTTGTTAGATATCAATGTAAATATTAGGGTATAGTCTTTCCTACCCTGGTGGCGCGGGGAAGTTTTGATGAGGTGTCCTGTTTTTTCAGTTAATAAAATACGATGCCTTCTTGAAACATCCAGTGTGGTTCAAATACAATTCTATTCAAGTACAAGTCTGTTATTTAACATTTGGATCTTTGATAGATCGGATAAACTTGGTTAAGTGATGACCATTAGATACATGTCATCGTAGAAATTAAACACTCATTTTAATACTTCTGAAATAATTGAGGCTGCTTAAACATTAGTCATTAAAATTAAAAGAAGATGAAGTATTAAACGAAGCAAGATTTGATAAAAAAAACTTATTCGGACTAAAACCGGATATCATTACCAAATTACAAAATGTGCCTTGGCCATCCAAGGATTTAGAGTATTTTGGAGGATTTATCCGGACTCAAACCGGATACTATTACAAGAAATTCCTTGGCGATCCAAGGACTTTGATACTTTACAAATTATGAAAACAAAAAATACTTAAAACCTTAGGGCTTGTTCCCTTTGGATGTCCCCACATCGCCTCATTTCTTAGGGCTTTTGAGTTCGACACTCGAACTCTCACCGGTTTCTTCCTCTTCATCGGTAGTGGAGTCTATTCCACTAGTATAATTGTACTTGTCACCAGCAGCCATGGTGTGGAATGGGATGTCTTCATATTCTAAAAAATTTCATAAGGGACCAAGGGTCCTCTTCGGAAACGTTTCATGAAAATGTAGCACCATGTCAGACTTGACTTCAGCATATCTTTTCTCCAGGGAGTCTATCACTTCGTTGGTATATGCATCAATGCTGGCCTGAATATTTTATTCCTGCTACTTCTCCAAGTCTTCCTTCTCCTTGGTTACCTTAAACACAGTGCCTTCTAGGGAAGTCTTCTCACCGGACAAGGTCTGAATGATACCATCTTTGGTCTTCAGGTTCTCCCTCAAGGTTGAGAGTTTTTTCTCCAAACGGGAGCACTTTGTTTGCAGCTCAGTATTGGTCGTTTCTGAAGTAGCAAGCTTGGTTGATAGATTTTCCTTGTCCTTGCTCAGTTCTTCAATCTTTTTTTCCAGTTCTTCTATACTCCGGTTAGCATTAAGGAGATTGGTTGACATGGATTCTTTATCAGAAGTGAGTATGTTAATGAGTGTAGTCTGACTCTTCACTTGTCTCTCCAGATCAAGCACTGGTTGGATATGACCTAGAAGAGAATGGGCCACAATATCTTGATTTTCGAAGACAGAGAAAGACTTACCGTTATACGTCACCATGTTGGAAGAGCCTGAAGGAAAGAAAGGACCAGCAAAGTCATCATTCTTAGGGTCGTTGAAGTAAAGATCGATGTCCTGACGGGCTCTAATATCCACTCCGTCAATCCCTTCTCCAGGATCCTCTCCGGACTGTAGAGATGCGGGAATCCTCTCCGCCAAGGTGGGGTCAACAAGGGCTAAAGGAGGAAGAAGCTCCGAAGGGCAAAGAACAAGTTATTCCCCTAAAGTGACCTTTTTTTATTTTTGGAAGCCTTTTCATCACTGCTTGCTCCTCTTTTCCGGTACTTTTTTGGACTCTTTGGTGGGTTTTGTGATTCTCTTGCCACCCCAGCAGTCTCAGCTTCTACCACCTTAAGCAAGGCAGCATCGATCCTCCCTTGGTTCCACAAACCGGTTCCTTCTGTAGCAGTTTAAACTGCCTATGTTGCAACTCTCTTTTTCTTCCCCTTCACCTTGCTGGGAGCCTTAGCTCTAGAGGGAAAGACCAATTTACTATCTTTGGTTTCTGTCCGTTTAAGGATTACGCCAGGAGGAGGAGGTGTGGTTAGTTTTTCCCATGAAAGATCCCTCCGACCTGTGGTGTTTCACAAGTAGTATCTTACCAGATTGCTTGAGGTGAAGCAGTTGTGAAAGGCATTCCCCCAACACTCCGCAGCCCACGCGTTCAATTTGGCACAAGTTATTTGCCCCTCCTCCAGGTGTCTGGAAAACTCCTTTGGCAGCACTAAAAACAAAGTGACAAAGGAATTATGAGAGGAATATTTGTAAGTTAAAAAAGAAAAATATGAAAAACGAAGGTCAAAACACTTACCCGTACTCTTCCATCTGTTGGTTAACATGCTTGGGTTGACATTGACTTTGATCTTCCTGTTATTCTCCCAAGACCCAATGATGAACAAGAACTGTGTTCTCCAGTTCTTCTTAGACTCTAATAGGTCGTCCACCACTTTAAAATTGTTTCCCATGTTATGATGATAAAATGGAATATGGTGATTCTTTCATAAACTTTCCACAACGGCAAATGGCTCCATTGGGAGAGGAATTGTGGACAGTCTCGATGCCATTATGAAAGCGAGGAGAGAGTACCAGGCGTTCGGGCTCAATTGGCTTGGGTAGACCTTCATCAGATTGAAATACCGGACAATCTCTGGGTCTAGTGGAAATCGAAGTCCCCAGTTTAGCACCTCAGTGAAGATAACCACCTCATTAAGTTTACAGTCCATCGGAGTCTCCCGTGTGACTGATATTCTCACCTTCACTGATTATGGGATCCCCCACTTTGTCTGGATCCGGCCCAGCTCTGCAGTATGGGTGTAGATATAATTTATGTTCTGCAAGGCCAACAAATATTTGACAGATGCATGTTTGAATCAGGGGCCTATCTTTCCCTCTAGGCACGCCGGAAGATCAGGGTGAGTCAAGCAAACCTTGACTTTTCCTTAGCCTTTCCTGTCAGAAGCAGCCTCCCCAGTTTGGCCTGACGCTTCAGTTTTGAAGAGGGTTTCTTTGATACTGTCTTCCATCAATTCTTCCATTACTGTGGAAGGTTTATCAGTTATTGTGAGTGGGAATGGGTCAGCTTTTGGCGCCACAGGCTGTTCGGATGAATGAGCACCTGATGTTTCCAAAGGCCTAGTGTCCGGTTGAGATTGAGATCCGGAGGACTTTGCCTTTAAGTCTGTTTAAGATACCTCCAATCTGGAAGGCTTTGGTTGTGAAGTGGTTGGTTGGGATTTGACCAGACGAGTCGTCCGACTTGGAGTGGATTTTTTTAGAGACTTTTCAATATCTGAGCCTATGGCTAAGAAAGGAGAAGGTTTTCTAACACTTCAAACTGTCTTTTCCTTGACAGTAGATGGTTGGGACTCCTGCACAGAAGAGCCTAAGGGAAGAGGAGAAAGGCTTAGTTTAAAGAACGGTTTGGGTCTCGGGTTTTTGGTGGAAGATGACCCTTGGTCAGTCTACTAGATTGGTTCACTAGACGTTTCGCTTGGGGAGACCGAGGACCAGCAGCGATACGATTCTCCCTTTCGACTTTTCTTGCCCTTTCTAATTCTGACAAGTTCAACCAGCCGCCTTTCACAAGAGCGTTTCTAGTTGTGAACATAAGACTATGTAAAAACAAGCTTGAAAGCAAAGGTGAAAATCTCTCTAAGTTTCTGACTAGTGAAGACAATGAAACAGTGAAAAGTGATTTATATGTCGAATTGAAAAAAGTAACTATTACCTAAGACGAGTTGAAGAGTTGTGGCAATAATTAAAGACGACGCAAACATGGGTAAAATTAAATGCCTAGGTTACTTTCTAGGCTTAGTGGGAGCGCCAGTCTAGGAAGAAAAATGGCTGGTGGGTCGAATCGAATTCTGACACGTGTCCCACGATCCCAAAAGAAGACTCTTAGAATTCTGGAAAAAGAAGTAAGTTCGGACTGATCTAGAACTAGATGCACAGGCAAGTCGGACAAAATCATGACTGTCTAAGTAAATTTTTTAGCCCTACCAAAGATATTTAACAAGACCTAAAAAAAGGGCTACTAATGAATTCGGATTATCTAGTCACAGCCTACTTTTTTATCCGGATAAGGGAAATTCAGACATAAATATGCCACTAAACTATACTGACAGGACAAAAGTAAAGAAACACCTAATTACTTCTTGACTAAGCAATGTCCTAATCTGCTTAAATATGTTAATGGGTTCTTAAACTCGACCAGGTTCCACAACTTGACCCGTAAGCCTATGGGTCCATAATTAAGGGTATAAATACCCTCAACTACTTTCATTAATGAGGGTAATGAACATTTAATACAACTAGGCTTCTCAAATCTCTCACTACTTTACAGAAAACATTTAATACTCTCTAAACTTTCCAAAACACTTGACAAAATTACCCTCAGCCCAAAATAAACCTAACCACCAGATATCATGGTTTAACATCTATCATAGTTGGTATCGTTTAGCATCTATCATTTTTGCTTCGTTTTGCATCTATCATTTTTTGCTTCGTTTTGCATCTATCATACTTGGTCTGGAAAAAAAAAAGCTGAAAATACTATTGGTTTAGCATTCCAAGAAGTTTATTTATCAGAATTTTGAATGTAGCAAACTAACATGTTATAAGAAACAATATGTGGCTCGAGAATTCTATCAAACATTTCTCGTGCATCCTTCAATTTTCTTGGTGTTCTTGAGAAAGCTACTAAAATCGAGTTCCATCTAATGATATTTTTCACTTTCATAAAATTAAAGACTTTAAATGCAAAATCGATATCACCAGAATGAACAAAGCTAGTGATGGTCATGTTTAAGGAAGTGATATCCTTCGCTGAGGTCAGGTTAGTGTAACAAACTGTAGTTTTGATTTCTTGGGTATAGGAATATAATAATTGGTTAGAAAGAACGTAGGAAGGAAGAGGTTCTTGTTTGGATTAGCATATGGGTTTGGAATTCTGAAAGTGGAATAAAGTGAAATTTGGTGTTTGGTTGGTGCAATTGTTTTTTGAAGGAAGTGAATGTACGTTGGTTTCTTGTCTTCCTGATGCAAGATACGTATTGACCATATGGTATTTTAGGTATCATAAAAATAGGTGGGTATTCGATAATAAATAAAAAAATTAAATGAGTCTTTTTTACCGATATATAAAAACAAGGACAGCAAATAAATAATAGTTTGATTTTTTTTAATCATAATTGGTATTAATCCATAAATTTATCATTTTACTATGGATATTACAATATCATTTATATAATACGGATAAAAAAATATAATTAATGTTTTTTAATTTTTGATAATATTACGAATATGAATTAATTCCTAAAACATACAGTTAAAGTTAATAATTATATATTTAAATATATTGATTATTTTCAATTACAATATTAAATATATAAAATATAAAATTAAACTAGTAACCAGGGGGTTTAATTATATTAATAATTTTATAATATATATTGTAATAAATACAAGATATTATTAAAATAATTACAAACGACTTTTTATATATTACAAGATTTATCGTGAGGTAAATTGAAACTATAAAATTTCGTGTTATTTAGTTATATATAAAATTTCGTGTTATAATTTGAATAAATTTAAGGGAAATGTCACACTAAGTATTTTTCATCAAACTTATTGTTATATAGTACCGATTTTTTTTTATGCCTACGAAATACCTATCTCTGCAAACTAATTTATTTTTAATATCCAGCTAATATTTTCATTCCTAAAATACCCTCAACATTTGGGTCAGTCTATTTTCGAACCAAAATTCTTTTATCTGTATTTCTTCTTGGTAGCTCGGTTTTGTTTTTTTTTTCCACGAGTAAAAGCTTTTATCAAACATCGGTCTTTAAGAATTATCTGCTTTTGTTCTTTGGAGCTGGGTTTCGTTTTTTTTCAACCCGTAGAAGCTTTTGTTAGTTCCTGAGTCTTTAAGCTGGGTTTCGTTAGTTTTTTTAAAGATTTCAACTTTGTTCTGTTTATATTATAGTCTCGCTTAGTTTCTGTCTAGCTGAAAACAGGTTTTTTTAGGTTTTGTGAAAGTAGAGTTGAATCCAGGTTCTGTAATGGCGTTTTGTTCTTACATGTCGTTGGGTTGAAGACGCTAGATGACTATGACGCTAGACGACTAGATGACTATGACGCTAGACGACTAGATGACTATGACGGCTTTGAACAGTACATCGTCCCTCGACTATCACGTTTAGTGGCAAATAGTCCATTGACTTTCAAATGTCTGTTGACAGTCCCTGGACTATCGCGTTTGGATAAAGTTAGTCCACCAGATCCTCTGATCCATGAGAGGCTGCCACGTGTCACCATAGTCCCCAGATTTTTGTATCACCACTAGTCCCTTGAGTTTAGTTTTCTGTAATTTTCTACATTTTGGGTTTGACCTAAACTCAAGGGACTAGTGGTGATACAAAAATTTGGGGACTATGGTGACAGGTGGCAGCCTCTCATGGATTAGAGGATCTGGTGGACTAACTTTATCCAAACGCGATAGTCCAGGGACTGTCAACGGACATTTGAAAGTCAAGGGACTATCTGCCACCAAACGCGATAGTTGAGGGACGATTTACTGTTCAATGCCTGACTATGACGCTAGACGACTGACTATGTCGCTAGATGACTATGACGCTAGATGACTATGACCCTTACGAGTTGTACTTGCATAAATCATGCGAGATGTTCGTGTAATATGACGCTAGATGAGTTGAACTTGTCCAAAGCACGCGCAATTTACATGTACTACGACGCTAGATGAGTTGAACTTGCCAACATCACGAGAGATGTAAGTGTAATATGACGTCAGACGAGTTGTACTTGCCTAAATAACGCGAGATGTTCCTTGACTATGACGCTAGATGAATTGCACTTGCCAACATCATGCGAGATGTTCGTGTACTACGACGCTAGATGAGTTGAACTTGCCAACATCACAGGAGATGTAAGTGTAATATGACTCTATATGACTATAACGTTAGTGGAGTTCTACTTTCATAAATCATGCGAGATGTTCGTGTAATATGACACTAGATGAGTTGAACTTGTCCAAAGCACGTGAGATTTACCTGTAATACGACGCTAGATGAGTTGAACTTGCCAACATCACGAGAGATGTAAGTATAATATGACGCTAGACGAGTTGTACTTGCCTAAATAACGCGAGATGTTCCTTGACTATGACGCTAGATGAGTTGCACTTGCCAACATCATGCGAGATGTTCGTGTACTACGACGCTAGATGAGTTGAACTTGCCAACATCACAGGAGATGTAAGTGTAATATGACTCTATATGACTATAACATTAGTGGAGTTCTACTTTCATAAATCATGCGAGATGTTCGTGTAATATGACGCTAGATGAGTTGACTTGTCCAAAGCACGTGAGATTTACGTGTAATACGACGCTAGATGAGTTGAACTTGCCAACATCACGAGAGATGTAAGTATAATATGACGCTAGACGAGTTGTACTTGCCTAAATAACGCGAGATGTTCCTTGACTATGATGTTAGATGAGTTGCACTTGCCAACATCACGCGAGATGCGAGATACGGTACTAAAACATCAAACTCATCTTCCAATCTAGCACCCATGATACGTGAGACACACGCTACAACTACTGTCAATATGATGCATTAAAACACCGTACCAGACGCGAGACACACGCTAAAACTACTGTAAACCACCTAAAAACTCCCAGGGTTCAGTTCCAGGCGCGAGACACATTCCAAAACTACTGTAAACCACCTAAAAACTACCCAGGTTTCAGTTCCAGACGCGAGACACATGTTAAAACTACTGTAAACCACCTAAAAACTCCCGAGGTTTCAGTTCCAGACAAGAATGCACGTACAGGAAATCAGAAAACCCAAGTGAGGCCGACAGTACGCTTGAATCGACATGTTACGCCTCCCTACAACTAAAACCGGCCGTAGGTGCAACTAAAGAAGAAATTTGATTTTTCCTATCAAACAACATACATTCGACCTTACAAAACAAGACACCATACAATCACCGGCCGGAGAATATAGACTCGCCGGAGTTTGTTCGGTAAAAACCAGACGGTCGACAGATTTCTTTTAAGGTTGAACTTCTTCTCTGACTTTCTCCTATGGTATTTTCGGTGTCTAAAAGTTATTGGGATTTGGGGGAAAAGTAAATTTTAAATTAATAATAACCTACTTTCTCTTTCTTCTAGTATTAGGGCTATTTTGATAAAAAAAGTAATGTAAAAAATATGATATTTGGATACTTATTAGGAATTTCATTCTTCAAAAAGGTATTTTGTGATACTTTTCTCTAAATTTAAATTATAATTTGAATAAAATTATAAACTTCTATTTTTTTCTTTTTCTTTTTCCTTTTATAGGTGGATCTTTAAAACCATATTTAATTGAAAATAAATAAGATTCGATCTCCTTCACTTATATAGTCCAAGACCGACATATCTATTTCCTGCGTTTTCCCCTCCCTCTCTCTAATTCTTTCTCTCTCTAAGCTCTGATTTGAAAAAGCTTAGTTCTCATGGGTTCATCGTCACCAACAGCAAACGATGGCTTACAAGGTATCAAATCTATAAACTCTTATTCTATAATTTAATTCACTGCAACAACGCACTCGATTCATACAAAATTCAATTTCAGGAGCCTCAATTGAACACAAAACCGAGATGACTCCTCTGCAAAAACACGTCACCTTCTTCGACCGGAACCACGACGGCGTCATTTATATGTCGGAGACTTATCAAGGTCGTTAAATCTATTGATTTTCGCCACTTAAGCTTAATTGATTCGTAATTACTTAAAGGTTTTTTGTTACAGGTTTTCGTGCGATCGGTTGTGGATATCTGTTATCGGCGTTTGCTGCTTTATTCATCAACGCTGGTCTTAGTCGGAAAACCCGCCCGGTACTCACTCTTTCTTTCCTTCCCTTATCTTCTTTGCGATCTGCTTTACTGTCGATATCAAAATTTATTTGTATGCCAGTGTTAAATTATATTAATTATTTACTTATTTCCAATCTGATTTTTATATGTAAACATGTTCCTTTTTGGTAGCATCTATTTCCACCATATACTGACCTGTCCTATTTAATTCTTTGAATTATAATTCTTTTTAAAATGACTTTATATACTCTTAATTTCTTTATTATCTTCTTTAATTAAACTTTTTATTTGTATAAATAGTTGAATTTTTTATGATTTAGAATTTTTTCTATGACAGTTTTGGTTTTAGTTTTGCACTTATACCTTTTTTTTTTAAAATATAAATATTTTGAATAAGACAAATATACTAATTTACTAAATTAGTTGCTTAATCTACTTTTTTTTTTTTTATATATATTGAGTGAGATATTTATACTCTCTATTTATTAGTAGTATATTCTATATTTTTTTTTTATAAATTGTTGAATTTATTATGATTTAGAAATCATTATTTTTTATGGCAGTTCTGGTTATAGTTTTGCACTTGTACCCTTTTTAAAATAAGAAATATTTGTATAAATATTTTGATTAAGACAAATATATTAAATTACTAAATTAGTTGCTTAATCTATTTTTTTTCTTATTGAGTAAGATATTTATACTATATATTATATATTTTCTAGAATTATTGGAGAAGTCAAAAAGTTCACGTTATATATGCTATGCTAGTATTAGTTGCAGATTGATTTGATTCCTTTTATTTATACATTTTAAAAGATACGATTCATGAATTTGCATGTGTTTGGAAACAGGGACAGTCTTTTTCTCTGAAATTCCCCATTGAGATTAAAAATATCCATCTAGGCAAACACGGCAGTGACTCTGGTGTCTATGATTCTGAAGGAAGGTATTATAAAATATTGAATAAAAGATTATAATAAAACTAAATTCATATACGTAACAAATATAATATTTTTGAAATCACAGATTTGACTCTAAAAAGTTCGAGGAGATTTTCAAGAAGCATGCAAATTCAAACTCAAATGCTTTAACGGGAGATGAAGTAATGGCAATGCTCAAGTTTAACAGAGAACCTAAGGACTATGGCGGATGGTTTGTATTTTTAATTATTAATTTATTATAATTATAATTATAATAATAATAGTAACTGAATACTAATAGTTTTGTTATTACAGGGTAGGTGCTTATTCAGAATGGAAGATATTATACATGCTAGCCAAAGGCAAAGATGGTCTGCTGGATAAAGAGACTGTCAAATCTGTTTACGATGGGAGTCTATTTGAAGCACTGGAGAAGCAACATTTATCGGCTAAAAACAAAAAGAAAGCCGATAATTAGCTTCATTTCCTAACATTGTGCTTGCTTTTACTCTTACTTTTACTTTTATGTGTGGAAGGAGAATTGTGTTTATTAAGATTGTTTTATTGGTTGTGTGATGCAGATTTCTGAAGAAACCTTTTACTGTTCTGATGTAAATGAAAAAGTTATATATATTTTATAGGCTATATTATAAGTCGTCAGTCGTCACGTTTTTGTTGGATATGCCAGACTTCATTGCAAATGCTTGTTTAATTTAAACGTTTTTATATTTTTTTCGAAAAAAAGGCTATAAATCATTTTTGTTATATTTCTCACTATAAACCCTTTTTTTATTCTATCCACTACAATCATCTATAAGTTTTAGTTTTCTAAAAATTTAAAAAGGTCGTTTTGTTCTGTATTTTGTTTGAATTGATGGTTTGATGTTTAGTTATTTGTATAGTGCAGATGTTTGATCCCATTTATATTTTAATGTATATTTATGGATTTTAAAAACAATTGAGTGTTAGATTGGAAACAAATTGTTTACGGACTTGTCTTCAACCATACGAACAAAGACGAAGGACATCATAACGCAACACCAGCAAAGATGTACTTGTTCGAAGATGTGTTTCGTCTTCACGCGAAGACAAACGCAAAATTCACCTGGTGTTGCATGTGATGTATCGAATAAACAGTGTTTGATAAAGCTGTAATGTTTATATCAATCCGCGTCTCTACTCTGTATTTTGCTTTAACAAAGAATGAAAGAAACTGAGTTTTATTTTACAAAATATAGAAGTCAGTTTCCTTCGTATTTTTACTGTTTTAGAAGGTCTTTATTTGCTAGATTTTTATTTCAATATCGGCTTTAGAACCCTACTTAGAAAGGAAAAGGGGAAAAAAATTTGAATATACATTGTTTCACCATTTTGTTATTTTTTTCGTTTTTTTAGTTTTACTATTTGAAGAGAAAACTAGGTCTACGAGAATGGTGAAAGTTCTCCTTTCTCTTTTTTACTTTTATTTTTTTAGAGGTATTTTAATTTTAAGTGTCAGTCTTCTTTTTCTATGACTTGTCGTATTTTTTAGAAAACGTCGCACATATAATCTTTTGATTGTAATTTTTTTTTTATAATTTTTAGAAATGTTGGTGTGTCGTTTAATTATTATTTTTTTCCGATTTTTTTCTCACTCTAAAGTCTAAACAGAAAGTAACTCATAAGCTCTCGTGGGGGTAGCCGAGTTGGTTGAGTAAGTCATATTTGTGACCAAATGTTATGAGTTTAGTCCCTTTACATGCGCTTTCTCAAGCCTCTTACTTTATATGTGGCTTACCTTTTGGCATTAGTTTGCAAGCTATTGTGTCATACTGAGGGTTTACCTTGTACGCACTCATTGCACTATGAGTAGTGGTTGCGGGTTCCCTCTGGAAAAAAAAGTAGCTCATAATTATATAACACTATTACGAAAAAAATTGATGGTTTGTTATGTTTAGTACGTATCTTTAGTTTTCCAAAATTTCTTTTATGAATGTGTAGCTTCTTTTCGATTTCAAACATCTCCATTTTTTTATTGGGCTCCAAATAAAGTTGAACCAATTTTTTTATCCGTAGAATGAGCATGCAGTCCTTTAAATTAGTACATTTCAGGAATTAGTGATAATATTAATAAATTAGAAATAAAATAAAATTAAAGTTGATAGTTGGTTATTTTTGGAACTAAGTTAAGAGAAGTGTCAAAATAATTTGAATAACATTTTAGACTGAAAAATAAATTTACTTTATTACCTCGTACCTAAGCAATGTACCCTACTATCATGGGCCAATAATTTTCTAAACATGGATTCGGCCCATGATCCAAATGGGTTATTGATGCTTAAACTTTGACTTGATCCATAATCCTAACTCCTATTATAAGTGATAAGGAAAGGTATTCCTCAGGGACCTAAGTGCAATTGATAGGGACTAAAGTGATAAGTTCTGTAAATATAGAGTTAAATTAGGCTCTAGGAGAAATGTAAGGGTTAAACTGCAAATATACCATTATGTAACCGTTTCTCTAACTAACTCACTCAGTCTATTTAAAGAGGCTGAAGAAGTCAGTTATGCCTATGAAATAATCAGAAGCACTTTTCTCTACCTAAAATTCCCTAAGAAGATTTGTGTTCCTGATTTTATCAATTCAACATTAATTCTTACCAAATTGGCGCTAGAAAGAGGGGGGCGAGGATACCTTGATCAACAGATCAAAAATCGACGTTCGAGTTTTCGTTTTGAAAAGTTTTTCGTTCGAATTTTCATTTTCTGTTTGATTTTTCGCTGATTGAAGATGAATTCAGAAGAAGGTGACAATCCATCTGTCCGCAAAGCTATGGAAACGTTGAAATCCGATCTACAAGAGGCAGGTAAATCGATTCCAACTCAATCAATCCAATTTGATTTTGAAGGAAAAATGAATGAGATGATAAGGAAGGTGGCTGAGCTTGACGAATTGGTAAAAAAGAAGGGAAATAATGATGGTGCTAGGCTTAGGTCTAAAATAGCAGGGGGCGATCAGAATGATCAGTCGGATCAGTCGATGGACGATGGCGACGATCGATATGAACAACGTAAAGCACGTTTTGAACAAAAAAAAGAGTATACTAGGATAAAGAGGAAAGAAAAGTTACAAAAGCGATTGTATGTGAACTCTAGTGATGAAGAGGATTTCGAAGATTCTGAGTCTGATGAAACACCGAGGTACGAACGTTCTCGAGGCCATTCAAGAGGAGCAGAGCGTGAGCTCCGGCCAGCTAGGGTGTATAAAGAAGGAAGGAAAAAGAAAGAAAGGCGAGTATATTCACCTCGGAAATATTCGCCTCGAAAATATGAAGGTGAGTCAAGCTTATATGCTACTATGGGGATGAGAAACGAAGACCAGTATGTTCAAGGAGTCGACTGGAGGGACTCACCATTGATCAGGGAGATCAGATCTGTGCCGCTTCCGAGGCGGTTTGATATTTCCAAAGTTGATAAGTTTGATGGGACTCAAGATCCCGATGACCATATAGAGCAATTTAAAAACTACATGACTAATTTTGAAGATGACGATAAATTGGTATGTAGAGCATTCTCTCATACGTTTAAGGGAACTGCGCTGAAATGGTTCAACAAGATTCCTAAGGAATCAATTGCAAATTTTAGAGGCTTCTATACCGCTTTCCGAAGACAGTTTGTGGGAAGCAAGGAAATGAGAGCTAATGGAGACACAATAATACAGTGCAAGCAGGCTGTGGAAGAAAAGTTAAAGGATTACACTAAGAGGTTTGTGTCAACAAAGGCTGAATTGGATGACTGTGAAGAAAGTGTGGCAATGGCGGCGTTTAGGCAAGGACTGTTGCCTGGGGATTTAGCCGATGAGACTACGAGGCGCAGGGCGTTAACGTTTGGAGCTCTTATGGCTCAGGTTGAGGATCAGATTAAGGTCGAAGAATCGACGCGGGTTCGAGAGGTGCTAGTACTATTCAGAAGGGGAATGGACAATCTAACACGTCGAACAACAACCCCTCACGTCCGAAGAGCAATCAAAATGTTTCCAACCGAGGAGCTTCGAGCTCGTATCAAGGGGGATATAATCAACACAATTCTAATAATCAGCAGCAGTTTAGATCCAGATCGAATGTGTGGGTAAGGCCAGATTATTATGCGGATCTGACTGAAAGCGTGGCTTCGATATATGAGAAAACAAGGGGAACAATAAATTTTAGAAAGCCACCAGCGATTAACAGGCCAAGAGAGGAGCGTAATAATAAGTTCTGCAGGTATCATGATGATGTTGGTCATGATACAAATGATTGCATCGCTCTAAAGAAGGAGATGCAAATTTTGATCGAAAATGGAAAGTTGCTGGAGTATGTCAGGAAGAATGCTAAAGTTGCAGCTCCGAAAACTGGTAATCCTAATTCTAAGCAGGAAACTGCACTGATGATTTTAGATGTTGCAGGTGATGATTTTGATGTGGCCTCGGAATATGTCGAACCAGACCCCAATCAACTTTTGTTAATGTCAATAGATGAGCCGATGCGTCAGGGACGTGTTCGAGATTTGTGTGCCTTCTTCGAATCACTAACAATATTTGGGGGAGATTCGATGACCAACAACACTAATAATTCGAGGAAGAGGCATATAGTGAACTTAACACGACAAATTGAAGGAGGCGCATCGGCACACCTAAGCAACAAGAAGGATGTGCCCTTTATAATTTTCGATGGGGACGATTTGAGGGGGATTACGGGGCCACATGAAGATGCAGTGGTCATAGGAGCAGAAGTGTGCGGGGTGGAGATTCGACGAGTGTTAATCGATACTGGGAGTTCTGCCAATGTGCTTTTCAAGTCAACATATGAGAGGCTAACTGCTCCGCCTCGAATTGAAAGGTCAGAAAGGACTATCATAGGGTTTACTGGCACAACAGCAAATGTGATAGGAGAGTTCGAGGGTGAAATTTCTTTGGGAAAGGGGTCTTTCAAAAAGAAAGTACAAGTACTTTTTGTGGTGGTGGACTGTCCATCGAGCTACAACGCTATTTTTGGGAGGTCGTGGTTGGCTAAAATGTACGCTGTAGTGTCTACAGTTCATCAATGCTTGAAGTATGTGATCGAGGACCGAGTCGGCGTAGTGCGAAGTGATCAAAAGGTGGCGAGAGAATGTTACGCAACTGCGTTTAGGCTACGGGGCAAAAGTTTTGATGATCCGATGGAGAACTAGCAGTTTGGGGGGTTGTCTTGTGGTGGAACAAACGAGGGAATTGATGATCCGAGGTCAACCCCGAGTTCTGTCGTGGTCAATGAGGAAATAGAAGAATATATTTTCAATAATGACAGGGTACTTCGAATTGGAACTCTGTTATCTTTTTCGATGCGAGAAAAGTTGTTGACTTTTTTGTCTGAAAATCTGGATGTATTTGCGTGGAGGTCCGAAGACGTAGTGGGGGTCCCAAGTGACATCATATGTCATAGCTTGGCGGTAGATCTGAAGGTCAAA
The DNA here is from genome assembly GCA_036936605.1 of Limnanthes douglasii subsp. nivea. NCBI lineage: Eukaryota > Viridiplantae > Streptophyta > Magnoliopsida > Brassicales > Limnanthaceae > Limnanthes > Limnanthes douglasii. The sequence goes on from JAUPFV010000004.1 coordinate 218,016,543, forward strand.
CCGATAATTCAAAAAAGAAGGGCCTTTCGTTGGAAAAATCCGAGGCAATAGTTGCCGAGGTGGATCGACTATACAAGATGGGTCATATGAGGGAAGCCAGTTATCCGAGGTGGACGGCTAATCCTGTGGTGGTGAAAAAGAAGAACGGAAAATGGCGAATGTGTGTGGACTTCACAGATTTGAATAGAGCCTGTCCAAAAGATCCTTTTCCGGTGCCTCGAATCGATCAGTTAGTGGATTCCACTTCGGGAAATAAAATCTTGACTTTCATGGATGCATTTTCGGGGTATAATCAGATTCGAATGAATCCAGATGATGAAGAAAGCACGACTTTTATTACTGACAGAGGTTTGCGCTGCTATAAAGTAATGCCGTTCGGATTAAAAAATGCTGGGTCGACATATCAGAGGCTGATGAATAAGGCATTTACTTCACAGATTGGGAGAAATATCGAAGTATACATCGATGACATGCTTGTTAAAAGCAAGAGTGATGATGAACACATTGATGATTTAGAAGAAACGTTTTTAAATCTTAGAGCCATACAATTGAAGTTGAATCCAGAAAAATGTACATTTGGAGTTCGATCTGGCAAGTTTTTGGGGTACATGATTAGTGAAAGAGGAATCGAGGTGGATCCAGAACAGTTGAAGGCCCTGATATCGATGTCTTCACCTCGGAATATTAAAGAAGTGCAAATGTTAACGGGCAGGTTAGCAGCTTTGAACAGATTCATTTCTCGTTTTTCAGATAAGTGCTTGCCTTTTTTCCAGGTGCTACGAAGACCTAATAATTTTGAGTGGACTTCGGATTGTGAAGAAGCCTTTATAAAGATAAAAAATCTTTTGTCCTCTCCTGAAATATTATCAAAGCCTCGAAAAGGTGAGCAGTTATTTTTGTATATAGCAGTGTCGGATTATTCAGTAAGTGCAGTTCTGGTCAGTGAAGATACGAGAATTTCGAAGCCTGTCTACTATGTCAGCAAAAGTTTGGTTGATGCTGAGAAGCGCTATTTGAAGCTCGAAAAATTGGCACTGTGTATAGTAGTGGCAGCAAGAAAAATGCGCCCTTACTTTCAGGCGCATACGATTGTGGTTCGAACTTCATATCCATTAAAAAATGTTTTGCAAAAGCCAGATATCTCAGGAAGGATGACCAAGTGGTCTGTGGAATTAGGAGATTTCGATGTGTTATTCTCCCCTCGAAGAGCTATCAAAGCTCAAGCCTTAGCAGATTTTTTGGTGGAGTTTCACTCAAGCAGATCCGAAGAGAAAGATGGTGAAAAGGTGAACGAGAATCCGACGTGGACGATACGAACTGATGGGGGATCCAGTAATAAAGGGTCAAGTGCAGGAGTTGAATTGGTGGCACCAACAGGGGAATTTATGTTTCAAGCTATAAAATTTGGCTTTCATGCTTCGAATAACGAAGCTAAATATGAAGCTGTGCTAGCAGGATTACGGTTAGCAAAGATTTGTGGAGCAATATATGTGCGCTTGGAAACAAATTCACAGTTGGTAGTTAACCATGTTAAAGGAGTATCGGAAGCTAAAAAGGAACGTTTGGTTTTGTACTTACAAGAGCTTCGAGGAATGATGGCACAGTTTGAAAATGTCGAAGTGGAGCATATTCGAAGAGGTAGCAACACAATGGCTGATTCTTTGGCAACAATGGCTTACTCTGAAGAATATCCATGGATCATAACACAACCATCGCCTTCGATCATACCGAATTCTGAGCAGTGTGAAGTTGTTAATGAGGTAGTGAATGATCCGATGTGCGCTCGAGGAGATTGGAGGTTTGACTTGTTAAACTTTATTTCGAAGGGAATATTACCTCTTGATAAACACTTGCTCAAGAAAATAAAGTATAAAGCCCTTGGCTATGTGGTATTGGATGGGATATCGTACAAAAGGTCTGCGTCGAAACCTTTGCTACGATGTTTAAGCAAGCAAGAGTCTCAGAACATTCTATCCGAACTGCATGATGGGGATGGATCAGCTCATTGTGGGTTCAAAGCTTTAACGCGTAGGGTATTGTTGGCAGGGTATTATTGGCCTACTATTTTGCAAGATGCCAAGTCGTTAGTTCGAAGCTGTGATACTTGCCAAAGGTATGCAAATTTAATACACAAACCAGCAGTACCCCTAATGACAATTTCAGAGGCGGTTCCTTTCGATAGGTGGGGGATTGATTTAGTGGGACCATTACCTATGGCTTCTGGTGGAAGACAGATGATTATTGTTGCGGTTGATTATTTTTCGAAGTGGGTAGAAGCAGAACCCTTAGATGGGACAAAAGCTAAGGATGTAATCAAGTTTATTCAAAGTAACATTTGCTACCGTTTTGGAGTACCTCGAAAAATAACGACGGACAATGGTCCTCAATTTAATAACAAGGAAATGGACTCTTTTTGCTCTTCGAAAAGGATACAGCAATGCTTTTCCACTCCTTTCCACCCCCAGGCAAATGGACAGGTAGAATTTACAAATAGATCTATTTTGGATGGCTTGAAGAAAAATTTGGCAGGAGCAGCAGGGAAATGGCCAAATTATCTTCAAGAGGTGTTATGGGCATATAGAACAACCCCTAGAGAGGCTACAAAAGAGACTCCTTTTTCTTTAGTATATGGAATGGACGTTGTGTGCCCTGCTGAATCTATATTGCCCTCTTATAGACTACTACAATATTCCGATGCGGATAACGATGAAGCTAGAATTGTGGAGCTTGATTTGTTGGAAGAAAAAAGGGTCAAAGCACATTTGAATGTGATCCATTATCAAACATTAATGAGAAGCAGGTACGATGCTAAAGTTAAGAGGAGAGAATTCAAAATTGGCGATCGAGTGTTACGAAAAGTGTTTCTTCACACTAGGGATAAGCACCTTGGAAAATTGGCCCCGAATTGGGAAGGTCCTTACGAAGTCAAAATGAAGGTTAAGCCAGGTTCCTACAGGTTGTCAGATCGAGAAGGGAGGATGCTCAAACATCCTTGGAATATAGAGCATTTGAAATTGTACTGTGAGTAAATTCAAACTTCGAATCTTTGTAAAACAGACATACTCTTTCCTTATCTGTTGGCCCAGAAAGGTTTTAACGAGGTGTCTGGTTGATATTGAATTTTTTAATAAAATTTCTTTTGGCCATTGGTTGTTTACTATGATAAGTGATTTATTATTTTGGTAACTTGGCAAAGATTGAACATCTTTGAAAGTTGACCAAGAATAATTTTCCGAAGCAATAGCTTTGAAGAAACAACCAAATTTTCGAGGTGCCATGTCTTATGAGTGCATCTAATTTTCGAGGTGCCACGTCTTATGAGTGCATCTAATTTTCGAGGTGCCACGTCTTATGAGTGCATCTAATTTTCGAGGTGCCACGTCTTATGAGTGCATCTAATTTTCGAGGTGCCACGTCTTATGAGTGCATCAAATTTTCGAGGTGCCACGTCTTATGAGTGCATCTTAACTTTCAAGGTACCTCCATTAATAAATACGTCTAATTTTCGAAGTGATAAATTTAAATAAGTACACCAAAAGTTTAAGAAAAAATTTTAAGAGGAAGAAAAGTTGCTTGTTCATCGGATTAAACACGAAGTCTACAAAAAGGTGAGAATTACTTAGCCAAATACACAAAAAACAAACATAATGTGCCTAGACTATTAGGCATCTTCTTCTTCCGATGATTCTTCTGAAGCATCTTCTTCTTCTGAGGAACTTGGTGGCACTTCGAATGCTTCCCTTGGGCGACTTTCTTCAGGAACTTGTTTCCAAAGGTTCGTCAAATCCAGCCTTGGACAGGCAGCATGAACCTCTCGAAGAATTTGAATAGCTGTATCAATTTGAGCTTTCTTGATACCTTCAAGCATTAAAGAGCCAACAGCGGCCTCGGCCTTTTTGACGGCAGCATTCTTTTCTTCCTCGAATTTTGTTCGAAGCGTAGTCAACTCAGTTTGGCAATTCCCCAGCTTCTCCTGAGTTTCTTTAACAAGTTTCTCAGCATCAGAAGATTTTTGCTTTGCCTCGGTAATTGCGGTGGAATGTTGAGAATTTAGGTCTTCAAGAGCTTGTCGATGAGAAGTCTCCAGAGCTTCGACTTTTTCTTTGTGCTCTTTAACAAGTTTGTCTTTTTCAACTTCGAATTTTTGAAGTGCCTCTGTTTTCGAAGTCTTTTTGAACTCTATTTCCTTTTTGCTCTTAATCAATTTTTGTGCAAGAAGCTCCAATTGTGCATGTGAATTTTTTACTTCTTCACATAATTTGTTGGCTGCAGCACTTAAGCTTTCAAAAGGATGAAGGATCGAAGTTACCTCATCAGATTTTTCTGAATTGGGAAAGATTGTTGGTTGCTGACAGACAGGAACGATGATGTTGGATGTCGAAGCCATAGCAGCCCCAGTAGAAGTTGATGGAGCAAAATTGGTAGGTTGAGAATCATTGCCAGTAAATGCAAAATCCCCGCTTGAATTGAAGTTTTCGAGGTTGAGGTAATCGTCCACTTGACTATCTCCTAGTGTTAGTCCTCCATCGGGGTTTTCTTCGATAAAAGTTTTCCCATGCACTCCGGAAGCTAGTACTTCCTCTAGCATATCAGCCTCGTTCTTTTTCTTGGGCGTACCAGACTTTCTCTTTTTCTTCTTTGGAGAATTGTCCTTTTTCTTTTTTAGAACAGGTTCATCTTCTTCGGAAATGGGGGGAAGCTGAGGTGCAGATGCTTTTCGCTTTCTTATAGTCTTCGAGGTGTTGGAAGATTTATCCTTGATTGCTTTGGGTTTTTTGAGGGTTTGCTTCCCTTTCTTTTTCAATGGTAAGTGGCTGTCACTTCGATTCCGGGTCGGAAGATAGCATTTTCCATCTGGTGCAAGTATCCTTTGAACTGCTAGGATAGGATCCGGGGGGATCATCGGATCTTCCGGGAAGTCAGCCCCTAAGGATATACGCCAGAGATGGCAGTTGACGAAGTTGATTGGCTCAAAGGCTGAGTGAAAGCCATTTCCCCAAGACTTTTCTGCCCACTCAGCCATTTGTTGGAAGATGTCCTTGGCTTCTTTTCGACGACTCTTAAATCGCCTCGGAATTTCTAAGGAAAAAGGGGGATGAACAGTTAGAATGAGTTAAATAAACATGATCATTCAAATAAGGCAAGTTGTTACTTACTATTGTCTCTCCAGGTGAGGGTGAGCTTTGAAGGGTTGGCATCGGAAATCTCTTTGCCGTTTTCCCAAGCTCCTGATAAGAAGACGAATCTTTGCTTCCAGAACTTATCAGCTTCGAGGAGGTCATCGACAATTTTTAAATCATCTTCAAGAGTTAGGTAATAAAAAGGCAAAACTGGACCATTCGAAACTTTAGTTACTGAGATGAAGTCCTCGATTTCGAGGGGAATGCCTCCAAGCCTCGATACCATGATTGCTGAGAATAAAGTGAATAGCTGGTTGGGAGTGACTTGTGTTGGACACAATCTGAGGATTTCGAAGTACCTCACTATCATTGGGTCGAGGGGAAACCGAAGACCCCAGTTGAAGAGCTCAGGATAGACTACCAGCTCGTCTTTCTGGCAGTTTAGAGGTGTCTCTCCTTCTACTGGTAGTCGAAGAGTCATGTTGTCGGTTAACCCCCATAGTTTTTTGAGCTTCTCTTTCTCTGACTCGAGGTAGTAAGTGTAGGATACATTCTTTAAGGCAAGAATGTACCGAGGAGAAAGTGGTTTAAGATTCTCTTGAACCAGGGCAGCAACGTCCTCGGGGAGTGTAATGAGAGGTCTCTTCCCTCGAGTCTTTTTTGGAGGAACCATGCCGTCAGCCTCGGATTCCTCTTCGGCATCAGATTCAGTGGCTTCGGAATCGTCTTTGTTATTATCTTCATCAGTGACTTCATTAGAGCGAATTCGGATTTGAGTCTCCTGTTGAGTCACAGGAATTGGCTGACTACTCTCTGGTGTAACGTCACCCACTTCGGAAGGGGGAGGAGAAGAGTGTGGGGGAGGAGAAGAGGTTTCTGCTTCTTCACCCATTGCTAGAAAAGGTGATTTTTTGAAACGTTTAACTTTGATAGCCTCGAGTTGAGGAGGAGATGAGTTGGGTTGAAGGTTTTTAGTCGCTTCAACTTGAAGCACAGGTGATTTGGGTTGTGGTTTTTTATCAGTAGATGGCTGGTCTAAAGTGACAACTTTAGATTTCCGATGAGGTCTTAGCAATGGAGAAGTAGGTTGGTTTCGAGGAGGAAAGGTTTCTTGATTAGTTTCTGGTTGTGAAGCTAAAGGTGAAGACGAAGTGGCAAGGTTGGGGTCGAACTTACCATATTCAAAAGTGGTACAAGAAGAGTGAGGACCGTTGTAGATCAACCCAGCAGCTTTGTATTCTTTGGCTCTTTGTGAAATACAAAGATAATCGTAGGCCCCGAATACTTGATTGCTAGAACCAGGGAAAAGAGGTTTCTTTGATTTTACTGGTTTTCTGGGTTTAGATTTTTTGTATTTAGGATATTTTCTCATACAATGGGTATTGATCTGAGAGGTTGCTTTGGTGGATGAAAAAGATGAAGTAATTTAAAGATTTATGAAGAACAGGTTGAAGATGGCTTGAAGAACAGGTTGAAGATGAAGAACAGGTTGAAGATGAAGAACAGGTTGAAGATGGTTCAAGAGGTGATTTCTCTAAAAAGTTCTGAGTGAATGAAGAGTTGGGTATTTATAGGATAAAGGAGTGACGTTGAGAATATGGAGAGGCAAAACCAGTGAGTTACTCTCATTGGGTAAAATGTGAAACGAAAAGAAAACGTGTAGTGCCATAGGTCTACTATCAAAGGTCTAATCACTCTATCAAGTAGGGATCAGAGATTTCGAAGTATTAGCAAAACTATGTTTCTAGTAATAATGTTCGAAGAAGAGGCGAAGTTATACTTCGAGTTGGCAAGTTCGAAGCAATTGGGAAATTTGTTTGCACTTATTCACAAATTCGAAGGGAAATCACAGATCATTGAGTTCAATCACAGAAAATTCGAGGAGCTAATAGTTCTTATAAATGTCTGTATAAGAACTAGGGGGGCTACTGATAAGGAAAGGTATTCCTCAGGGACCTAAGTGCAATTGATAGGGACTAAAGTGATAAGTTCTGTAAATATAGAGTTAAATTAGGCTCTAGGAGAAATGTAAGGGTTAAACTGCAAATATACCATTATGTAACCGTTTCTCTAACTAACTCACTCAGTCTATTTAAAGAGGCTGAAGAAGTCAGTTATGCCTATGAAATAATCAGAAGCACTTTTCACTACCTAAAATTCCCTAAGAAGATTTGTGTTCCTGATTTTATCAATTCAGCATTAATTCTTACCAATAAGTACTTTAAGAAACCTCATTAATGATACAAAATTTATTACTCTATTATCATGGGCCAATAATTTTCTAAACATGGGTTCGGCTCATGATCCAAATGGGTTATTGATGCTTAAACTTTGACCCGATCCATAATCCTAACTCCTATTATAACTACTTTAAGAAACCTCATTAATGATAAAAAATTTATTACGCTTAAGATCCAAACCAACTGAATTATCTCTATACTCACTACTAAGACAATGAAAAACTTTACGAATTACTTAGAATACCTATTATCATATTTTCACCTTACAAGATTTACCCTTTGTATCTTCGTCCTCGTCAAGTAGCGACTTCTATCAGGAAAAAAAAAGATAAACATCGAGATAAGCGTCAGGGTAAACAAAATCGTTAATCGGGGTAAGAAGTTGAAAGATCGGGATACGACGGGAAATAAGCTTTGAAATGATAAAAAAACCGACCGGGGAAGAAATCAAAGAATCTGCAGATCATAGTATAGACCAGCTGTTGAGTGACCCATTTGTTGTCTGATCTGGACCGAGCTTATTTGATGATTCTGGTGAGATCCATCAATTCAGCCAGGGACGTAATTAGAGACAATCGCCTCTGTCAGCAAAGATTTTGTTCGGATACCTCCATAGATGCCTAGATGTCTCCAAAATGGAGAAATACAATGAAAGTAAGGATCCGGACAATCTCTTAGATTCATTCAAGAATTTTTATGATGAGTTTCGATGACGATGATATGGCTTTGTGTGGAGTGTTCTTTCAAACGTTCAAATACAACGGCTTAAAGACGTATAATAGGCTTCCAGAAAGGTCGATACAAAATTTCGACATATTTTGGATGGCCTTCCAAAGGTAGTTTATGGGAAGCAAAAAATTAATAGGAAACAGTGACACAATAATTCATTGTTATCAATTGGCATCAGAAAGTTAAAAAAAAATATGGCAATCGGTTCGTAAACACTAAAAACGGGTTGGTTGCTTGTTACGAACATGTGGCCATATCTTCCCTCGTGCAAAGTTTGTAATCTAAAGAATTAGCTGATACAGTCACTAGGAAAAAGCAGAAACTTGCGGTGGATTATTGATTTAGGTTGGGAAATAAATTATTGTAGAAGAAACTAATCTATTAAATAAACCTCGACATAATAAACTACTTATGATTACTTCACAGCAACAAGCTAGTGGTCAATCTCATGTTTTATCCAACATTCTTCCTCGAGAATCTGTTGAAGTAACTAGTCGATCCAAGTTAAACCAATCTCAGCAGTCCAGGCCAAGAGGAAATCAATAGGTTTAACCAAGTTATTTTGCGGAGTCAATTGAAAATGTGGCGACAATTTATGATGTAACTGAGGGTCATGTATAATATTGAATAAAATTACCTATCCAAACGCCAAGAGGAAAGTGAAATAGTCACCTTTGTGAATATCATGAGGATACGAGACGCGACACTAAAGATTGTATAGCTTTAAAACAAGAGATTCAGCTGTTAATCGAGAATAAGAAATTAACAACCTTCGTAAAATCACAAGATACAAACAAAATCCCAAAAATCGAATAATCCATAATCTAACACTAGGAAAGAACAAGCAGCCGTATCAAATGTTCGAGGGCCGGCTACAGAAGTTTGTAAAGAATAAAAAACCATGATAATCGCGGAACATAATGAACCATTTGATGTAGATCTGGAGTATCTAGATCCAGATCCTAACCGAGATTGTATAAATATGGTGAGTGGAAACAATGGAAGGGTTTCTTGTTTATGTCATTTTTTCGAATCATTAATGATATTCAGAGGTGATATAGTAACGACTCTTTCGAATTGCTCTAGAAAGAGGCACGTAAACACTTTGGATTTTCAATTAAAAAGGAATATTTCGACTCACTTGTATCAAGGCCTCTCACCGTTCATATTTTTTGATGAAGATGATCTGAGATACATTGCGGAACCACATGAAGATGTTGTGATAATATGGGGCATTCCATCGAAGGTATAGATTTCTGATGGACCTTTGTCGACACCAGTAGCTCAGCCGATGTATTATTTCTATCTGCCTATAAACAAATGAAGAACACCTCAGTGATTCAACCTTCGAACCGAACTATTGTAAGGTTTACAGGAGATTCTGCATATGTAATTGGAGAATTCGAAGGACAAACAATCCTTGGAAAATGACCTTTTAAAAAGCGGTTAGAATGTTGTTTTTTGTTTTAAATTTTCCAACTTCTTATAACGCTATTTTTAGCAGGTCTTGGATTTCAAGGATGCATGTTGTTGCATCCCCTGTTCATCAATGTTTAAAATTTTCTATTGGGGGTCAGGTTGGAGTAGTTTGAAGTAGTAAAAAAATAGCCAAAGAATGTTATGTCACAGCACTTGCCTAAAAAATCTTAACCATATACCTGCCAAACTAGAATATTAATTACTAGAGTTCTTTTTGGATTATAATCATATAGATGATCCAAGAGACACTCCTAGTGCATTTATTCCTATTGAAGAAGTAGAAATTTATAGTTATTATAATGTGAAGAATGGTAAAACTAGGTCGAAGTTATCGATAAATCTGAAAGAAGAATTATTGATCTTCTTGTTAAATATCAACATATATATGCATGGAGCAGTGAATATGTAACATGTGTGCCAACCAATTTTATTTGTCACATGTTATCAGTACGATCTATTGTAGGCCTTGTGGTTCAAAGGAGAATGGCGTTTTCTAAATAAAAATACGAAGTAATTTGTAAAGAAGTAAAGATATTAACCAAAATAGGCCATATTAGGGAATCACAATACCCTTTATGGACAACAAACTCGGTGATGGTAAAAAAATAAAAATGATCAATGGCGGATGTGCATTTATTTTACCGATCTTAATAGGGCTTGTCCTAAAGATCCATTTACAATGCCTTAGATCGATCAGCTGGTGGACTCCATATTTGGTAACAAGTTATTATCTTTCATGGATGCTTTTGTTGGGTATAACCAGATCCAAATCAATCTGAAGGATCAGGACCGGGGGTTGCATTGCTACAAGGTAATTCTGTTCGATTTAGTGAATAATACATTTTCCAACCAAATTGGTAGAAATGTAGAAGTATACATCGATGATATGATAGTTAAAAGCATTAGGAAAGAAGATCATTTGTCTGATCTCAAAGAAAGTTTATCCAACCTTGAGACCATTAACCTTAAATTGAATAAAAAAAATCACTTTCGCTGTACGATATGCGAAATTCTTAGGCTACATTATAAATGAAAAGGGGATTCAAGCATATCTGACACAACTAGATGCTTTGTTAGCTATGGACCCCCCGATGTCTACAAAGGAAGTTCAAGTGTTCAGAGGAAGATTATCCGCTTTAAATCGATTTGGGTCGAGATCATCAGATAAATGTGCACAAGTCTTTCAAGTATTAAGGAATGCCAAGGAATCCAACAGTCTCCAAACTATGACAGAGCATTCATTGAAATAAAGAAACATTTATCTTGCCTTAAAACATTTTAAACTAGTGGAAGGGGAAATACTTTGTATATATTTGGTTGATTCAGATTATGCTGTAAGTACCGTGTTAGTTCGAGAAGTTGATAACTACCCTCGCCCAGTGTATTACATTATCAAAACCTTGCTAAGTCTAGAGAAAATTTACTTAAAATTGGAAATGTTAGCCTTGGCATTTGTTATCGCAGCCAGAAAGATGCGGTCTTATTTTCAGGGACACTCCATCACAATTCAAAATTCTTTTCCACTAAAAAGTATGCTATAGACCAGATATATCGGGTCAAATAATGAGGTAATATATTCAGTTGAAGGATTTCAATATTGATTTTTCTCATCGATAGCAGACTTTTTGGTTGAATTCTATTCATATCGGTCGTACTTTGAAGACCATACTGATTCAGCAGAAAACGAATGGGTGATTCAGATAGATGAGTATCTAGTATTATGGGATGTGGGGCTTGAATATGTTTAGTTTCCTATTTTAGGGATTTAATGTACAAGGCTATTCGTTTCAGTTTCAAAGCATCAAATAATGAAGCCGAGTGTGAAGCAACTATCGCTGGTTTAAGGCTAGCTCAAATTTGTGGGATAAGAATAGTCCGACTGATAAGCGATTCACAGTTTCTAGTACATCAGATTCAAGACTTCTCTGAAACAAAAAATGAGCAATTAGTTAAATATCTTCAAGTATTAAAAAACGTATCAGCGTACTTCGAAAATGTAAAGTATGAGCATGTACCAAGGGCTGGAAATTCGATGACCGATTCTTTGGCCACTATTGCATATACTATACCCTATCTGTAGATCTTAATACAAGAATGTCCTATGATAACAATAACTTTTCCGAGGGAATGTATAGTTGTAGAAGATAATTTTCAGCTTTCAATTATTGCAAGTTCGGATTGGAGGTATGGAATCCAGACCTTCATTACTAGAGTTATCCTTCCTTAAAACAAGAGTTTAGCAAAAAAGTTAAAATTCAAAGCACATGGGTTTTTCATTTTGGGAGAAGTTTTGTATAATAAATCCTTTAGCAAGCCATTACTCTGATGTATTGGATCTGAAGAATCTCAAGTCATTTTTTCCGAATTATATGGTGGAGAAGGTTAAGCCCACTACGGATATAAAGCTTTAACTAGAAGGGTTTTTCTAGCATGATATTACTGGCCTTCCATCATGACAGATGCCAATGAGTTGGTATACGAGATGGATGCAATAGCCCCAATAGAGTCCACTCTTTCCGAGTTCAAAATTATTATAAACATAATAATTAGATCGCAGTAAGAGAAAGAGAATCAAATTTCATCTAAGAATGATTCATTATCAGCGATTAATGAATAGCGTATATGCGTCCAAGATACGGAGAAAAGAGTTCGAAATTAGAGATGAAGTTCTAAAGAAAGTATTTTTACACACAAAAGATAAGAGATTTGGAAAATTGGCTCCAAATTAGGAAGGTCCACATATCGTTGTGGAAAGAATTAAGTATGGGACATACCGATGAGTTGATCAAGAAGGCATTCCATTGAGGCACCTATTGAATGTTGAGCATCTGAGAATATAACTTGATTAAAGGTTTGTAATATTTACTTTACCATTGTTTAATGTAAATATTTAAGAGACATACTCTTTTCTATCATGGTGGCTTGGGGAGGTTTTAATGAGGTGCGCATCTTATTAATCTACCTCTTTTTGCCTTTAAATACTTCTTAATCCCGAGTAATTTTATATGCATTCGAATGGATTACCTTTGAATGGCTTGTGTTTAAAATTTTATATGCCTCCAAATGGATTACCTTTGAATTGTTTGTGTTTTATATTTTATATGCCTTTGAATAGTTTGTGTTTGACATTTTAACTGCCTCCAAATAATTTTTTTCGTCTTGAAATTATCTTGAAAATTAAAAGAAACCAAATTTTAAAGACTAGCATGAATATTCGACATCACATTCCAAATTTCCTTGGCCATTCCGATGACTTATTCAAAATTACTCTGAACATAACGAAAAAATTTCCTTGCACTTTTCGAGGGCTTAAACAAACATTGAAATTGAAAATTATCAATCTATGAGTGTTATCTCTTTGGATTTCTCCCCTTTCCCATATGAACTTCCTTCTTTGAATCCACTTCATCATTTCCCTTAGAACTATCTGATGACTCTTCAGAAGTAGCTATCTCATCTCCCAAGGATACAATCGGTGGCACAAATTTCTTTAGGACCAAGCCCCTATAGAGATCCAAGACTCAAGTTTGGAAATTTTTTTATGAAATATTAAGACTATATCCAATTTCATCGAAGCATCTCGTTCATTTAGTTTTTCTACGGTGGCATCGACATATGTTTCCACCACATCATCAACCTCTTGAGTAGACTTATCCTTTAGAGACTCGATCTCTTCCTCTAACTCTCATTTAGTCTTCTCTAAAGCCATTTTTCATCTAAGATACGATCCATAGACTCTTTGCTAGTCTTCTGCTGATCTTGCAATGTAGAGATATTTTTAGAACTATAGGTTTGCAAATTCTTAAGTTCTTTTTGAACTTTTGACACCTCCTCTTTAACCTTTCCCACTTCCGATCTGAGTGTATCGGCCTCTTTCATCGCACTGTTAACTTTAACCTTCTCCGCTTCAAGGGAACTTTGAAGTTTCTAATTCTCCTCTTGAAGAGCCAAAATGGTTCCTCATTGAGATTTGACTTCCCTTTCCAACTCGACAACATGTTTTACACAACCCATTATCGAGTACCCAATTGTGTCATTTTCTTTTGAGATCCCAAAAGATATACCATCATATATCATATTAGGGGCTGAACTTGGAAAAGTCATGACAAAACCTCGTAATCAAACATTGTTAACACATCCATCAGATTATTGAACCAGTCGTGGCTTCACCCTAAAAATTTGGGAATGAAAAAGGGGAGTCTGGTGCGTGAATAGTAGGAACATGAATATCTGTATGTAAATACCAAATCCGAACTGGTTGAAGCCTTTCTTTTCTTTTTTCTTATCTCATCACTACTTTTTTTGTCTTTTGTAGCCTTCTTTTTAGGCTCAAACACATTTGTGGGAATATCACCTCCTTCCATAGTGGCAGCAACTGCATACAACAATGATGCATCAATCCCTTGAGATTTTGCTTCTGTATATTTTTCAGCAACACTTTGCAAAGTTTTTTTCTTATTTTGTTTATCCATGTGACTGATGGCTCTTTTTCTTATCGAAAGATATAACTTCCCATCAATAGATTAAATTCTTATCAAGAGGGTCGTGGATAGTGGAGGAATGAGAAATTCCTTCAACAAAAATTCTTTTTATGATTAGTCCTCCAAAGATGACTACAAGTCAGATTTGCTGAGGTAAAACACTAATGAAAAACATTGTCACATTTCTTCTATGCCTAGTTGTGCAGCTTCTTAAAAGTCGCTTGCACATTTTTTTGATGATGTGTGAAGTGGTTCGAAATAACTGCAAGGGTTAGGAGAGAGACCAAAAGCCAAGATAAAAAATATAGATAAAATACCATATAAGCTTTATAATAAAACTACCGAGGCTCTTCAAGAATCTAGTAAGTTGGCTTGGATTTCCTTTTGAGGAATAAATCTTCTTGCCATTTTACCATGATCCGCTGATGAACAAAAACTATATCTTCCATATCATATCTGATTCTAGTAGAGCATTGACTACTTTTTACTCATTCCCCATATTAAAATGATAGAATGGGATTTTATAATTTCGGTATAACCTTGCAATAGCTGCTACTTTCTATATTGGCATAGGCATTTTGGAAAGCCTCGATGCTACGATGCAAGAAATTAAAATGAACCAGGCGTTCGGACTGACATGGCTTGCACACAACTGAATCAATTAAAAATACCTAACAATTTCAAGATCTAAGGGGAACCTAAGACCCAAATTCAGATCTTTAGTATAAACTACTAATTTATTAGAGCGAAAGTTCATTGGAATCTCCCCAACTTTAGGAAACATAATTCTAATCGCATCGGAAAAACCACATTTGATGCGAACAACATCTAATTCGTTATCTTGAAAATAAATGTAGGATATCTTATTTAGTGCTAGGAAATATTTGACACTTACTTTCTTGAATTTAGGACTAACGCGTCCAGCCAACGAAATGGGCAGGTCTTCAGATTTTTTTATCTATAATATCATTAGTTCCCCGAGTCTTATTTCCTGTCAAACTTATGTCAATAAAGGGTTTAGAAGTTTTCCTTATTTGACCAGATGTTTCAAGTGGAGAGTCTTCACTTAAGTCCTCAATAATTTCTTCCATTATTTTAAGGTCCGATCCTAACTTCCCAATAGGTCGAGTACCACCATCATCTTCTAAGATAGATGAGGTTTTATATGGACTCAAAGAAGAAGGAGAATCAATCAATACTAAGGGCTCTATAACAGCTTTAGTTATGGCTGCTAACTGTTTTGTTACCCTTAGTGGGGTGATTTTTTCTGAATTCAATCCCATTGCTTTGAATGTTAAATGTGTCTGACGACTTGAGGCCTTCTGAGAGTGAGAGGGTCTTGAGGAGTACCGGGCTGAAGTAGATGATTGATCATTTGTAGAAGTCTTCGGGGTAATGTTACGAGTATAAAGATAAGAACCACCATATCTAGTAGCAATTCGAGCTTTATTTTTCTCTTCCTCTAACGCAGATAGATACAAACAACCACCTTTGATTAGAGCGGTTCTAGCAGTAAACATACAAGAATCTAAACTTTTGATTTTTTTCTTAAGTAATGCCTTTTTTTATCTGAAAATATGTAAAACGGGCGAAATTAAGGATTAATTTAGGGAAATAGAAACGTCATCTAGGAAGTGGAAACGTCAAAAGAAGTGGAAATTTTGCCCATTAATTGGCATGTGTCGTCTATGGTATAGTAAATTAGAGTTCTTATAAGAAACTAACACGTGTAAAAAATACGGCTCATAAAAACGGTAAATTTTCGGACTTCGAAATAAGATTGGAATTATTTGTTACTTAAAAACAATAAATTTGAAACTTCAAATACGAAAACTTCGAACTGGTTCTGCATCATTATTAGTCCTTAAAATAACATTTGTGAGAACTAAAGGGGCTATATGATAGGGTTAGATATCTTTGGAAATGAGTTAAGAGAAGTGTCAAATTAATTCGAAGGGAAATTTAGACTATCATCTGAAGGCCATTTTTAACTGGAAAAGAAACTTTTTTATTGCCTCGTGACTAAGCGGTGCACCTACTATCATGGACCAATAATTTTCTTAACATGGATTCGACCCATGATCCAAATGAGTTCAATGGTGCTTAAAACCTTGACCCGTCCCATGACCCTAACTCCTACTATAAGTACCTTAAGAAACCTCATTGATGAGGGGTCATACAAAATTTATTACGTTTAAGATCCAAACCAACTGAATTATATCTATAATGACTACTAAGATAATAAATATTTTTGACCAACTACCTTAAATACCTTTTATCATATTTTCACCTTACCAGATTTACCCTTTAAATATATCTTTACCATATCAAAAGAGATATAAGTTTTGAAAACTAGTTATGTTCTTTTGAGAAGAAAACCTGACAACAAAATGAATTTTTTTAAAATTAGAAACACGAGTGATTTGAACTCGCGTCTGAAGCCTGACCAATGTCTACATACGTTTAAGCATATCTATACCATATAGTATATCACACTTCCTACTTTAAATTAGCTAAAAGATACCAAAAAAGTTACTAAAACATAACCTAAATATGTATTCTAAATTTAGTATCTTATACATAAAGGGACAATCACATATCTCAATTATACATGCAGCAAACTTATATTCATTTGTATATCAAATAAAATATAGGATGAGACTACACTCACAACAATCAATAATCATCACTCACAACTCAAACTACTCATTGAACTGTACAATACAGACGACAAATCATGGTTGATGGAGAGTAAAGTATCATATCTGACATTTTCTTCCCAAATCCTGTATACAAAAAGTAAATTTGATAAGATACTCAATTTTATAAAGAAAAAAACAAAAAATAAATAAATACATATATCAAATAGAAAGTAATAATAGTAAAAGATTCAATGAATAGATAACAACAGCTAAATACGATTATTTTAATAAATTATTTGATGGAGAATTCCCATAAAAATGTATGTCCATTCCATTTCACATTTACTCCTTTATAATTTTAATATGTTAAGAGATTCACATTTTATCTTAAGATTTCGGGATCATTCATTTGAAATTCCAAAACTGTAAACAAGGTTTCACTAGGTATATGATAGACATGTACGATGAAGGACAAATCAATATAGCATAAAAAGAAGACATTGCCATATAACTACAAGCGTAAATATTTCATATGTTTCTCTATTACACATATATGGTAAACAAAGATAATATATAACGTAAAAGTGTTTTGTTGTTTCTATAATGTGAAAAAATAAATAAGTTTTGTCTTACTTTGTTATGAATATGTTATAAATATTTTGTCATATATTATGGACTACTTATCGAAAATATTTGTATTTTTTTTTAAAATTTATAATATTTTATTTTACTTTGTTACAACAAGAATAATCCTTTTATTTATGATTTGTAACATAAAAATCTACTTATTATTTGAGTTTAACAAGAATAATATTGTTACTCTCGTTCATTTATAAATATAATTCGTGTTATTCATTATTATTTTAAAAAGAATAAAATACAATTTTTTTAGATTAAGACAAATAAACTGTAATTCATTTAAGTTTAGAAACTTAATCATGTATTTCATGACAATTTAAATATTTAAATATTTTTATTCCTACTTTAATTCTATTATTACATATATAAATTCGTTAACTTTTCAATTATGAACAACAACAAAAAGTCTCAAACATTCATATTTTGATACACTCTACATAAAATGCAGACGACTACAAATAATAAATATAATAAATATAACATTTTCCCAACTTTTTTGAAAAATTACAAATATGTAAATTAAAATATAAACAAAACCGTGAATAAAAAATCTAAATGTTAATTAACATGGTGTAGATTTGGTAATTGGATGAGAAAACATCATTCAGATCACATTTGTAGACATTTATTTTTCGATCGATTTCCATACAAACTATTCATTAACCTAGAACATCAAAATATAATATTACAACCAACACATTCTATACCAAATAAACTAAAAACTAAAAGCAACCAAAAAAATAAAATATGACAAAACAATTAAATACCTAAAATTTAAAAATCAATATACGTACAGACATAAATACACAAATAATAATCAACAACCAAAGAAATATACATATAACAAAAAATATCAAACCGTACTTTAACTTGATGACATTAGTAAACGGGTAATATAATTAGATCCGATCATAGATGTTAAATTAGTAAAAAAATCTCAAAATTCAATCAAAAAAATAATTAAAAATTATTGACCATTTCCAGAAGAATAATTATTACAAAGTGAAGATCGACAAAAAAAATCATAAAGTACTATTTCAATAAATCCAACACCTATAATCTGAAATGAAATCTTTATTTAATTTTCATCGGGGAAGAAACGAACACAAAACATAAAAAAAAAAAAAAAAAATAAGCCAAAAAGATAAAATTTTAGAAACAATACCCAAACACATTTCCTTTATAGTAACAATTAAGCTCACGTATTTTACAGATGCTTTGGAAAAAAACCTTCACTATTATCGTAGCAAGCTAGAAAGAAGCTACCATATACACCTATAAAATTGAAGCTCCCAAATCAAGAAGTCTCGAGTCCGAAAAGTTTAAAGAATTGCTTAGTTTTTCCATTTTAAAATCCAATGCAACCCATTCGAATAAGCTTATTCTTTACCACTCAAAACCCATATTCAATTTATATTCCACTTAACTTCAACCATACCCCATTTAGATCCATCGGCTGCTAAATTTCTTAAACCAACAGTAGTAGAACTAAAAATTGATGTTTTACCGTGATTTTTAAAATACACCAACGTTTTAACTAAAATAATTATAGGTTCGAAAGTAATTATTACTCTAAAAGCGTTTATAAACCTAAATCGGCCTGAATACAATGGTATGCAGACAAAACTTTGAGTCATGTGTAAATCACCTAGACACAAATACATTAAAACGTGAAATTTATGTTCTCTTACATTTCTAGCTTTATATTCATATGCAATTATTTGAGTTCAAGAATGACCATAACCAACCGCAACAATATAATAGGGTTTTTTTTTATAAAATTTCGAATTTTTATAAGATTTTATTAGACATAAGCCGCATAAATTGATAATTTAATAACAAAAGTGTAGATTCTTGAATGTTGAAGAACTAGAGATGGAGAAAAGAGATAACGAAAAAGAGTTTTTTGATGCAATCTATTATTATTCTTAGTAGAAGGTCTCTTATATAGTAGATTGTGACTAATCCTAACTACCAATATAACAAACAATTCAGCATCCCTCTTCAAAATGAGACCTAAAGCTATCGCAAAGGCTCGTCTTGGATAATAAGGGACCAAAAAAAAGATCAGCCGAATAAAACTCAAGAAGTAGCCATGATTAACATTGTGAGCTCGAACAACCATCTATCAGTTTGAACTCTCTTTATGAAGCTTGTAAGGCTTCAAACGATCCAAATGGCAATCCAGGGTGTCGATCTCCCTTCCAAAGTAGATTTTTTTTATCCAAACGGAAACCCATCACAAATACATTCGTAAATGCCTCATATATTCTTACACCTACAGTCTGGGAATTAATTGAACATATGAAAGTAGATTCTGAACTTATGGTGAAAAATAACAAACTGTTCCGGCCAAAATGCATGAGCATTTAGGACACCCACAAGAAGTATTGTATGTCTATCTACAATCAAGCTACAGTTACCATCGTGCCAAAGTTCGGTAACTTTGTTTTTTGTTTCTAAGGGAGAAACTAGCTCGTACTTTCCACTTCGCATTATGCTATTCCATTTTAAATTCTCAATTCTAGTTGCACATGGTAATCTTATTGAAACTGATAATCCTTCAAGACCCTTTCCATGAATATTAAACACTGTTCTTCTGATACTACACCAGTAATAGAAGCAATTTGTTCCTTCAGCGCAGCAATAATTTTAATCTTATACTACACTTTCTTCTTATAGTACTAAGCATCCATATAGTTTTTCAATCCTATTATATTTTTATCTATGGATTCTGGAGCAACTCCTCCCACTTGATCTGTCATATCATCCATATCATTGGTACAACTAAAAATGCATACACAACCAAGGGTTTCTCGACTCCATAAAATTAGAAAGAGGGAAGCACATGGATACCAAGTTCCTGAAACAATAGTCTTCATGCACTTATAACCATATCTCACAAAACTTGCAGAGCTAAGATAATCCACCACACTTTCTTTTCGTCAAACAAGAAATTATTTTCCTTGCAATTTTCTAATTCTTGAATTTAAGAACAATCTTTTTTTGTATTCGGCAACATCCTTATTTCCTTAATTAACAAGACGAAATCCATTATCGCCTCAAAACAAGTGGGAATTTCACTTGCTAAAAACAAATATGTAACTTGTACACACCTCATCATCACTAAAAATATTTGTAGTAGTCTAATTCCAGATATATCATCCGAAACAAGTAAAAGAAAGCACCTCAAAGCACTTATATTCATCGAAAACGATCAAATCCAAGACGTTTCTTGATATTCAAATATTGCTAGAATATCATTGCACAAAAATACCAATAATTTGGCCTCAAATCTTCTTCCTGTATATCTTCATAAGGGAACAATTAAATTAAAATTTTAAAGATAGACTTGATCCAAAGGTCAAGAGAATAAACTATAATGTCCATATATCAAGTAAGTTCGTCCCTGATTTAATCTGCCAGACAGTCATCTTTCTCATCCCAAGGAGATGAAACATCAACAATACCATACCTGCCCCTCTCTATTGTGTGAAAAAAAAACAAACTGGATTATAGCCAACACCATCCATTTATATCAGCAAGAAACCAAAATGTTCTCATGAACCTCTATCTCCATCTTCAAATCGTTGAGCACCCCACAAGCCTTGAGCACATCAGATATCAAAGCGAACTAAGAAACCAAATATGGTTCTGGACTTTCATCAACCAATTGTCGTACATATAAGACACTGAGAGTATAAATTAATCGAATGATTCTTTGCTTGGGTTTAAAGAACTTTGATACAGTACATTGAGCCAAGAAGTTGCAGTACGGTGTTGTGGTTAGAGAAATAGGATCAACTGCATCTTTTATTGTGAATACTGTATTTTTGTTAGATTCAATCTCCATCTTCTTTTTATCCATTTCTTTTTCATTCAAGAATTAATAAGGTTTTTTAGCAAGACCTTCTCTAATACCATGTAGATTCTTGAATGTTGAAGAACTAAAGACGGAGAGAAGATGGAGAAAAAAGATAAAGAAAGAGAGTTTTATTGATGCAGTCTATTGTTGTTCTTAGTAGAAGGTCTTTATATATTAGATCCTAACTACTAATATAACAAACAATTCAGCAAAAACCAAACCCTAAATTTTTTTAAAACTCTTATTTATTTTGTGAGTCCAAAAACTAATAATGTATGGAAGCAACTTGAATTGATTAATATGGTTCAAACTAATCAAATATTTTCTATTTTATATAAAATTAAGTTTCTTTAACTCATAAACCAAAATAGAAAAACATGTATTGGTAGACCAAAAGAAATATTTTTGTTTCCGATTTAATATGATAATATAAAAAAGGTGATTTAAATAATGGAAGAGACGATCTTAGAAACTACGGAATAAATAAATTGTAGCTGACACTCAAAATAATTTGATAAAACGTTCAATCTTGCAGCTGACACTCAAAATAAATTTCAGCTGACACTCAAAACAATTTGATAAAACGTTCGATCTTGCTAAGATTAATTGGTTGGTGCACCACTGGATCCTGGTATGGCACACATATAAAATATCTCCTTCCGTGAGATATACATCGATATCGATTGAGAACCATGGCAAATACGAAGAATACAAAGTTAACGGAGAAGAGAATAAAGCGACAACGAGAGATATCCGATAGAACAGTAGTTAACCGATTCTAATCGGAAGAAGAATTGTCGAGATTAAACGAAATTCGGAAATAAAATCGTCAAATGAGGTAAAATTCACCTCCTTTGAAAACATAATAAAGGGTTATCTTTGGTCATAGCTGATGAAAGGGATGTTCTTGATAGAGGGCAAACCTAAATAAAAATGAATATCATACCCTATTTTAGGGGTTAATTTTGGATATTTGAAATTAATTGGTATCTAATAAGATTAAAACAATTAAATATATACCCGTTAAAAATTAGGCATTTAAGGTCGGACGAAATACGAATTTCAAATTAAAAATTATTTTATCTTCATTGTTTTAATACTATATTATTTTTAGGGAAATTGCACCTATAATACCCACTCAAATATTCAATTGTCATATAGTACCCAAGGTTTGATCAATTGTCATCTAATACCCAAGGTTTGATGAATTGTTACTTAATACCCAACTCGACTACTTAATTGTCACTTAATATCTAATATTATTTTAATACTCTAACTACCCTTAACCCACTATATAAGCAGAATTTTTTGTTTTCTTTCTATTTTTCTAGCTTTTGAAGATTTGAATTTGTTAGCCGCTCTAACCACCTAGCCCTACGAACCACCATGAAGCACGACCGAAAGCACAATTCCGGTGATCGGAGTGTTCAAAGGTCTGTTTAGTTCTGTAAGTTGTGGTGTAAAACCTATCTAACGATTGTTTTCTACGTACAAGAACTGATCATCATTGTTGGAATATGTTGTTTTTTTAGTAATCGTGTTGCTGCTTTCAGGTAATCGTATTAACTATCGATTTCGAAGTTATTTGTTGGTTTTCTGAGTTAGAATATGTTTTATTCTACTGTTTTAGATGCCATAGCCTGATTTCGAGTTTTTCTCTGTTTTTTTGTTCTTGTTCCAGTGATCTGTGCTTATTTTGTTAATATTTGTCGTTATATACTCATGGCCTTGTTTATGATGTTATATACTAATTTGTAGTGTATTAGATTTTGATTTCAGACGTGAAACATTTGTAGTCTATGAGTTTTAGTTGTCCAAGCGTTCGACACAAGATGCGAATTGTTTTATGATTTTCCAATGTAAAAGATGTGGATTGTGTCATGTATCCAATGAGGAAGATGCTAATTGTGTTACCAATTTGTATGGTTTCATGTGAATTGCATGAAACAAATTCAAAAAAATTTCAAACAACTATCAGTATATGCTGCGAATTGTATGGAACTCCAACGTAATGCATGTTCAAACATATATCAGGACTTTTAGTTGCTTACAAAACTCAGGATGGGTTGCGAACTGTGTGGAACTCTAAAGTATTGAATTTTCAAATATAATGACTTTTAGTTACTTTACAAATCACAAGATATGCTGCGAATCTTGTGGAACTTTTAAGTATTACATTTCCAAACAAATATCAAGACTTTTTTAGTTGCTTTACGAATCGCATGATATGATACAAATTGTGTGATATATCATACCTTATCATCTTTCTTCAAATAAATCTCAGGTAATTATATAGTTGAGAGCAAATCTTAGGTACAATAGCGAATTGTTTATATTTTTGGTTAGTGTGAGTGTACCAGTTGATTTACAAACAACTCTCAGGACAGGATGCGAATTGGTCAATTATAGACTAAAATTATGCACAGTTCGCAACTTATAGTTATACACAAATCGCATGATAATATGTGAGTTGCTTGGTGCAGTAATAAATAACTTGCACTTTATTTTTGGGATGGTATGTCTAAATCACGAGTTTGTATTTTTAAACATGGTCACCAAACTGCAATTGTGCCTTTCACGGAGTTTGAAAGCTTTCAAAGTATCCAAGCTTATGTGGAGAACACATGGGAGGAGCTTGTCACAGGTGACTACCTAATTACCTACTCCTGCAGGGATCACAATAATTGTTTGTTTAATAACTAGAAGGATTTTGTTAGGTTGGTGTTATATCTTGATTTGGAGCGTTTAAAACGGGTTAGTTTTCTCATAGAACAACACGTCTTCGATAAGGGTTCTGGTGATAAGGGTTCTGGTGATAAGTGTTCTGGTGAAAAAAGTTATGGTGATAAGAGCTCTGGTGGTAAGGATTGTGGTGTAAATCGTAAAGAGCGTAGCATAAGTTTGGGAGAACCATCTCTTAATCAAGTAGTTAACGGGGAGAGTAGTAACGGTTTAGTTAATTATGATCAGAGAAAAAAACAACTTGCTACTCCTGGTTGGGCTGATACTATTACAGGAGTGAGTCAAACTTTTGAAGAAGGTTCTGCAGGTCTCAGGTTATCTTTGTGCAAGTTTGCTTTAGAGCATGGTTTTGCTTTCAAATACCTGCACAACGCAGCAACCAAAATCACTGCTTATTGTGAAAATAAGTTCACAAGCAGATGCAAATGGAGGCTTTATGCATCTATTGATTCCAGCACCGGCTTGATGACGATCAAGAAGTATGTTCCGCACCATACTTGCAGTCCCGTTTTCTCCCAGAAGCATAAGCGGCATAGGCATTTGACATCAGATTTGATTGCGGAGGAAATTCAGGATTATCTCCGGACGTGCCATTCATTGACACCCAAAACTATACAATCGACTGTCAAAAAAAATTACGGTATTGACATCTCTTACCGTTTGTCATGGAATGCTTTAGAGAAGGCAAGGAGGGGAGTTTTCAGAGATAGCTCAAGTTATTTTAGTTTACTAAACGGGTAATTCAAACGATTGAAGAGCCACAATATTACTTCAGACTTCCAGTTGAAGTTATCAGCTGGAAACCGCTTAAAGCGTTGTTTTGTAGCATTCGGTTTGTCCCTTCAGGGTTTTCATTCATGTCGTCCAATATTTTTTTGTCGATGGAACCCACTTATATGGCAAGTATAAGGGTACCTTGTTTACTACCGTAGCAAAGGACGGCAACAACGGTTAGTTTCATTTAACTACATAATATGAATGATTATGATGTTTTGTTTGAAATTTTATCAACAATTCGCATCCTATAGTAGCACATAACTCTCATGGGATCCTGATATTTGAGAACGAATCGTATTAGAGGCTGTGAATTAAGCAGTAATTTTATTTGATGACACTTCGCAAGAGAGGATGCGAATTAGTCGGTGTAACCATAAAACTGTGAACAATTCACAACCTATGATTGTACACAATTCGCAGCGTATATTAAAGAACAACTCTCATGACAGCATGCGAGTTGTTTACATTTTTCACACGCTTGAGTGTTATTGTATTGTTCATTTGAGCTATTTGTTTCCAAGACTATTCCATGTTGCTCTTGGTATAGTTAGCATTGAAGATTGGGACAATTGGATTTGGTTTTTGGGGTTTTTGAAACCATATTTGTTGGAGTAACAAATCACATTTATTTCAGACCGTCATTCTGGTATCGTTAATGTTGTTTCTGTCTTGTATCTAAACTGCTATCATGCGTACTGTTATTTCCATCTCATGCAGAATTTGAATGAAAAATTGGAACATACTAACAGGACTATAAAAAAAGGATGTTGAGTTTCTTCCATCGTCTTGCTTATGCTCCCAGTCGAGATATTTCGGGGAAGGTTCAAGCGCTAATGATCCTTCGTTTGTTGAAATTCTGCCTCCGAACGTTAAAAGACGCTCCAGAAGGCCTAAGAAAAAGCGAATCCCATATAGAGGAGAAATCTCAACCAAGCAGTTAAGGTGTGGCCGTTATTCGAAATCAGGCCATAACAGGAGGACTTGTGATGTTGCAGTTTAAGCACAATCCGTATTATGGACAATTCTCGTTGGCCACATTTATTTGTAATACTGTTATTGGTCTGGACAACAAACTAAACATTTTTACAGTTGTTTGTTCATTTATACATTTTTTTTATTACAGTAAAGAAATGCTAGGTGCTTTGAGTTGCATGCAATTCGCATTCACTATTGCGAATTGTTTACAATATCTTGATATCATGTTGCAAACATCTCTCAGGTTTTCATGCGAGTTGTGTGAAATTTCACCAGGATGGGGATTGTTTGTAAAATCATATCAAACAACTATCAGTATATGCTGCAAATTATATTGAACACCAACGTAATGCTTTTTCAAACAAATATCAGGACTCTTAGTTGCTTACGAATCACATGATATGATACGAATTGCCTTCAACTCTAAAGTATTGCATTTTCAAACAAAATATCACAAAGCGCATGATATGCTGCAAATTGTGTTTTCAAACAAATATCAGGAATTTTTAATTGCTTACGAAGCGCATGATATGTTGCGAACTGAATGAAACTCAAATGCATTACATTTTCAAAGAAATATCAGGACTTTTCATTGCCAACAATTCTCATGACAACATGGGAATTTTTTGCATTTAGATACAAATAACTTTGTCACAGTTCGCATGATATCCTGATCATGAATTTTACCAGCTTGATAGGTGTCCTTGTGGTGTGGTATATCGCTTTGAGTTTAGGCAGTAGTGGGTTGTAGTATGTTACTGACCTGCCGTCTACATCAATGACGAGCAACGTACAATGGTTTATCTGGTCCTTCGTCTCGGTGCATAATAGAATGATGATGATGTTGGGGTCTTTAAGCGCTTTGCTAAAAACTGCGTCGACTAGATTTGATACATCCCACCCTGATTCCAGATTATGCTGCATTCAAGCGAGAGTACATTACAACGAGAACATGCGAGGAACTTTGAAATTTATTGTAGCTAAACTTACCGCAGTCATGACCGAAATCATAATGCAGTTATGATACTCTCCTCGAACGTTTTTGCATGGAACTTTGAAGTTTACTTCTACAAACATCTTTCGAATCCAAGCGTCCACAACCTATGAAAGGAGTTGTTTATTTATGTTAAATATACGAGACTTGTTTGAAACATTAAAAAGATAATTGGTTGACAATTCGATACCTTTACGTCCAGCTCCAGTTCTAAAGGTAGTGCCAACGCATCACTCGTTTGCACTCTAATTTCGTTGTCATGCTCGTAGGCTTTAATTAAATTTATTTTGTGGTATTCTGCTACATCGATACGGTCGGTTTTCTTTGTTTTCTTTGGCCAGTCGGTGTATTTTACTTTTGGCGGTTGAGGTTCTGTTATAATTATCTGTTCCTCTTCCTTTGCCTTTGCCACTGAATGCTGTGTTGGTGGTAGTAGATTAAAAGTAGGCTCATTTATCTCTTTACTTGACTTGAGCTTATAAAATAAATAAAAAAATTAAAAGAGTGTGTCAGTCATTATAATGTTAACGACCCCAAACAATTTGCATGATAACATGCAGATTATTTGGTTGTAGCTTAATACATTATAAGGTAACTATCAGGATAGCATGCGAATTGATCGAGGTTCCACTGAACACTTCACATGCTACCCTGATATTCGTTTGTAAAACTTAAAATATATGCACACGATTCTCACGATATGATGTGAAATAATTTAAAATAGCTCTTACCACACGGTCAGCGACAACCAATGCCATTGACTGGTTCGGCATAATGCCTGGATCGTGTCGGCAGAAATCATTAATGTCATCCTCCGATATATTCTCCAGAGACCGTTGTATTACACAATCGCAATATACATGATCAATTTCATTTAAAAATCTCTGTGAAACTTGAGTGTAAATACCATCAACAGAAGCATCGGGTAAACCTATTGTGTTATCGTTCGAGTCTGGAGCTTGCAGTTGATTCGGTACTGGTACTATAATTTTACGTTGGCTTACCAATTCTGACTTTGCGCACACCACTGTTGGTCTTTAAGGTACATCTTCGTATTTTTTTTGGTCTTCTAACGATGGTACTCCCTGGCTGAGTAGTTCCAGCTTCTCATAAAGATTGACATGTTCTGACTCTTCCAGAGCTACGTCTTGTGTTAGCCTTTCTCTCTTTGCCAAGGCTATTTGTTATTGTTGTTCTTCTTGTGGGTGTTGTTCTTGTTCTTGTTGTTATTTTTGCTGCTGTTGTTAATCTTGTTGCTGTTGTTGTTGTTGGTGGTGTTGTTGTTGTTGTTGTCTGTCGGCCTCCTGTTTCATACAAATTCCAAAATAAAAAGATGGAGGGGTTAAGCATACTATAATCATCGAACGATTTCTGGTGGTTTCTAAAATTAGACGTGTTTGGGTTGGTTTAGGGTGATGGGAAGGGGGAAAAGTGTGTTTAAAGTGAAAAATGGGTATATATAGTCGGGGGTAATTAAGTCCAATTTTTAACTCGAAGTACTAAATAACACTATCTAAAATTTGGGTACTACCGGATAATTACATACTTGAGTGGGTATTTACTGGTACTTTTCTCTTATTTTTAACCCAACATATGTTTTATAGATCTATTTACAAAATAGATTGGAACCCAATCCAAGGTTTTAAAAACCAATTAAAAAAATATTAACATTTAAATTTGGTGAATGTGGTTATAAGGTTTTAAAATCTTCAAACAAATTACATTCATCGCATTGGTATTTAACAATTTAATAATTGATATATTAAATTGGTATTATTTACATGTTACATCGTATAGAAAAATATTTTTTTATAAATTATGCATAATTCTTTTTTATATTTATAAATTTTTTAAATTACAAATATTTTGAGTTTTTATTATATAACGAAACAAAAAATGATATATAAAAGATATCTGACATAATAAAATAATGAAGGGATTAAGTCTTTTTATGCTCAACATATCTCACAAAACAATCCAAATTAATTATTTGTTTACACATACATATTGATAAAAACATAATATAAATCAAAGTATTTTTATATGAATTGGTGCGGTTAATTATCGTTTGAGGGTAAATTTGTAATTTGTTCGAAGTTTTGTGGAAGTATGTGGGTGTTTAATATTTAGAGTAGAAAGTAGAGGGAGAATTAAGGAGCCTGGTTGTATTTAATTTTCATTACCCATATTTAATGCAGGTGGTTGGGTATTTATACCCTTACATTTGGGCCTTATGGGTTTTTGGGTCATGTTTAATGGACCCCGGTCACGTTTAAAGACCCATGAGCTATTAGTAGAAGAGCAACTAGCTTAGTTAAGAAGTGTTTAGGTTTTTTAGTACTTTTGTCATAGTTCGAACAATCCAATGGGCTAAGTGTTCGAAGTGGTCTGTCTGGTCCGGAGGCCTTGGACCGATCTGTCCCCGTCCGGGAGTAGGCAGAATTCGGACTCATCAGGAGCCCCTTTTTTAGGTGTTTGTTCAAATACTTTTGTCAAAAACCTGAAAACAGTCCGACGTCAGGGGTAGTTTTAATCCGGACAGGTCTGTTTGTCTTATGGTTTTATCCGGACTGATAAAGCTTCATGAATCCAAACGGTTTTTTGCCAGAGTTCATGGGACACGTGTTGCTTTCTGGTTGGTTGCTTCAGCCGTTTTTTCACCTTGAATTTCGAACCCACCTTCTTCGAAAAGCAACCTCTTAATTAAAGATGGTGACATCAGCGTCGTCTTTAATTATTGCCAATCTTTTTGAATTCTCCTAGGAATCAAACTCCTTTTTTCAGATTTACTATAAATTAAAACACTTTCTATTGTTTCACCATCACTCTCATATTTACTCTGCAACTTCTTAAAGCTTTTTCTCTCCAAAGCAAAAATTTACCCAGATAGTTTATGTTTACAGCGAGGAACGCTCTGATCAAAGGTGGGTGGCTCAACCTCTCTGAACTAGAAAAGGCGCAAAAGGTCGAAAGGGAAAGACGCATTGCAGCAGGATTACCCGTTTCGCCCATCGACAAGCCAATGCTTCAGCCACAGAATCAGATCAAGGTTCTTTTTCCTCAAAAGGCATCAAGCCGAAAACGTTATTTCAAACTAATCTCTCCTCTATTATCTCTGGTTCTTCGGTTCAAGAATCGGAACCTGTTGTCGAGCCAGGGATAACTGTTACCAGCTTCTAAAAGCCCTCCCCCTTCTTAGCTATGGGGTCCGACACTGAAACCTCCCCTCAAAAGTTAGTTCACCGGAGAAAAGGCCGGCTGGTCAAGGGTCAGGCTTCTAAGAGCACTCCTTCAAAATCGGATGCTAAGGACAGCAGCACTAGGTCAGAAGTGCCCATCAGAGCTCACAAGGACAGACTGTCCGGTCCGGAGGGTACTAGTCCAAGTCTTCGAAGAGAAGCATCTGCATCAGAGCCCCAACCGAAGGCCAGAAACCAAGGAAATACTGAAGCTCAGCAGTCCGGAGACCAGGCTGAGCCAAATCTAAACCCTCTTGCTGCCACTGCTACTGAAAACCCCTCATCAATTATGGAGGAAGTAATGAAGGACTCTGTCGAAGAGGCTCCATTTGAGTCTGAGCCTTCCGGACAGACCAGTAGTGCTGTTGTTGCCAAAAAAGACAAAGGCAAGGAGAAGTTGTGCTTGAGGCATCCGGATCTGCCGGAGAGTCTTGAAGGAAGGGTGGGGCCTTGTTTTCACAAGGTTAGTGTCAAGTACCTCCTCGCCCTGCAAAAAATTAACTACGCATTCATCCACACAGCTGAACTGGGCCGGATGCGCACAAAGTGGGGAATTCCGGAGAACGTAAAGATAAGGATCCCCATAAACCCAGAGACTCTCATGGATTGCAAATTGAGCGAAATTGTAATCTTCACGGAGCTGTTCAATTGGGGGCTTAGATTCCCTCTGGACCCTGAAATTGTCAGATATTTTCATCTAATAAAGCTCTGTCCGAGCCAGCTGAGCCCCAATGCCTGGTACACCCTCATGGCCAACATTATGGCTTCAAGGTTCTCCGGGATTCCTCTACCAATGGAGGAGTTTGCTGTTGTGGCCAGTCTCTGCAGAAACCACCACATCCCCTTCTACCATTTCAACATGGGGGATAACTTCAAAGTTGTGGACGACTTGCTAGAGTCGGAGAGGAATTGGAAGACCCAGTTCCTGTTTGTTAGCGGTGCTTGGGAGAATGGGAAGAATATTAAGTCTGGAGTCAACCCAAGCCTTCTTACAAGCAGATGGAGGAGTGACCATAAGTTTCCTGTTTTACATGCTTGTCTCCTTTTTTTTTAAATCAAGTTTATTTAAGCTAATTTGTCTTATCTTTGCCTTAGCAGTACTACCCAAGGACTTTAGTGACCATTTGAAAACCGGGTAGACCACTTGCACCAAGATCAACGGTTGGACTGCTGAGAAGTGGGGGAATCGGTTCCATGCTGCCTTCACAGGGGGCAACTTAGCAAGGTCTCACCTGTGGAACACCACAGGTCGGAGATACCTAACTTGGGAAGAGCTCACCACCTAGCCTCCTCCGGACGTAGTGCTCAAAAGAACGCATGAACCAGATGGGACACTCTACTTGCTAGGCCGGGCCAAGGCCCCGAGCAAGATGAAAGGCAAAAAGAAAGGCAAGAAGGTGGTGGGTAGAGCTAACCCTGCTGAGGTGGAGGAGGATGCTCTAGTGCATCTGGATGGGCCAGTCCCCAGTCAAATTGATGCTGCTCTTGGAAGTGGTGAAGCAGGAGACTGAAAGGCAAGAAGTGCATTCCCCAAATCCTCCAAGGGCTTCCAAAAGAGATCGTAAACGGGGAGCTCAAAGCAAAGATAGGGAGGCCAAGAAGAAAAATACCTCTAAGGGTGACGAGCTTTCTCTCCGGACTTCGGAGCCTCCTCCCCAGTTTGACCCCTCTGACCCAACACAAGCAGAGGAGATACCTGGTGACTTCTAAACCGATGAGGTCGAAGGGGGAGATCTTAGCATTGACAGTGTGGACATCATTGGTCTTGGTGGGCTTGGTAAGTACTTTATGAATCTTCCCAGAGATGACTTTGTCGGGCCTTATCTTCCTCCGAGCACCTCAAAATCAGTCACTTTTAATGGTAAGACCTTTACTGTTTCAAGTGAAAAGGATGTTATAACTCACTCTTTGTTAAGCAATGTTCAACTGGTGCTTGCGTTGGAGAAGCAAGTTCGAAAGCAGGCAGACATTATCAAAGACCTCAAGTCTAGCAAAGAGAGGTTGTCCGACGATCTTCTTACTGCCACTTCGAATGCTGCCACTCTAAAGGAAGAAAACGAGGATTTGAAGAGAAACCAAGAGGTGAGCACCACAAAAATCACCACACTAGAGAACACTATCACAGAGCTCCGGGAGAAGCTGTCCGGACTGGAGAAAGATTTTGCCACCTCTAGAGGGGAGACCAAGGCCAAGGACCAAATTATCACCAACTTAACCAGTGACAAAATTGCACTTGAGAATTCAGTATCCAAAGCTGCCAAGGAGAAAGCCGGTCTGCTAAGGGAACAGGAGGCCAAAATCCAAGCCAAGATCGATGCTTATGCCAACAACGTGATCGACACTCAAGAGAAAATGTATGCCAAGGTGAGGTCTGACATGGTCTTGCTCTTCCATGAGTAGTTTCCGAAGAGGAACCTAGGGGATTTATGGCTTCACATAGAGTTTGATGACCTCCCATATCATACAATGGCCGAAGGCGATAGGTATGGAGTCTCCAGTGCATCCTCATCAGATGACGAAGAGAAAACCGGGGAGAGCCCAGACGAAGAGGAGGATGATCCCAAGGGGAAGAATAAGATAGATGGAACTGAGCCATCTTCAAAGGCTCATTCCTAAATTATGAATTACTTTTTACTTTTTATGTTTTTTAAACTAAAGTCCTTGGAAGGCCAATGCACTCTTTTTGTAAATGTGTCTGGTATCTGACCAGACAGATCTTTTACTCTGTTTTGACAATTCGAAAGTCCTTGGAAGGCCAAGGCACTTAAGTTATTTTAATGAATATCCTTGTTTTGCGCAATTCTCATCTTCTTTCATAGTCTGTTCCAATTTTGATGGCTAGAGTTTAAATAGCCCTTAGTTATTTCATGGTGAGAGTATTTAAATTCTCCGACGAATG
The DNA here is from genome assembly GCA_036936605.1 of Limnanthes douglasii subsp. nivea. Classification (NCBI taxonomy): domain Eukaryota; kingdom Viridiplantae; phylum Streptophyta; class Magnoliopsida; order Brassicales; family Limnanthaceae; genus Limnanthes; species Limnanthes douglasii. The sequence goes on from JAUPFV010000004.1 coordinate 218,049,364, forward strand.
TTTAAGTGGTCATCACTCTTTTATTTCAATCCGGATGGTGTGACAAAAGACAAAACTAAAACACTTCAGAAAATTTTTAAGAAGGCATCAAATTTTATTTAAAAGCCCGGACACCTCATTAAAACCTCCCCGTGCCACCAGGGAGGAAATAGTATGCCCCCAAATATTTACATGGATATTTAAACAAGTAAATATTTACACAAATGCTACTCCAAGTGCATCCGGAGATGTTTGATATTCCAAGGGTGGGTCAAAACTCTTCCATCCTTGTCTTCTAACCAATATGTTCCAGGTTTAAGCCTTTCAACAACCATATAAGGTTCTTCCCAAGTTGGGGCCAATTTTCCGAACAGCTTTTCTTTAGTGTGTAATAAGACTTTCCTCAATACCTTGTCCCCCGGTTGAAAATCTCTTCTTTTAACTCTAGAATCAAATCTGCTCCTCATTAAACACTAATAATCCGCAGCTCTAAGGTGAGCTTTAACTCGTCTTTCTTCTATTAGGTCGAGCTGACTTCTGATTGCCACTTCGTTAGCGCATTCGGAGAAGTTGTGAACACGAAATGATAGGAGAGTTGCTTCTATGGGAGCTATTGCATCCATCCCATAGACCAAAGCAAAGGGTAACTCCTGTGTTGCATCCCCAGGTGTTGTCCGGTAGGCCCATAAGACTTCTTGTAAATAGCTAGGCCACTTACCAGCAGCCCCTTCCAAATTATTCTTTAAACCGGACAGTATAGTTCTGTTAGCCACTTCAACCTGACAATTTTCTTGTGGGTGGAAAGGTGAAGAGAAACAATGTTGTATACCCCTTGAGGCACAAAAACTCTCCATTTCCCAATTGTCGAACTGTGGCCCATTGTCTGTTGTTATCTTTTGTGGGACACCAAATCTGCAACGGATGTTGGATAGAATGAATTTTATGACAGCTTTTGATGTTATTCCTGCTAGAGGGGCCGCTTCAATCCACTTTGAAAAATAATCTATAGCAACAATTATAGTCCTGCGCCCTCCGGATGCCATAGGGAGAGGCCCCACTAAATCCAGCCCCCACCGAGCAAAAGGTATAGGTTCAGAAATTAACTCTAAAGGAATGGCTGGGACATGAATTTCATTGTTGTATCTTTGGCATGGGTCACACCTTCTTACCAGCTCCTTAGCATCTTTCATGATAGATGGCCAATAGTAGCCGGCCAGTAAAACTCTCCTTGTTAAAGCCCTGAATCCACAATGAGCCGATCCCTCACCATCATGTAATTCAGAGAGGACTACCTGAGACTCATCATCCCCCAAGTAGCGCAGAAGAGGTTTACTGTAAGACTTTTTATACAGAATGTCTCTCAGTATGATAAAACCACGGACCTTGTGTTTAAGTTTTCTTGCCAGTGATTTGTCCGGAGGCACGATGCCGTCGGAGAGGTATTGCAGGAGAGGAAATCTCCAATCCTGAGGTTGTTTCACCTGTACTTCAAAAATTTATTCTTCTTTACCAATATTAAGTTGAATGGATGGGGTCTCCAGGATATGGATCCATGGATACGACTCCGTGTATGCTATAGGTGCCAATGAATCTGCCAATTCATTTTCTGTCCGGGGTATATGCTCATAAATAATGCTTTTAAACTTGAGCGCTTCATTTTTAAGAAGAAGTAAATACTTCACTAGCTAATCCTTTTTAGCCTCAGATTGACCTTGGGCATGATGGATAAGAAGATGGGAGTCACTCAGTAGCTTGACCCGCTTAGCCCCACAAATATAGGCTAATTTTAAACCAGCTATAGCCGCTTCGTACTCAGACTTATTATTGGAAGCCCTGAAAGCAAAACATATAGCTTGGTACATTTTGTCACCATATGGAGAAGTCAAACACACCCCTGCACCACATCCCATAGTGCTGGATCCACCATCCGTCCGGATGACCCAGACCTTTTTGTCTTTCATGTCAGTAGCCTGCTCTGAATCTCTGTCGGAGTGAAATTCAACCAAAAAATCAGCCACAGCTTGGGCCTTTACTGTTGTTCGAGGAGCGAAATCAATGTCGAAATCCCCCAATTCTACCGACCACTTAGTCATCGTACTTGAAATGTCTGCCTTTTGGAGGACATTCTTCAAGGGAAAAGAAGTCCGGACGACGATAGGATGAGCCTGGAAATAAGGCCTCATTTTTCTTGCAGCTGTTACCAGAGCTAACACCAACTTTTCAAGTTTCAAATAACGCCTTTCAGCATCTATCAAACTTTTGCTGATGTAGTACACTGGATGGGGGTAATTATCCACTTCTCTCACCAACACAGCACTGATGGCACAACTTAAAACTGCCAAGTATACGAAGAGTGTCTCCCCATCAACTGGTTTAAACAAGGTTTTAGGGGAGGACAAGTGCTTCTTGATCTCATTAAAAGCCTCATCACACTGTGAGGTCCAATCGAATCCCTTTGCACCCTTCAAGGTTTGAAAAAACGGGGCGCACCTGTCCGAAGACCTTGAGATAAATATGTTTAAAGCAGCTAACCTTCCCGTTAGCCGTTGTACTTCTTTAATATTTCGAGGAGGCTCCATATGGAACAGAGCATTCAGCTGGTCCGGATCGGGCTGTATCCCATGCTCACTTATAATATAGCCTAGAAACTTCCCGGACTGCACTCCGAACACACATTTTTCTGGATTTAACTTCAAATTCACTTTCACCAAGTTGGTAAAAGTTTCTTGGAGGTCAGCCAAGTGCAATTGCTCATCCACACTCTTTACCACCATGTCATCGATGTATACTTCCATATTCTTTCCAATCTGATCAGCAAAAGCTTTGTTTACCAATCTCTGATAAGTAGCCCCAACATTTTTCAACCCAAATGGCATTACCTTGTAGCAATGAAGAACCCTGTCAGTGACAAATGTGGTATGCTCTTGATCCTTCGGATCTACTTGGATTTGATTGTATCCGGAGAAAGCATCCATAAAGGATAATAGCTTGTTCCCAGAGGTGGAGTCTAATAGTTGGTCAATCCGGGGAACTGGATACAAATCTTTTGGGCAAGCTCTATTGAGATCTGTGAAGTCAATACACATGCGCCACTTGCCATTTTTCTTTTTTACCAGGACCGGACTGGCAGTCCACAAAGGATATTAGGACTCCTTGATATGCCCCATCTTTGTGAGCCTGTCAACCTGTTGTACAATAACATAAGCCTTTTCTTTGGAAAAAGCCCTTCTCTTTTGAACCACTGGTGCTATGTCTTTCCGGACGGATAAGTGATGTGATATCACATCTGCTGGAACCCCGGTAACATCAGCATTGCACCAAGCAAAAACGTGCTGATGGTTTTTCAAAAACTTTAGCATCTCACTTTTCAAACCAGGTGGCATTTTAGACCCTATCTTGACGCTTTTTCCTTCTTCTAAACAATGTGTTTCTACTTCTTCGACCGGTATTAACACTCCAGGGGTCTCTCTGGGGTCATCAATTTCACCCTCACCCCCAGAAAGCCCCTCAAATTGCTATTACTCGTTGATATGAACTGCCCCCAACGTCCGGGGAGCCAGGGCTATAGCATAACATTCTCTTGCAACCTTTTGACTGCTCCGGACAACTCCCATCTGTCCCTGAACATCATATTTCAAACATTGGTGGACTGTTGAAGCCACTGCATGCATCCTAGAGAGCTAAGACCTCCCTAAAATAGTATTATAGCAAGTGGGACAATCTACCACGATAAAAAGTATTCTGACCATCTTCTTGAAAGGGCCCTTGCCCAACAAAACTTCTTCTTCGAACTCTCCGATCACATTTGCTGAGCTGCCAGTAAAGCCCACAATTGATCTGTCCGAAATCTGAATTATAGCTGGATTTTTCATTCTCTTGTATGTGGTTAAGAAAAGGATATTGGCTGAGATACTAGTATCCACCAAAATTCGTCTTATGTCGTTGCCCCCAATAGATGCCCCTATGACAACAGCATCTTCATGAGGGCCAACTATATCTCTTAAATCATCTTCATCAAAGACAATGAAGGGGAATGGAATTTGTGATTGATATGAAGTCATGTCTCCTTCTAGCTGGGTGGCCAAAGTATGAACGTGCCTCTTCCTTGAAGAAGTAGTAGGAGCTGTCATAGTATCTCCTCCGAAAATTGTCAGTGACTCAAAAAACCTGATGAGCCCGGAGACTGTTCTAGAAGATTCCTCAATTGCACCCACTCTATTTCGTGTTGGATCAGGATCCAAGTATTCAGATTCCACATCAAACCTCTCGATTATAACCATGGCTCCCTCCGGAGCAGCATTACTTGGACCAACCCGGTGAGTATTGTCAGGCCTGTTACCTCCTCTTCTTTTGACATAAGCCCCCAGTTTTCCCCTTTCAATCAAATTTTGAACTGCTTGCTTCAAAGCTATACAATCATCAGTGGTATGGCCAATATCATTGTGATATTGGCAGAAAGAGTTATTGCGATGTTCTCTAGGAGATTGTAGTGTGGACGGTCTTCTATAGTGCACCTCTTCCTTTGTTTTATCATAAATGATGGCCACACTTTCTTTCAATTCTGCGAACCACTCTGGTTGGACCCAAGGCCCTCTCTTGTTTCTGGATTGCTGACTCTGAGCAGGAGCAGCTGGCTGAGACTGAGCTTTGGTCCTACCATGCCCCTGTCCGGTCTCCTTTGCCTTATTCCCGGATTGATTCTGATTGGGATTTGGTGCCACCGGGGTAGACCTCACCTGCTTGTGCATCCTGGTTTTCTTTGTTTCATCAACGTTGATCTGTTTTCCAACCTGATTCAGCAACCCTCCCCAAGTCATGGTCTTCTTTCTGGTCACTGAATCAGCCAAATTGCCAGGGTTCAAGCCCTGTCTTAAGGATGTTATTGCCACTTGCTCGAAGCAATCAGCCAACCCATTCTTGGTGTTCACAAAACGACTTATATATTCTTCTAAGGATTCATTTGGCTCCTGGGCACAATGGATTATTGTATCTCCATTGCCCTTTAGTTCTTTACTACCAACGAACTACCTTCGAAAGGCCACCCAAAAGGTATCGAAATTCTTGATACAGCCTTGTGGTAGGCTGTTATACCATTTTAGAGCACTCCCCGTAAATGATTGGGAGAATGCTCTACAAAGTAGCTTATCATCGTCATCAAAGTTTATCATGAAGTTTTTAAATTGCTCCAAATGATTGTCTGGATCAGTACTGCTATCGTACTTTTCCATTTTGGTGTTGTCAAACCTCTTAGGGAGGTTTGCGGACAGAATTTTGGAAGATAATGGAGATTGCCTCCAATTTCTGCCACGATTGAACACAGTATCCTCATTAGGAGTAGCAAAGATACCTAGTTCATCGTGGAAAGCGAAAGGATCCATCAGTATCCGGTCCACATACCTCCGGCTATGAGATGACCCTTTACCAATATTCTTCTTCATCTTTCCATGTCTATCCCTTTTCCTTGAGTACTTTTTGATCTATTTTTGCTTCTTTTTAGTTCGACCCTCATCACTGCTAGAGGATAAGGCTTCTTCAACTCCCTCATCATCCGAAGAGCTATCAGACGACTCTGAGCCTGAGTCAGAACTCTCCACTGGCTTAGACCGGTGCGATTTTTGGAGCTAGCATGAGTCTTTTTGGTACTCACATGAGTCTTTGAAGGCTCATGCTCTCTGGGGTTATCAGTGTGATGAGAAACCGACGCTTTTGACTTTTATTTCATGCCCATATTAGCTTTTTCGGCCCTCAGAGCATCTATTTCACCCTTTAACCTATCACGCTCTTCGATAGTGTACTCATCATTTTCACCCACCACTTCGAGCAAAGCTGGTGGTACTTCCGGAGCGTCCGGATTCATTCGGACTGACTTTTCTTGCTGGTTTCGAATGCTTGATTCAGGCACCTTCTCCTCCCACTGTGGTCACCAATTTGGTGCGGTTAATTATCGTTTGAGGGTAAATTTTTAATTTGTTCGGAGTTTTGTGGAAGTATGTGGGTGTTTAATATTTAGAGTAGAAAGTATAGGGAGAATTAAGCAGCCTGGTTGTATTTAATTTTCATTACCCACATTTAATGCAGGTGGTTGGGTATTTATACCCTTACATTTGGGCCTTATGGGTTTTCGGGTCATGTTTAATGGACCCAGGTCACGTTTAAAGACCCATGAGCTCTTAGTAGAAGAGAAAGTAGCTTAGTCAAGAAGTGTTTAGGTTTTTTAGTACTTTTGTCATAGTTCGAACAGTCCAATGGGCTAAGTGTTCAAAGTGGTCTGTCCGGTCTGGAGGCCTTGGACCGATCTGTCCCTGTCCGGGGAGTAGGCAGAATTCGGACTCATCATGAATAATTGATTTCGTAATGTATAGATACTGGTGTAGCAAAATTTATGTAGATAGATCTGCTAAAATTGTTGTGTGGATAATAAGATAATAAAATTAATTTAAAATATGGTAGTTATATCTCTAAATAGATTCGCTAAATTGTTGGGTGAATAATAAGATGTTAGGATGGCGACCAAAGTCCCACATCCCACATCGGTTAAACATGGGAAAGATCAATGGTATATAAGTAAGGACATACCTCAACTAGTATGAGGCCTTTTGGTAGTGGACCAAATGCAAAGCCGTGAGGGCCTTCGGGTGCCAAAGCAGACAATATCATACTAGTGTTGAGATCAGTTGTGTTCCGTACTTATATACGGATGCGGAATATGCGGAACCCCACATTCACAACACTCATATTCCCAACATAAGATCATAAAATTAAGTAAGAAATAGGTAGTTCTATCTCTCGATCGTCTGAACATAAAAGCTTCTCGTATTTATAGTTATATAAGATTACTCAAGAGACAAAATTATACATACTAATTATTTGTCATTAGTCATACAATAATGCGTGTAATTGTGTAATAACACGTATTTTCTTTTCACTTTTTTTTCTTATCTCCCAATTTCAGAACGCAATTGGCTGTACTTCTTAATGAGTTTATTTCTTGGGAGAGAGTCAAGGAAATACTACAATTTATAAAGCATATGGATCGTTTGTCATGTTTTTTTTTTGCCAAGACCGTCGAATCTAGTTCATGTATGTTGTTCGCAACCGAAGGTTCCTAGTTCTTAGCTAGATGTCGAATTGTACCGCAACTTACTTTCAGTGAGACTCCCAAGATTCATGATATACGTTGGTGTTATGTTTTGATAGATCAACTTATGCTAGAAAAAACAATCTCAGAGGTATCTTTAGATTGGGTAATGCTGACCATTTTCCGGTCTTGTTAAAAAATGTTTTGCGAGAAAAAAACTTTATTTTGTCAAAGGTAAAACAAGTAAAACTAACATGTAGCATGTTGTTGGGTTTAGTGGAACATCTAGCCAAATTAGAAGGACCTTAAAATAGTTTTAAATTGATTCACGTTGCATTTAGATATACAAGATTAGCATAATAGTCCTTTGGAAGGATGGAGAAATGACTAATTCACTATAGCCAAAGTAATAGATGAGTATTAACGGAGGATGAATGTTTGGGTGGCGTGGATATTATATTCTTCAAAATTAGAATAATCAAAGGCATCGTCATTCATGTTGTTGTTTGTGCGAATGTATGTACATGTAGAGATAAAAGATAGTTGAATTTATTTTATTTTTGAAATACTACATATTTGTAACTAAAATTATTGTTTAAATTAAACGGTGGACTGTAATTAATACAAAAATGTCATTAGATATAGATTGATATAATGATATATAATAGAATTGTAAGCAGTAAGCTGAACTTCTATGTGTGCAAGTTATTCACTCTACCCGTTTTAGAACCTTCCACGTGAGTGAATATAAATCTTTATCATGTGGTTAGATCTTGACCATTATTTTTAAACAGATTCAAGGGTTAGAAATTGTTCGTCTATTAGTATTATATCTTTATCTACTTTTGGTTTCTTATTTTTTTCGCAAACCTTTTTTGATATTATGTGATGCTCAAACACGAGTTTATTTTTCATATCACCAATTCGGCCAAAATTAGAGACTTTATAACAAAGTTGTAATCCGTTATTGAGAATCAACACTCATCTTCCTCATTAGAATTTGATAAGTAATAAAAATGGCTAAAACAACTCTCAAAACCTAAAAAATACAATGACAATGATGATTCTGACGGTTAGAACTCAAGTAAAAGTGTTTCATTCGGCCTGTCTTCACCAAATTAGTCAGAAGCAAATAAATCGACGTTTCCGTTGAAGAGAATAAGATGAAAAACTAAGAATTGAGAGGAGAGATTAGTTCAGGATGGAGTTTTTCATTTTACCGTAATCTCATCTATAGAACATGAATATACCCTTCATGTTGTTGTGGTAATTTCATTTAGTTTTCTTACCGCCATAGTTCCGGTTGAAGTGAGTCAGCCAACCGTAACAAGATATGTATGGATTTTGTTAAGTCACTCTGAAACACATAGCATAACTTGTACCATTTAAAAGTATAATGACGTGGTGGATCGAATTCAAAGTTGGCAGATTGGGAAATTCCAGCGAACGTGTAGGTTCAACTCCTAGTATAGGGTGAAACTCCCTTGAATGAGTATGACGATGAAATTACGTTCTTTATATATATCCAGAGATATGGTTTTGGTTTCCTTTTAGACAATATATGCTAAAAAATATTAACGAGACTCAGATTTCCCCTAGCTAGCTAGTGTCGAATGTATAAAGAATTTCAAAGACGACCATTAGTATGTCTTAAAAGGGATATAAGTACTTCAGTGTAAATAAGTTCTTGGCCGAATTTAATTTTTTGGCTAAGCCCCAAATCTTGGATGATCTTCTAAATCTCAATAGTATTTCGAAGAAATAATTCGTATACATCTCCAAAAATTGGGGGTGGGTAAAATATAAGAAATGGCTCTCTTTGCACACATATAATTGGAAAAGTGAATCATCCATCTTTGTACTTGTATGAATTTTGGTTCTTCCTCTGAATATGATTTGTATTTTTAACTAGATTTAGTATGATATTTATCACAAGTTTTATATTTGGCACATACAGAGAAAGTACCATATGATAAGGACCTGATTATCGGCCCCGCAAGTCGGACCAATAGTTACTGACCATAATTTCCTTTATGGTACCAATGTGATAATTATGTGATATTAAGGGCATTTTATGTTATAAAATATAGATATCGGTTTGGTTTAAATGGGTGTGGGTTATCCAAATAGGCTCATTAACAATGTAAAACCACTTGGGCCTGGATCTTTATATAAATCTTTTTTTAGGGTTGTGGAGAAATTAATACATATTTTAACTGTCTAACCACTTTTCTTACTTTCTCGTTGTAAAATATACGTTTAAACAACTCGATTATCTCTTTAAGCACTGTTTTGACTTTATTTGTTATTAATTTTATGTAGTTACCCTTCAAAAAATCTTTAGAAATATTAGTGGCAACCATAGTGAGAGCCTAGACAAAAACCTGAATACTAACACCCAAAATCTTAGGCAAGTAATTTTATCTTCATAATTTTGTAAATGATAGATTCAGATATGCAAATGGATCTTGTGGTAGTTATCGAATAAGTTACGATCGGAGAATGATTTGATAGGTTGGCTCGGAGAGCTCAACCCCAACATCAATACGAAGAGAGGCTGGAAGAGTATCATGATTGATTGTGTGACAATCACAATATTAAAAACAAAACAAGAAACAATGATGATTAAATCGAGACAATTTCATTCTGAAGTCCAAAATATTTGGGAAGAAGAGGGTTTCGAGAGAGAAGACACTAAGTCCGAGTCTTTACAAAACCGGGAAAATTTCCGAAAAAACAATTTCGGTTGAATAAAAACCGTATTTCCTCGAGAAATGAATGAAGGGAAATGTATCATTATAATTCATCAAAATCTAGTGACTAATCTATTTCTGGTTCTGAATTCTTCTTCTCCGAAAAAATATTACCATCAGAAAAAGAAAAGAAGTTATGGTGGTAGGTGTTATTCAAAGAGGCACACCAGTTGATATCAAAGCCTGGAGCGAGAAATAAAGTAACAATAATGACACAACTCTTCGGATAAGTAAGGTCCTTCTAACAGCAAGGATAGAGTGGGAGCCGAAGGAAGGATCAGACAATAACAAATTGTTGTACAAGTCCGGGAAAGTGTAGCTTCGTTACAAACTGGCTTAGGGAACCAAAATCTCGAGTACCAAGTTAATAGTTAATTTTTAGTTCTATTTGAATAAAGTATTTATGGAACAACAATGGCCACCATTATAGTCACGAATATTTGCTAAAATCCTCTCTGGACACCTACAAAAATGATTCGATATATTTGAGGTAGATACATGTAATGGGAATAAATATCCAGATAATGATCTAAATTAATTTAAAGACTTTATGATGAATTATGAAAATGATGATAAGTTAATATGTTGATCCTAAATTTTCAAAGATAATGCTCTAAAATGGTATAATCGGATGGCACAAGGTTTTATCAATACAATTAATATATTCCGAACAACATCCATATGATAGTTTATGAGAAGTAAGGAGATACGAGGGAATAGAAATACAATAATACAATGTCGCCACGTAATTGAGGAAAGTTTGAAATATTACACCAAACGCTTCGTGCTTACGAAGAACACTCTAAATGGTTACTATGAACAAGTAGTTATCGCTTCATTTAGGCAATGAATTCTCCTCGGAGATCTGACTGATGAGGTAACATAGAGAAAAACCTTGACATTTGGAGATTTACTAGCTCAGGTCAACTGGAAGAGTAAAAAATATTAAAGATGACCCCCACAAATACAGAGCTTACAATCTTCAGCCTTGGTTTCTCAACAATAACAGATTCAAAATTTTGAGCCCCATACAACTATTATTTTTTGCCGAAAGAGCAAAAATCCAATCTCATCTTGACCTAAGGTAAATTAATACCTATAAGGTCAGTAGTATAGATCCAGAACAAGTCAATGGGTCTGACCCAAAAACAATACTGAACAAACAGAAATCGTCGATGCTATTTTTGATGAAACCATAAAATTTCATTCAGTTTAGAAAATACTCCAATACAAGGTCTGAGGGAAGCACAAAATAAATTAATTTGAAATTATCAACGATATAGGCCATGATACAAAGGAATACATATATTTTAAGCATGAAATCCAAAACTTTGATTGAGAACTGGAAGCATTTTTGTTAAAACATAATCCATTGGTCGATAACAGGTGCTAGTGGGCAATCAAGACGCAGTCCGAAGGTAGGCAATTGAGGTTGCAACCAACCAGAAAAATGCAATGGTCATAGTCGAAAATTATAATACATATGATGTGAATGTTGAGTATTTGGACCTTGATCCTAACCGAAAAAGTATTATAGTAATTGATGAACCAAACAAAGAGGGAATGGTTAAGAGTTTGTGCGAGTTCTTTGAACCACAGACTATTTTCGGTGTGGATAATATATCAGGGTCTTTTTGCTATTCGAACAAAAAGTATATTGTAAGTTCACTTACTTTACTTTCTAGACAATTGTTTTTGTTAAATATGACCTATAATTGTCTTGCATTATCTTGGAATTAAAACTTGATGTTGTATGATTTTTAATTTTAAATATATATATATATATATATATATATATATATATATATATATATATATATATAATGTGTTTCAATGTAATAATTTCTTCTTTGTTAATTAAGTTAAAAAAATGAAAGACACGGTACCTTTTTGTTTTATCATATTAACCCAGTTTGAATGTCATCTAGAATGTACTTCATCATTATAAATACTTGTCATTTCTCTTGTTTAGCTAAGATTTTTTAATATAAGAAATATTATACATGAGATGGTTTCATCAACCACTATTTTAGTGCATAATCATTATGCTTGGGTTTTATGACCAAAGTTACATAAATGACTTTTGGTCTCAATCTTGAGTCAGTAATTTTACTACCCAACCTTTATGTATTTGGATGCGTGGCTTCTTGACCTTAAGAGATCATTGGTTTGACTTATACTCATATTCGTAATTTTATTTTTAGTCATATTCACAATATGATTTATAGTCAGGATATTTACGGCTCGACATTTACGGTCTCGGTATGTGATCTATTGATCGTAATAGATTGTGGGCTTGACTTATAAACATATTCGCTTAGATAGTGTTTGGCTTGTAGTTTATTTTGTCATTTGTTTTGTAACTTTATCGTAGTTTGGCTCATGGTCTTATCATGTTGTTATTATCCCATAGCCTTTATAGCATATTGAATTATTTACTTATACCACCAATCACCTACTAGAGCTTTTATTGAAACTCTGCTTACTAATTTTTGTAATTATTAAATCATTTTAATTTTTTATGACTATTTTATTTTAAATTGTTTATACTACGAATTTTTGTTTTGTAAATATTTGTCGTGGCTCGTTTTTATATATTTTATCTTGTTAAAATTTTACTTAATCAAAATGCTATAACTTAGAGATCCATTGATGTTTATCTTTTTTGTTTTTTTTGGCTTTCAGCCTCGTCCATAATTATCTTTGATGAGTCCGAATTCAGCATGCTCCCCAGAAGGGCAAATCAGCCTAAGTCTCTCCGAATACCGGACAGGCTACAAGGACATAAATCGGACAGATCATTCGGACCGGACAGATCACTTTGAACACTGTAAACTCCAGGTTGTTCGAACTATGACTAAAGTACTAAAAAACCTAAACACTTCTTGACTAAGCTACCTGCCCTCCTGCTTAGAACTCATGGGTCTTTAAACATGACTCGGGTCCATTAAACATGACCCGAAAGTCCATAAGGGCCCAAACATCACACTATAAATACCCAACCACCAGCATTAACTGTGGGTAATGAAAATTAACTGCTACCAAGCTGCTTAATTATCTCTCCACCCTTACACTACCGTTAAACAGCCTTACACTACCCTTAAACACCCTTACACCACCTTGAAACTCCACTTAAAATTACTAGCCTACCCTCAGGCAATTTTTATCCACACCAAATAGAGCTTGCCCAAAAGATTTGTATCCGGTTCCCCGGATAGATCAGTTAGTAGACTCTACTTCTGGGAACAAGCTGCTCTCCTTCATGGATGCCTTCTCCGGGTACAATCAGATCCAAGTAGATCCAAAAGATCAAGAGCATACCACGTTTGTCACTGATAGGGGTCTACATTGCTACAAGGTGATGCCTTTTGGCTTGAAAAATGCTGGGGCTACTTATCAAAGGTTAGTCAACAAGGCATTTGCTGATCAAATTGGAAGAAATATGGAGGTTTACATTGACGATATGATGGTGAAAAGTGTGGATGAGCAGTTGCACCTGTCCGATCTCCGAGAAACTTTTGCCAACTTGGCAAAAGTGAATTTAAAACTAAACCCTGAAAAGTGTGTGTTTGGAGTGCAGTCCGGGAAGTTCTTAGGGTATATCATAAGTGAGAATGGAATACAGCCCGACCCGGACCAACTCAATGCCTTATTCCAGATGGAGCCTCCTCGAAATATTAAAGAAGTACAGCGATTAACGGGGAGATTAGCTGCCTTGAACAGATTCATCTCCAGGTCTTCGGGTAGGTGTGCTCCATTCTTTCAAACTTTGAAGGGTGCAAAAGGGTTCGAATGGACCCCACAGTGTGGTGAGGCATTCAACAAAATCAAGAAACATCTCTCCTCTCCCAAAACTTTGTTCAAACCAGTTGATGGGGAGACTCTTATTGTGTATCTGGCCGTTTCAAGTTGTGCCATCAGTGCTGTGTTGGTAAGAGAGGTCGATGGTTGTCCCTACCCAGTGTACTACATCAGCAAAAGCTTGATTGATGCTGAGAGGCGTTACTTGAAACTCGAAAAACTGGCATTAGTTCTGGTGATAGCTGCAAGAAAAATGAGGTCTTACTTTCAGGCTCATCCTATCGTCGTCCGGACATCTTTCCCTTTAAAGAATGTCCTTCAAAAAGCAGACATTTCAAGCAGAATGACGAAGTGGTCAGTAGAGTTGGGGGACTTCGACATAGACTTTGCTCCCCGAACAGCAGTAAAAGCCCAAGCTGTGGCTGATTTTCTGGTTGAGTTCCACTCCGATAGGGATTCAGAGCAACCTACTGATTCAAAAGACAAGAAAGTGTGGATTGTCCGAACAGACGGAGGGTCTAGCACCATGGGATATGGTGCAGGAATATGTCTCACTTCCCCATATGGGGAGAGCATGTACCAAGCTATTTGTTTTGCTTTCAGGGCGTCTAACAAAGAGTCCGAATACGAAGCAGCTATAGCTGGGTTAAAGTTGGCCCACATCTGTGGGGCTAAAAAGGTCAAGCTTCTAAGTGACTCCCAGTTACTGGTCCACCATGCCTTAGGCCAATCTGAGGCTAGAAAGGAGCAGTTGGTGAAATATTTACTCCTCCTAAAAAATAAAGCGCTAAAGTTTAAAGCTGTTGTCTATGAGCACATTCCCCGGGCAGAAAATGAGCTAGCAGACTCATTGGCAACGATAGCATATACGGAGTCCTACCCATGGATCCATGTGCTTGAAAGCCCTTCTATTCAACTTAGTGAGGGTGGAAAAGAGGAAGTTTTTGAAATACAAGTGGGTCGGCCTCAAGACTGGAGATCTCCTCTCATACAATATCTGTCCGATGGTATTATGCCTTCAGATAAGTCACAAGCCAAAACATTGAAACACAAGGCTCGTGGTTTCATTATGTTGAGAGAAGTGTTGTACAAAAAATCCTATAGTAAACCTCTCCTACGTTGTTTAGGGGATAATGAGTCACAAGTGGTCCTCTCCGAATTGCATGATGGTAAGGGATCAGCCCATTCTGGATTCAGAGCTTTAACAAGAAGAGTGTTACTCTCCGGATACTATTGGCCGTCAATCATGAAAGATGCTAAGGAGCTGGTAAGGAGGTGTGACCCATGCCAGAGGTACAGCAATGAAATTCATGTACCAGCCATTCCTTTGGAGTCAATTTCTGAGCCCATCCATTTTGCTCGATGAGGATTAGACTTGATTGGGCCTCTCCCCGTGGCGTCCGGAGGGCGTAAGACTATAATTGTGGTCATTGACTACTTCTCAAAGTGGATAGAAGCAGCTCCCCTGGCAGGGAAAACATCGAAAGCTGTCATAAAATTCATTCTGTCCAACATATGTTGCAGATTCGGTGTCCCACAGAAGATAACAACAGACAATGGGCCACAGTTTGACAATAGAGAAATGGAAAGCTTCTGTGCCTCAAGGGGTATACAGCACTGCTTTTCTTCACCTTTCCACCCACAAGCGAATGGGCAGGTTGAAGTGGCTAATAGAACTATACTGTCCGGTTTAAGGAAGAATCTAGAAGGGGCTGCTGGGAAGTGGCCTAGTTATCTACAAGAGGTCTTGTGGGCCTACCGGACAACGCTTGGGGCTGCAACACAAGAGTCTCCCTTTGCCTTAGTCTATGGAATGGATTCAGTAGCTCCCATAGAGAAAACACTCCCTTCCTTTCGTATTCACAACTTCTCCGGACACGCTAATGAAATGGCAATTAGAAATCAACTTGATTTGATAGAAGAAAGACGGGTTAAAGCTCATCTTAGAGTGGCACACTATCAGGGCTTGATGAGAAGCAGGTTTGCTTCTAAGGTTAAAAGAAGATATTTCCGACCAGGGGATAAAGTATTAAGGAAGGTCTTCTTGCATACTAAGGAAAAGCTCTTCGGAAAGTTGGCCCCAACCTGGGAGGGTCCCTATACTGTGGTTGAAAGAATCAAGCCTGGGACTTATTGGTTGGAAGACAAAGATGGCAGGGTTTTAACTCACCCTTGGAATATTGAACACCTTCGAATGTACTTGGAATAACACTTGTGTAAATATTTACTTGTTTAAACATCCATGTAAATATTTGGGGGCATACCTGATAAGGAAAAGTATTCTTTAGGGACTAAAGTGATAAATGCTGTAATTATAGGATTAAATTAGACTTTAGGAGGAACCTAGGGGTTAAGTTGTAAATTTAACAATATGTAACCGTTTTCTCTAACTAACTCACCTGGCCTATTTAAAGAGGCTGAGAGAGTTATTTTGACCTATGAAATATTAAGAGGTACTTTTCACTACTTGAATTTTCCACTGTAAACTCTCTGTTCTGAATTCACTCGTGACAACTTTAATTCACACCAAATTGGCGCTAGAAAGAGGGGGACGAGGATACCTTGATCAACAGATCAAAAATCGACGTTCGAGTTCTCGTTTTTAAAGGTTTTTCGTTCGAATTTTCATATTTCGTTTGATTTTTCGCTATTTGAAGATGAATCCGGAGGAAGGTGACAATCCATCCGTTCGCAAGGCGATGGAAACGCTGAAATCTGATCTGCAAGAGGCAGGTAATTTTGTTCCAATTCAACCTGTTCAATTTGATTTTGAGGGAAAAATGAATGAAATGATTAGGAAGGTGGCTGAGCTTGACGAATTGGTAAAAAAGAAGGGAGATAATAATGATGGTGCTAGGCTTAGATCTAAGATTGCTGGGGGTGATCGGAATGATCAGTCGGATCAGTCGATGGACGATGGCGATGATCATTATGAGCAGCGCAAAGCACGTTTTGAGCAAAAAAAAGAATATAACGGGATAAAGAGGAAAGAAAAATTACAAAGGCGATTGTATGAAAACTCTAGTGATGAAGAGGACTTCGAAGATTCCGAGTCCGATGAGACGCCGAGGTACGAACGCTCTCGAGGCTATTCAGGAAGAGCAGAGCGTGAGCTCCGACCAGCTAAGATGTACAGGGAAGGAAGAAAAAAGAAAGAAAGGCGAGTATACTCACCTCGAAAATACTCGCCTCGGAGGTGTTCACCTCGGAAATATGAGGGCGAGACCAGTTTATATGCAACTGTGGGAATGAGAAATGAGGACCATTATGTCCAGGGGGTTGACTGGAGGGACTCACCATTGGTAAGGGAGATCAGATCTGTGCCATTACCGAGGCGGTTTGATATTTCTAAAGTTGAAAAGTTCGATGGGACTCAAGATCCCGATGATCACATAGAACAATTTAAAAACTACATGACTAATTTTGAAGATGATGATAGATTGGTGTGTAGAGCTTTTTCTCAAACGTTTAAGGGAACTGCGCTAAAATGGTTTAATAAGATTCCTAAGGAATCAATTGCAAATTTTAGAAGTTTCTACACCGCTTTTCGCAGACAATTTGTGGGAAGCAAGGAGATGAGAGCCAATGGGGACACGATAATACAGTGCAAGCAGGCTGTGGGAGAGAAGTTGAAGGATTATACCAAGAGGTTTGTGTCAACAAAGGCTGAGCTAGATGACTGTGAGGAAAGTGTGGCTATGGCAGCGTTCAGGCAGGGGCTGTTGCCTGGGGATTTAGCCGATGAGACAACGAGGCGCAGGGCGCTAACTTTTGGAGCTCTTATGGCTCAGGTTGAGGACCAGATTAAGGTCGAAGAATTGATGAGGGTTCGAGGAGGTGCTAGTACTGTTCAAAAAGGGAGTGGACAATCTAACGTCTCAAACAACAATACCTCGCGTCCGAAGAACAATCAAAATGTTTCTAACCGAGGAGCCTCGAACTCGTATCAAGGGGGATATAATCAACATAATTCTAACAACCAGCAGCAGTATAGATCCAGGTCGAATGTGTGGGTGAGGCCGGATTACTATGCAGATTTAACTGAGAGTGTGGCTTCAATATATGAAAAAACAAGAGGAACAGTCAATTTTAGAAAGCCACCAGCTATCAACAAGCCAAGGGAGGAGCGCAATAATAAATTTTGTAGGTATCATGAGGATGTCGGCCATGATACAAATGATTGCATTGCTCTGAAGAAGGAGATGCAAGTTCTGATCGAAAATGGAAAGCTGCTAGAGTATGTCAGGAAGAATGCCAAAACAACAGTTCCTAAAGGAGGTAATCCCAGTTCCAAGCAGGAAACTGCGTTAATGATTTTAGATGTTGCAGGTGAGGCAGATGGTTTCGATGTAGCCTCGGAATATGTCGAACCAGACCCCAGCCGACTTTTGTTAATGTCGATAGATGAGCCGATGCGTCAGGGACGTGTTCGAGATCTGTGTGCCTTTTTTGAATCATTAACCATATTTGGAGGGGATTCGATGACCAACAACACCAATAATTCGAGGAAGAGGCATATAGTAAATTTAACACGACAAATTGAGGGAGGTGCATCGGCACATCTAAGCAGCAGAAAGGATGTGCCCTTTATAATATTCGATGGAGATGATTTGAGGGGCATTACTGGGCCACATGAGGATGCGGTGGTCATTGGAGCAGAAGTATGTGGGGTGGAGATTCGACGCGTACTGATCGACACAGGAAGTTCTGCTAATGTGCTTTTTAAGTCAACGTATGATAGGTTGACTGCACCACCTCGAATAGAAAAATCAGAGAGGACTATCATTGGGTTTACCGGCGCATCAGCAATTGTAATAGGTGAATTCGAAGGTGAAATTTCCTTGGGAAAAGGGCCTTTCAAGAAGAAAGTACAGGTACTTTTTGTGGTGGTGGATTGTCCATCAAGTTACAACGCTATTCTTGGGAGGTCATGGTTGGCCAAAATGTACGCTGTAGTTTCTACAGTTCATCAGTGTCTGAAGTATGTGGTCGAGGACAGAGTTGGCGTAGTCCGAAGTGACCAAAAGGTGGCAAGAGAATGTTATGCTGCTGCATTTAGGTTACATGGTAAAAGTTCTGATGATCTCATGGAGAGTTAGCAGTTTGGGGGGTTGTCTTGTAGTGAAACGGACGAGGGAATTGATGATCCGAGGTCAACCCCGAGTTCTGTAGTGGTCAATGAAGAAATAGAGGAATTTACTTTTAATAATGGCAGGGTACTTCGAATTGGCACTCTGTTATCTTTGTCGATGCGGGAAAAGTTGTTGAATTTTTTGTCTGAAAATTTGGATGTGTTTGCCTGGAGATCTGAAGATGTAGTAGGGGTCCCAAGCAATATCATATGTCATAGCCTAGCGGTTGATCCGAAGGTCAAACCAATTATCCAAAAAAGAAGGGCTTTTTCATTGGAGAAATCTGAGGCCATAGTTGCCGAAGTGGATCGGTTATACAAGATGGGGCATATTAGGGAGGCCAATTATCCGAGGTGGACGGCTAATCCGGTGGTAGTAAAAAAGAAAAATGGAAAATGGCGAATGTGTGTGGACTTCACAGATTTGAATAGAGCCTGTCCAAAAGATCCTTTTCCAGTGCCTCGAATAGATCAGTTAGTGGATTCCACTTCGGGAAATAAAATTTTGACTTTCATGGATGCGTTTTCGGGGTATAATCAAATTCGAATGAATCCGGATGATGAAGAAAGCACAACTTTTATTACTGATAGAGGTTTGCATTGCTATAAAGTAATGCCATTTGGATTGAAGAATGCTGGATCAACGTATCAGAGGCTGATGAATAAGGCGTTTGCTTCGCAGATTGGGAGAAATATTGAGGTGTACATCGATGACATGCTTGTTAAAAGCAAAGGTGATGATGAACATATTGATGATTTAGAAGAAACGTTTTTGAATCTTAGAGCCATTCAATTGAAGTTGAATCCAGAAAAATGCACATTTGGAGTCCGATCTGGCAAGTTTTTGGGGTATATGATTAGTGAGAGAGGAATCGAGGTGGATCCAGAACAGTTGAAGGCCCTGATATCGATGTCGTCACCTCGGAATATCAAAGAAGTACAAATGTTAACAGGCAGGTTGGCAGCTCTGAACAGATTCATTTCTCGTTTTTCAGATAAGTGCTTGCCTTTTTTCCAGGTGTTGCGTAAACCCAATAATTTCGAGTGGACTTCGGATTGTGAAGAAGCCTTTCTGAAGATCAAAAATCTTTTATCCTCTCCTGAAATATTATCGAAGCCTCGAAAGGGTGAACAGTTGTTTTTGTATATAGCAGTATCGGATTATGCAGTAAGTGCAGTTTTGATCAGCGAGGATACAAAAATTTCGAAGCCTGTTTACTATGTCAGCAAAAGTTTGGTTGATGCTGAGAAACGTTATTTGAAGCTCGAAAAATTGGCACTGTGTATAGTAGTGGCAGCAAGAAAGATGCGCCCTTACTTCCAGGCACATACGATTGTAGTTCGAACTTCATATCCATTAAAGAATGTTTTACAAAAACCAGACATTTCAGGAAGGATGACAAAGTGGTCTGTGGAATTGGGAGATTTCGATGTGCTATTTTCTCCTCGGACAGCTATCAAAGCTCAAGCTTTAGCAGATTTTTTGGTGGAGTTTCACTCGAGCAGATCCGAGGAGAAAGATGCAGAAAAGGTGAATGAGAATCCGACGTGGACAATTCGAACTGATGGGGGATCCAGTAGTAAAGGGTCAAGTGCAGGAGTGGAATTGGTGGCACCAACAGGGGAATTTATGTTTCAAGCTATAAAATTTGGCTTTCATGCTTCAAATAACGAAGCTGAATATGAGGCTGTGCTAGCAGGGTTGCGGTTAGCGAAGATTTGTGGAGCAATGTTTGTGCGCTTGGAAACAGATTCACAGTTGGTAGTTAACCATGTCAAAGGGGTATCAGAAGCTAAAAAGGAGCGTTTGGTTTTGTACCTACAAGAACTTCGGGGGATGATGGCGCAGTTTGAAAATGTCGAAGTGGAGCATATTCGAAGAGGAAACAATACTATGGCTGATTCTTTGGCAACGATGGCTTATTCAGAAGAATATCCATGGATTGTAACTCAACCATCGCCTTCGATCAGATCGAATTCTGAGCAATGTGAAGTTGTTGATGAGGTGGTAAATAATCCGACGTGCGCTCGAGGAGATTGGAGGTTTGACTTGTTAAACTTTATTTTAAATGGAATATTACCTATGGATAAACACTTGCTCAAGAAAATAAAGTACAAATCCCTTGGCTATGTGGTACTGGATGGGGTGCTGTACAAAAGGTCTGCTTCAAAACCTTTACTACGATGTTTAGGCAAGGATGAGTCTCAGAATGTTTTGTCCGAACTGCATGATGGAGATGGGTCAGCTCATTGTGGGTTTAGAGCTTTAACGCGTAGAGTATTGTTGGCAGGATATTATTGGCCTACCATTTTGCAAGATGCCAAGTCATTAGTTCGAAGTTGTGACACTTGCCAAAGGTATGCAAATTTAATACACAAACCAGCAGTACCCCTAATGACAATTTCAGAGGCAATTCCTTTTGATAGGTGGGGAATTGATTTGGTGGGACCATTACCTATGGCTTCTGGAGGAAGACAAATGATTATTGTTGCGGTTGATTATTTTTCGAAGTGGGCAGAAGCAGAACCCTTAGCTGGGACAAAAGCTAAGGATGTAATCAAGTTTATTCAAAGCAACATTTGCTACCGTTTTGGAGTACCTCGGAAAATAACAACTGACAATGGTCCTCAATTTAATAACAAGGAAATGGACTCATTTTGCTCTTCGAAAGGGATACAGCAGTGTTTTTCCACTCCTTTTCATCCTCAGGCAAATGGACAGGTAGAAGTTACGAATAGATCTATTTTGGATGGCTTGAAGAAAAATTTGGCAGGAGCAGCAGGGAAATGGCCAAATTATCTCCAAGAAGTATTATGGGCATATAGAACAACTCCTAGAGAGGCTACAAAAGAGACCCCTTTTTCTTTAGTATATGGGATGGACGCTGTGTGCCCTGCTGAATCTACATTGCCCTCTTATAGACTACTACAATATTCCGAGGCAGATAACGACGAGGCTAGAAGGGTGGAGCTGGATTTGTTGGAAGAAAAAAGGGTCAAGGCACATTTGAATGTCATCCATTATCAAACATTAATGAGAAGCAGGTACGATGCTAAAGTTAAGAGAAGAGAATTCAAAATTGGTGATCTAGTGTTGCGAAAAGTGTTTCTACACACCAAGGAAAAACACCTCGGAAAATTGGCCCCGAATTGGGAAGGTCCTTACGAAGTTACAATGAGGATCAAACCAGGTTCTTACAGGTTATCAGATCGAGAAGGGAGGATGCTCAAGCACCCTTGGAACATAGAGCACTTGAAATTGTACTGTGAGTAAAATTGAACTTCGAATTTTTGTAAAACAGACATACTCTTTCCTTATCTGTTGGCCCAGAAAGGTTTTAACGAGGTGTCTGATTGATATTGAATTTTTTAATAAAATTTCTTTTGGCCATTGGTTGTTTGTTAATGATGTGTGATTTATTATTTTGGTAATTTGGCAAAGATTGATCATCTTTGGAAATTGACCAAGAATAATTTTCCGAAGCGATAGCTTTGAAGAAACAACCAAATTTTTCGAGGTGCCACGTCTTATGAGTGCATCTATTTTTCGAGGTGCCACGTCTTATGAGTGCATCTATTTTTCGAGGTGCCACGTCTTATGAGTGCATCTATTTTTCGAGGTGCCACGTCTTATGAGTGCATCTATTTTTCGAGGTGCCACGTCTTATGAGTGCATCTATTTTTCGAGGTGCCACGTCTTATGAGTGCATCTATTTTACGAGGTGTAATAACTTAAGTATTTATGTTTAAGAATAACCAGTTTAAACAAGTATGTCAGAAATTCAAGATATAAAAAAAAGGGGACAAGTGATTTCATCGTGGAATAAAATACGAAGTTTACAAAAAAGGAGGACAGCATTTAATCACATACACAAAAAACAAAAGCGAACTGTTTGGTCTATTAAGCATCATTCTCTTCTTCATCTTCAAGGGTTAAGTAATAAAAAGGCAAAACTGGGCCGTTTGAGACTTTGGTTACTGAGATGAAGTCCTCGATTTCGAGGGGAATTCCACCAAGCCTTGATACCATTATTGCTGAAAATAAGGTGAAGAGTAAGTTCGGAGTGACCTGTGTTGGGCACAGTTGATGGATTTCGAAGAACTTTACTATCATCGGATCAAGGGGAAACCGAAGTCCCCAGTTGAAGAGCTCAGGGTACACTACTAGCTCATCTTTTTGACAGTTTAAGGGTGTTTCTCCTTCAACTGGTAATCGAAGAATCATGTTGTCAGTTAACCCCCATAGTTTTCTGAGTTGCTCCTTCTCTGATTCGAGGTAGTAACTGTAAGATACATTCTTCAAAGCAAGAATGTACCAGGCAGAAAGAGGCTTGAGATTTTCTTGAACTAAGGAAGCAACGTTATCAGGAAGAGTAATAAGAGCTTTTTTCCCTCGAGGTTTCTTTGGAGGAGCTACGCCTTCAGCCTCGGATTCCTCCTCGGCATCAGATTCAGTAGCTTCTGAATCATCCTTTTTATGACCTTCCTCGGAGTGACTTCGAGTTTGTGTTTCTTGTTGAGTCACAGGAATTGGCTGACTACACTCTGGTGTAGTATCATCCATTTCTTGTGGGGGAGGAGGAGAGTGTTGAGGAGTGGAAGAGGTTTTTGTTTCTTCACCCATTACTAAGAAAGATGATTTTTTGGAACGTTTAGCTCTAATAGCCTCGAATTGAGGAGGAAGTGTTTTGGTTTGAGGGTTTTTTGTCTCTTCGAATTGAAGGACAGGTGATTTAAGTGGTGATCTGTTATAAGTGGGTGGTTTGTCTAAAGTAACTACTTTAGGTTTCCGATGAGGTCTTAGTAGTGAAAGTTTGGTTGGATTTTGGAGAGAAGAGGTCGTTGAGCTACTTTCTGGGTTAGAAGTTAGAGGCGAAGACGAAGTAGCAAGGTTTGGATTAAAGTTGCCATATTTAAAAGTGGTGCAGGAAGAGTGAGGACCGTTATAGATCAACCCAGCAGCTTTGTATTCTTTGGCTCTTCGAGAAATACAAAGATAATCGTAGGCCCCAAATACTTGGTTACTGGAACCAGGGAAAAGATTTTTCTTTGATCTTACTGGTCTTCTGGGTTTGAATCTATTGTATCTAGGGTATCTTCTCATACAATGGTTTTTGGTATGAAAGGTTACTTGGTAAGACAAGAGAAGATGAACAGGTTGAAGATGAGCAGGTTGAAGATGAACAGGTTGAAGATGAGTAGGTTGAAGATGAAGAACAATCTGGAGATGTTTCAAAGGTGGATTCTCTAAAAAGCTCTTACTGAATGAATAGCTGAGTATTTATAGAGTAAAGAGTAACATCGAGAATGTGAAAGCAAGGAACAAGTAATCTCTTCTCATTCGCTGGAATATGAAACGAAAAGGAAACTAATGATGTCACAGGTCTACTACTAGCAGTCTAATCAGTCCATCGAGTAGAGTTTAGAAATTTCGAAGTGTTGTTAAACTATGTGTGAAGTAATCAGATGTAAAAATCAAAGGCAACGCAGTACCACAAGAAGTTAAATTCGATGAGGAGTTGAATTCGAGGCAGTTGAGAAATTCATTTGCACTTACTCGCCAGTTCGAAGAGACTCTTGGTTTATTGGATTTAATCATAATAAAGATATAAAATAATGCTGATCCGAAGAAGAGTTCGAAGAGCTAATAGTTCTTATACATAGATATATAAGAACTAGGGGGGCTACTGATAAGGAAAAGTATTCTTTAGGGACTAAAGTGATAAATGTTGTAATTATAGGATTAAATTAGACTTTAGGAGGAACCTAGGGGTTAAGTTGTAAATTTAACAATATGTAACCGTTTTCTCTAACTAACTCACCTGGCCTATTTAAAGAGGCTGAGAGAGTTATTTTGACCTATGAAATATTAAGAGGTACTTTTCACTACTTGAATTTTCCACTGTAAACTCTCTGTTCTGAATTCACTCGTGACAACTTTAATTCACAATTGTCTTCGGTGGCACGGAGAGCTTTCAATGAAATTTGGTGCCTTCTTCAAAATTCTCTAAGTATTTTCAAAATTCTATCTCTTGTCATACTACCCGGACTAAAAGGTCTAAGGGCTATTTAAACTCTGGCCGGAGAATCTTAACACTCTCACAATGTAATAACTCAAAGCTACTTAAATTCCAGCTATCTAAACTAAAACAAATAATGAAAGAAGATGATGGTTGAGCAAAATAGAAACATTCATTCAACAACTTAAAATTGCCTTGGCCTTCCAAGGACTTTAGTTTGAGTAAAAGATAAATAAAATACACCATAAATTAAGGTTGAGCCTTTGAAGATGGCTCACCCTCGTCTACCTTCTTGCCTTTGATGTCGCTCCCCCCTTCGACCACTTTTTTGCCCTTGGGATCATTCTCCTCTTCACCTGGGCTCTCTCCGGTTTTCTCTTCATTATCAGAAGAGGACTCACCGGAAAATCCCTCATCAACCATAGTATAATATGGAAGGTCATCATCATCCACATAGAGCCATAAGTCCCTCAGTCTCCTCTTCGGGAATTTTTCGTGAAAAAGGAGAACCATATCAGACTTCACCCTTTGAATCATTAGCTCTTCGCTTTGTGTCATATCCCTGGCATAGGCATTGATCTTGGCCTTGATTGTGGCCTCTTGGTCCCTTACCAAAGCAGCCTTCTCTTCAGCAGCCTGAGTCACTGCATTTTCCAAAGCAATCTTGTTAGTGGTCAGGTTGGTGATGAGCTTCTCCTTTGTAGTGGTCTCTCCCCGTGAGACCGTGAGGATTTTCTCCATACCAGACAACTTATCCTGGAGATCTTTTATGGTCTGCTCTAGGGTGGAAACTTTTGTGTTGCTCTCATCATGACTCCTCTTCAGCTCCTCGTGTGCTTCCTTAAGTAAATCGGCATTGGTAGTAGCAATGCGGAGGTCTTCGGACAGCTTATCCTTCTCAGACTTGAGGTCTTTGATGGTGTATGCTTGGCTCCGGACTTGTCTTTCCAGTGTAAGAACTGGCTGCACATTACTAAGCAGGAAATGGGCTATAGTGTCCTTCTCACTAGAAATCATAAAAGTCTTACCGTTAAAGTTGACCGTATTGGAGCTGCTCGGAGGGATGTAGGGCCCTGCGAACTCATCTCTGGGCAGGCCAAGGAAATATTCACCAAGCCCGCCCAGACCGGTGATGTCCACTTCATCCAAGTTGAGCTCTCCCCCCTCGACTTCATCAGTGTGAAACTCTCTGGGGATCTCTTCGGCCAGCGTTGGGTCTGAAGGGCCAGTGGGAAAAGAGGGCTCCGGATCCCGGAGAGCGAGCTCATTTCCTTGTGAAGTCTTTTTCTTCTTAACTACACGGTCAGCGCTTTCACTTGCTTGTTTGCGAGTCCTCTTGGGAGCCCTTGGAGGTTTTGGAAGGTCTACTTCCTGCCTCTCGGTCTCCTGCTCCACCACCTGCAAGAGGGTTGCATCAATTTGAACTTGGGCTGGCCCCTCTGGCTCTATTGGGGCATCCTTCTCAGCATCACCTGCCACCTTCTTGCCTTTTCTTCTGCCCTTCAGTTTGCTTGGGGCTTTGGCCCGGGCAGGCAGGTAGAGTGTCCCATCCAGCTCGTGGGACCTTCTCAGCACAATGTCTTCATCAGGCTGGGTGGTGAACTCCTCCCAAGTTAGGTCTCTTCGGCCTGTGGTGTTCCACAGGTGAGACCTTGCTAGATTCCCATGGGTGAAGGCCTTATGGAATCGATTCTCCCAATTCTCTGCGGCCCAAGCATTGATTTTGCCACAGGTAGTCTGTCCGGCCTTCAGGTAGTCCCCGAACTCCTTTGGCAGCTCTGATAGAACATAAGAGAAATTGGTTAATATAAACTTAACTTAAAAAAAAAGGAGAAAAACGGACAGAGACTCAAGTTGGGAAACTTACGGTCACTCCTCCACCTACTCCTGAGGAGGCTTGGGTTCTCTCCGGCCTTGATTTTCCTGCCGTTTTCCCAGGCACCACTAACGAACAGGAATTGGCTTCTCTACTTACTCTCCGATTCTAGGAGATCATCAACATCCTTGAGATCGTTCCCCATGTTGAAATGATAGAAGGGGAACTGATGATGCTTGCACAGGTTGGCCACTGCTGCGAACTCTTCCATAGGAAGAGGGATCCCAGATAACCTAGACGCCATGATACATGACATTAAGGTGAACCAACCATTGGGGCTTAGCTTTGTTGGGCAGAGCTTGACCAGGGGGAAGTAGCGCACGATCTCCGGGTCTAGTGGGAACCTGAGCCCCCAGTTAAACAGCTCCGTAAAGAAGACTATCTCGTTTCATTTACAGTCCATTGGGGTCTCCGGATCAATGGGGATCCTTATCTTCACGTTTTCAGGGATCCCCCATTTGGTGCGCATTCTACCCAGATCAGAGGTATGGATGAATGCATACTTGGTCTTATGCAAGGCCAAGAGGTACTTAAACTCGACTTTGTGGAAGCACGGCCCCACTCTCCCCTCAAGGCACTCCAGCAGGTTCGGACGCCTTAGGTACAAATTTTCTTTGCCCTTTTTGGCAGCAACGGCAGTGGTATCAGCCTGTCCGGAGGACTCGGACTCAAAGGGGACCTCTTCAGTAGAGTCCTCCATTCTCTCCTCCATAATTGTTGGAGGGACTTCTGTGGAAGTGGTTCGGGGAGGATTGAAGCTTAGCATAGCCTGCCCTCCGGACTGTTGACTGCCCGTATTCATCTGACTTCTCACCTCAAGTTAGGTTTCTGAGGCAGAAGATTCCCTAGGGGGTACTAGGCTGCTGGCCTCCGGACCAGAAAGCCTCTCCCGGGGAGCTCTAAAGGGCACTCCAGACCCAGAGTCACTATTTTTTGCCCCCGATTTCGAGGGAGTATTCTTCGAGGTTAGTCCTTTGACTAACCGGCTAGGCCTCTTCACGACTAGCTTCTCCGGGGAGTGGTCAGAATCAGACCCCATGGCTATAAAAGGTGAGGTTTTCCTAACGCTTGTAGCAGTGACTCCTGGTTCAACAGCAGGTCTTGACTCCTGAACTGAGGATCCAGATACAATGGGAGAAAGGGTGGATTGAAAGAGCTTTTTGGGCTTGGTACCTTTGGAGGAGGATGAGCCTCGATCTGATTCTGTAACAGAAGCAACCGGTCTGTCAACTGGTGATGATGGTAGCCCTGCTGCTATTTGCCTTTCTTTTTCGACCCTCTGCGCTTTCTCCAACTCTGAAAGGTTGAGCCAACCACCTTTGATCAATGCTGTTCTTGCTGTAAACATAAAACAGCCAAGGGAATTTTTGTTCTAGAGAGAGAAAGCTCTGAGTAAAATTGGAGAGTAAGATTTAAGAGAGATAGTAAAACAGTGAAAAATGAATGTGAATTTATAGTAGATTTGAGAAAAAGGAGTTGATTCCTAGGAGAATCCGAAAAGTTGGGTAATGATTAAAAGACGGCGCTGATGTCACTATTGGCAATTAAAGAGGTTACTTGTGAAAGAAGGTGGTGCGAAATTCAAGGTAAAAAAAACGGCTGGAGTGGCCAATCAGAAAGCGACACGTGTCCCACTAACTCTGGCAAAAACCGTTTGGAATTCGTAACGTTTAATCTGTCCGGGTATACCCACAGCTCTGTCCGGATTAAGAACCACTTCATTCATCGGACTGTTTTTCAGTTCTTTGACAAGGACACTTGCTCAAACACCTAAAAAAGGGGCTCCTGATGAGTCCGAATTCAGCATGCTCCCCGGAAGGGCAAATCAGCCTAAGTCTCTCTGAATACCGGACAGGCTACAAGGACATAAATCGGACAGATCATTCGGACCGGACAGATCACTTTGAACACTGTAAACTTCAGGTTGTTCGAACTATGACTAAAGTACTAAAAAACCTAAACACTTCTTGACTAAGCTACCTGCCCTCCTGCTTAGAACTCATGGGTCTTTAAACATGACCCGGGTCCATTAAACATGACCCGAAAGCCCATAAGGGCCCAAACATCACACTATAAATACCCAACCACCAGCATTAACTATGGGTAATGAAAATTAACTGCTACCAAGCTGTTTAATTATCTCTCCACCCTTACACTACCGTTAAACACCCTTACACTACCGTTAAACACCCTTACACTACCGTTAAACACCCTTACACCACCTTGAAACTCCACTTAAAATTACTAGCCTACCCTCAGGAAATTTTTATCCACACCAATCTTGAAACTTCTTTTTCACTAGGAAAATATTTGTTAATGATTGTATTAAATATGGCTTTAAATGTTGGAGGAAAATATATTTATGGCAAACACAATTTAGATCGGTAAAATGAGCGCACATCCTCCATTGTCCATTTCGTTTTTCACTAATACTGGATTAGCTACCTATTTTAGGTATTTTAACTCGCGTATATGTCCCACTTTGAGTAATGTTTCTATCTTTTTCACAATTAGCTCAGTTTTTTCTAGATAAAATACCTTTCATTTCCATTTTATTAGCCTAAGTCTTTTATCAATAGCAAATTCATGACAATTAGTAAACTTAGTGACCTCGTTAACATTGTCAATACTCTATGTGAAAACATATGCACTCAAATTTAAACACTTGAAAAGATCGTCTTTAGTTTGTTGATTCAACTAACTTTACACTTTCAAAACTTTTCCATCATATAGCTCAAAATTGTCTATCTCATCTATGGGTTTAGTTAATCACGCTTCTTCACAAGGGTTGTCATCGCGAGGATCGTCAACCTCATATTCCTTCAATTCTATTAAAAGAACAATACATGTCATCAATCGTGGATCCCATTGCTACAAAACCATATTATATTGGCAAAATTAGACAACCAATAACAATCCTTTGTTACAAACAAATTTTATATCGATCAAATTTTCTAGGTCTCACCTTCCAGCAACCTACTTTAAATATTTTTTTTTGAATTATTTGTTCCACCATGACATGTTTGTAATATATTTTTAATAAATGTAACACTTAGCTTCTTGTTATTGTTGTTCTCACATAAATCTCTTTAGCAAGAATACCATAAAATAAATATCTACTTGCTACATTCTTAGAAATAACACCACAAATACACTTTTTAGAAATTTCTTAATAACCATAAACTACTTTCATTATCAATGGTTGCATATATTCTCCAAAGACAATTTTTTTTTCTTAAAATTACAACATACGAAAATCCTTTTTTACTACCGTATATTTAAATGTGAAATTTTGTTCTATAACAAATTTTAACAAAAAATATTTAAAACCAACATAACGACCAGCATCTTTATTTTTTTACCACATTATTTAGTAGCAAATTCTATATAATTAGTATTGAACGACCTAACATCGGAGTTGTTCGAATTATAATTTACTTCGATTACCGTATTCACATTTTGTTAAATGAAAAATGACTCGGATCTATATCCCACAACTTATCACTACCGATATGAATTTCTAAATGAATAATGTCATTTTGTTCAACAAACAACTATTGAATTATCCGCCCCTAAACCTCAAAAATATCATTTTTTTTATTAAATTTTTTTATTTGTTAGTTAAAAAACAATTATATCATCCAAACTCTGAAATAGTTTTAAAGTGGGAACTGCAAAATCGATACCATGCTTAAAAATTAAAAAAAATAGCCGGCAATACATATACAAATAATATAAACAAAATTACTAGAAACAAAATTAAAACACAAGCATCAAATAAATTCATAAAATTTGTTTGGGTTAACTATTAGGTTTAGGTAATTAGCGGATCTAAAATTAGTAGATCAACCCAAAACAAGAAAATGCGGAGTAAAAAAAAAATTGAGTCGACATGAAATTATTTGGACGGAAATTGGATTGAAAAACAATAAAAACTTCACTTATTTCCGTTAATTATTATATGTAGGCGAACTCGAATGAATGAAGGTATAAATAAACATACAACAGAAACATATTTTTTTTGTTAAGTAAAGTGAGTGATATTTAATGTTATTCTTTTGGTTTATATTTAATCTGCTCCATTTATTTTGTTTTCTTTGGGAACCCATGCCCTAACTGAAAATACAAAGGATTTGATCTCCATCAGTTACACACATGGTCATAACTTTCCCTTTCTAATCTCCTCTTTCTCTCTTCCTCTTCCTCTTTCTCTCTCTAAACTCTGATTCAAAAAAGCTTAGCAGCCATGGGATCCTCATCACCAACAGCAACCGAGAAGTTAATCGAACCCAAAATCGAAACTCCTCTGCAAAAGCATGTGGCCTTCTTCGACCGGGACCACGACGGCGTCATTTATATTTGGGAGACATATCAAGGTCTTTAAGTCTATTCATTTGGATTATTGATTACGCCGCTAAATCTTCATTGATTCGTGATTAATTAATCAATTGTTTTTCGGTTACAGGTTTTCGAGCGATCGGGTGTGGATTTCTGTTATCGCTGTTTTCTGCCTTTTTCATCAACGCCGGTCTTAGCCGGAGAACCCGCCCGGTACTCACTCTTTCCCTCTTATCTTCTTCCCATCTACTTTACTATCGATATCAACGTTTATTATATGATAGTATAGTTCTTTTTAAATTGACTTTTTATACTTTCCTGATTGTTTCTTGAATTTATTATAGTTTAGAAATTACTCCAGTTTTGTAGTATATCGGAATTCATCGGTTTCGGTTTTAGTTTTGCACTTGTACCTCTTTCTTGAAATAAAAATTAGAAGCTGAAAATAGGCAAATGAACACACCACAGAATGAAACAAGCTCTAGTGATTAAGATAAGGGTTATGCTAACCGGTGCTCGTGGGCACCGGTTAGCAAACATTAAATAATAGTAGTTTTTTAGTTTACTTTTACCTAAATGTTAGGAATGGTAATAATAGCAATAGTTTAATTTTTATAATGACAAAACTATCCTCCTACCTACACAAAATATTATAGAAATATAATTTTATGATTTTTTTAAAACGGATCAATAATAAATTAATTATTAATATATGTTATTTAAGTTAATTTTTGTTATCGTAGAAACAAAACAAATGTTAATATTGTAGAGTTATGGTAATTCAAAACTATTGATTATTTAATTAATTAATTTTTTTTATTTTATTTGTTAAGTATTAAATTGCATAGTTTTTCATTAGATTACTAATTTTTGAATTAATAATTTAATTGGGACAAAACTAATTTCGTAATTA
Organism: Limnanthes douglasii subsp. nivea; assembly: GCA_036936605.1. Classification (NCBI taxonomy): domain Eukaryota; kingdom Viridiplantae; phylum Streptophyta; class Magnoliopsida; order Brassicales; family Limnanthaceae; genus Limnanthes; species Limnanthes douglasii. The sequence continues at coordinate 218,081,253 of JAUPFV010000004.1, forward strand.
TTAAAAGTATATTTTAATGGTCATCTTTTATATCAAACTATTGAAATATATTACAAAAATAATTATGTAGCTAATTAATTTAATCATATTATTTTTATTTATGATTTTATATAATCTGGAAATAGATTTTTATTTATTTTGTATAACAAATGGTTTGTAATTAAAAAAAGAACCTACTTGCTTAGAAAAATTATAAATAAAAATCGTAATTTATAAACTTTCCACTTTTTAAATAAATTGAAAATTAAATTAGTTATACAATTAATTAGTTAGAAAAATTGAAAATTAAACTGCATATTTAACTTTAGAAAAATGAAATTAAAATCTGAATTTTAAATTATAGTGTATTGATTAAAAGCTTGAGAAAACAACATTTAATTCTAAATTGAAATTTAAAATATTTTGAAAACTTGTTTATAGATTAACTACTATGTTTTTAATGAAAATATTGAATAAAAATATATATATATTACCATATTAACGAATATAAAAGAAAGGTGACTGCCATAATAAACATGAGGGTAATAGTGTCTTCAAATTTTTCTAATCTCAATAACCATTAATAAGCATTACTATTTATGAAACTGAAATAATCATTAGCAAGAAAAGCTACTATTTAATGCTTCCTAACCGGTGCCCATGGCACCGGTTAGCATAACCCTTAAGATAAATATAGTAATTTACTATTTATTACGAGTAAAGAATAGTTTAGATTTGTTGAGAAAGTCAAAGCGCACTTTTATTTGGCGCTATGCACTTCTTTCTGCTACTTGTGGATGTTGATTGTTTTCCGGGTTTTAGGAAAAATAAAAAATTAAGTGTATTTTTTTTATGGAAAATGTTAACCGGTGTGGAAAAGCACTGGTTAAGAAAAAAAAAATTGTTTTTATTTAAAAGTTTTTTTTTATATTAAATAGTATAAATTTAACTAAATTTAAATATTTAATAATATAATATTTTCCAAAATATTAATTAAATAATTTTAAGAGTATTCTTAAGTTAACTGCTTCTCTATTTTCTATTTGATAGTAAATAAATTTATTTTTTATTAAAAAACGTTTTGTATATTTACAGATTTTAGTTTAAGAAATTATACTTATCTAAACAATTACGGTTTATTTATTCTTTTTTCTTGTTTTCTTTTATCCCAAAAAATAAAATAACCATTTTAATTATAAAAAAAAGATTCTTCTAACAAGTGCTGTATATTTACAAGTTTTAATTTAAAAAATTGTACTTATTTAGGCAGTTACGATTTATCTATAAATACTATTACCTTTTTTTTTTCCTTTTATCTCAAAAAATAAAAATAACCATTTTAATTATAAAAAGAGTTTCTAGTGAAAAACTCCGGATATTTACAAATTTTAAAAATTATACTATTTATTCCGTTACCGTTTATTTATAATATGTTTTTGTTTTTTTTCTTTTATCTCAAAAAATAAAATAACCATCTTGATTATACGCTAACAGATGTAGAAATAATAATCTATAATTATAATCTCCTACGTTTACTAAAAATATAAAAAAAATGGTTAGCATAACTTTCATTTAGCATAATTATTTTTAGTTATAATTTTTTTTGGTGTGAAAAATATTAAATAAAATAAAATATGTTCATACAAGTACCTAGAGCATACCCCGAAGAGTTATAATCGATATAAGGAGGTCGATAGACAGGACTCTGCTAAAACAAACATAGTAGGAATGACAGAAACAACAGAGATAGACTAGAGTATCTAAATTAATGTTACAAGGGCTAATCGGACCGACATAGAATAACTCCAAAGAAGTCCACACCAATGGAAGACAACGGACGAGACCGAGGAGGAGAGGACCTGCAATTAAAATAGAAGAATAAATAAATAAATAAACTCAGTTAAAAGCGGTTAGATAGGCCAGCCAATCTTGGTGTCATAGAATCTAAACCGAAGATCATAGAAGATTCGGTGAGAAACCAGAGAGGCATTGGCTGGAAGGGAACCAAAAATTCTTGAGTTCCTCTCCTTCCATACGCGATAAATTACCACGTCAAAGCAAAAGCGCCAAATATGACGGTTTCGAGAGTGAGACCAGTTTGACGCCTCACAAACCCAAGACTACCAACACGAAGCGGAAAAAGGAAAACCTAGTTTTGAACTAGCAAAGGTCTAAATACTCTGAATGAAACTACATTAAGAAAGGAGCTGAACAATAGTTTTAGAAGCATAGTTGCATATGACACAATCAGATGGGGTATTGAAACCCCAACTGAGAAGCTTATCTTTGGTCGAAAGTTTGCCCAGGATAGCGAGACGTAAGATATATGAGTGACGAGGAATATTGAATTTATTCCATACCAACCTGGCCCACCCCACAACAGGGGCAGGCGTGCGAATAGCGTTATATGTATCCTTGATTGTGAAGTTGTTGCAGCCAGCCTTCGCAATTCAAAAAGGAACATCATAGAAGTTGATGTTAGGAGGGGGCATGGTGAGGATGAGGTTGTTTATCTCCAGAAGATTAGATCGACTTCTAGCTCTAGCCGGTCTGATGTTTGGAGGCCAATTCCAATTACCATCGAGAATGATATCTGATACCTTGAGGTTTTCCCCGAGCCGGGAATCCTTGATGATATTGGTACCATAGTGCGAAGCAAGAGAGGCAGAGAGGAGCCATGGGTCATACCAGAAGGAAGTACTCGAACCATTTCCAGTAGCAACCCTGTACAAATTACTAGCCAACGGGCGAAGACGAAGAATTTTCCTCCAAATCCAAGAAGCGGATGAACTATAAAAAGATCCCATAAATTATTATTATTTATTTATTCTATTTTTATCCAATCACACCAGATGGAATGACTGTTATTACTAATAATAGACCAGAGATGCTCAAGGACAGCCACCTGATTCCAGATTTTAAAATCCAGTATCCCAAGGCCGCCCGATTTTATGGGAGAGGTGATATTAGACCACAACACCGTTATAGATATCATGACCAACAATATTCCAGGTGGATTTGAAGAAACTGGAATTAAAACCATCAGGACTAGACGATTTATTACTATCAATACTGAAAATGGCAGACTTAATCTCCTCGTTAGTGAGTGCACGAATCATTGAGGTTTTGTCAATATTACTAACTTTAAAGGAAAGAAGAGAGGAGACTTTCTCCAACCCCGGATAACCAGTAGGATACCTATTATAAGGGAGTCCTCAAAATAACTCACAATGACCTTAGAAACACTAGCTGGAGTTGAAAAAGTGATACCTTGGTCATTATTGATAAAAATAATTTTGTTACGGAAAAGACGGGTTTTTATACTGTTATGGAAAAATTTGGTATTTTTATTACCAAGCTTATCCGGTTTTCTCTAGATTTTTGCTTGAGGAAAGATTCTTCAGCACGACTAAGAAAGATGAAAGTCATAGAAGCCTCAACTTCTTTGGTGACAAGGGTAGGGTTAAGGGAGTCGAGGGCGAGATTAGATTGAGCTTGAAAAAGAATGTTTTGAGCATTAGAAACCCTTAGAACTAATGTCTCTAAACTCCTTACGATTGAGACAAGCAAGCTCATGCTGAAGACGATTGAGTTTATCAGTGACAAGACTCATACGAGAGGAAAAGATAGGAAAATTCCAGCTTTTGGAAACAATGTTTTTGAACTAAGGATGGGATTGCCACATGTTAAAGAATTTGAATTAATTTTAATGTCTTTGACGGGGGAACCCAAGATTTAGGGTGTCAGTAGTGTGATCAGAGGAACAGAGAAAACCAAAGTGAGCGAATGACATTGAAAATAGATCGTCCCAGTCAAGGTTGACTAGAACACGATCAATTTTGGAAAGGATGGGATGAGTAGGCTATTTATTAAATCAAGAGAAGAGGAATCCAGTGGATCGGATATCACTGAGCTCACTGAGGTAGCAGCATTTATTGAAGTCATCAATTGCTGATGACCAGTTTTCGGAGGAGCCTAGTCGCTCCTCCGATGACGAATGGCATTGAAATCCCCCAGGGAGACCCAGGGGATGCCCTGATCTTGCTTGGAAATGGTTATTAAATCATTCCAAAGATGAGTACGATCCTGAGCATCATTAAATGCACAGATCTACTTGTGGCATTGAAATTATGGCACTTGGTCATGTAGTGAATATACTGAGAGGATTGGGATAACCTAGAAATAGTGATAACACTAGGGTTCCAGATAATCCAAATTCTACCAAGAGGATGAGAGGAGTGATTGGTAATAACATGCCAAAGTGGAACCATATACCTAATAATAGACTCGACTTTAAAAAGTTGGACTTTTGTTTTAACTAAAATTAACAATGAGATACTATTACTAATAATGTAATCAGTAACATCTTTTTGCCTAACAGGATCATTGAGACCCCGCACATTCCAAGAAGCAATATTCATAAATAAATAAATAAATAAAAGACTTACAGTGCATCAAACGATGGTCTTGTTGGAGGATAAAACCCATATTACCGAATGCGATGACGCTAGAAGAGCGAAACCTCTTAAAAGGTGAATCCACTTTTTTATTATTTCCAACAACTTTGATCTCTTCCAATGAATCTGAAGAATTTTTTTTTGCTGGAAACGAACCAACCTGTTTCATCAAATCCAAATCTAAAATCTTAAGTTTGTCACATCCAAACAAATAACTTACCAAAAACGTATAATAATTTATATATAACATTAAATTATTTATAAGAAAAATAAAAAATAAAAATAAAAATAATTAAAATAATTAAAATAAAAATAAGAAGCACCCACTATATAAATCACATGCATACCCATGTGATTTAATAATGGGACCACCAAAACAAAAGCATGAATTAAAATCAAATTTGTAGAAGTAAATTTAATATTAATTCGAAAGATTGAGGAAATGTTAAAGCGGCTTTAACTCCTTCACGTGCTTTGAGGACGACCTCACAAACAGGAAAAGCTGTCGAAAGAAAGCTAACGGAACAGATTCCATAATAACTTCATGTCTATGTATAAAGCAAAAGAAACCCAATAAAAGGTTTAAGTCTTGCCGGAGCCGAACAAGAATCAACTCCGATCTTGAAACCACACTCGACACTCGATTTAACCAGAGTCGGTTGCTACACCGAGCCAACTTATAACCGAACCAATCCCGACTCTGTACTGGACTAGACCGTAACCATATCCGACATTGAACTAAAGTCGAAAAACCAGCAACACTCTCACGGCACCTGTCACTCTCAACCGGAGCCAACCCTAGAGAAGGCTTGAGCAAGCCTACCGAAAAAGAAAGATGAATCGTCAAAAGGATAACTACAAACCTCATTTCCAGCGAATCTGGCAGATCTGAGTCGATAACTCTCGCTGCCAACGAAAATAATAAAACCGAAGAAGGAAAGAAGTGCGTCGAGATAGAATGGAACACTCGAATCTGACGATACTCGAGATCGGCAAAGCAGCCTGAACCGGTGAAAGAAATAAAAACGTAAAATATTATGCCTGACACCCGAAGAAAAACTAAAACGATAACGTTATCGGTTTATTACCGTCGGAGGAGGAAGAGAGGGGAGAGGCTTTTCTCTCTCTAATTTTTTAGTTTTGGAGAGAGGCTTACAAATTTGTTATAGGAAAATTATATAAGACTTCAATATTAAGTTACAAATTATTAATTAAAATAAATTATGGTTGTATTTTTTTAATTTTTTTATTTAAATTTTAAAAACTAGTACTTTTTTAAATGATAGTTACAAAATAAAAATATCATTAGTTTTTTAACACGAACAAAACTAAATGCATAAATAATTTTATTTTTTTAATTTTATTATTCACAAAAGAGTTAAACTTCGTTTGACATTTCGAATTTCTATTTCTCATTTTGCATTTCTCACTTAAGAAAAAAAAGATATTAACCATATTTTCACAATTTTTATTTTTCATTTTTTTAGTTTCAAATTTCAAACTTTAAAACAATTAAGTTTGACCTTATTTTCACATTTTACATTTTCATTTTCGGTTTCACATTTATATGTGAAGTTTCGATTTCGATATCGTATGCAAATATTGTTATTGTAGTTAAACCGATATAGATATTTAGAATTCCATAAATTACCGCAAAACATTTTTAAATTTGATTTTTTTTATTTAATTCTGAAAAAAGCTAAAAAATAAATCACCCAGTCTTAAAAATTTATTATGTGAAATCAATTTTTTGTTTTGATTTAAACATGAAATCGATATCTTGTTCACTCGTTCGGTTTTGGATTTAAAATAGAAAAAGCTTTAAAAAAACTCTATACGTGAATCTTGTTTTGGAAAAATACACGGTTTTATAATAAAAACATGAGAGTATTAATTTGTTTTTAGGCTATATATATTGGTATATAGTTTTTCTAAAAAAAATTAATCATTGAAAGAAGTTGAATTTTAAAATTTTGAACGTTACATGTGTGATCCTTTTTAAAATTTTCAATAAAAAAATTTATTTTTGTAAGAAAATAAAAATGTGCACTTATTTCTGACGGTACATAATAGACATTTTAGATAGGGTGAAGCTATTTTTTCCATCAATTTTTTTTTAATTTCCCCATAAATAAAAATAAACTCCGCTTTGTTATTTCCTCCATAAAGAAAATAACATATTTATCTTTTTTTTTTCAAACTCATTGATTCTCCAGCAACTCTATTGATTTCTACCACCATCCCAACTATCTCCATCATATTAACTTATACACACCCAACCAGTCCTATTAGCTTCTCACATCAATCCTTCATAAACCCTAACCCTAGCCTAGCCACTATAAAGACGGTCTCCTCTTCAAGATTTCTCTTCTAATCTTGAAAAACAACAAACCATGGCCAACTACTCGATTTCTCTTTTAATCTTGACAAAAAAATGGTAGTCTCTCGAATTCGTCTAAGGTAAAAATCATTCGTTCTTTTAAAAAACAACAACACTTAAAAATGCACAATTGTTTAATAAAACAGTTAAAATGCACCTAATTCCGAGACGGCATCTCGGAATTAGTTGTTTTCCGCTAAAACCTGCACAAATCGGGATTTTCGAAAATATATTTTTATAACAGAGATTCTCAAGTTACATGAATGTAAAACTAAAAACAAGATTAAATTATCTTGTTGGTTGATTGGGTGATGTTCTCTAGTGTTAAATCTTTAGTTTTGGTGTTTTCCTCTTCAATGAGTAATCTTTAAGAAATTTGAAGTTTTTTTTTTGTTTTTAGGTTTTAATTTTAGAAGTTAAATCATATGTGTTGGATTTAATTCGGCTAAATCATGTGTTTGTTGATATAAGAGTTTCATAATGGTTAATTACATCAAAATTATAAATTAGAAGGTAAAATGAGAACAATATAATAAAAGCAAGTAATAATTCTTTTTTTTCATTTTGAAATATAAAGAAAATAAAAAATGTGATGGAGGAAATAGCTCTACCCTTTTAGATACATTCACTACGTACAGCGAATACGAAGTCATATTGAAGGTTACCGTCGGAACGAAATCCTTTATCCTAAATATAAATAAAATGTATTGTTGGTACATGCGTTCGTCCTGATAGGCGTAGCAAAAACAAACATCTCCCAAATTTTAAAATTTTAGATCGGTTAAATTATATTAAATCGACTAAAAATGTTGGTTTTTTTTATAAAATGATTTCGAACACGATTTTGAATGGTAAATCTAACAATTATATATATTTGATTATATGAATTTGCATGTGTTTTGGTAACAGGGGCAGTCTTTTTCTCTGAGTTTCCCCATTGAGATTAAAAATATTCATCTAGCCAAACACGGCAGTGACTCTGGTGTTTATGATTCTGAAGGAAGGTACTACTACATTAAAATATTGAATAAAAGATTATAATAAAACTAAGTTCATATAACAAATAATAATATTTTTAAACTCACATTGATTTACAGATTTGACCCTGTGAAATTCGAGGAGCTTTTCAAGAAGCATGCAAAATCAAACTCAAATGCTTTAACGGGAGATGAAGTAATGGCAATGCTCAAGTTTAACAGAGAACCTAAGGACTATGGTGGATGGTTTGTATATTAGTTTAATATAATTATAATTATAATTATAATAGTAACTATTATTAATTATAATAGTGATAATTAAATAGTAATAGTATTGTTATTACAGGGTAGGTGCTTGGTCTGAATGGAAGATATTACACATGCTAGCTAAAGACAAAGATGGTCTGCTGCATAAAGACACTATCAAATCTGTTTACGATGGAAGTCTATTTGAAGTGATGGAGAAGCAACACTTATCAGGTAAAAACAAATAGAAAGTGGATTAATAAAATACTTTGATACCCTAAAATTGTTATTGCTTTTGCTTTTGCTTTTCGCTTTTCTGTGATGGATTGTTACCCGTAGTTGTTGGGATTGTTGTTACTATATTCGTGAGAAATATTTCCCATGAAATGATAAAATATACATTATTTCGTCATCAAATTGTAATTATCAATTTTTATCATATTTTAATAAAAAGTAATTGGTAACACACAGACCATTATAATTCAAGATACATAATGGCTATATTTCACATGGTTGACCACGATCATCTAAAAGACACATGCTACGAAATAATAAAAAACCATAGTATAGCGGTATTCATTGTTTAATTATTTACATGTGTTTTAAATGTCTATCCATTATCTTTTTTTTAATGAAGGGCTATATTGATTAATAGGGAAAACCCAAGCTAATTTAGGCAATATTACAAAAATTTGAAATTCTAAACGCTAACCAAAACCGGGAAAAACCATCTTCTTCACCAAACCAACCCTAATTCACAAACCAACCCTAATTCACAAATTCAGCCCTAATCAACAAGCCTCAGATACCCCAAATTGAGGCTCTCCAAGAGGGTAATAGCCTTTAACTTCGAAGGAGCCTCGAAACCATTGAAATCAAGCTCATAATGGATCTTCAATGTCTCCTTGGCCACCCAATCAGCTCCATGATTCTGTTCCCGGAAAACGTGCTTCATCACCATCTCCGATTTGATAAGGCTCCTGCAGCAACTCAATAAAGAATCAAGATACCAAGGAGACCTACCAAAGGACAAGAGACTGACCAGGACCTGGGAATCAACTTCAACGTCTACTCTCTCCAGCCCCATATTGCTGCACAGCCTCAGACCATCCAACAAGGCTCGACACTCTGCTATCAATGGAGTTCCTTTGCCGTACAGTCTGCCACAACCTCTGATAATAGCACCATTCCAGTCTCTTATCAAAACACCACCAGCAGCTTCATGAGCAAAGGTACAGGCACCATCCTTAGTATAGCTTCCCCAGTGCTTTGATTTTAGAACGTTCGAGTTGTCCAAACTAGTTAGAATGTAGATGATTTGCTTAATGACAGAAGCAGCATTTGTGTTTTCATTGCCTAATTTCTTCTTGTTCCTACCTGACCAGATGGACCAAGCAATAATAGCTGGAAGAATCGTGAAAATATCACAGCTTCTTTGAGCAGCCCAGTACCATCTCGTGATTATGTGAGGAAACGTCATGTGAGATTGGACCTGAACCTTGAAGATTGCACTGAAGTGGAGCCAAACAGCCCACGCTTGAGGACACTGCACAAAGACATGGTTAGTAGTTTCTACTTCATTGCAGTGAATACACTTAGAAGCCAACTGAATTTTCTTCGTTTGCATAACATCATCAGTAGAAACCCACTTGTGAAGCACCCTCCATAACAAAAACGAGCACTTTTTTGGAGTCACAGCATTCCAAGACTTGGTATAAATGCTAGTGACGGTGCCCTTGTTTCTGATATGATTGTAAGTGTCCTTTGAGTTAAACCTACCATCCTTAGACAGTGACCATAACATCATGATTATTAGAGAGAGTAATCTCCCTAATCTTGTTAATCTCAGTAACAGTCACTCTAGTACTGAGCCTATCAAAGTCCCATGAACCATCAGACCAGAAATCCCTGACCAGATCATTAGCAGAGCCCCAAAGCAACCTTCTGTCATTATCACCAATTACTTTGATGAAGGGGGTGTCAGAGCACCATCTATCATACCAGAAGCTCATACTCCCCTGACCAGGAAGCCAAAAAACATAGTCCTCAGCTTTCTCCCTTGCAGAAATAACACGATTCCATGCTTTAGACTTAAGACTGAGAGATATAGCCAGAATAGGATGAATATTATTCCTGCAATAAATCGATAACATGTAAGTAGCCCAGAAAGATTTCTGCATTCTGGAGTTATACCATAACTTCATAGAATAAACCAACTGCACATCCTTAAGCTTCTTGAGGTTAAGGCCTCCTTCATTAGTAGGCTTACACAACCTTTCCCATCTGGCCCAACTAACAACTCTTTTATCATTCTTGCTTCCCCACAGGAACATATTCAACAGAGTTTCAAGTCTATTGATAATGCCAACAGGCAGGAGAGAATGTTGCAGATAATAAACTGGAAAAGCAACCAGAACAGTTTGGATCAACAACAACCTGCCAGCAAATGATAAGTGCAACTTATCCCAGTCCATGATTCTACTTCTTACCTTGTAAATTAAGCTTTCAAAGTGAGCTATTCTTGAACTAATAGCAATAGTAGAGCCAAGATATGTAAAAGGAAGAAATGTATGATTAATGTTCCATAAATCTTCAATAATAGCTATCTGATGATGTGCCATTTTATTGGATACAATTATCTTAGACTTAGCAGTGTTTATTTCCTGACCAGAGACAATTTGATAATGGTCTAAAACACCTTTAACAGCTGCCATTGTCTCCACCCTTCCATTAGCAAATACCATGAAATCGTCTGCAAAAGCAAGACAAGCAATATTTTGATCACTTATGGTCTTGTACCTGAATAAGCTGTTGCCATTAGAAGTAAACTTAATAGCCAGAATCAAATATTCTTCAGCCAGGATAAATAGACTTGGGGAAAGCGGATCCCCTTGTCTAAGCCCTTGAGTGTTAGCAAAATAGCCAGTTGGCTCACCATTCACCAAAATAGAAGAGCAAACCTTGCTAATACAATTGCCAATGAGATCAGAAACCTTAGTATCAAAACCAAAAAGCCTCAGAACTTTGAAGAGAAACACATGATTCAGCTTATCAAAAGCTTTAGTCATGTCAGTTTTAACAATAACATTGCCAAACCTCTTGTTCCTATTAATATCAAAGCACAACTCTTGAGCCAAAAAGATAGAATCATGGATACACCTCCCCTTTAAAAACCACATTGCTCCACAGAAATAAGCTTAGGCAATATCTCAGCCATTATGTTATTAATGATCTTCCCTACAATTCTAGAAAACATTGTAGTTAAACTAATAGAACGAAAGTCCATCCATCTATTAGGATTGTCATTCTTTGGGATTAAACAAATCAACGTAGCCTTCACTCCCTTAGGCAGACTATAACCATTGAAGAAACCCTTAACAACATTACTTAAGTCACTGCCCACAACAGCCCAACATTTCTTATAAAACTCACCATTATAGCCATCAGGCCCAGCAGCAGAATCCGAATTCAAAGACTTAATAACATCAAAGATCTCCTCATTACTAGGGACACAAGAAATACTATAGTTATCTTCCTCAGAAACTAACGAAGGGATCACATCCATTAAGAAAGAATCAGTCACCTCATTGACAGGAGGAGCAAGCAAAGTTTTGAAATAATCAACAGCAGAACTACCAATGTCCTCCTTAGAGGATAGCCACTGATCACCAACCTTAATTCTGTGGATTCTATTTCTTTTAATTCTCCTCCTCACAAAGCTATGATAAGCCTTAGTATTCCTGTCAGAATCCTTCAACCAGGACACATGAGCCTTCTGCCTCCAGAAACTCTCTTCCCTATCAAGAAGCACTAAATGATTCTGCCTAGCCTCCTCCAAAGCACTTCTATTTTCATCATTAGTGACATTTTGAAGAAGCACCTCCTTGGCAATGATACTTTCTTCAGACCTCTTGATAGAATCAATAACATTCCCAAAAGTACTCCTATTTCAAGCCTTTAAAGCAACCTTCAATCTCTGCTGCTTAATCCAAAAAACCATTACAGGATTCCTCACATCATTATCAACATTAGAAGACCAGCTCTCTTTAACAGTCCTCAAGAAGTCAGGGTGAGAAACCCACATATTTAGAAATCTAAACGAAGCTTTAGGCCTTTCAAAACTAGAGGCAACCTTAATAAACAAAGGACAGTGATCTGAACAACTTCTAGCAAGATAAGACACTGCAGTATAGTCAAAGAATTCTAACTAAGAAGAACTATATAAAACACGATCTAGCCTCCTCCACTTGTTCCCATTGGACCAGGTATAAGGGCAACCAGAATACCCAGCATCAATGAACCCACAATCCATAATAAGGCCATTGAAGTCATCCATACCCCTTTGATTAATGGTAGAGCAAGACACTGCTCTTGAATACTAGAAATAATATTAAAGTCGCCAAACATGATCCATTCACAACTACCAACATCAAGGCTTCTAATTGAATCCCAAAGCAACAACCTTTGATCCCTTCTACACTTTGCATACACAACAGAAACATAAAACTCCTTACTCATAGAAGAATGACTGACCTTTAAATGAAGCAACTGCTCACTGTCAAAAACCACATCAACACTGTAATCCTGATGCCAAAACACCCAAATCTTGTTATTCTTATTACACCTGAACCCAGATAACTTCAACTTCCTGGCAACAATATTCATTTTATCAGCCTTCACAAAAGGCTCTTGAACAGCAACAAAACTAGCCTTTTCAGAAACAAACAGAGACTTTAATCTTTGCATCGTTTCCTTATTAGCAAGCCCTCTTGCGTTCCAGTTAATCATTGTAATGGTCATTGATCAGGAGGCAGCTTATGGGATCTTTTGAGCTTCATAATTTTAGATGAAACCGGTCCCTTAGAACTCCATATTTTAGACACTTTCTTAGGCTTCTGAATATCATTCCTTCTATCCTTCTCTTTGCCAAACTTGTCCTTAACAGGAGAAGAAACAAGGCTACCATCATGTTTCGGGGAATCATGGACATCATCACTCAATATTTCAAACATATTCTTTCTTTCTAAAGTCTTCAACGCATCAATCATATCCTCCTCATTAGCAGGAACAGAAGACCCATTATTCTCTCCAGTTACAACTCTTCTAAGGGTACAATTATCAGACTCCATATCATCATGTAAAGAATCTGCAGCCTTGTCAACAACTATAGACCTTAACAGACGATTAGTACCATTTCTATTACCAACCTTAGTGTGAACCACCTGATCAGAGAACGCATTTGAATTTTGAATATTCACACCCTCCTTCTGAGAACAAGAGACCTGATCAGAAGCAGTCCCTTTATCTTGAACATTCACTAACATCTTTTCACTAGACAACAATTTCTTGCAATTATCATTCGAATGCCCAATGTGAGCACAATGACTACAATACATTGGAATACTGTCATACACCAGATAGATCCAGTAACCATCAGAATCTCCAAATTTTAGCTGCATCTTTCGAATCAAAGGCTTTGAAATATCCACTTCAACCCAAACTCTACAACAATTCTACCTAGCCCTATTAACAGTAGGAACCCAGACCTTTAACGGAGTTCCCAAAACTTTCGCAACTTCATTAATTGTAGGCTTATTGAACAAGAACTCAGGCAGACCTGGAAGAGAAACCCAAACCGGAGTAAATGGACATTCAAGGTTAGGATCGAATCCAGGAGTCCACTTCAACAATCTCATTGTCTTACTGCCCAAGACCCACACATTTCTTGACCAAAGCCTCATGAAATCATCAAACTCATTAAACTCCATAAATATATGCCTGTAATCCCAGACCGAGACACTGTACCTTCCAGCAAATTTGAATTTCGACAAGAAATTTCTAAACGTCTCAATTGGCGGTTTACCAGATGCAAATTTAGCAATTAAAGTGTGTTTAGAAATCTTCAACAATCTTTCCTTGTCTTCAACGTCAAACATTATCACAGGAAACTCGTCTTGCAACGAAACAGAAACTTTTGAGTGTTCAAAATCAAGGTTCTTGTTTTTCAGAGTATCCGCATAAGAACCTTTCTTGACTTCATCAACCTTCTCTTTATTCCCTTCTTCAAAAATCGGATTCGAAATGACGTTGCAATCAACACCCAAAGATCTGTTTCTACCACTCTCTGTTTTCCATCTTGAGTTTGAACAGATTTCCTTAGCAAAGGAAACTCAACAGATGAACCAATCTTAAGATTATCAGCCATAATCGATACCCAGAAACAAACTTGCTCAGAGAACAAAGAATCAGAGAACGAAATTGTTCAAAGAAAATGACTCTGTTCTTGTTTAAGAACAGAGCTCCTCCACGAAAGCTTTTTCATCTTTTCAAAAATATTAGTTGGCCTCCAATTTTTTGTTCAAATATCTATCCATTATCACTTATGAAACATATTTATTTACCACAATAATTTATTACATTCTTAAAACTCAAATAGCAAACTATTTTTACTAAATCTCGAAATCACTTTAACTTTACACAAAACTATCCTAAAACTTCGAAAAACAAACCAAAAAAAATCTTTATTATTATTTTTGTTTTTTTTTATTTCTAAAATCAAATATAGCCAAACAAACAACGAAAAAAGGTTATTCATACTATAATACATGTGAAAATGTTCATGGAAGGTGTATTATTACTTTCATCTTTTATGTAAATTTATCGGTTCAAATAGTAGGGAAGAAAATTGGTAGCGAAGCGGAAATAGAAGAAACAGACAACGATAAAACCCTAACCCTAGATTAGAGAAATAAGGAGACTCAAAATAATAATTCTAAAAATTCAATTAATCAAAGTCTGACGGTAAAGTAGGGTATAAGATGCTTTATATAGTATGACCCAAAACCCCAATTTCAAATAAGGAAAATTACATAAATATTTTCAAATAAAATAAATAAATAAAATACTGCAAAAATATTAAAACGGGTTTTCGAAGGCTTCACATGTCGAATCTGGGTATCAAACTTTGTGACAAAGTCACATTTTTTAAATCTGATTGGCTCGTCAAAATCTTAGATTTGAGTACCTGTTTAACCCAATTCTGATACCTAGGAAAGAAACCAGTCTGTTCGCAGCCTTCGCTACATCATCCTTCCCCGGTTGGGAAGAATTCGACCTCGAATTCGAAACGTTAAAACATTGAAAGAACTGAAAAAATATTAGCGTATTCACCGCCAATTTCAATTGATACCAGCATAAAGGTGTGATAGGTGAGAATCAGAATGTTGCAACCCTTTTCAAGAAGTGGTTTCTCAGCTTTGTCCCTTTTTACCATGTCCTCGACATTACTATGATCAGCAGTAACAAGATATACTTCACCCACTTGTTCTATGTCTGTTTTATAAACCCATTTACTAAGCACAATACCCTTGCTCGTGTAAAAAGTTGTTGTCTTTCCAGTTCCAAATTGTGCTTGCTGTATCACACCAAGACCCTTGCAGAAAGTAACAATTCCTCTTTGTTGAATATTAGATGACTTCTCAAGTTCTTCAGAGTATATTTCTGCCAGCAGATTCAAAACACTGCAATCTTCTACTTTTAACTTGTTACTCTTTCTTTTATTTTCCGAACAATCACACAAAACTCCTCCAGGTTCTATTACAAAACCTAATCTTTTATCCATTAAAACACTATTCTTTTCTTTTATCAATTTACTCATAATCTCAAACACAAAAATATCATCTTCCATTTTCCAATACGACAACATGTATCCACTGAAAACCGAATCAAATGTTTGATTTTAGGATAACATAAAATACCTGGAAGATGCATCTCCACAATAAAATCTGCTAGTTTGCAGTGCTTCTTCAATAGAAGGTCTGAAGCGATGTAGTCTGGTGTATTGAAGCCTGAGACAATATCTCGATCTACAAGTTTCTCCTCAATATCAATTAGATCTTCATCATCCCAATCATCATCATACTCATCGTAGACTGTTTTGTCAAATACCAACCCAGATACATCTTCAAAAATATGTGTATCATAAACTGGTTTATCAAACATGGAGTCAGACACAGTTTTAGCATCACAACTAAGATCGGCAGTTGGTGCAATTTGAGCATGAAACTCCTTAACTGGTGGTGGTTTTGGAGACATTACTCTAGATGACACCAATATAAACTTGATACCATATTTCATAAAACTGTATCGATTTGTTCTACTATCATAAGTATAATTTCCCTTAAATTGCCATGGACTTCCTAAAACTAGATGGCAAACGTCCATGGGAACTACGTCACATCATTCTGTATCTTTGTAATTACCAACAGAAAATGCAATTTGACACTGTTTAGAAACTATTACCTCAGTGTACTCTATCAGTCCTGACAGTATGTATGGGTATGGAAGAGCTTCAGTCTTCAACGCCAGTTTCTGAACAGCCTCCTCTGAAATCAGATTCTCATAGATATCTGAATAAATTACAAATTTGAAAATTCTTCCTCCGATTGTGCAGGTAGACTGGAAGATGTCGTTCTCTATTATAGCATTCAAATCAAGAGGTACCCGGAACATGATTCCTGTATCTGCGTAGCAAGAATTGTTAGGCTCTGATACCAATATGGTAGCGAAGCGGAAATAGATGAAACAAACAACGATAAAACCCTAACCCTAGGTTAGAGAAATAAGGAGACTCGGAATAATAATTCTTAAAATTTAATTAATCAAAGTCTGACGGTAAAATAGGGTACAAGATGCTTTATATAGCATGATCCAAAACCCTAATTCCAAATAAGGAAAATTACATAAAACCCTAACCCTAGGTTAGAGAAATAAGGAGACTCAGAATAATAATTCTCAAAATTCAATTAATCAAAGTCTGGCGGTAAAATAGGGTACATGATGCTTTATATAGCATGATCCAAAACCCTAATTCCAAATAAGGAAAATTACATAAATGTTTTCAAATAAAATAACACAAAAATATTAGAACTGGTTTTCGAAGGCTCTACATGTCGAATCTGGGTATCAAACTTTGTGATAAAGGCACATTTTTTAAATCTGATGGGCTCGTCGAAATCTTCGATTTAAGTACCTGTTTGACCCAATTCCGATACCTAGGAAAGAAACCAGTCTGTTCGCAGTCTTCAATACATCAAAAATGATGTTCATTGTCAGTCCATTACGAAATATGGTTTTGAAGACCCGGAAACATGGTATCATTACGTGGCACAATGTATAATGTTTGGTTTCGCATGAAAGTTGTTCGGAATATTTTGCTAACACGTGGTATATGAGAGATGCAAAACTTTATACCATTAGGCTTGCAAAACGTATTCTGTGAGGCTTCATAACTCAGCTGTAAGAAATATTTCACAAATAATTTTTTTTTTCAGGCTTCGCATTTTCATGACAACAATTTTGAAACATTTTCTAATTGACTTCCACAACCAAGAAAAATTATAAAAAAAAGATTTGTTTCAGAATTTATTTATCCCATGTTTCACACTTCCCATGGAATTCGTCAGGATGTGGCAAAATTCTGAAGGTATTGCGCCATTGTGGTGGTGAATAACTCGTGAGAATCGTACGATTTGGTGAATTCCACATACAGTGCTAGGAGTTTGACGCATATTATTTTGTTTATGTTCCATACTGCTAATTATATACACTATTTCGCCAAATCTCTAATTTAATATATTTGTCCCAACATACAATTGATCTGTATTTTTTCAGCATTTGTTATTTTTGTGTTATGTTATAACACTTCTAGTGAAATATTAACTTTAGATGTTTGTTCTTATCATTTTCCAACCTAGTAATATTACAGTTTATATATCATTTTATATTTAATACACATGTCAAAACTCATAAATCTTATGTGTGAAACCTATAGTATGTAGGTTGCGAAACAAGGCAAACTAAAACTTTGAAACCTACAATTGTTGCAGATACTGTGGTTGTACATATATCCTATGTGCGAAACATTGGTTGTACATATGTAATGGAAGATCATTTAGTTCACGCACGTCTTTATATCGTTTATTCAATATTTATTTTATTATTTAGTTTTGTATTTTTTTAATCTTTTAACTATCAATGATTATGTAAGTCAAAATATGTGGTGGCAGACTTTTACTAACTAATATCAATTTAAAAATAATAAATTATTCGTTTGGCCGTTTATCATTGTCTGTAAGGATTCTGATATTTCGACAATGGAAATCTATTTGACGTAATGATCGATTGTTCACTAGAGTTCAAAGATTTAACAAAATATTATTACATTGTTTATTTTAATACTCATTTACTATATTCTTTTAATATTTCAAAACCTATTTAGTTCAATTATGAGATGCACTAACCTTTACAAAACATGTATTATAGTTCTTCAAGCGAAACTAATAGTTACTATTGACAGTGTAAGAGATTTCCGGAAGGTGTTTCCGTAATAAAGAAAATAAATAAACTTTGGATAACATTTAATGAGATAATTGAGCTACTTGGATATTAGTTATAGAGAGAGAAGATTTGACAAGAGTAGTTCAAAGTGTAAATTCTATAATAATCAATCTTAAAGCCTAAAATAAGGCTTTATATAGCCTTTTCAGCCCAATGGGCTTATATGGTCCATGAGATCATTTGGATAATCCAAACTCATATAACTCAAACTCATTATTTCATAAAATATCGGCAATATTATATATTTATTATATCAACACTAAATAGTAAATTCTGGTCCAATTTGTGAAACGTAGTTTACTAAATGTTTGTTAAACGTAGTTTACTAAATATTTGTGCAACATGTTATAAATGATACTATTTCTATGAAAATTATTATTTTATGTTGCAAAATATGATATACAATTTGATTATTAAATGAAATATCATATTTATCTCTCATGGTGAATTCTCTATTAAGGTTATTTGTCTCAATTTTTTCAGTATATAAGGGCTTCCTTTCTTAACAGTTTATTTCCATATGTCATTTGAGTAATCAAATAGTTACCCGAATTTTAATGTTTTTGCCTTCATGTTGTATAGTTGTCTAGTCTACCAAAAATGAAAATTGTATTTCAATGCGACTTATGTCAAGTACAACTATTTGTCAAATACAAGTTCCATACGTACAATATCAAGGGTACGGATAATACAAGCCACAATATGTATTCTTCAACTACAAAGTTGAACTTTTATTTTATGTTAGCATTATATATGGTCATATTAAATTATTTTTTGTATATAGATAGAAAAAACATGATTCAATTGCGTATATTCTAATAAATTTGAGTAACATATTATATACGTCGTTTGTGAAACCTATTGTAATCATAAAGCTTTGTGAAACCTACTGCATTGTATTATATTTGTAAAATAATTTTTCCACTTACAAAGCTTACTAAATGTGATTTCCAAGTAAGATTATTCTTGACATTTTCATAACTTTGTGTAAAAATTGTGTGAAACTGTAGTTGTATATTGTTTACAAAATCAAAGTATCTTCGTTGCAAAATCAAGCCTTAAATGTAAAAATCTTATCTCTTCATATCATGATGAATTAGTGTAATTCAAAAAAATATTAATATACTATTAACTAGAAGTTTGACAGTTTGTTTCTATATCAACATGACTTGTCTTTTCATACTCTATTTCTCAAACATGCAAACTCTAAACATCAAACTTTGTTTTTCTTTTCTTTTTTAATTTTTTCCCCGGTTTTCAAGTCAATATCATTACCAACGTTTTTTATTAAATTTTGAGTGTATTTTGTATTCATGTGTACCATATTTTTTTAAACCTTAATTTATACAAAATTAATTTTATGAAGATAATATACTGATACAACCATCATTTAAATAGTGTTTGTTTAAAACCCTTTTTAAAAATTTAGTTCTCAAACTAATTATGCATGCAAGTCACTTCATTTCGCATATGGTAGTTCATATATGCAGGTTTTTGAGCTATATGTTGATTAACATATCACAAGTTTTACGTTTTCCAAATTATTATTGCTTAATATTTCACAAAGCTTGATGTTTTGCAGCTTTAAGTCAGTACATGTTGTCATATAATACAATACTTTTGGTTGCAAACAAAATACCACACTCTTGGTTTTGCAGATAATACAATACTCATTGTTTAGCACATAATATAACCCTAGCCTGAAATATAATAAAATCATTTGGTTTAACATATATTATTATATCCATATATAAGAATAGGGGATAATTTTCCAAATTTGTTGAAAGATATTCTAAAAAATATATCAAACAATTTGTGTTACACTTCCAATCTTGAATATACAATTTGGAGACATAATGGACTCTCATGCAATAAAAAAACACCATATAGAGTTTTTAAGAAACACCCTCTTATATACTCTCTTAAAATAACTGTTCAATGAGAGAGATAATGGTGAACCTATAATAGTGAAGTGATTAAGACATCCGACATTTCCCAACAACGTTTAAGTTGAGTGAAAATATGTGAAACTCAATAAGAATTATGTCAAATTCATTTTCGATATCAAGTATGGGACATAATGTATGTCATCTGGTAAAAAAACTTTTAAGGTTAGGATGATGGGCGAGGAAGAAGAGAAATTGAGTATTATTAACACATACTTCCATATATAATCGAAAAAAAATAAGAAATGCACGCTCCTCTCAAATGATAATAAAAAGACAAATGTACGAACGCTAAGTAAGATTTTGTAAGATAATATTAGTGTTTATATTACTTAACTTAATTGTCATGTGTTTGTATAAGATTAAATTACGTGAGCAAAAGGAGGAGGAGACGAAGATGAAATAAAATGTGATGTGGTTGTTCTCGTTATATTATTAATATTCTCTAGCTTATTATTATATACTTTAGGAGATGTGTTGGTTTCAAAAATTATTCACTACACCGAATACATGGGAAAAAAAATAATGACAACGATTGAACATAAGCAATAAGGAAAAAAATATAAAATCTATGAAAAACAGTTTATCCAATAATCCCTTGAAAACCGAAGGATGTATGTTAGTGTTGATGGTTAGTACTCATCATTTTTGTTACAATAAAATATTAATCGTATTATTGATTGTTAAACATGTGGGCACCTTCTAGAACACATAATAATATGAATAAATCTAGCTGGTAGACCCTCAATATCCCGTTTCTTGAAATGGTCTGCACTAGGAAAAAACTACGAGTATAGCTTAGTTGAATCATTAAAAAATATTGAAAGCTCGCATATATGTTAGTATCTTTGTTTCACAAGCTACATTAGTTACGCATATAACTTAACATTGGTTTCGCAAGAAACTTAACTATAATTTCACAAACAACTTAACTCTAGTTTTGCAAGTACTTAACACATAATTTCACAAGTAACTTGATCATACATTTAATTTTCAGTTTTCCCGTCAATGACTTATTCTAACTGATACCTAAAGATAGGCATTTGGAATAGCATAAGAAGAGAGTTAGTTTTATGAATAAGAAAACAGTGAGTCCAGTACTGATGTATATGATGAGTTTGTGTTTAAGCCGCAAAAGGAGCAAGCATGAGAGAGTCTGGAACCGTAAGAACCAAGTCTTGCACCAGGATAAACTAGTCTTGCACCGAAGATGTGACCCTTCTAAAGTATATTGTGAGATATATGATGCTCAAATAAATATGCAACCGTATGAAAAATGAAAATGATAAAATTTTAAATTTGAATTTAGAATTTACAGAAAAGGTAAAAAAAATATACACGGTCATATTAAAAGTCTGAACAACAAGATCTATAGCCTATATGAGTATACAAAGTTAAAAGATTGTTAACTGGTATCAATTATTTGCCTACTTATACTGCAGAACAATTGTCAAAGTATAGATGGTGAAAAATGGTATGCAATGTGATAGTTCCAGAAAATTTTGGAGGAGATGTTAGAGTAAAATAATGTTTAGAGGACTAAATTCGTGACACGAGCTACGTAGGGAATATTTAAGAGAGAAAATCTCCACACTTTAGAGAGAAAAAGTGATATGCAATAATTATGTAAACATTTTAGCGGTGTGATGCTTTTATAGTACATTTATTGGGTCACACATATCTAAACAAGTCACTAATTGTGGTCTCATCCTCAAGTTTGTTGTTTGTTGCAAATTGATCCTTTGGTATTACATATTATCAACTATTCGTAAAATAATTTCTTTATCTCAAATTACACCCATAACTTTCTAAGGTCTTCTCATTAATTTATTCTTCCCTCATCAATAGCCCCCAGTCCTTGTGAAAATGTTCAAACAAGGAATGTTGAATGATCAATCTTGTCTTCATCGAACTACTTGACGCTTTAACTGTTAATTTATCAAGTAAAAAAACTACTCCTCGAATGCGGAATGTATCTCCTCAAATTTTACCTTTCGTTTCTCATCAAATTTTGTAAATTGTTTCACCTACTGTCCCAAGAAATTGTCCTCAAATTTTTGAACAAATAGATTCTCCTCGAATTTCTAAACAAAGAATTTTTTTTCTCAAAATTTTGTCCCATAAACTCTTGCTTGAAATTCTACCCCAAAACTCCCCCTCAAACATTTGCTTGGGTTTTGATTTTATCATTTTCAGAAGACGCCCTCAGACTTTACCAATTCGTTTAATGTCCATACCAAACATCTTTATAAACGTTTCCTCATTTCTGATGTCATGACCTTTTCTGACACCACCAATGAGAAAGTTTTCCCCTCTGTCAGTTGTCGATTGGGATGGCTTTTGCATGTTCTTATATTTAGCAAGCGGTAGCCTATGGGCAGCATCACACGTCCTTACGAACTTATTGCACCTATCTTGGGCATTTTACTCATAGGCAAACAACACTTCATAACCTTAGGCCTTGTCATCCTTTAGATATCATTCCTCTCCTATAAAACCCATAGCGTCTCATAGATCCCATATATAAAATTAGAGAGATAAAGCTCTGAAAGAACTATTCTAAAGAGAAAGAAGTTTATGCCAAAGAATTTTCGCATTTCAGAGTGAGTAACCATCAATCTGAAAGCCGAAGAGAGAAAATCTCTCGCTTTGTACATTAAACCAGATCCCCAACCACCTGTGATTACATACTACGGTGTCTTGCCTCCTTCAGAACTTTAATTGGCGATCATCCCTTCAAACATCTGTTCTCACCCCCCCCCCCCATTCACACTTGCCCAACAATAGACAAAAGTGACTCAAACATAGGAAATGATAAACATTCCAAAAGCTCATCTTCGAAAAGAACCATAAAGAGAGTATACATAAGCACGTCAAACGTCCCAAGGGGTCACCATCAGAAATTCCTTCCAATCCATTGTCTACTTCATATGGGACTCCTTGTCCAACACCATAAATTCCTCCCCGGAAGTTAACCAAATTTGACGTTGCTCGGATGACTAGGCAAAACCTTGAACCAATTTCAGAGACTGAGTCAAACATCTCCCTAATTTATTATATTGCTGTCAAATCTGACGATAAAAAGGCTAAGGAAGCTCTAACCTTAACTCTTGTTAACGAGTTAATGCCAATGAACAAGGAGAAAACAACTGCCACCACTTCTCAAGCTGTCGAGGAGAAAAATACCACTGCTGACCTGCCTGATGTTATTGCTCTTCAATTAGAGGAAAGGAATTATCCTCCAAAGAAAAAATCAAAGTCAAAATAAGACGTTCCACTGCCCCCAAAATCAATGCTTTAGTTGGGAACAACTTTAAAGCAGTCGAAAACAAAAATTTACTGGCCTTGCACAAAATGCAATATAAATACTACGACTCATTCAAGGAGACCCCACTATCATCTAGAGATAATGAACTAATTGTGTACACATAGGTGATGTGGTTCACTCTTATGGCCTGCTTCATGGCGTCCATAATTTCGGGGGTAAGTTTTTCTTTAACGGAGTTAGTTGGCATCTCTAGTTTGGCAAAAAACCTATACTTCTCTTTTTATTTTTTGACCTTCGGACAAAATCAGAAGTTTGTTAAAGACCTACTCTAGGAAGACAAGAATGAAATCAACGCTAAAAAAAAAAGAAAAAAAGAGGTCACTACTGAAAATTCCCACAAACTATCACTCGTCTGGACAAACAGAGGTATGCTTTCCCTTTATTTTCCTCTAATTTTTTTTATATCTATTCTTATACACTTTTATTTTAAATTATAAATAGAAATGTCTCATATATCCAAGCCATATGCTTCGTTCATAAAGCAAAAACTATCTTCACCGAGCTACATTTGTGGGCCAAGACTGCATGGTCCCACAGGTTTCGACTCTGTTTTACTCCTACCAACCTTGCCAAGAGTCGCTTGTAGAGGTTGAATCCATCGAAATGAATATCATGGGAAGAGATCATGGTTCCTCATTCTTAATAAGAAGTTTTAGACCGGTTGGAATCAAAATACGTTGTGGTTTTTCTTCCGGCGAGAGATAGGGCCAAGTCATTTAAATGATAACAAAGGATGAAAACGACGTTTCTGGCGCTGAAACCCATGGGAATGATGAAGATGCTTAAATTTCAAAGGCTATGAAACCTGAAGGGTCTAAAAATCTTTCTGCCCAAGCACACGAAAAACTTCCAAGTGAGGCTCCTCCGAAGAAAAAATGCCAACGAAAATTGAAGAGCATTTGAGAAAAGATCCCAGAAGCTTCCAGGGTTGTTGGTTCCCCGAAAAATAAAGTCATTGAGCACACCAAAACCTTACCGGAACGGATAGTCATTGAATTTGAATCCTCCCAACTTCTGCCAAATGATGTGATCGTTCAAGAATCTCAAGATGATATTTAAAAGGATGATTCCTCCACTTTGGTTCCCTTTGAGGCTGGCTCCTCGGATAGTTCTTTTGAGATTCCTCAAGAAGATAAGTTCTCTCTCCACCTTAGTAAGCTCCTTCATTACTTTGTTACTATTGGAAAAAATATGCAACATTTGAAAGACTGGAAAAGTTATTAAAAATCTGAAGCCTCATCAGCCAAATCACAAGTCGATGAGCTCAAACAACATTCGGCTCTTGAGAAACAAGCCGACACGATTCTTCAAAAACTGATCGCAACTGAGAACTATGTCATGCTTCTTGCAAAATTTTGCCAATAAGATAGGGAGCTTTACGCAAACTAAGCCACTAAGGATGCGCTTATTGCAGCTTAGAAAGAGGGAAATGATAGGGCCACAGACGACTTCAATAGGTGTTTCAAGTATTTTGGGAGGGCCGTAAAAGAGAAACAGTTTATCTTAGCTCAGGCTAAAAAATTTAAGGCGGATGTTGTTGAATGTTACGCTACTAAATGCGTAGACAAAATGAACGCAAGGGACGCAACCGTTAGGTCTGGGTTGATCATGAAATTCATGAGCACTACCCTGATTTAAACTTGGGTAGCATCTAGGTAACATGTCCAGGTCAAATTTCGTCCGTCTGGGATATCTTTTAAGTGACAGTGAAGATACAGAATCTGATAAAGGTGACTCTTCTGAGTCTTCATAATAGGAAAATTGTAAAATTCCTCATGTTCTTCGAGGCAATTTTGTTAAAGTTCTTATAATTTTTTAGGCGCTTTTGTAATAACCCTTATGATTTATGAAGTACATCGGATTTCAAATAATTCAGACCAAAATTCGTTGGAAATCCTTTTAGGATAGATACTTAAATGGTTGGAGACCAACTTTCGTTGGAAGGCCTTTTAGATCCAAAATTTAATAGTTTGAGACTAACTTTCGTTATAATACCTTTTAGATCCGAAGTTTAATAGTTTGAGATCAACTTTCGTTGGAAAACCTTTTAGGTCCAAAGTTTAATAGTTTGAGATCAACTTTCGTTGGAAAACCTTTTAGGTCCAAAGTTTAATAGTTTGAGACCAACTTTCGTTGGAAAACCTTTATGGCAAAAACTTATATATATATATATATATATATATATATCGGCTGATAAGGCACCTTGTTAAAACATTTATGTGCTCTCAAGATAAGAAAGAGTGTGCCACCGATACTTTATACAAAAAATTATATATTTTTTACATTCATTCTAAGTACAATTTAAGATGCGCTATATTTTATGGGTGTTTGAGACTTTTTTCTTGTTTATCCTTGATTTTATACTTTCAAGGCTTCACTCTTGATGTTATCTCATATGGGCTTTCCCAATTCGGACCTAAATTTCCGAGGTGCTTTTCCTTGGTATGAAGAAAAACCTTTCTTAAGACTTGATCGTCCACTTTAAATTCCCATCGTTTTGAAGGGTTTTAAGATGGTCCAGGGGTGATTATGCGATACGAGGATTACTGAGAGACGATTTTGCGATACAGAAATATCTTAGTGCCAGATTTAGAGAGAGAAAGTCTCATATTATTCATCTCGGGATTTGTGAAGCGTGTGTGGTCCTTTTATAGTACAATTGCGGACCCCACACGCTTTAACTTTGACTAATTACATCTGTTGGTCCCTAAATTTTATTTTCTTCCTATTTTGACTATCTCTTTATATAGTTTGTACAATTCAGTCCTCACACAGTTTTCTCTATGCATTTTCCTCCTATCGCACTTTTCCTTTGCTATTTTCTCCTGTCAAGTTTCTTCTTTACACTTTTCTCCTTGTCTTTTATTCTTCCTTATCAGTAGCCCCCAGTCCTAGTAAAAATTATTTTACTGGGACTGAATAACTCTACGATTGCTCACTTCACGTACCCTCTAACAGCTACTCTTGACAAGCAAAAACCATTTTTCCTCGAATTCTTCCTCTCCGAATTTCTACAATGCCCCTCGAAGCATCGGGGCCATAAGTCGCTCCTCGAAAAATCACTCTTCGAATCATCGAGGCCACAAACCGACTCTTCGAGAAATTGCTCTTCGAATTTCTCCTGTTAGCCGAGTAGCCCCCCAATCCTTGCACCATTTTAGCCAGATCAGCCCCCGAATGATTTCATACTAAGGCTAAAAGGGGTGCAAGGATTTATCTTGACCATGACGTCATTTATCGAACACATGTGTCAGCATAAATTTTTGGAAAACGTTACCAATTCTTCTGACATTTTCTGACAGAAAACTCTTCCTCTTCTCCTGACATTTTCTGACACAAAACCCTTCATCTTCCCCTGTGGCTGGTGTCAGAACAATTCACACCTATATGGACCATATTGTCCCTAGGCAAACGCCATAAAAAAGCCCCCAGGCCTGATCTGTCTGGAAAGCCCAACTTCACCTATAAATACTGACCTTCTCTCCTCATTAACTCAACTTCTGTTCAATTATTTCTAGAGAGATAAAGCTGGCGAATAAGCCCGGTAGGATTCCTGAGTGGTTGTTGATGAGTAAGAGATTCGAAGAGAGGATTGCTACTGGTGAAGACGTGAGACCTCATCCCCCACCATCAACGACTACCTTCTTTGGTGCCTGGCCTCTCTCGAGAGATTCGACTGCAATTATCCCCCGCGAAATCGCTCGACAAAGCTTGCACAGTGATTCGGCCCCCCTCGGAGAAATGGGTAAGGACAGGCAACACAAACACTCGTCCGGGAAGAGAAAGAAGTCCCATAAGGATATGAAAGGCTCTCATGAGCGAAAACGTGCCAGGGAGGCGCCCTTAACTATTTGGGAACCTACTTCACCAACAACCCTCGAGAATCTCCCTCAAAGATCTGCGAGCCCTCTTCGGACGTTTACCAGACCTCCTCGAACTTCTGTCAGCCCTCCACGAACATCTACAAAAACATCCACGAGCCCTCAACGGACCCCTAATAGTCCTCCTCGAAGAAACGAAGTAGATGGGTCAAGTCTGCCTTCCACTCCATCCATGACCGTTCATGGAACTCGATTTTCCCCTCGAAAACACTCATTACCGAGGAGGACATGATTAATAGGCGAGATGAAAGTCGCGATTCCAAAGGGAAAAAACCCGCCACAAAGCCCCTCGAACCAAAGGTGCCTACAATCCCCTCCTTAGGTTCTGCGAACATTGCAACCTCTTCATCCCAAATAATATCCGAGGAGAAAGTCCGTCGGATCGCTCCAAAATCAAAAGGGGACATCGTGCTGCCCTTGGAGCTGGACAGTATTACCGGTCACAACATTCGGGGCATCGAAAATAAACATATGGTGGCCCTTGCCAATATCAGATACAAGTACTTTGCGAAAGAGGAAGAGACGATGTTAAGGACCCGATGGTGCATCCCCTCGTATATTACCATCAGATTTCCCTCGGAATGAGAAACACCTTTATCAGTGAGGGACAATGAGTTGATGGTATACACAGAAATCATGAACTGGGGGCTAAGGTATCCCTCAGACCCCTTCTTCATCGAGTACTTGTCGAAGATAGACCTTTGCCCTTCACAGGTTGGTCCCAACATGTGGTTTACTCTGATGGCCTGCATCATGGCCTCGAGGCTCTCAGGTCACGAATTTTCGTTGGAGCAACTCATTGGCCTTGTTGGTTTGGCCAGAAATCCTTACTTTCCATTTTATTCACTGACTTTCAATCGAGGACAGAAAATCTTGAGAGATCTACTAGAGGCTGACAAGAAATGGAGGCAGCAGTTTGTCTTTTTCTCTGGTTGTTGGGAGACCGGGTCAGAGGCCACTCCCTCAAATCCTCACAAGCTTTCTCTAATGTGGACTAATAAATGTAAGTACCCCCTCAAATTTTTGTGCCTCCTTGAATTTTTGTGTCTCCTCGAATGTTTATGTTTCCTCGAATCATTATGCCTCCTCGAATGTTTATGTTTCCTCGATTCATTATGCCTCCTCGAATTTTTGATTGTGATTGGTCTTGGTATTGGCTGCCTATTGCAGCTATGACGGGGATATCCAAGCCCTATTCTGATTATGTTGAGGGGGCCACAAATGTGTTCGCCAAGCTCCGCTTGTGGGAAAAGGATCAGTGGGACAACCGATTTCGTCTCTGCTTTACTGATAACAACCTTGCCAGGAGTCGATTGTGGAGGCTCAACCCCCTCGACCGCATTAGTATGAGAGGGTTGATGACCCCTCCCTCGGAGCGAGAAGTGATGGAGCGGTGTAGTAAAAAAGACGTGGTGGTATACCTGCCCAAGTGCTCCCGTTCGCAGAGCCATCTTGGGGATCCTCCAGAAGATGAAGTGTTATCAACTCAACAGCTAAACCCCGAAGGGCCGGTCAACACTCAAAGGCCTCCCTCCTCGAACGATGATGGGGCGTCGAATTCTCTTCCCCCTCCACCAAACAATACTGGGTCATTGGACTCCATTCTTCCTCCCCCTGCTCCCATCCTACCTTCAAGAAATGATGCCAAGATAAAAGACAGGAAGGGTAAGGGTATCCTCCTCGAACCCATCCAAGAACGATCTGAGGGAGGTGAGACGCCTGAAAACAATCAGGAGGCTGGTCTTGAGGAAGAAGTCCATGAAAGCGCAAGTGAACCTGAGAACAGAGGTGGCCATTCTCCCAGGGAAAGTTCTCATCAATCCCCACATTCGCCCCTTACTGAGGCTTCTCATCCAGCCTCCCTCGAAAACAGTCCAAGATTAGCTCATCTCCCTATTCCTCGGAGCAACCCTCCTCAGCTCATTGACCTAGAGACTCTTGGAGGCGGGTTTTCTGAATTTGACTCTGCAGCATTAGGGTCTCCTTCGAGCTCTTTCAAAGTTCCTTTGGATGATGAATTCTCACTATCCCTTCGGAAATTGCTGCACACCTCAGTGAATAGAGGAAGGAAGATGTGTCACCTTGAGAAACGCAAGAATCACTACAAGTTCAAATCGCTGCTGGTTGCCTCTCAGCTCGAAGAGGCCAAGAAGCAACATGCGGTGATCGAGGGCCAAGCTGATGCCTTATACGAGCGTCTCTCTGCCTCCGATAATTATGTGATAATGCTGGAGAGGTGTTGTCAAGAGGAGAGGGACTTGTATAAGAAGAAGACTGATGCTCAAGAGCTAATGATAGCTGAGTATAAAAAGGGATATCACTTGGCTTGTGATGGTTTCACAGAATGTACCGAGGCCCTTCGAAAGGTGACAGCAGACCGAGATCAGTTACTGAGACGGGTCAAAAAATTTCCTGGACAAGTCGAGGAAGAGAAGGACAAAACTGTGGATGCTTATGCAGCAACGTGCACAAGTAAGCTGCAAGCCCGGGATGCCACTACTCGAACTGGTTTGCTTACCCAAATCCATGCTGAGCATCCTAAATATAACTTGGGGGCCTTTTGGAAGCTTGTCCCCTCGGAACTTCGTCCTCCCCATATAATTGTAAGTGAAAGTGAAGATTCAGAGGCTGAGGGGAGTGTCTCTTCGAAAAATTCAGACTAAGGGAAGATGTTGAAGAAGTTAATATTTTGTGTATGGCCCAATAGGGCCTCTTTTTGTAATATGACTGGAACATGTTGTACTGTGCTAATTTTGTGAGACATGTCGATTTTTGTAAGATCAGTGAACAATTATTATTTCTATGCATAAGTTTTCATATGTTATATTTTCAACAAAAATCCGAAGAGGCAAGTCCTTCGAACTATGATTATGACATACTTGAAAATTTGAGGAGATGATATCTTGAGTCGCATTATTGTGATCAAATAATGATAAAGTGACATTGGATTCGAGGCACACATTAGTGTGGCCCAAACATTAATAAAGGAATGTTGGATTCGAGTCACCCATTAGTGTGACCCAAATATTAATAAAGTCATATAAGATTCGAAACACACCTTAGTGTGACCCGAATATTAATAAAGTAAAAATAAAACTAGAGGCACACATTAGTGTGACCCAAAGAATAGTTCGAAGGTCCCAAAATTCGAGGCACATATTACTGTGACCCAAAGAATAGTTTGAAGGTCCCAAAATTCAAGGCACTTATTACTGTGACCCAAAAAATGGTTTGGAGGGACAACAATTCGAGGCACATGTTACTGTGACCCAAAAAATAGTTTGGAGGGACGACAATTCGTGGCACATGTTACTGTGACCCAAAAATAGTTCGAAGGGACAACAATTCAAGGCACTTATTACTGTGACCCAAAAAATAGTTTGGAGGGACGACAATTCAAGGCACATGTTACTGTAACCCAAAAAATAGTTCGAAGGGACAACAATTCGAGGCACATGTTACTGTGACCCAAAACATAATTAAGGCAAAGAACTCTTTGTATTTAAGGGGCTCATCGAAACACCTCATTAAAACCTCCCTGTGCCTAACAGGGTAGGAAAGAGTGTGCCCTCACCAAAGCTTGTTCTGGGGGATACAAAGAAGGGAAAAAGAAATACAATTTCAGCTAGCTCTTTTAATCAAGATACAATTTTAAATGCTCAATATTCCAAGGTAGACGGAGGTATCGCCCTTCCTTATCTTTTAACCGATATGTGCCTGGTTTTATCTTTTCGGTCACCTCATAGGGGCCTTCCCAATTAGGTCCCAACTTCCCCAAACTCTTGTCTTTAGTGTGCAAGAAAACTTTGCGTAAGACCTTGTCTCCCGCCTTAAAATCTCTGTGCTTTACCTTGGACGCGTATCGACTCCTCATTAGAGTTTTATAATGGAGGGATGTCAACTGTGCTTGCTGTCTTTTTTCTTAAACCAAGTCTAAAGCCAATGCTCTACTCTGGTCATTTGTGTCAGAGACATATGTTGCTATACGATGTGAGGGGAAAAGAATCTCCGAAGGGACAACGGCATCCATCCCATAGACTAAGGCAAATGGGGACACAGTAGTGGCCGTTCGGGGAGTCGTTCGGTACGCCCACAACACTTCCTGTAGATAATCGGGCCATTTCCCTGCTTTGCCTTCCAAGTTCTTCTTCAAACCATCGAGGATCGTGCGATTAGTCACTTCCACCTGCCCATTAGCCCGAGGGTGAAACAGTGCTGAAAAACATTGTCGTATGCCCCTCAATACGTAGAAGCTCTGGAACTCCTTGTTATCAAACTGAGGTCGAGTGTCCGTGGTGATCTGCAATGGTACACCAAAACAAAAACAAATGTTAGATATGAAAAACTTGATCACATCTTTGGCCTTTGTTCCTGACAGCGGCTCAGCCTCCACCCACTTAGAAAAATAATCGACTGCAACAATTATCGTCTGTCTGCCCCCAGACGCCATTGGTAGAGGCCCAACTAGATCAATGCCCCATCTGTCAAACGGGATTGCCTCTGAAATGCTTTCCATCAACACCCCAGGTTTGTGAATCACATTAGCATAGCGTTGGCACGTGCCACATCGTTTGACTAGATCTTTTGCGTCGGCCGCGATAGTGGGCCAATAATAGCCAGCCAGGAATACCCTTCGGATTAATGCCTTGTACCCACAATGGGCAGATCCTTCACCATCATGCAATTCGGACATGATAATTTGTGACTCGGGCCCACTCAGACACCTCAATAATGGCCGACTCAGAGATCTTTTCTACAGCAATCCTCCCAACAGAATGTAGCCATGAGACTTGAATCTAACTTTCCTGGCTTCGTGCTTTTCGACCGGCAAAATGTCATGGGCCAAAAAATCAATGATAACCGTTCTCCAATCGTGCGTAGTCACGTTGCTTTCCTCCGAAATGTTCATCGCGTGCTCCTCGCCAATCGAGATCGAAGGGCACTCCTGAACCAAAACCCACGGGTAACCTTCCGTCCGTGAAGCGGAGGCAAGAGAATCCGGGACAACATTTAACTCTCGTCGAACATGCTCGAACTTGAGTCCCTCAAATTCAGATGCCAAATCTTTGATCAGCTTTAAATACTGTATCAGTGTATCTTTTCTGGCCTCGGACTCTCCAGAGGCTTGATTTATCACCAACTGTGAGTCACTGATCAATTTGATCCTTCGAGCCCCACATATCTGAGCCAAACGCAAGCCTGCTAGAGCAGCTTCATACTCAGCTTCATTATTAGTAGCCTTAAAACCGAAACGAATGGCTTGGAACATAGCTACCCCTTTCAGGGAAATCAATTGGACACCTGCCCCACTTCGTAAAGTGTTCGACCCGCCATCCGTTCGTATCACCCATTCTTCTTCGTCAACCAAGTCGTGCACTTCATGTTCCCCTCTTTCCGAATGGAACTCGACCAAGAAATCGGCTAAAACTTGTGCTTTTATCGTCGTTCGAGGTTCAAATGTTATGTCGAAGTCTCCCAGCTCTACTGACCATTTAGTCATCTTGTCAGAGACGTCTGACCGTTGTAATAAACTCTTCAGAGGAAAAGTCGTTCGAACAACGATTGGGTGGGCCTGGAAGTAAGGTCTCATCTTTCGAACTGTCGTTACCAACACTAAAGCTACCTTCTCCAACGTGAGATATCGTTTCTCCGCATCCAGCAAACTCTTACTGACATAATAAATAGGCTTCAGAAGAGAGTCATCTTCTCGGAGGAGAACGGCACTGACCGCACATTCTGATACCGCTACATAGACAACTAATGTTTCCCCTACCAATGGTTTAGATAAGACTTCCGGCGACGTCAAATATTCTTGGATTTGACGAAAAAAGCGGTCGAACATTCTTCGGTCCAACAAAACTGTTTCGCATTCCGTAATACTTTAAAAATGGGGCACATGTATCTGAAGACCTAGAAATGAATCTATTCAGAGCGGCCAATCTTCCTGTCAGAATTTGTACTTCCTTAATATTTCGGGGGGGGGGGGGGGGGGGGGGGGGGGTCATTGTGATCAGGGCTTTTAGCTGCTCGGGATCAGCCTCGATGCCTTTCTCGCTGATCATGTAACCAAGAAATTTACCTGACCTCACCCCGAAAATGCACTTCTCCGGATTGAGTTTGAGATTGACTCTGCTTAGATTTCGAAATGTATCTGCCAGGTCAGCGAAATGGTCTTCGTCCCGCTCATTTTTGACTAGCATGTCGTCGATATAGGCTTCCATGTTCCGCCCAATCTGTCCCTAAAAGGTTTTATTGACCAGGCGCTGATAGGTTGCCCCCGCGTTTTTTAATCCGAATGGCATGACCTTATAGCAGTATAAACCTCGCCCGGTGATTAAAGAGGTGCTTTCCTCATCGTTAGCGGCCAGTCGGATTTGGTTGTACCCCGAATAAGCGTCCATAAACGACAACAGTCGATTTCCGGAGGTCGAATCCACTAATTGATCAATGTGAGGCACAGGAAACGAATCCTTAGGACAAGCCCTGTTTAAGTCCGTGAAGTCAATACATATTCTCCACTTGCCATTTTTCTTTCGTACTAACATTGGATTCGACGCCCATACGGGATAATGCGACTCGCGAATATGGCCTATGCTCAGTAGCCTTTCGAACTCCAACAGAATTGCCGAGGCCTTTTCCGGTGAGACAGGTCTTATTTTCTGGACTATGGGTCGGACATCTAATCGTATCGCGAGTTTATGACACATGATTTCCGACGGCACTCCAGTGATATCATGTGCACACCAGGCAAACATATCAAGTTTATCAGATAAAAAAGCAATTAATCTTTCCTTAAATTCTGGAGAGAGGTGGACTCCAATCTTCAGAACTTTGGCACTCGCAAATTCGTGTGTCCCAGAATCTTCTTCTGGGACCTGAAATCCGGGGGCCTCCCTAGGATCATCACAGGGGATGATTTCGGGGGGGGGGGGGGGGGGCTTTAATTGCTATGCTTGGTCGGAGGTCTCCCCCCGAACCCCCTTAGAGAACAGGGCTATCTTGTAACATTCACGTGCCATCTTTTGGCTACTTCGGACTGTCCCAATATTATTTCCGACCACATACTTTAAGCACTGATGCACTGTGGAGATTACACCATGCATCCGGGACAACCAAGAGCGACCCAGGATAGCATTATACGAGGTTGGCGCGTCAACCACAATGAAAAGTACCTCCACCTCTTTCTTAAATGGTCCACGGCCCAACTCGACCACACACTGAAACTCTCCAACCACCACCGTTGTAGCACCAGTAAAGCCCACTATAGTCCTGTCGGACTTTCGGATAACCGGCGGATCAGAGATGCGTTGGTAAGTACTCATAAACAATATATTCGCGGAGCTCCCTGTGTCGATGAGTATTTTCTGAATTTTATCCACAGCGATGCCTGCCGCAATCACTACAGCGTCCTCATGAGGGCCTGCAACATTCCGCATATCATCATCGAAACAAATAATTGGGGAAGGCGATCAGTGCATTTGCGCAGAGACTCCCGCTTCAATCTGGGTGGTCAGGTTGACCATGTGCCTTTTTTTAGAGCTGTTGGAATTTCCCACAATTGTGTCTCCCCCAAAAATCGTCAAGGAATCGAAGAACGCACAAAGGCTGTCCACTCTCCCCCTCGGAATTTCTTCCTCTACCAAGTTCACATTGGTCCTCCCCACCTTGGGGTCCAAATACTCTTGCTCGATGTCGAAATCGTCGACCCCTTCGGAAATCACCATGGCTGTGTCAGTGTTCTTTGAGACAGCTTTTACCACGGTATTTTTCTGGGAGTGTCTTTTAACAAACTCCAACAACATTCCATTCTCAATTTAAGGCTTGCACCTCTTTCTTCAAAGCTATGCAATCCTTGGTGTCGTGCCCAATATCCTCATGATACTTGCAATATTTGTTGACGCTTCTGCTTTCCCTCGGAGTCTGTATGGGAAAAGGCTTCCTGAACGGGACCGTAGATTTAGCTTTATCAAATATCGCAGCAACATTTTCTGTCAACTCCATGAAATAATCGGGTCGAACCCATTCGTTTGACATGAGTCTCGCTCCTTGATTGTAGTTTTGTTGATTGCCATAGTACTGTGGGTTTGATTTTTGCCTCAGAGGATATTGACCCGTACTTTTAGTCTGAACGTTCGATCGAGGGACCTGGGTGTTCGACTCAGTCCTTTGAAATTGATTCTGGTCCAAGTGATCCCCTGACCCTTTCTCCGAGGCTTGGGTCTCTTCTACCAGGATCCTCTTCTCAACTTGATCTAGCTAATGCTCCAAAGGTCATCGCCTGACTTTCCGCCACCGTATCCTTCAACAACCCGGGGAGCAGACCCATCCTGAAAGCTGCAAGCGCCACTGAATCCTTGCAATATTCCATATCCGTTTTTGTCTTGACAAAGCGATTAGTGTAATTTTTGAGGCTCTCCACCACCTTCTGTCGAAAATAGATGATTGTGTCTCCGTTGGCTCGGAACTTCTTGCTCCCCACGAAGTGTTGTCTGAAGATGTTCCAGAACATATCAAAATTCTTTATCGAGCCCTGAGGTAACCTGTTATACCACTTAGATGCTACTCCCTTGAAAGTTTGGGAGAATGCTCTGCATAGAAGCTTATCATCGTCGTCGAAATTGATCATAAAATTCTTAAATTGATCAATGTGATTATCCGGATCCTGTGTCCCATCGAATTTCTCTAGCTTCGAAATATCAAAGTGCTTCGGGAGATTCCCTAACAAAATATCCGGGGACAGGGGGGAAGCTCTCCAATTTTGACCCGCACGATAGACTCCGGATCTTAGGTTGTCATTGTTTGGAAAGTACAAACCCTCCTCGGACGGTAAGGTATACTGGTGCTGCCATTCTGAAGTCTGAGGGCCCATATCCTCTTTCCTCTCAGCATACTTCGCCTGTTTACGATATCGTTCGCCTCCTTGAGCATGGCGACCCTTCTCCCTCGGAGATTTCCTCTCAGAACTTCTTCCTCTTCGGAAATCTGTGTGTCTGCGATCATACTTTTTCTTTTTGTGGTATTTCCGCGGGGACGAGTCTGAAGAGCTGTATCAAGAATAGTCACTCAGGTAAGCTGAATCCATATGTCGCCTCTCTCTCCTCCTCGGCGACTTCCGCTCGTCTCCTCGGTATTGGTCGCCCCTTTTCTTGGGACGAAGTTCAGTTTCGTGATCTTCCTTTTCGCTAACCGGCTCCCTCCTTATCTCGGATCGAGGATTCTCCTGTATGAGGTTCTTTTCTGCTTTCAGCCTTTCGATCTCTAGCAGCAATTCATTTCTCTGAGCCAACAGATCTGAGTCATCAAAGGTATTTCCGACTCGCTGGCCCCCTAGTCCTTCGGACTCCATATCGTTCTGGTAGTCATCTCCCACCAGGTTTTCCTCGCAATGGTTAACCAAGTCGTCCCCTTGGCCCTCCATGATTCTCCTCAGAATAGGAATTATTTCCAAGAAGCGATTATCGTCAGAGCGATTTTCGGTTCCCACAAACGGCGCCACTGAAGGGTTTTAAGATGGTCCAGGGGTGATTATGCGATACGAGGATTACTGAGAGACGATTTTGCGATACAGAAATATCTTAGTGTCAGTTTTAGAGAGAGAAAGTCTAGATTATTAGGTTAAGTAGAGAGAGAAAGTCTCATATTATTCATCTTGGGATTTGTGAAGCGTGTGTGGTCCTTTTATAGTACAATTGCGGACCCCACACGCTTTAACTTTGACTAATTACATATGTTGGTCCCTACATTTTATTTTCTTCCTATTTTGACTATCTCTTTATATAGTTTGTACAATTCAGTCCTCACACTGTTTTCTCTATGCATTTTCCTCCTATCACACTTTTCCTTTGCTATTTTCTTCTGTCAAGTTTCTTCTTTACACTTTTCTCCTTGTCTTTTATTCTTCCTTATCACGTTTAACGTTAGAATCATATCTAATTTTCATTATTCTTTGATAATGCATCGAATTTATTTTTGATTGGCTTCTTTTTTTCTTCAATCAAGTCCAACTCCACTGTTCTATTTGCATCATTAGGTGATTCGGAATATGTCATGACACGATAAGACAAAAAAACTGTTTCGGATGGTACTACCGCATCCATCTCTTATACCAATGCAAATGGGGATTCTGATGTTGTTGTTCGAGGAGTTGTTTGGTATGCCTAAAGAATTTCTTGCAGATAATCACGCCATTTTCCTTCATTCCCTTCCAAGTTTTTCTTTAGCCCATCAAAAACTGTTCGGTTTGTGACTTCTACTTCACCATTTTCTTCTGGGTGAAAATGAGCTGAAAATATTATTGTATCCCTCGAGAGTTACAAAAGTTCTTCAAATATTGTTTATCGGATTGATTCCATTATCTGTAGTGATTTTCATTGAAATCCCAAAACGACAACAAATATTCGAAGTGATAAATCTGATTCCATCTTTGGCTTTTGTTCTTGCCAATGGATTTGTCTCAACCCATTTTGAAAAGTAATCTACTACCACGATTATAGTTTGTCGTCCCCCAGAAGACATCGGTAAATGTCCAACAAGATCAATGCCCTAACGGTTAAACAGCAATGCCTCTGATATACCTTCGAGGGGAACTCATGGCTTATGAATTATATTAGCGACGTTTGACAAGTATCACATCTTTTAACCAACTCTTTCGCATCAGAAGAAATCGTAGGCTACTAGTATCCTGGCAAACACTCTTCTTATTAGAGCCTTGTACCCACAATGCACAGTCCCTTCTCCATCATGCAATTCTGATAATATCATATGTGATTCGTTTTTGCTTAAGCATCGGAGCAAAGGTCTACTGAAAGATTTTTTGTACAAGATTCCTCCAAGGATCATATACCCATGACATTTTAAACGTACTTTTTTAGACAATAATTTGTTAACTGGTAATTCATCATTTTCTAAAAAACTTGATGATGTCTAGTTTTCAATCCTCCTTTTCACAAACAGATATTCGAGGGCCTTCATCTATAATCCCAATTACTTGCTCTGAATTTTTAATAATCGAAGGGCTTTCTTGTGTAATATCCCATGGATATGCCTCTGAATATGAGGCAGTTGCTAAGGAGTCTGCCATATAATTTTCTTCTCTTCGGACATGCTCATAACTATTTTTTTTGAAGATTAAAGATAAATCTTTTAGCACCTTCAAATATTTTACTAGATGATCCACTCGAGCTTCGGATTTTCCAGATGCATGACTAACGAGGAGTTGTGGATCACTAACTATCGTAACGTTTTTAGCCCCGCAGATTTGTGCAAGCCTTAAACCTGTTAAAGTTGCCTCGTATTCCGCCTCATTATTTTTTTATCTAAACCCAAAACGAATAGCCTCATACATTGATATTCATTTTGGACAAACCAACTTTACCCCAGCCTCACTTCCTGATGTACACGTTTCCATATTTAATTTCAAGTTAACTCTTTTTAAGTTGCTAAAAGTTTCCTCTAAATCATCAAAATGATCATCATCCTTAAGACTTTTCACCAGCATATCATCAATATATACTTCGATGTTTCGCCCAATTTGTGCCTCAAAAGTTTTGTTCACTAAACGCTGATAAGTTACCCTGCATTTTTAACCCAAACGACATTACTCTAAAACGGTGTAAACCCCTTCTAGTGATAAACCAAGTGTTCTTTTGATCCCTCGAATCCATTTTCATCCGGTTATACCCTGCATAAGTATCCATAAAAGAAAGTAACCGATTTCATGATGTGAAATCTATCAACTGATCTATCTGTGGGATAGGGAAATGATCTTTTGGACAAGCCTTATTTAAGTCTGTGAAATCCACGCGCATTCGCCACTTGTCGTTTTTATTTTTGACAAATATTAGATTTGCAGCCCACAAAGGATATTGTGACTCTCTGTCCAACTTTGGATAAACGTTCTACATCTGCCACTATAGGTTCAGATTTTTCTTGATAAAAAGGCCTATATATCTGTATTATTAGCCTTATATTATTCTTGATTTATAACTTATGGAAAATTATTTCCGGGGTAACCCCAGTTACATCCTCGAAATAGCAGGCTAACATATCTAACTTTGTGGATAAAAATTCAATCAATCTTTCCCTTAAATTTGGAGATAACTTTTTTTCTAATTTTCAAAACTTTACCATTTGGATATACATGATCTTCATAACTTTCATCAGGAGTCAAAAGACCGGGGGACTCTCTCGGGTCATCAAAAGGGGTTGGCTCCGAGGAAGTCCCTTCTAGTTGCTATGCTTTTTCTGATTTATTCCCCAGAACTTGCTTGGAAGATAAAATAATTCGGTAACATTTTCTAGCCATTTTATGGCTGCTTCTAATTATTCCAATATTATTTTCCACAACATACTTTAAACATTGATGAACTGTACAGATAACATCATGCATCTTTGATAGCCAAGACCTCCCAAAGATAGAGTTGTAAGTAGTCGGCGCATCCACTACAATAAACAAAATTTCAACTTCTTTTCTAAATGGCCCTCGACCTAGTTCAACCACACTTTCAAACTCCCTAACTACTTCAGTTGTCACCCCTATGAATCTCACAATAATTAAGTCCAACCTTCAGATTATAAGAGGGTCAAAAAATTTATTATAAGTGCTTATGAATAAGATGTTAGCAGAGTTGTCTGTGTCAATTAGAACTCTTTTCACTTGATCGCCAGCTATTCCGGCTGCAATTACCACTGCATCTTCATGTGGTCCTACCACATTTTTCATATCATCATCTTCAAAACAAATTATTGGGGAAGGATTTCGATGCAGATTTTCCGAGGCATCCATTTCAAATTGAGTAGTCATACTGACTATGTGTGTTTTCCAGGAGCTATTTGAATTTCCTACAACAATATCACCCTAAAAATTGTTAAAGATTCAAAAATTGCACATAAATCACTAACATTTTTCCTCGGGATAATTTCTTCCACAATGCTAATATCGTTCCTTCCCTTTTCTGGATCCAAGTATTCTATTGCAATATCAAAAGAATCAATATCTACATAAATAACCAATGCAGTTTCTTCTTTTGATGCTTCTTTGACCGCTGGATTTTTCTAAGAGTGTTTCTTTACAAAGTTTGTCAATTTCCCATTTTAAGTTAACGTCTGTATTTCTTTTTTCAATGCAATTCATTCATTTGTGTCATGCCTAACGTCTTCATAATACTTGCAATATCTACTTTTTCTATTCTCCCTCAGAGTTTGAATAGGGAAAGGCTTGCGAAATTATACTTGACCTCTAGTTTTGTAAAATATAGTGGCCACACATTCAGCCAGATCTGCAAAATATTATGGTTGAATCCATTTGTTGGACACTGGCCTAGTTACCTGTTGTGTGATGTATGAGTGTTGATTTACTATGGGCCTCAGAGGATATTGGTTGGTTACTTTAGGTTGTATGTTTATCCGAGGAAGTTGAGTGGTAACAAGAGATCTTTGGAACTGGTTCTGCATCAACTGATCACTAGAACATATTTCTGAAGCTTGAGTTTCTTCCACCAATATTCTTTTTTCAACTTGATCAAACAGTGCCCCAAACGTTATTGTTTGACTTTCAACCACAATATCATTCAATATTCATGAGATAAATCCCATTCGATATGCTTCCAGAGCCACGAGATCTTTACAATATTCCATATAGGTTTTTGCTTTGAAAAAACAATTGGTACAATTTTTCAAACTTTCACCAACCTTTTGCCTACAGTATATTATAGTGTCACCATTAGCTCGAAACTTCTTACTTCCCACGAAATGATGTCGGAAAATGTTCCAAAACATGTCAAAGTTTTTCATATAACCCTGCGGAAGTCAGTTATACCATTTTGAAGCAACACACTTAAATGTTTGGGAGAAAGCCCTGCATAACAACTTGTCATCATCATCAATATTGATCATAAAATATTTGAACATATCAATATAGCTATCAGGATCTTATGTTCCATCGAACGTTTCCAACTTTAAAATGTCAAAATACTTTGGGAGGTTGCAGAGAGTATTTCCACAGAAAAATGAGAGGACCTCCAATTATGGCATGCTCTGTAAACATTGGTTTTTGGACCCTTATGAGTCATCTCATAGAGACCCTCTTTGGAAGGAGCTGTGTACTGATTACTTACTCGATATTTAAAATTTTGACTCCCTGACGGGTTTTGAGTGTACACACGTTATCTTTCTTAGCATGATCCTCAGATCCCCGCTTTTTTCCTTTCAAGTTTTTAATCAGATGACCTGCTTTATGCTCTTTTCTATGTTTTGTTGCATATTTCTTTTTGATATGTTTCTTCCTATGATAACCAATTTCCAGGGAAGATTCACTTGAATCATAGAGTGAGTAATCACTTGACTCAGATAACTCATACATGTACCTTGGCTTTAATTTCTTCCTCGTAGAATAGTGACGTTGCCTACTGTATTTTTCCTTCCATCTACTGATTCAATGGTAGTCATACAGTTCATCTTTCTCAGTTTCGTTTTCTCTTCGAACTTCAGACTAAAGTTTCTTAAAATCCATTGCAGTATCTCTTTCAGAGTTCAGCTTTTCAATTTCTTCCAACAGATCATTTCTCCGAGAAACCAAGATGGACTCCTCTAGTATTTCACCATCATGTTGATCATCATGTTGTTGATCGATCTCCATGTTATTTCCAGTGGGTTTTTCTTCGAATTCTTTTTCAATCATTAAATCATTATTCATGCCTAATTCTCCTCGAATTTCTATTACTTTTTGTTTGAAATTTTGACTAAATTTTGGAAGATTATTCCGGGTACCAAACTGTTTTCCACAGACGGTGCCAATGATAGTTCCAGAAATATTTGGAAGAGATGTTAGATTAAAACAATTTTTAGAGGACTACATTCGTGACACAAGCTACTTAGTGAATATTTTAGAGAGAGAAGCTCCACATTTTAGAGAGAAAAAGTGATATGCGATAATTGTGTAATCATTAATCAATCAATCTTCCTCAATGTCTAAACAAGTCACTAATTGTGGTCTCATTCTCAAGTTTGTTGTTTGTTACAAATTTATCATTTTGTATTACATATTATCATGTATTCATAAAAGGCTTTCTTTATGTCAAATTACACTCCTAACTTTCTAAGGTCTTTTCGTTAATTTATTATTCCCTCATCATAATGGACTTGGTCGAAGATATTATTTATATGTAGTGAGAATAAAATAATATCCAATCTTCATAATATGTAGGAGATATATTCTGTAACTATAAACTTTATAAATAGAGACCTTATGACCATCACTAAAAGATTCATTCATTTATTTTATTATCTTTAAGCAATCTTAGTAATATATATTTTCTATTATTATTTAACTTTCTTTAAGTTATCTTAGACTTCATGTCTTACCAAGTCACTCTGTAGTTTACACATTAATTGGCGTCGTCGTTTTCCATAATGATATTATTCTTCCTAAGGAACCAAAGAAAAAAAGAAAGATCAAAATAGTTGATGTCGAATTCTGAAGAGAGATTTGATCTATCTGTTGATGAGGAGTTGAAGATGGAGCATCCTAGCCAACAACCCATAACCCTGAAAACTCTTGTAACCCTTCTTATTGAACTTGATCGACTGGCTCAACAGCTGAGAGATGAATAAGCTAATATTTTTCAGCTGTTGTAGGAATAATTTGTATCTGAGTCCCTTATAGCCAAATCTATTGTGCATCACGTAAGTGAAGGCAAAGAAGATGAAGCAAGTCATGTAATTTTGAGAGATCGTTTGTTGAACACAACTCAGAGGATAAATCATATTTTCAACGTGTCTCACAAAGAAGGCAGAGAAAACTCAGAGCAAGGGTCCTGAAGCCAAAACAAGATACAACGGCAATGTATTATGACAAGAAAAAAAAGAAACCAACAATTTCCTCAACAATGAAAAGTAGAGCACGCTACTTATTGGAACGCAACCAAGATACCCGCTAGTGAGGATACCAATAGTTCCATATGATTCAGGTGGGGTTCCATCATACATATGTTGCGCAACCCGGGTTTCCTCCAACTTACAATAAGTCCCGGTTTCCCGCCCATAAATGCCCCAATACACTATCAGAGCATGAACAAGTTTTCTGCCAAATTTTACACAGGGAAAACAACAACAACTAAATAATTTACCTTCTTACCAAAACTGGAATCATGGTTTTCCATAGGCCCCGATATGATACAACTAACCAAACCTACAAGGGCAGAACCATGCACAAACAATCCAACAATTCCCAAGATACCAATCAGCCATGCTGAAGTATAATGAAAGTTCGTTAGGTGAAAAATGGCAAGGATGTAGGTTCAAACATGCATACCTATTCATGAATATATTCTATTTGGATAACGACTATTAACCAGCTAAAGAGACCCCACTAGCCATGAAATTCTTATATAACATTATACAATCGATATTTGACAACCACAAGATGGAGATGTACTAGGGTAAATGAGATCCAAAACATCACATTCAGTAGTTCAACGGTAAGATGTTGCAGTATGAAGCTGATGACAGGATAAAGTGTCGAGCTTTTT
The DNA here is from genome assembly GCA_036936605.1 of Limnanthes douglasii subsp. nivea. NCBI lineage: Eukaryota > Viridiplantae > Streptophyta > Magnoliopsida > Brassicales > Limnanthaceae > Limnanthes > Limnanthes douglasii. The sequence continues at coordinate 218,125,371 of JAUPFV010000004.1, forward strand.
ACATGACACTATAACGAAGAGTTATGCAGTGATTCAATAGTCTCCCAAAAGGATGCATAAAAAAGATATAAGATATTTCATGCAACATTCAAGAACCATTTTATAGGTTCCAATTTGATTAAAGAATATATATACTATATATTCCATAGCAAGTAAAGGTTTGGTCTAATTCTAAGATAGTACATCGAGAGTTATGTAGAAACGAAAGCTGAAATACAAGATTGACACGACTAGGTGGTTGTAGCCGCATTTAGAGAATGACTGAGAGAAGGTTCCTATCTAATGAAATAATGAATAAAATATCTCTGAACTGTGGACATCTACTATCTCAGGTGAGCGGTAAAGAAGACAAAGTTTTCAGAGAAAATAAAACATGTGATACCAAAACTCTGGCGATATGCTCTTTGGACATCAAGACATACATAGTGCCTCCTATCAGTACAAAAAAACGATACGTAAACGAAAAATGGAGTTTCAACTTTGGCCAAGCCATGAACTATTCATACTCAAGATTACAATGGGAAATCTAAAAGTTATTACATCACCAGTATTAGTAAAAGAACTGACTACCCCCCAAGAGGACTTTTTATAGATCTGACAAAAATCTGGAGCAATCTATGATAATTTCCATAGAGAAAACAATAATTGTTGTAAGCATCATGGTGATATTGGTTATTTTACTATATATTTTCAAGAATTGTAGGATCAAATCCAAAGTTTATTAGATGAAGGAAAACTCAATGAGTTTGTTAAGAATAAAGAAATATAGGAACTGAGGCAAAGTTCTGGATAAAATTTAAAACATGCTTTGACCCCAACTGAAGAACAAATCTCATTTAATAAAAATGATATTACAATGATTGGAGTTGAGGAAGTTTATTTAGACCTGAATTCAAACATACACACAATTAGTATGATTTTTGGATGAGATTCATACTCTTTAGTGTCTAAAAAGTTGAGAAAGAAGGTATGCATAGAAAATATAGGTGGTGCGTCAAAGACAAACATCCCCATATTTCTATCGAAATCAGTATCTAATGATGTCATTCTGAGATGTTAGTTTAAGAGGAGTGACATCTCAAGACACAATATCGCGTTGATAACAATAGAGTTGGTCAGAGTAGAAATCAAGAGGGTGATAATCGAAAATAATATTTCATCAAACATCCTATATAAAGGTATCTATGAGAGGATGAGAGAGACTGTAGTGTTGATCCCAACTCAAAGAATCCTTACTGGCTTCACTGGAGCAAATGCAGTTGTCATAGGAGAGTGAACTCTGGATGTTACTCTCAAAAAATATGAGTATAAATATAAAGTATAATGCATATACATGATGGTAGATGCACTATAATCTTAAAAATTATATTTTGGTGGTCTCGGCTCGATCGAATTCACTTCGTAGTATCTAAACTTCGCAAATGCCTAAGATACTCAATAAACAAAAAAATGGTCAACATTAAAGAAAATATGAAGACTTCCAAAAATATTTATGCAACATCTATGATATTTAAATCATAACAACAATGAGAAAAAAATGATCATCTTGAAAGGCATGGATCACCTCATAGAAGGCCTATGTATGGTGCAACCAAGCGAAATTCCAAAAGATATGATGATGGAATCAAGAAAGACTTTGAAGATCGACTGAGATATCTCAACCTATCTCAAGTATGTATATATATATATATATATATATATGAAAAATAACATACACATGTTTGCATGGAGTACGCAAAACCTAAATGGAGTCCCAATGAAAGTCATTTGTCACTAGTTGTGTATCAACAATAATTTTCTCCTTATTATAAAAAGAAACATATCTTACTCCTAACAAAAGACAGACGATCTTTGAAGAACTAGTTATACAGGTTTTCATAAGATAAATACGAGAGCCCCATTATCTAATGTAGACAACTAATCCTGTTTTAGTCAAGAAGAAGAATAGTAAGTGAATGATGTGTGTGAATTTCAAAAACTTCAATCAAGAATGTATGATAGACCCTTTTCACTGTAAAAAATTGACTAGCTTGTTGATAAAACATCTAAAGACAAAATTCCATCCTGTATGGATTCATTAACAAGATACAATCAGATCTAGCTGCTTGAAGAGGACGAGCGACATACAACCTTTATCACCATAAGAGTGATATATTGCTACAAAGTAATGACCTTCAGACTGAAGAATGTTGGAGCAACCTATCAAAGGCTAATAAACAAGATCTTCACATCTCAATTGTACTGTAACATATAAGCCTACATAGATGATATATTGGTAACAATTCTTCCACATAACAGACTTCACTGTGACACTCGCCAATCTCACACAAGTGAATCTTATGCTGAAGCAAGAAATGTGCACTTTCAATAATGCCCAAAAAATTCATGGACTGCATAGTAATCAAAAAAAATCTAGGCAGATCAAAGAAAACTCACAAATTTAGCAACAATAACCATAGAGGAATGCAAAAAAAAATCAAATCCTAACCGGGAGACTCACAACACTTAAGACATTTTTTTCAAGAACCTCCAACAAGTTTCAACTCTTCTTCAAAGTTCCAAGAGGAGCGAAAAAGTTTGAATGGACTCCAACATGTGATGAAACGTTCAACAACATAAATAATTTGTTTACTTCCTCATAAGTGCTACCCTAACCTCGACCATGAGAAACCTTTTACATGTAACTCTGATACTAGCTGAAACTTGATAGTTATGACTAAAGGATTTTTCTTATAATTTTGCGGCTAGGGAAATGAGACAATATTTTCAAGCGCATTCAATAGTATTTAAGTTTCTTTCCTTTGAGAAGCGCATTGAAATAAGTTGATGTATCATGAATATTTACAAAATATTCAGTAGAATTATGAGATTATGATATCCACTTTGAGCCAAGAACAACCATCGAAGCTCATGCGTTGGCATACGATTTTATGAAGTTTCCAGTCAGAGAGACCAATTTCTCCAAAGGACGAGTCCAAAAATAGTTAGAGAGTTAGAACCGATTAATGAAGAAATAACCAAGGCTCAAGAGTATACATCCAAATCATATGTCTAACATGGAATATCCAAAATCAATCTATCAAGTTCTTATTTTTATCATCCAATAATGAATCCAAGTACAAATACGCAATCATAGGACTTCTGTTGGAAAAGATTTACAGAGCTATGAGAGTATAACTCCTCATTGACTCTCAATTATGTGTTAATTTATTATTTCCTCATTACAGTAAATACATGTTGTAAGATAAAATAGATGTATGATCGCATTAAGGAATAAACTATGGTGAAACGCATTGTGGTAGAGAGGAAAGACGGGGAAGTTCAGGATGTAAATATGGAGGAAGAAGAGGTTCAGTGAAGGAAACGTATATGAAGGTAGATGAACTTGGTCATCGTGACGATGTTTTTCTTGTAAAAATGGTCGTACAAAAGCAAACAACTATAAATAAGGTTGAAGTACATGAGATATTTCAGCTGGAGATAAGGTCTAGAGGTTGGATGAGGTACATAGCCATATGTAGTCAAGTTGTGCACATCATATGTAGTTAGTTTTTTCATATTATATTCCTTAAGATTTAACACATCAAATTCAAGATTTGCATGTCATATTTATTGAAGTTTTTCATGTCATATTTCAAGTATGTTAATCGTAACTCTGTTTTTTAATAGAAGAAATTATGTTTGTTAAAACAATACAAACAAGTACAAAGTGAAACTGAGTTGCTAGTCATGGATAAGGTCCTTATTGTAATGAGTTACATAGCTGATAAATATTTAGCAAATATATACACTATATTGTTTGAAGAAAAAAAAAAGACATGACATAGAGAAAAGGAATAAAAATGAAATGAAAATTGAAGATAAGGACCAAATGTTAGATAAGGTATATATATCGTAAGTAATGTTTAGGTATGTTTCCCTACGTTTTGCAAACATATACTTCGTGAAACTATTTATATTCTTTAAATGGAAACCAACAACCTTTAATCCAAACTACACATGAGGCAATAAACATAATACAAGTATGCTTGTTAAAAAATCTACAAATAAGGGGGGAGATACAAAATAGAGGCAACTCATTAGTCGTGCATAAATTTTAGACGTGGATGAGATACAAACCTGGTGACTAATTAGAAATGTTATACTTCTAAACACAATTGTAAGTATATTTCAAAATAATTCGCAATAAACATACAAAAATAGTATATTGTGTAAAACATTAATAAGCATGATTCAAAATATATGGTTTTAAAGCATGTTTTCCTATGTTCTGCAAACATATAATTCAAGAAACTATTTTTTTAGTTTTTTATAGGGAGATCATAAGCTTGTTGAATAATTTTCCAATAACCGGGAAGATAAAAAAAAAAAAAGAAACCCGTCAGCTGTGAATAAAGTTCAGAGCCTAAAATAGGTACAAACTTGACTAATATTTAGAAATTGTACATTTCACAAAACAGTTAAAGATTTCACATGCGTATTCGTAAGGTTTCACAAGTAGCATTAAGATATTAAGGCATATATTGCATGTTCATGTTTGAAAAGGTTTTGCAAGTAGTATTAAGGCATTAAGGCATGTTTACCTGCATTTCGTTACATATATGGCAATTCTGTAAGAGAAATTTTGACACAAAACCATAGAATATTATTGAGAACCTTGTGAAGCAATAAGATGGGTAAAAAACACCACTGGTCCCTCTTGTTTTCCACTTGTAACAAGTTAGTCATTTTCCTTTGTCGTTGTAATAAACAGGTCCCTTGTGTTTCAAAAAGCAGAACAAACAAGTCCTTATTGACCTCAGCCCATATATTCTGTCATAAAATGCCCTTTGACCGGCCACATCAGCGTCCCACGTGGATCGCAGATGTAGCATCGGTAACAAAAATGTTTTACTTTTACCCTTAACGATTAACCCTAATTCTACCCATAATCCAGCCCAACCAACTAAAAAACCCAATAAGCCCATCTAATAATCTCTCTTTCACAAAAATCTCTCGTTCAATATGTTCTTCTTTTGGCCAACTCACTAACCTCAGGCTTCTAGATCTTTCCTCAAACTTTCTCTGTGCTTCAATTCCTTCTTCTTGTTTACAAGACAATTTATCAAACGGGTCGATTACATATCAATTGGGTTCTTTAATCTCTCTTCAACAGTTCAGAATCGGAGGAAACCTTAATTTGATTGGAGAAATTCCTCCGGAATTAGGGTTCCTCACTAATTTAACCACGTTTGGTGTTGCTGCTACTGGTTTATATGGTTTAAACCCACCCACAATTGGAAATTTGATAATTTTCAAACTTTAGCTCTTTATGATACTCAAGTGTTTGGACGAATCCATCATGAACTGGGTTTTTGCTCTAAATAAAGGAATTTGTATTCGCACATGAACAATCTGACTGGCTATATTCCTTCTCAACTATCCAATGCGAATTCCAACATGTAGAATCTTGAGACTTACAGTTTTAATTTAATACTCCACACCAATGCAACTTCTTTTAGACTGGTAATCAAGCGCAAACATCCTACCATAGCAAAACAAGAAACGCCTAGCATACTCAAACGTATGGAACCCTATCAAGACACAATTCAAAAGGGCTCTTAAGATCTTTTTTTTACAGGTAGAGTTCTGTAAATATCGGAGGAAGGAAAAGAGTTGTGTAGGTTTAAACCCTAGTTTGAACCTGGGAAATTGTTTTCGTAAGAAAGTTGGTAAAAGCATGAGATGGTAATCATGGATCTAGACATAATCTTCAAATCTAACTACCATTTCTGTGTCTCTTGGTTCAGCTTCGCGAGTAACGAGAGCTTATTCGCGATGACAGTTCGTTTTTATCCATAGGTAGAGGATGATTGGGTTTTATCGTTCGGGTTTTTTAGTTGGTTGGGTCGGGTTATGGGTAGAATTAGAGTTAATAGTTAAGGGTAAAAGTAAAACTATTTTTTACTTTTTTTTTACTGCTGCCACATCAGCGATCCACGTGAGACGTTGATGTGGCTGGTCAAAAGGGCATTTATGGCAGAAAATATGGGATGATGTCAATAAGGACTTATTTGTTCTTCTTTTTGAAACATAGGGGACCGGTTTATTAGAGTGGCAAAAGAAAAGGAATAACTTGTTACAAGTGAAAAACAAGAGGGACCAGTGGTGTTTTTACCCCAATAAGATTCACAGCCAAAAAGTATTTCCTTAAAACGTAAAACTAAATATAATCTAGAAAGATGAAAAAAAATAAACAAATCAAAACCAAGAAAACAAACCAACAACATACAAACATATTATTCATGACCCCGAGATAAACAAAACAATAACAATTCACCGGATGGAATATTGTTTGTTATGCCAACATTCATCATTCGATACTTCCTCTAGATGTACTCGTCCTTCGTGAATTTGGAGTTCGACGAGTTGAACACTTTGACGTGGTAAGCATCGGAGTAAGATGAATCCTCATATTCACCATCTTATTTATCAAAATATGAATAAAGATGAGAAAGATTCGTCTGATGAATATTCAACCGCTTCGTACTTCTCGTAAAACCAATAGGGGTTTCGTCATCTAGATACGTTGCTCTTTTAGCTTTTTTCTTTCCCGTCGAGGAATTGTTTTCTATGGTAATCAATAGGTTTTGGAATAATTTATTTAAATTTAAAACTATAGTATGAATATATAAATATTTCTATATACATATATATATATATATAATATTTAATGCTTGAGTACCGTTATAGCCAACTCCTCATTGGTTAACATAAATATAGTATATTTGTCAACTACTTCGGCAAATAGAACTATTAATACATTAACTAAATTGTGAGTGTCTGGTAAGATATGTATCCAAACTCTATTAAATCAAACGGTCATTACATTATTATTATTTTTTCATATGATATGTTTATTATGTTTTGTGGTGAATATTTTTTAATATTTTACATGTGGTATTTTACTATATTTCACAGTGAATAATCTTTGAAGATCTCGACGATATATTTTCTAATATTTTGTTATTTACGAAGATTTTGCATATACTGTTTTTTATTATTTTATAATGTAGCAAGTTATTGTTTTTGTCCATGAGAGGACTAGCATGTATATAACAAATATGAAAAGAATTATAACAAGTTGAATTGAAAGGATGAAATCTTGACAATGAACCAAAACTAATAAGTGACGCGGACAATGTTAGAAATCTGGAATCCACTAAAATATATAATGACCAAGACAATCCAGATGTATGGACAAACCCATCGTTGAGCCTTTGTATTATTATTGAGAACATGTTCTAAATAATAAACGAGGACTTACTTAAGTATAAGGTTATTAATATATTTCTGCAACATATAGAAATAAGTTACTTTTGAAAATATATACTTATATGTTTGTTTCAATGTGTAGGTTATTGATGCTTAGATCTAATTTTTCCGGGAAAAAATAATTTTAAGATAGAGAGCATGGATCAGCAAAAGGTAAAAAACTAAGTCCTTGTGTATACACACACATTCAGTGGTAAAACTATGTGGCTTTAAAATAAGAATACATTTATCATGCTTGCAGATAATTTGTCTAATATTTATTATATTGTAGACATGTATCGACATGAAACATGATGTTACACCAATTGTCGTCTATATCTTCTAAACGAGGATAGTATGCACAAAAAAAAAGTACATGGAATGAACCATTTGACCGTAATGATTATTAGTATCGAGAAGATGAAAATATAACACCTCAACCTGATGGTTCTAAAAGAAATAAAAGTTAAGGATACATATTTGAATACATATGAAAATATGGTAAGTTTTTTTGAGTAGTTTTCAATTAATTTTATAAGTCTTAATTTATGAATTATGCAATACAATAACTATATACAAGTTTAGCACATTGGTTTTTTTGAACGTATATCAGCTGAAATATATGCTCGATCAATAATTATTGCCAGTAATACCAAAATTTCAACATATGTATCCTATAAAAGAATTTTGAAACATTGAAAAGAGCCCAACGACTACTAGGTTTTAGTGTGCTAGATGGTGTAGGATCTTGTTGAAGATGGGTTACTCACAACAACAAAATATTGAGACGCCGCAGTCGCTAAAAGTTTGTTATTATCTAATTTACTATTAAATGACTTAAACATTATTTGTTTTTCGTAGAATTCAATATTTATATTGTACTAATGCTTGGTTTATTGTTTCACATTTCACGATATAAATAATTATCCATCAATTGAATTCTAATACTTTAAAATCACAAAGAGCTTCGTATGTAACATTAGTTTCATGAAAAACAAACAAATAAAACTTGAGTACTAATCATGTTTTACATATTTATATTCTCACATATGACATAAACATAAGAGAAAGGTATACACTCTCAAATATCTAATTACCACATAATATCCAAAAATTGCATAGTACAAATAGATGTTTGGACCTAAAATAGGGAACAAAATACTCCTACTTGTATAAATAGGCTCTTTTAGGTTGAAAACCTTTTTTCTCTAATGAACCAAGACCTTTCACTACTCATTCCCTCTCAAATTTACTAAACCCAATAGATAGCAGTACATTTAGAAAACCCTTAAACTAAACCCAGAAACCCAAAACGATCCAACCAACTGTTCTCCTTCCGACAAAACCATCGACGACCTTTTCTCACTCCGGCGAACCACCCACATGTCGACGTCCGTTGTCCATCAACCAGAAAAACATATTCGACGATTAAGTTTTCGTTCAGACCTTGATAACTACATACAGGTACTAAATTCGAATTTTTAAAAGAAAATCACCATATTTTGTTTCTTAAAAATGAGCTAGCATTTGTGATTTTCGGTTTTTACTATATATATAGTGTATTACAATGGTCGTTTTTAGTTAAACGTATACCTTTTCTAGGTTTATCATTGATCACCGGTAGTTTGTGGTTTGGTGGATATTATGTTTTTGGTTAGTTTCTAGGATTCTTAGGTGCACATATTGTGTTTTTTATTAATGTGTTGTGTTTTTTATAGGTTGTAGTGTATTTTTTAGTTTATGGGTTTAGGAATCAAGACTCAAATTTCGGTTTGTTTTTTACGTGCGTGTGTAAATACCAGTAAACTTGCATCATGTTCATACGTAGATACACTAATCTCGCATCTTGTTGTTATGTTTTCGAAAGAACTCGCACGATTGTATTGGGATGGGCTTTCTATGTTGGTTCAAAGAAATTGCACGGTTGTATTTGTGGGTTATATTTTCCTATAAATACGCATGTTTATTTTTTAAAGAAATTGTGTGTTTGGTTGTTAGTTCAAAGAAATTGCACGATTGTATTTTTTCAAAACAAATCACACGTCTGAGTTTGCAAAGAATTTTTATGGATGATCTATCAAACAACTCACATTTATATTTTTGCATGAAATATGCCTGCAAAATGATGCTTTTACAAATAAGGATTAGTGAGAATTCTAAACTTGATTAAAAGATAAATAATTACATCTGAACACATAGAAGCTGCCAAAGACACTCCATTCTACACATTTTTTAAAGAATTTTTTGACCTCCATACGAGAGTATATTGATGAAAAAGTACTATAAGTTGATCGGGGAGATTATAAATACGTTTTCAATCGAGGATGAAGCTTTCTGAATCGGGTTTTAACTAGTGAAGTTAACAACGAACGATGTAGAGGTCATATTCAGGCTTAAACACATGATAGAGAAATTATCTGTAACCAAAGTCGTAGGATTCTTAGCTCGATTCGAGGAAGGGGCCGAGCATAATTACAGGTTAATGCAAACATATTTTCTGACTCCCCGCCCAATAAAAGTCAGACCGATAAATAGCAAATCGATATAAAATGATATGATAAAGGTACCTCTATATCTAAGTTCTGTTATAAGTATGATGTTTATTTTCACTAATCTAGCATGGTGTACGTTATTTTACAATAAGTTATAGAGAAAGCCATCATAGAAGGTAAGGAGCATGTTGCGAAGGACATTGCTTGATTATTGATCCTGTTTATTTGCTCCACCCTGTTTTACTCAGTTTCAGGAGATATAATGGGTTGGACAGCGGTGTTTTATGTCGACGAACTGTACAAAATAAACAACTACGGTTGGTCAGGAAAAATATTGCATAATCTTCTTGGGTTAATTAGAGCTGGTGTTGAACTTTTATTCATAAGTATGTTTTTATGTAATGAAATATAAGTTTAAAAAACATGTGTTAGTGCCAATAAAATTTGTGATGCAACCCTTCATTATGGAACACACAACCATTGCGGTTGATCTCGCCAAGTCGGACATGATTTGAAGATTTTACAAATGGTGGGGATTGGAGTACAAGCAACCATTGAGATGATTAAGATGTTGTACCAGCTAGAAGACAATTAGGTATCAAATATATATTCTATAATGTTATCGTAGTTTCGACTGAAAAATATACCAAGGTTCTGCTTTTATTACTGTTCTAGGTTCGAAATCGGTATCATAGTCTCTCACTTCCACTGACCATTTAGTCATCTGACCTGATATGTCAGGTTTTTGTTGTCTATTTTTTAATAGAAATGAGGTCTGAACCATAACCGAATATGTTTAGAAATATGGCCTCATTTTTTTGGCTCCTACAACTAAGGCTATGGCTAGGTTCTTCAACTTCAAGTATTTTTTTCAACACCTAACAAACTTTTGCTAACGTAATATACCAAACAAGGATAATTTTCAACCTCTCCGACGAACATTGCGTTTAATGTGTAGTCCAATATTACGATGTAGAAGAATATATTTTCTCCATAATGGGCTTAGTTAAAACTTTCGCAAAGGATATGTACTCTTTTATCTTGACAAAATTGTCGTGACATTCCGACGTCTAGTTGAAATGATTTGTTTTTCTTAGAAATTAAAAAAAGATCCCACAAAGTTTATCGTAATGTCTTCGAGAAAATCAAAGCAGGCCCGGAGGAGTGGAGAAGATGATTCATAATCCTTGAGACAAAGAACAAATGCCGAAAGAAGTTTAGGGTATGAAGAGGTGGAGGAATCGGAGAGCCAAACAATCGAACATCACGTCGAATGGGAGGTTTGCGTCCGTAATTCGCAAGCACCACGAGGTGTAACCAAAATGTATGCGGGTATGTATTTGGATTATGATGAACTTATCCAAGTTGAAGGTATGAAAAAAAATTAGACTTATTGAACCTAATAGTGGCGTAGGTTGGATGCGTATTGCTAGATTCAAGTGTGAATGGTATATCGAATTAGTACGAAACCTTTTTGCCACCGTACGTATTATTGAGAATAATTCACATGGTAGAGGTTTAGAAATGAGGTGTATAATTGATGGTGTTGCCTATAGTTTTTTCTAAAAGTGATTTTGAAGATCTGTTTTTCGTTCCAACTGGGGATATATATATTGGTGAAAATTAGCTTCCATTTCTTTTTCTCATTCGGGTTGGGGTGCTGATTGGCCTATGTCCTACGATGAAGCAGTAGAGCTTCTGAGTTGTGGTTGGAGCGCTCCAAAAATTAATGGTAAACTCCGAGTCGTAAGAGATAATTTGGATGCTAATGGGAAATTAGCTTTGAAATTTGTTAGCAGTTTATCTATTCCCCCTAGTAACAATGATTCGCAACTTTCCTATATTCAAATATTTTTAACTGTTTTTATGGTTAGAAAAGAGGGAAGAATTAATTTGGCTAGTTTGATGATTCGAAATATGGCTATGATAATTGGGAGGATAAACTGCCTTATTGGATGATATTGAGTTATTTGGTTGTTACGAAAGGGGTTGATGTGAGTACGTACACTCCGATCATGGTTAGGCCAAATAGTATTATAGGTAGAAACTCTTTGAAATTGTAGGAGATATATAGTTGGGATGTGGAGTTGATATCAAAATGGCAGGCATGGAGTCGTCATATGCACTTGTTGGATGATATATGGGCTGTGAACGGTATTACCAACCCACCAAATCCACCTCCTCGATACCCTCAGCAAAAAATTTAGCCGTCTGCCGATCTAGTTACTCCTGGCGGTTCTTCTAGACTACCGCAACAAAAAGGACGTTGTGACCGCGAATATGTTAATTGGGCGCATGAGCAGCAAATGCAGTATGCCCAGTGGGCGCATACTCAGCAGACGGATGTAGCATAGTCAATATACGAACTGGCAGGGTCAATTTGAGCAGTGGCAGGGAGGGTGAACGAGCAACTTGGTCAATTATAGCAGTGGCATGGAGGGATGAACGAGCAATTTGGCCAATTACAGCAGTGGCATGGTGAATACAACCAGTGGCATGGTCAATACATGCAGTGACATGATAGACAAGATAAATGGAATGATCGATTTGCAAACTCTCAAGCGGAACAATCCGAATACATGCGACAAATGATGGAGAATATGCATTTGCAAGGTCCACCACCTTCGAACAACGACGACGAAGCTCCTTAGTGTTTTTTTATAGTTGATTGTATTTGGCATTTTCATTGTTATATTTTTCTTTTTTATTTGATTGAACAATTATGTTTTCTGTTTGGTTTTTATTATTAATGAACTGTTTGTTTTGCTTATATATTTTATCAAATGTTAATTAAATCTCTTTCAATTTTTATTTTGTTATTTACAAGTAATTTATGTTTATGCATATACTTATACAATTCTAAAAACTTTAAATTTATACTTCAAATATTGAATAGTTCAAAAATACAATAAAATATTTAAATCATCTAAACATATACACTTCAAACTTGAAATATCTAAAGAACTACCAAATAATTTAAAATTAAAATACAATTACATGTCTAATAGGTATATATTATTTAATATATACCTAATATTAAATAAAATATCTTAAATATCTAAATATAATCAAACAATATCAAAATCATATTACAATTATCTTGTTTACTATATATATATGTCTTCATTATAGAATTTCTATTCAGTTAAGACATATAAATTATTAATTTTATAATCGTAAAAAAATCAATAATTTAATAATTTAAAATTAAAATACAATTACATGTCTAATATGTAAATTTTATTTAATATCTACCTAATATTACATAAAATATCTTAAATATCTAAATATAATCAACAATATCAAATTCTTATTAAAATTATCTTGTTTACGATATACATGTCTTCACTATAGAATTTTGATTTAGTTAAGACATACAAATTATTAATTTTATAATCATAAAAATATTTTCAATAATATAATAATTTAAAATCAAAATACATCTAATAGGTATATATTATTTTAAATCTACCTAATATTAAATAAAATATCTTAAATATCTAAATATAATCAAACAATATAAATATATATATATATATATATTACAATTATATTGTTTACAATATGCATGCCTTGATTATAGAATTTCGATTTAAATAATATAATATTTGGATTAAAATATAATAAATAGCATAATTATTTCGTTTATATTGTACATATCTCAACTACTGAAATTCGATTTAATTAACACATTCAAATTAATTTTAAATAATATTATAAAATACTTGATAAGCAGTGCCTTAAATGGGTCTCTCGGTGGGTAACGTGTGTGTTTACCTGCCTAACCTGCAACCTACCAGACTTGCAACCTGTCATACATGTTTACCTGTTAGACTTGCATAAGCAATAACCTGTCAGACCTGCAACCTGTTAGACATGTACCTGTTTAAATCTGTTAAATGGGTAACCTGCAACCTGTCAGACTCATACATGTTTAAAATTGTTAAATGGATTTGGTGGATCGTGGGTCTACCTGTTTGACACCACTAACCAACAGGATGTTCGTGCTCCTCGATAAGGTGTCCAATGATTCTTCAGGGTAGAGATATATTAAATAATCATTCAAAGATGTAAAAATAGTTCTTACTATTGCATCATAGGGTTTCAAATATGTTTGCGAAGTATATTATCTCGTGCATTTTTCAAAGATGGTGGAACTTGTCTTTCCAAAGAACCATGCATACCTATTAGACAATGGAAGAAGGTCACATCCCTCAAAATCGTAGGTCAAAGTATATTAATGTTATGTATTTGGTTTTTTTGTATTGAATTCTTTTGATATAATTATGGTGCTTGTAGACATATGTTTATTAATAAAACATCATGTTTATCTCATATGGATTTTTGTATTTTTTTTAGTTTTGAGTATATATTGAAATGTTTTGATCATATGTTACTTGAAATTTTTAGAACTAGTCTTAATGCTTTGATGTCATAAGAAGGGTATGCACAGTCCTTTTCAGATAGCATTTGTTTGTTTTTTCTAATATGTATGTGTTTATCGTAGTAAATTATGCATGTTATTTGTATATTGATACATTACTCGTGCAGTCAAACAAGTATTTTTGTTGTTTGTTTAATGGTGTTTAGTCTTGTAGCTCAGTTATCTTTTGATTGGCTTCGGTCATCCTCATCTTGATTTTGCTTATATATGTGACGATATTATATGTTCGATAAGGATATGAAGTGATGTATCTAGAGTATTCATCAATGAAAGTTACTAGACTATTTTACCATCACGGATTGGGACATTATTTACCTCACATGGATTGCTATCAATTAATTCTAACAGTTTTATGTATTTTTTTTTATCAATTTTAAGGCTTTTTAATCATTTTTTCTTCTACTACATAGTTTAAATTCTTCTACTACCTATTTTATAATTTATAAATCATATTTTAACCATTTTTTAGTTGCAGTAATGAAATATATGGGCGAGTTTATCATAAAATAGTATATAATCATTTACACACACATTTAAAGTTAAGATTCTTTATTTATATAGTCACGTTTGGTAGATATTTTGACCATTACCTAGCATCCGTATCCAATTACAACAAAATAATCCAATTCTAACTGAATTTATTAATCCAATTCTGCATAGGCTCCACAAAGATTAATCAAATTCTAACAGAATTCTAACAAATGAAAAGGATCTACAAAGATTAAATACAAATATTTATACATAATATAAAAAAGAAAGGTCCATAAAAGATAAGAGAGCGGTGGATAAAATAGTTTAGAAAATGATCATAGTTTTTGAAATAACATCGAGAGAATCCAAGACATCTATACCGATACTGGATTATGCTTTTAACTGGTATTCTCAATTAGAAAATAAATTATAATTATTTCTTATTTTCTCTCAATTGCAATTGTTTTTTTTTTTGTTCCGGGGAAGAGGAAGAGTAAGAGGAAGGAGGAGCATTAATCTTGCCAGTTCATAACTATTCTTTGCTATGACTTGAGCAAATGATTTGGTCTGGCCGTATCGAATGGTATTTTATAAAAGATCATGGATGTATTTATGAGTGATGTTTATCTTTTCAACAAGTCGGATAATTTTGAAAGAGAGAGTCGCAGTGTGGTGGTGTACATGTAGCTCTATAGTGATTCTAATTACTGGTTATAAAAAAACTTTCCTTGAGGCTAAAAAAATATCTTCTCAAGAAACCATGTTATATTGACCCATGCCATTTTTGGACCGCAGAGCTAACTACAGTGAATGATAAGGGAACACGTAAAATTGAAGTAACAAGAAAACTAGTCATCCTCATATTTTATCACATGAACTAGAAAAATACTGATGAGGATATGATTTTTCCAACCCATGAGTCGAATCAATAAAATAATGGGCTGGTATTTAATTTGTAACACAAGTTCAACAAATGTGTGACATTGAGCGTGTTTTATGTAACAAAGTTTAAAATTGTCTTAATTTTATAAGTTAATGGTAGATTAACCAAAATGGACTAATTGTGTAGGTCCAAAAACCCATCATCGTTGCTATAAAAGGAGATGTATTTTTCTTGGAAAATGTGAACAGTGATTACTTTATCACTAATTTTCAAAGTTTCTCTCTCTAGAATTTTTGTATCTCTCTAAACCTTTGTGTGACCCTTGAAATAATGATAACCAACTCACCTCTCGAATATTTTAGAAGTCATCATCCTCTACGTAATTATTTATTTTTCATCAAAAGTATTTTATACATTTAGTCTAGATGACTCACTTGTGTAATATGATAATAGAGAAAGTTCTCAACATATCATTGAACTAAGATATTGTTTTTTTTACTTTCATTTTGTTAAGCAATATCTTCGATATTGGTTCAAAATGTTCAGCCAACTTAGGGTGAAAGATGTAACATAATTTAAAACTCTTAAACATAAATGGAAACTTGTCTTGTCATCTTGTAAAATTTAACTATAAATTTATATCTTTGATTGTTGATATTATCATCTAAACATTTATAATACTATTTAACTCTTCTTTAATGGTAATGAAATTAAACACTATAAAAAAATTATAATAATATTGATAAAACTTTAAACTTCTTCTTTAAAGAAAGCTTGAAACACATAAATGCTTAAACTTTCTTAAAAGAATTATTTGCACTACATTATTCTTTTTAGTTTCTCATAAAAATATTCTTCTATGTTGTTAGTCTCTATATATAGAACTTTATTACTTGATGTACTATTTATCCAATACAATTTTTAGATGTGTGATTTTTTTGATAGCAACTATCGTATATTTTTAGAATTAACACACCTAGTTAAAAAATTATTTGAAGAGTTGCCTTGTTCGAAATTATTAAAGGTAAAAGACTGGTTTATCGAGTTATGTTGTTTGAATATTTTTTAGAACAAAATATTAAGATTGTCGATTGCGTTTGTTTAAATTTGCTAGAAGCAAAAAAATTGAATTCGTCGTGACAAACAAAGTACAGTTCTCAGATTATTATTAACGGATAACACATCATTATCCTCGCTACAAGTTGGTTCATCATTGCGACGAAGTTAATGGACAACAATGTCAGCTTTTCTACCATGTTATTGCGTTGAACCATGTTCTATAAATCATATGAATCTAAAAAATACAAGTTTGGTATTATTTTTTCCAAGTCGATGAGATATAGCATATTGCATAATATCACTCTTACTATTGGATTAAACTCATAAAATGATATCTTGTTATATGACATGAAACATGTCTCGTCGAAGCACTCAATCTTTTAGAAAAGAAAAATTCAAATCCAACAGTGTCTCGTCGAAGCACTCAATCTTTTGGAGAAAAAACAATTCAAACCCATATCATCGCACAATATCACTTATTTTATTTAAAAAAAAAAAATTTACATTTATTTTATTATTTTATTTAATCAAAATTAAAAGCTTAAAAAATAAGTCCGTCGAATATTTACACAAAAAAATTATTATCAAACTCCGCATACGATTTATCGCCATCATTATAATTTGTGGTGGTTAAGTTTTCAAAAAGTAGTGGGAAACCATGTCCATAATTTTTATTTTACAGCAAAATACAGAAGCAACCTCACTAAACTCGTTAAGATTTAAAGCTTGCAAATTCGTAGACTTTTTAAAATTTTATAATTTAAAAATAGAGGTAATATATTCATTATTCTTGTTTGTCATGTTGCTTTGATAAGGAATTTTAAACCCTTGAAAATTATGTATATTTATCGACAACAATTTTCATGGTGACTCAACGACTTAGAGTATTTTGTTAGGAATGGTTGTTTTTTATTAGTAAGTCAACCAATTGCATTATTTTGTTAGGAGTGATTCTGATATTCCAACCATTTATGTTAAGTAGCTTGTATAGTTGATCATGCTTATATATATATAGAAAAAAACAAACACCTTAAATAATTAACAATTTTTTACCCTAAAATTGAGAGTTTATTTACACTTATCTTTTTTTATATAAATTATTTTTGAATTCTCGAGGAGGGTTTAGATAGGGTTTTCCAAAAAAAAATCAAAATGCGTCAATTTTCTTTTGGGTCAAGCTATATATATCCAAAACTAGTTTAAGTTCATCCAATTTTGAGTTTACCCACCTCTGATATAAGTTTACCCAATTTTGAGTTTACCCACCTCTCATATAGGTTTACCCAATTTTAGACGAAAATACTTTTTGGGGTATATAAGCTTTTATTTTTTTTACTAAATCTCTCCGCTTCATTTTCTCTCTAAAACTCCATATTCACTCTTCCTTCTCTCTAACATATCTCTCTCTAAATTTTCCGGCGAAGTAAGTATTTTTTAAAATTTAATTTCTTTTTTAATTATAGATTTTTTATTGTTTAGACTTTATTTTTTGTGATTTTGTTAGGGTTTTTAATCCAAAATATAGATTAGAATTAGATTTAATTTCAAAATTAGATTTAAGTTTAAATAAGGTAAAAAAAACTCAATTTTTTTAAATGCCCGACAGGTGGGGTGCACCATCTGTACGAAAGGCCCACATCGGTGGGGTAGCCCGCCATTTTCCGGGCTGGAAAATGGCCCAAAAATTGACTTTTTTTATCTTATTTAAACTTAGATCTAATTTTGATTCATAATTCGGATTCATTCATAATTCACGTTTGATTTTGTGTTTTTATTATAAAAAGTTTAAATTTTTTGTAGTAATATGGTGTTTGATCATACTAAATCAAAATGCTTTTTGGGTAAATAGTAAAATGTTTTTGGATAAATAGAGTAAAATATGTAATTTTGTGATTTGAGTATATTTTTCCGTAATTAAATGGAAGTTTGAGGGTATTTTCGTCTTAAACAATCAAACAAAAATCAAGAAATTTTTTTGGAATATATAGCCTTGCCCTTTTCTTTTATAAACTAGCTATTGAGTATCTTCAATGTATGAAAACCAAAAAAAAAAAAAGTAAAAAGGTAGAAAAAGAATCTTAATGCAGAACTATGGTGAGCACCAAGATAAAGAAAGTAAGTTGGCCACTATAATTTACATTATTCCATGACGGAACACACTTCCTATAGGGAGCGTATTATCATTTTACTAAAAAGAGGCTATATATACTTAGAAATTCTCTCTCTAAAAGAATAGTAATAATGGCTCCAACACAAGTAACTACATTCTCCCTGCTGATATTCACTATCCTCATACCACCTTCTTCCTCAGCCACAGACACCACCATCTACGGCGGCTGTTCAACTCTCAAATACACACCAGCCTCACCTTATGAGTCAAACCTCAACTCGCTGCTCACTTCATTTATCAACTCAGCCACAATAAACACCTACAACACCTTCACAATACAATCTTCAAAAGACACTCCTACCCTCTATGGCCTCTACCAATGTCGTGGCGACATCACCGCAGGCCCTGATTGTTCTCACTGCATAGCGCGTGCCGTCATTCAGCTCGGAAAAATCTGTGCGAACGCTTGCGGGGGCACTTTGCAGCTAGAAGGATGTTTCGTCAAGTATGAAAAAACAAGTTTTTTCGGTATGGCAGATAAAACCGTGATGGTGAATAAATGCGGGCCAGTGATAGATAGGTTCGACTCAGATGAGTCAACTCAGCGTGACGTAGCCTTTGGGTATATGGCCGATGACGGAGGTGGTAAGGGGATTAAGCCGTATAGGGTTATAGCGACGGGTAAAGTGCATGGTTTAGCTCAGTGTTCAGGTGATTTGGGTCCGAGTGAGTGCCAGAATTGCCTATCGGATGCAGTTGGACAGCTAAAAAACGAGTGTGGCGCGGCCAGATGGGGCGACGTGTTTTTGGCTAAGTGTTATGCACGATTTTCAGAAAAAGGGAGTTACTCACGGGCCAATGACAGCAAATTGTGCATTCAAAAAGCAATATGGTTTATAGTTTTATGCATTTGGTACGGCTTTATATATTAGACATATCTTATCAGCTAGGCTCTAGATAGTTATCAGAATCAGTATGCAAAATGTTATCCATATTATAGATCATCCTCATTTTTATGAGGTTATGATTGTATTTATATTTAGACGAAGAATCAAAATGTAGATTTGATCGGTTTTCTATTGAAATTCTAGTCACGGTGTGGTTATTTGGCATTATTGCAGTCTTGGCGTACTTAAGTAAAGCAAAAGGTCATCAATTACTTGCTTTGCTTTATTTCTTAAAGCCGACCTTTTCTTTATAAAATTTGACCTAATAAAAGAGGAAAAATCAGAAGTGACAAAAATATTTCTGACCAAATTTTTCTAACAAATTCATGATAAAGAAAAAGAGAAAGGAAAAGTTTCTTTGAGATAAGTTAAAGAAAGAGAAAAGATTCTACACTATCCTAGTGCTCTCTAAGTAACATGATATATGATATATAGTATGTGCATGAATAGAGAGCATGCCAAAAAAATGAGTCAAGTACTTGCCTTTGTTTAATCACTCTGAATGTAATGTAACCCAAGACTATACAAGTGTGCCTAAAGATAAATGCATTATGATGTACCATTGTCTCCAGTATGATCACTGCTTTGTACCAATCCTGAATCCAAACCAACCTGCTGCAGATAGAACAAATAACAAATAAATTGCAAGACTCGACATGAAAGGGGTGCCATTAGGTTTTTTGGCTTGATAGGCAAAAACATTGTTGGTTGATCTAACTTTTCATACTTGAAAAAGAACTACTTGTGTAAGCTTGTAAAATCAGAAAACCTAACAGGCTAATTTTTCATTATAATATAAAATGAAACCTGCTTTTTGTTTCTGTTTTTAGTTCTAATTTTTTTTCTTAAAAGCTTAACCCTTTTTACATGCTTATTTTAAACTGGTTTTTTAGTTTGTAAGTTATAAGCTAGGCACCACACAGTCCAAAGTAATTTAAAAAAAAAAAAACTTTATCATCGGAGATTGCTCCTTACTTTGGTTGTATTTTGTCGAATTTGTAGTTTGGCCGTTCCAAGATTGTTAGTTTCCAATATTTCTAATTCCATCGGTGTAAAAGTAGCCTCAATGCATCCCGTTGAATCGATGGATCCCGTTGAGGCAAACGCTACAGATAACTGATGGGCGCCGTTGATCATCGTACTATCTTGGCATACTTTTAGTTCGGATGCGGTTGAGTTTTCAGTGTTTGATATGTTAACCAATGTCTGCAAAGGTGTGACACTGAACACAGGAGGTGCATTTAATTCTGACACCCCCGAGTTGTTGATGGGACTGATGTTAACCGATGTTTTCATAGGTGTGACATTATCCTCAACCATAATAGTTGGTTTCTCGTTTGGCTTTGGAAATTGCGAAAATACGTCTTCGATTTTCTTCATCATTTCCATCCTTGTTGGGACATCGTACTCATAGAGCAGTGCGGCATACTTTTCAAACTCAGCTATGTAATCGGGTTCATGGTATTTTACTTTGGCCGGTATTATGTCGAGTTGTTTCCAATACGGATCGATACTATCGAGCGGAATCGGCTTACCTTCTCTTTTCAATGTGGCGATCTCATGAGCACATGGTAGTCCACAAGTAGTACGAGCAACACAACCGCAATCACTCGAGTTCTCACCAATCCGGTCAGCAAGTCTTGACTGCTTTAAAAGGATTTCAAGTGCCGCAATAGTTATAAATCCCCTTAGCTCTCGAAACTCAACAGGTTTAAATTTAGGTTGTACCACAGTCATGCTCTTCTCAAACGAGGCTTTGATGTCCGTAAACTGTAGCTCCAACAGATCGTGAATCTTAGGCCACCCAGAGTCAAAGTCTGGTAAACTAGAATCGAGTTGCCGCTTAAGTTTTGAATGCACGCTATCTAAGGCCCTGTAAACCAATGAGCCGTTAAAGACTCGGGGAGGGGTTGATCAAGAACTATTAGGTCGTATGGACCTTAATAAAAGTTGTATATACTTAATAGGTAAGAAATAATATATATAGTTTTACTGCTGTCATTAATTATAACAAATTCTTTTGGTATATAATGAAATGAGTAATTTCTTCAATTGGGTCTAAAAGATGAAATTGTGGGACCAAATATATACATATAGCATCTTAGACCACTAAAATAGTTTTTATTACCAAGGAAACTTTTTTGCATTCTGGGGGGAAGGGGGGGGCTGACCCGTTGTATCTACACGTGCATAATAATCTACGCAATTAAAACATAATTGTACCTGTTTGTGGTGGTATTACCGAAATGCATGATCTTGTTTGTCATAGCCTCCACAAACCTATCACCATACGGATCAAGCCAGTCATCTTGCACATACTGAACAACCTCGGGATATAGTTTGAAATGTTCAAGTAATGCTTCTTTGTATTTCTTGTATTCAGCCTCGCATTTGGCCCTCCCAATAACTTTCCATAAATTCAGAAACTGGTCAACCACATCTTTGTCATCAAACCACTTCTTGCATTTTGCCACGATATTTTTCTCGATACTCGATTTACACAACAAATGTCTAGCAGACGGGAACACTTTTGAAATAGCATTCATCAAATCCAAGTCCTTATTAGAAACTATAACATCAGGCAACTTACAACCATTTTCGGCGATTATAAACTGCAATCTTTCTAATGCCCATGTATAACTTTCTATGCATTCTTTGGCAACAAACACAAATGCGATCGAGAAAGTAGTATTTGTTGAGGTAACACCCGAAATCTCAAATAATGAGAAGCGGTACCGCTCAGTATTGAAGGTACTGTCTAGTATCAAGATACTTGGAAAAGTACGCAGCAAGTCTATACTTCTTGGGTGTGACCAAAACAGGTCGGTAACAGTGTCACTATCATCCTCGCATGTTTTATGGAACTCAACATAGTTGTGTTCATTTAACTTGACCAAAATATCTTGCATCCGCAGTTTACCAGATCTCTTACAAACTCTATGTTTTTGCCGCGCATTGTAAATAGTCCGCATCGTAGTGGCGTTCAATGGATCTCTTTCTTTCAACGTATTTAAAATGTCTCTTGGTGGAACTAACGATTTGGACAAATCGACCAAGAGTGATGTCTCCTCTTCATTTAGCCTACCGGCATAAGAATGACCTTCTACGTATTCGGAAGACACAGGGTGATTGTGAACTCCACATACAACCTCTAAACTCCATTCATCATCCTTAGGTAATTTTCGACCCTTTAACTTAAAAGGACAATTACACGTTTTTGTACCGCTAGAAGTTCGTTTAAACTCAGACTTGTCCTGTTTCGGTTTATAAGACCCACTACGTTCACATGCTAATGTCAGTCTAGGATTCTTCCCATTGGTTCCTTGATCAGAATTAATGATCTTTACTAGAAATCCATTCTTCCTACCAGTTCGAACAACCCACTGTACCAAGTCAGTTCTACTCTTAAAAATCTACACATTAAAAAAATATACAATACTATCAACATTGACTTACACATTTCGAAAAGCAAACAAAATAGAGGTAACAATCTGTCTTTTCTACCTCATTGTTCATAAACTCATTTGCAAAATCCATTACAGGATCACCATTCTCCTGCAATGCAATAAAGAAATCATGTCTGGAAAACAATTCACTACGTGAATTCATATTGATTCACAACATACAAGCTCTAAATGCTAAATACACTACCATTAATCACGAAATTAACAAAAACTCGTCAGGAATCATAAAATTTCCAGCATAATATACTAGAGCTGCAATAAAAACAAACAAACTTACAGTTACTGGTATCGCTTTCGAGATATTTTTCGAATTTGACATCAACCGTGATCTACACAAAACAAGAACACAATTGTATATGAACAACACAGAAACAATGGAATCAATTTCAAAATTGTACAATCAAAAGAACATGCAATTTAATAAAATCGATGATTCACCTGTAACAGTACTTGTCTCAATTGAATGGGATCAAACTGAAGCTTTCTAAAACTCTAGAAACTCGGGAATGTCGTCATGGACAATTCTAGGAGAAATTAAAGGAAATTAGGGTTTATTGACATTAACAACAAAGGAGAAGAAGCTAAAACCAGAAAAATTAGAGTATGAGATTATGGACCCGGATGATAATCATACAGATATAATGGGCTTTTTGTATTGATTAATTGGGCCGCTATCTAATTACAAGGAATGCTATAAACTTTAACAAAAGTTTATCGATTATTATATTAAATTCAAACAATCTGATGTAAACTAGAGAAGGGCCTAGCCCTCTTGAATTATTTGATCATACAAATATAAAAAGGAAGGGAATTGAAAGTCTTTGAGAGAAGTTGTCACTTTTTAGTAGTCACTTTAAAGCCATTGCAACGAGAACGATATGGGTTAATTTAGGATTATGGTAAATTATTATTAAAAATATTATTATCATTTAATATTTAAATACAAGTGTTTAGTATTTTAATTTAAATATTTTTATGTTATTTTTTATTTTGTATCGGTTGAGTTAAATTTTAACGTATAAAAGACTATTTTTTTCTATTTTTTTTTATTTTTTTAAAAAATAAGTTTATTTATGCTAACATGACATCAGAGTCTCGTTTTTCAAAAAACAAATTGCATGTAGAAAGACTATCTAATAAATACAACCTTTGAAGGGAAGGCGAGATATTAAAGGTTATTCCACATCGGTTAGATAATCATATTTTGTATCGTGTATAAGTGTATTTTGGAAATGTGTAAATTTGTGTGCTCTAATATCCAAAAAAGTACATTACGGAATTTTAGTATGATATATGTAAAACTAACATTATAAATATTATACAATCATCAGGTATACACAAAGTTATGAAAATATAGTTGTGTAAAAAAGGTTTAGTTTAGCAGTCTTTGTACTATTTGAAAATTCAAGAACATTATTTATACGAGTAATTAGATATTTGTCTAACCATGAAATTTTAAAGTTGTTTTTTATAAAAAGCTAAAAATGCAACAATAAAGATTTAGGAAATGTTATAACAAAATATGATTTTATCATTTAGTATCATTTAGGAAAAAAATATCGTCGTCGATTGGTTAAACAAACTTTTAATAGATAAATTATATGCTAACAAACAAAGTAAGATCTGAAATTTGAAATCGATACTAAAGTATTTTGAAAACTACCATCTATACGTAGAGTTGTGCATTTAAAAAAGAATAAACAAAATTTATCACCAACTTACATTTGAACATTTGATATTACGTACCAATTGATCGCACCACGAAAAATATATAGCACGCACAATATATATCACGTTTTGCGAACTAAATAAATTGTATTGATAGATGTTCAATGTAACCATGGTGAAGCTTTATGGAAGTAAGAAGCATAAATGAAGAAACATTTGTTGGAAATATATCTATAAATGGTCAATGATTAATGATGTAGTTGGTTATTGTTTGGTTTGGTTTATTTTGGACTCGGGATAGTTTGGTAAAGTGTTTTGGTAAGTTTAAAGTATTTTGTGTTTAGTGTGAGGAGTAGTGAGATAATTAAGTAGCATGTTTGTATTAAATGTTAATCACCCTCATTAATGAGAGTGGTTGGAGTATTTATACCCTTAATAAATGACTCATGGGCTTACCGGGTCAAGTTGTGAAACCGTATCAAGTTTAAGGACTCATTACTCTTTTAAGTTGATTAGCAAGTAGCTTAGTCAAAAGATGTTTTACATTTGTCATATTCAGATTTCTCAGTGGAGTGTTATGGTCTGAATTACCCCTGTCCGGATTAAGAAGTGGGTTGTGTCTGAAGTTTCTGAACTCATCAGTAGCCCATTTGTTAAACCTCACTAAATGTTTTTGGTAGGGCTAAAAAATCGACCAAGCCAGTATCAACTTTATCCGATCTACTCGTGTCGCCCGGACTGAGAAGTTTATTTTCAACACTAACCCAGTTCGAAATTCATCAGAACTGGTTTATCTTCCCAGAATTCTAAGAATTTTCTTCTTGGATTGTGGGACACGTGTCACTATTTGGTTTGACCTACCACCCGTTATTTTCCCTAGACTTCCGCATCCACTAAGTCTAGAAAGTTACCTAGGCTTTTGATTCTTCACACGTCTGCGCAGCCTTTAATCATTGCAAAAACCCTCTTCAACTTCTCCTACGTAACTGTTATTTTTTACTTTTATATATAAATACCCTTTTACTATTTCATCTTCTTCCATACTCGAAGCGTTTTTAGAGAGATTCCCATCTTTACTTTCAAATCTTCCTTGAGAGGTTTTATGTTCACAGCCAGAAACGCACTAGTTAAAGGCGGCTTATTAAAATTTTCAGAGTTAGAAAGAGCGAAGAAATTAGAAAGATAGAATCATATCATTGTCGGTCTCCCAGTTTCTCCAAGTGAGAAATCTAGTCAACCAACTCAGGACGCCGATCAAGGGTCTTCCTCTTCCAAGAACCCTAGGCCCGAACAGCTTTCATTCAAACCAAACCTTTCACCTTTGCCTTCTGGTTCTTCTGTTCAAGAGTCTCAACCTTCTGTGTCTAAGGAAAAAAGCAATTTCAAGTATCATAAAGCCCTTTCCTTTTATTGTTATGGATTCTGACACTGAGAAGTCTCTGGAGAAGATAACCCCTCGCCGGACGACCCGCCAAACCAAAACTCAATCCACACCTTCACTGCCAAAACCCTCATGATCAGAGGTATCTAAAGCAGCTCCAATGGCCAAGCCATCTGGATCCCAACCTCAGCCAGACACTAGCAACGAGGAGGGCCCCTTTGAGACTAAGGCATCAGGTCAAACGGGGGATGTTATTTCTGATATGAAGGGCAAAAGTAAGGTATAAATCCGCATGACTCATCCGGATTCGCTTCTGGAATGCTTAGAGGGAAAGATAGGCCCTTGCTTCAAACATGTTAGTGTCAAATACTTGTTAGCCCTACAAAACATCAATTACATCTACACCCATACCGCTGAGTTTGGCCGAATCCGAAAAAAATGGGGGATTCTTGAGTTTGTAAAGGTAAAGATACCTATTAATCTTGAGACCTTCATGGACTGGAAGCTTAATGAGGTGGTAATTTTCACCAAAGTGTTGAACTGGGGACTCCGGTTCCCATTGGAAGTACTTTCACTTGGTTAAACTCTGTCGTAGCCAACCAAGCCCTAATGCCTGGTATTCTCTTCTTGTTTGCATTATGGCATCAAGGTTGTCGAAGATCCCACTTCCGATAGAGCAGTTTGCTGTTGTGGCAAACTTGTGCAAAAAACATCAAATTCCATTATACCATCACAACATGAGAAATGACTTCAAAGTTGTGGATGACTTGTTGGAGTTCGAAAAAAATTGGAGGACATAGTTTCTGTTTGTCAGTGGAACGTGGGAAAATGTCAAGAAGATTAAGGCCAATATCAACCCTAACATGATGACTAGCATGTGGAAAAGCACTGATAATTTCCTTTTTTCTTTATCTTTGGAATTTTTTCTTCTTAACTTATAAGTGTTCCTATTCTGATTGGCTTGTTACTCTTTTTCAGTGTTACCGAAGGAGTTCACTGGACACTTGGAGGAGGGGCAAACTACTTGTGCAAAACTCAGTGCATGGGCTGCGGAGCATTGGGGGAATACCTTCCACAATTGTTTCACATCGAGCAATCTTGTGAGGTCCCATCTGTGGAACACCACAGGCCAGAGAGACATCTCATGGGAAGAGCTAACTACCCTTCCTCCTCCTGGTGTAATTCTCAAAAGAACAGAGGCCAAAGATGGAAAATTGTTCTTACCTTCCAGAGCTAAGGCTCTTAGCAAGATGAAGAACAAAAAGAAGAAAGCTGCAGCAGGGTTGGTTCAAGTAGCCACAGAAGGGACTAATTCAGAGAATCAAGGGGGAATTGATGCAGCCCTACTCAAGGCAGTAGAGGTTGAAAAGTGAGGGAGGTTTTAGAGTCATAGAACCCACCAAAGCCTCCTAAAAAGGACAGGAAAATGAGGGACAACAGTGATGAAAAAACTGCTAAGAAGAAGAAGGTCACCCTAGAAGAATAAATACTTCTTCGTCCTTCAGAAATCCAACCTTCACCAGCCCCTGCTGATCCTACTTTGCTGGAGAAAATCCCAATAGATCTCCAGTCTGGAGAGATTGTTGGGGCGGAAATGACGAAGTGGACATCAGTGCCCTCCAAGATATTGATTTGTACTTTAATTATTCTAAGAAGGATTATTTTGCAGGTCCCTACCGTCTCTCCAGTTCTGCCAATATGGTGACCTTCAACATTAAATCCATCTCCGTTTCCGAAAAGCAGGACGTCTTGAGCCACTCCCTCCTCGGTCATATCCGGCCCATACTTGATCTGGAAAGGCAGGTGAAAATTTAGACCAACCTCATCAACTTCCTCACCTCTGACAAGCAATCTCTGTCAACTAGCCTCTTAAATGTTAATCAAAGTATATAGAAACTGAAGAAAAAGGTAGAGGGATTGAAGAATGAGGATTGGGCAACTAAGTTAGCCACATCGGAGGAAGCCAGAACTGAGCTCCAGACTAGGTATTCTGGTTTAGAAAAATACCTCACAATGTTGAAGGAGGAAGTGAATACCAAAGATGGCGTCATTCAAACCTTATCCGATGAGAAGACTAAATTGGAGAGCAAATATTAGAGATGATCAAGGAGGATGAGGATTTAAAGAGCCAACATGAGCAAGCTATTCTGGAGGGTTTTGATAAATATACCAATGAAGTAATAGACTCTTTAGAAAAGAGAGATGATGGGTTCAAGTCTGACATGGTGTTGTTGTTCAATGAGACCTTTCCGAAGAGGACCCCTGGGTCCCCTATGGAAGTATGTGGATTATGAAGAAATCCTATTTCATACTCTAGCAGACGGTGACAAACGCAACTACTCCAGTGGAATTGATTCCACTATTGATGAGGAAGAGGAAACTGGTGAGATTTCGAGTGCCGAACTTAAAAATCCTAAGAAAGATGATAGTGGTGAAGTTACATCCGAAGGGAACAAGCCCTAAGGTCTTATATTGTTTTTTGTTTTTCCAAACAATCAAAGTCCTTGGATAAGATATATTTAATGACAGCTTTCGAAGTGGTTCCTGCCAAAGGAGTTGCTTCTATCCACTTTGAGAAGTAATAAACAGCAACTATAATAATTCTACACCCTCCGGAAGCGATAGACAGAGGCCCAACTAAGTCCAATCCCCAAGAGGCAAAAGGTACTGGCTCATAATTAAACTCCATAGGTACTGCTGGCACATGAATTTCATTGTCATACCTTTGACATGGATCACACTTCTTTACCATTTCATTAGCATCTGTCATTATGGAGGGCCAATAGTACCCAACCAATAACACTCTTCGGGTTAGTGCCATGTACCCATAATGTGTTGATCCCTATCCATCGTCTAGTTCAGATAAAACGACTTGAGATTATTCAACCCCCAAACCACGCAAAAGAGGTCTACTGAAAGATTTGTTTTTATAGAGAACTCCCCTTATGATAAAAAAAATCACGAGCCTTGTGTTTAATTTTTCTTGTCATAGCTTTATCCGGAGGCGAAACCCCATCAGAAATATATTGAAGAAGGGAAAACCTCCAGTATTTAGGTTGAACCACCTGTATGCTCAAGCTTGCCCCATCTTCCTTATTTTGTCTTGGTTGTATGGATGGAAATTCTTGTATGTGAATCCAGGGGTAGAACTCAGAATACGCTATAGTTGCCAAAGAATCTGCCAGTGTATTCTTTGATCTGGGAATATGCTCATAACAAACACTTTTGAAGTTGGCTGCCACCTCTTTCGGGATGAGTAACTATTTGATTAGTTGCTTCATCTTAGCTTTAGACTGACCTTGAGCGTGATGGATAAGAAGTTGAGAGTCACTCATCAATACGCATACGTCATTTCCCATTATTTTTCTTGACCAACACCGGATTGGCAGTCCATAAAGGATACTGAGATTCCTTTATATGTCCCATCTTGGTAAGCCAATCAACCTCTAGGACTATCACATCAGTTGTTTCCTTAGAAAAAGCTCTCCTTGTATGTACAATAGGTGCAACATCATTCCAGATTGACAACTTGTGTGAGATAATGCTTGCGGGCACTCCGCTTACATCATCATTGCACCAAGCAAAGACATGCTGATTGTTTAGTAAAAAGGACAACAATTTTTTTTTCAGCTCTGGCGTCATTCTAGAACCAATCTTGATATTTCTACCCTCTCCAAGAGAGTGAGTTTTGATTTCTTCAACTGGTATTATAACACTAGGATCCTCTCTAGGGTCATCAATCTCACTCTCTCCCTCAAAAGGCTCCAGTAACTGCTAATCTTCATTAATATGAATTACTCCCAAAGTCTTAGGAGAAAGAGCAGTTGCATAGCCCTCCCTGGTTATCTTCTGAATACTTTGGACAACACCTACTTGATCTTAAACTGCATACTTTAAACACTGATGGACTGTTGAGGCCACAACATGCATTCTGGAAAGCTAGGACCTTCCAAAAATTGTATTGTAGGATGTGGGGCAATCTACCATAACGAATAGCACCCTCATCATCCTTTTAAAGGGCCCCTTGCCCAACAATACTTCTTCCTCAAATTCCACAATTACATCCGTATAGCTTCTTGTAAAGCACACAATGGTTCTGTTTGAGTGTTGAATAACAGCCGAATTCTTCATCTGCTTGTATGAGCTTAGGAAGAGGATGTTTGGCGAACTGCATGTGTGTATCAAAATATGGCGCATATCATTTCCCCCAATAGATGCTCCTATCACCACCGCATCCTCATGAGGCCCATCAATATTTTTCAAATCATCATCATCGTCAAAAACTATAAATGGAAAATGGATTTGATATTGATGGAAAGACATTCCCCCTTCCAACTGAGTGGCCAAACTATGTACATGCCTTTTCCTTGATGAAAGAGTAGGTGTTGTCACAATATTTCCTCCAAAGATGGTGAGTGACTCAAAAAAACTGATCAGTCCGGACACCGTCTTGGTCTACTCTGTTATGACCCTCACTTTGTTCCGAGTTGGATCAGGATCAAGGTATTCATAATCAACATCAAATCTTTCAAGAATCATCATTGCCCCTTATTGAGCAGATGTTCCTACATTTTTTGTAGGGCCCGTTTGAGGAGCACTATGAGGCCTGTTTCCACTTCTTCTTTTAACATAAGCTCCTAGTTTTACTCTTTCAATAATATTATGCACTTCTTGTTTCAATGCTATGCAGTCTTGAGTATTATGGCCTATATCATTATGATATTTCCAAAAACAAGTATTTCGGCTTTCTCTGGGAGAATGCAGTGCCGCTGGTTTCCGGAAATGGACTCCATCATTGGTTTTATCATATATTGTAGCCACGTTCTCTTTTAGCTCTACAAACCACTCCGGTTGAACCCAATGACCTCTTTTACCTCTTGATTATTGGCTCTGAGACTGATTCTGGTTGGACTGAGTTTGTTTAGCCCGATTGGACCCTTGTCCGGTCTCCGTAGCCTTATATCCGGATTGGTTCTGAGCTTTTGTGGTGGACCTCACTTGACGGTGCACCTTTGTCTTCTTAGTTTCTTCCACATTAATCTGTTTTCCCACCTGATTCAACAGGCCACCCCAGGTCATGGCTTTCTTCTTGGTCACTAAATCAACCAAGTTTCCAGGATTCAACCCTTGTCTTAGAGAAGCAATTGCCACATATTCAAAGAAATTTTCTAATCCATTCTATGTATTCACGAATCTACTTATATAATACTTCAAGGACTCGTTTGGTTCTTGGGCACAATGGATTATGGTATCTCAATTTCCCTTCACCTTCTTACTCCCAACAAATTTCTTTCGGAAGGCAACCTATAATGTATCAAAGTTTCTAATACACCCATGGGGTAAGCTGTTATACCACTTAAGAGCACTTCATGTAAAAGTTTAAGAGAAGGCTCTATAAAAAAGTTTGTCATCATCATCAAAATTCATCATGAAGTTTTTGAATTGCTCCAGATGGTTGTCCGGATCTTTACTTCCATCATATTTCTCCATTTTAGAGATGCCAAATCTTTTTTGTAGGTTTCCGGACAGTATTTTGGTTGAAAAAAGTGATTGTCTCCAGTTCTTATTACGACTAAAAACTGTGTCTTCGTTAGGTGTTGCGAAAATACATGGTTCGTCTGAAAAGCAAAATGATCAATCAACAACTGATCAGCATGCCTGTGGGATGACCCTTTGCCCAGGTGTCTTTTAAGCCTACCATGCCTATCTCTCTTTCTTGAATATTTTTTTATTAGCTTCATCTTTTTCTAGATCTCCCTTCATCACTACTTGAGGAAAAGTATTCCTCAAGCTCAACCTAATTCGAAGAGCTGCTGGAGGACTCTGAATTGAACTTTCAACAGGTTTGGACCGATGTGTCTTCTTAGAGCTGACATGAGTCTTTTTTTAACTTAGATGAGTCTTTATTGATGGATTATTCTCCTTAGGGTTGTCAGTATGATGAATAGTTGACGCCCATGATTTCTCTCTTATACCCTTCTCTGCTTGTCTATGGCCATTAGCGCCTCTATTTCTACTCTCAACTTATCTCGCTCTTCGATGGTGTATTCTTTGTTTTCCCCAACCGTTTCCACCACAGGAGGTGGAGTTCCTTACTCGTTCGAATCCATCCGAACTGGTTTTTTCTACTGGTTTTGAATACAAGATTTAGGCACCTTCGTGCTTATTTTGGACTGGGGGTAGTTTAGTAAAGTGGTTTGGTAAGTTTAAAGTCTTTTGTGTTTAGTGTGAGGAGTACTGAGATAATTAAGCAGTCTACCTATATTAAATATTGATCACTCTCATTAATGAGAGGGGTTGGGGTAGTTATACCCTTAACAAATTACTCATGGGCTTACCGGGTCAAGTTGTGAAACCGGTCAAGTTTAAGGACCCATTAGTCTTTTAAGTTGATTAGCAAGTAGCTTAGTCAAAAGGTGTTTTACATTTGTCATGTTCGGATTTCTCAGTGGAGTGTTATGGTCTGAATTACCCCTGTCCGGATTAAGCAGTGGGTTGTGTCTGAAGTTTCCGAACTCATTATTGTTAATACATTATCAAGTTAAATATAATAATTGGGAATCAGATAAATATATGAGAACCCACTACTTAGGAAATTAGATAAATTGATGAGAACCCATTATGGAGGTAATTGTGTGGATGCTTAGTAAAACTTAGTCTTTGTGAATGACTGGGTCCAAATGTTGAAATGAAACATATTGTGTAGTGACTAAATTAGGATAAAACATTTAATCATGTAACGATCTCTGCCATAATATGGAATATAAAGCTATGAGTGAAATTAGATTAAAGTAATAATATATTTGCCCTCTTATATAAAGAGACACACATAGGATTATTCCTTCACTCGTCGTAACAAAAAAATGTTTGTCACATATGATGAGATTTGATTTTTCTTTAGTAAATTGCTAAGGAAGAATTCTAGAGAGAGAAAATACTAAAGATTTTTTAGAGAGAGAAAACACAAGTACAAATGAGTTTCAAAGTAAAACTGTTTCACCCCTTTATTAGAGTAGTCTGGTCCTTTATATAGAGGAGCCAAGACTTAGTCTCAAACTAAATCTGTTACAAAAGTGGACTATTTGATGTTTAGTCCTTACAAATTATACAAAGTTACAATTGTCTCCTAAAATTTACGACATTCACAAATTAAGGACAAAACTTACACTAATTACAGTTAAGTCCCTAAATTTACATTATTTACAAATTAATCCTTAAAAACATATTTCTACATCAACATCAGAACAAAAAACTACTGTCGTTTTCTTTTTATTATTTCTCTTCTCCTCTTTACAGATTGGCAAGATAAAACAACAAGATTGAGAAATCAAAATATAAAGAAATAAAAAATGATATCTGTTGTAAGGATCACAACGAAGATCATTGATACAACAAGTAGTTGTTAGGATATCTAATTTATCAAACAAGTATTTGTTTCATAATTCTAGTAGTCAGTTGATACTTTTTATAAGTGCTGATTTTTTTATTCAATGATAGATATTTGAATTAAAATATTCTTTTCATTTCTATCAGAGTTGGTCCCTTGAAAATCGATTTGTATTATCGTATATATCGATCAATATATATTAATTTTATATTTCGTAAGGAGTTCACACCGCTGGGATATTTTTTTTTCCAGCTAGTTAAGATGAAGATTTAAGGTTTTAATGCATATCTTGATTGATTCGTTTAGATACAGAATGGTTTGGGTTCTATGTTTCATCGTTAAAAGTGTATTGCATGCCAAAATTAGGATTTTTATTCAATTTAGGTTTGATTTTTTGTTTACTAAGTGTGATTAAGCAGTAAAAATACATTAAATTGAGTGAAAATCATGATAACATATGATTTTCACAGTAACCCCTAATGTTGTCGCAACAAACATGTTCTCGAACTGGATTTGTTGCGACAACTCGCGTTGTTGTCGTGGAATCTAGCTGTTTCATCACGAAAAAAACCTTGCTTACCCCAGAAAAGCTTTATTGTTACGTCGAAAGTGTGTCTTGACATGGGTGTTCCTTTAACCTTGTGACCACATTATATGTTTGGAAATGTTGTTTTTTGTGTAGTTGAAATTTTATGTTTTAATAATATATGGAATTGCATGACTAACATTATCTTGACTATTGTGAGTATTTCATGTAACCAATATATCGATCGTGATATGATTGGATTATGTTGGAGGGACAAAGCAGTAAAGTGGATCAAAAAAATTTTAGAGGGGCAGTTCGGACCCAACAATTAAATTAGGTGAATAAGAAGTATACTTAGTGACTCAGTTGGGGGCCTAATACATTTCTTATGGGGTTGAGGATCGAAATATTGACCCACACCTATGACTATACCCAAAAATCTCATGGATCCAAAAAAAGTATAAATAGTTTAACAAACATCTAATTTCTCTCTCTACTTTCTATTAAGCATTTAATACTATATAAACTAAATATCTTCATGAACAACCCCTCTACCAGATTTTATCATCACCAGATAGACAATCACAATGGGAGTGTGAGGTGCCTGAATAGGAAGATAAAATGTAAAAAGAATAAATATCAAGGGAAAGTAAAGGGATAAACAAATTATGGTATTGATCATTTGTTAAGTGATCAATTTTATATCCCGTCCAAACCATATATCTTTTTCACTTCTGATGAGGACCATATGTTTAGTCGTAACCATAACTTGAGGCAGTCAACTTTATCTTTAAAGATTCTTTCTAGACATTTGCCAAGTCCGTTTGACAACTCTAGAATGGAGAAATATGATAGAAGCAAAGACCTTGGCAATCACCTTGAGCAGTTCAAAAATTTTATGATACATTTTTATGATGATGATAAACTTTTATGTCGGGCCTTCTCGTAAACCTTCAAGAAGAGTGCACTAAAATGGTATAAAAATTAACCACATGGATTTATTAAAAACTTTTATATGTTTTGGATGGTCTTCTAGAGGAAGTTTATGGAAAGTAAAGAGCTTAAAAGGAATGGTGATACCATCATTCACTGTGCACAAGAACCGAATGAGTCTTTAAAGGACAACATCAGCCGTTTTGTGAACACAAAAAATGGATTGGCTGATTGTTATGAGCAAGTAGTTATCGTTTCTTTAAGGTAAGGTTTAATGTCGGGTGATTTGGCTGATTAGTAACTCAGAAGAAAGCAATGACCTAAGGAGGATTATTGAATTAGGTCGGAATGAAAATCATAGTGGAGGAAACCAAGAAGTCTAGAGTACCTCGCCAGAAAAGGTCTGCTTCTATAATTTCTATCCCACAAGCCAATACTCAATCCCAAGCTACAGTCAATTACCGACTTAAAGATTGCAGACAAAATTCACACCGGTCCAGATAAAGTTAATCGAATCAACGCCAACAATCTAGACTAAGGAAGAATCAGTGGGTTCAACCTGAATGGTCTGCCGAATTAGGTGAAAATGTAGCCACCATTTATAACAGAATCAATAATGTTGTGCATTTTTGAGGGACTGCACCGATTCAATCTCCAAGAGAAAATCGGAACACCCATTTTTGCATATACCACAATGATATGGGTTATGATACTCATGATTACATTGCCCTAAAACAAGAAGTACAAACTTTTATTGAAAATGAGAAGTTGTCTGCTTTCGTTAAAGAGAAAGGGGGAAACATGCAAGTTAATATACGTGCCCAGCAAGCACAACATAAGTAACATCACTAAATTTTTAAGGACAGAGTATGGGGACATCTAAACAAGAAGATGATATGATGATTGTGGAATGATTTGATGTAGAATCGGAATACTTAGACCCTGATTTGAATCAAAATTAGGTTGGGTGATAGTGGAAAAAATAGCGACAGTATCTGATCTGTGCAGCTACTTTGAATCTTTGACAATATTTGGGGGAGATATTTTGACTGCGCCCTCAAACTGCTCAAGAAAAAGACATGTGAATGGTCTAACCACTCGAGTAGAAGGGAAATTTTTTACACATCTCTATCATAGCCATGTTCCATTCATTGTTTTTTATGCAGATGACCTAAGAGAAATTACGGGCCCACGTGAAGATTTTGTGGTAATATGAGTATTTATTAAAGGCAATAAAATACATCAAATTCTGATTGATATAAGCAGTTCATAAAATATTCTATTTTTATTTTGAATTTTTATACGTTTACTGAAGGCTCTGTTCAAAGAAACAACCATATTCAATGTGCTAACATTCTCTAAATGCACCAATTTTATTCAAGGTGCTAGCATTCTCAAAACACACTGTTTAAATTCGATGTGTTAACGTTCTCTAAACGCACCAATTTTATTCGAGGTGCTAACATTCTCTAAATGCACTGGTTAAATTTGAGGTGCTAACGTTCTTTAAACACATTATTTGTATTCAAAGTGCTAACGTTCTTTAAACGCATTGGTTATATTTTAGGTGTTATACGTTCTTTAAATGAATTATTCTGTTTGAAGTATTACACATTTATTTATATGATATATTGGAATTCGAAGTGTTAATGACTTATATATAAAATTATCAATAAAATAAAAACTGGAAAATAATTGAGAAATAATAAAGGTGTTTGTTCATTGAAGTGCATTTTCCAATCTTACAAAATATGACTTTAAATGTTAAATGGTTAAGCATTCACAAAATATAATTAATCGACAACGACTGATGACTTTACAACGCAAATAAAAACAAGAGATGCAAATAGATGTCTTCTAAAATTTTCCTAGTCTTCAATATGAGAATGGTTTGAGCTTTCTTTTTCAGAATTTCCTTCTTGCTCAGAGGTATCCTCATCCTCTTCTAAGCCCGTATCTTTGGAAGAATCAGCTGGTAAAGGTTCGAAGTCTTTACTATGGTGATTCTCTATGGGGACTAATTCTTAAAAGCCTAATAGATTTACTTTTGGAAATGGTGCATGAAATTCGCGGAGCAAGGTGATTGTTTTTTTCTCCTCGGTATTTTTAACCGCAGCAAGGGTGTCCAGTCCACATTGAGTTTTGGTAGCTTTTACAATGAATTTTTTTTCTCTTTCGAATGTTATCTTGAGTAAAACCATTTCATCAACCAACTTATTCTTTTCTTCCTCACTCTTGTTCAGAGACTCTTAAAGAGAAAAGTACTTTTTCTGCTCCTCGTACATCTCCCTTGCATGTTTGGCTTTAAGTTCATCTATCTCAGCCTGATGGGAAGTCTTTAGATCGATTGTTTTTTTTCATCGTGCATAGATCTTAGATGACATTTGAGGTGGATAGATCCTTTGATAAACTCAGACCTGTCAGCTTGGAACACCTGAAACTGTTCCATAATATGGCTGCCAAATATTTCTCTCATCTTATTTCTCTATCGAACCATATCTTTAGCCATAATTTATAAATGGCTTCGAGCAGAGTCAACTTTGGTACATAACGTTTTTGTTACTGCTCGAAGGTTAGCAAATGATTTTAGTGCAAGGGAAGCTTTTTCAGATAGATCCTCGATAAGAATGGTATGAGAATGGTTGTAAGGAATGGGAGCAGAAGATGAGGTAACTAGGGGATGATTTGAATTTAAAATTTAAGGTAAAAGATGAGCAATATCCTGATGACCAATCTGTTGAAGTTGTTCTTGGATCTGGTGAACTGCCGAATCCATATCATGGTAAAGGTCTTGAATTTCTTCAGCACTAATAGGATCTTCATAAATGAAGATGTCATCTCCTTGACGATCTTCAACTATAGTTCCTTCAACTTTATAAAGAGGCACTTCAGTTCATTTTTTTACTCTTTTAGTTGTAGGATTGTTTGAAAAACTTTTTTTCTTTTTCGAAGTAACAATTTTTTTTAGAAAGTTCAGCCTCGAATCCTTCTTCAATAGTAGGAAGACTAGCTTTGTTTGCATTCCTCTTGTTTTTTTTCTTTTTTCTTTGGCGCCATACTTGTTGAAGAACTAGCACCAACGGTACTCTTAGTAGTAGATGTCTTTTTCTTTTTAGCCTTTTTTTTTCAAGGGTAGATGAATTTGAGATCTATTTCGAACTGGTATAATGACTTTGCCATCAAGTGTCAGTAGTCTCTTCACATATCGTATGGGTTTAGGGGTTCCACCAAGTCTTATGAGAGGACATTATCAGAGGAGATCCTCCATAGGTGACAGCTGATGAAGTTTATGGGCATGAAAGCTGAGTGAAACCCATTGCCCCATGTATTTTCTGCCCATATGGCCAGCTTGGTAAAGATTTATTTTGCAGTATTCTTGTGAGCTTTGTACCTCATTGAAATTTCTTCATATTTTAATAATGCATATATAAATTTTATATATAAGTTATAAAGATCAGAAGAAAAGATAATAGATTTTACTGGTACTTCTCCAAACAAGGTTGAGTCCTTAAGGGTTCTCTTCAGAGATTTTCTTGCCATTCTCTCATGCCCCAGAAATAAAGATGAAGTTTTTCTTCCAGAATTTGTCAGCCTCGAGAAGATCGTCAATAACTTTAAAATCATCTCCAAACTCTAGATAATAAAAGGGAAACACAGAACCCTTGGAAATGTTGGTCATGGAAATAAAGTCTTTAATAGAGAGAGGGGTCTGGTTTCGTTTGGAAGCCATAATCACTAGTAAAGGAGTGAACCACAAATTTGGTGTTGCTTGTATAAGGCAAAGATCCAGGAGTTTGAAATACTCCACTATCATTGGGTCTAGTGGGAACCGAAGTCCCCTGTTTATGATCTCTGGATAGACCATCAATTCATATGCTCGATAGTTAAGTGAAGTCTTTCTTTCCTTTGGTAATCGAAGCACTACATTTTCTGACAGTCCCCGTTGTTTTTTAGACGCCTTGCAACAGATTAACTATAATAGTCATATGGAACATTCTTTAGTGCCATGATATATTCAGGGATGAGCGATTTTAGATTCACACTAAGAGTGGCAACAACATCTTCATGAAGCTCAATGGGTTTTTTATTTTTATTTTTTTAGGTGATATATTGTTCAAAGCATCATCTTTGGTTTCAGAAGCAGCACCGTTTTTTGTTGCCTCGACATTTGAGTTTGTTTTTTTCATTTCCTCTAAGTCAGCTTCTTCTTCTTCAGAAGCTTCGTCTGCAAATTGATGATGATTTGAGCTTGAGGCTAGATCTTCATGTTGGGTATTCGAAGGATTTTTTTGGGACT
The DNA here is from genome assembly GCA_036936605.1 of Limnanthes douglasii subsp. nivea. Classification (NCBI taxonomy): domain Eukaryota; kingdom Viridiplantae; phylum Streptophyta; class Magnoliopsida; order Brassicales; family Limnanthaceae; genus Limnanthes; species Limnanthes douglasii. Next base: position 218,164,726 of record JAUPFV010000004.1, read on the forward strand.
CTAGGTTGGTCTCAACAATATCTCTCAGGGGAGGAGATGGTGGTATAAGATTATTCGTTGTATTTTGGGTAGAATTTTATAGAGTGTTGTTAGCTTCGGGGTCTTCCATACTTACAAATGTTTTCTTGTCTATAAGAAGGTTTTAGGAGAGATGAGCCTTTGAATGAACTCGATGAGTCTATTTGCAATAAATTCGAGGTGGATCAGTGTCGATGGGTTTTTTAGTAGCTGGGAATTTCTCATAAACTAAGATGAAGAAAAATCTTCGAATTTGTTCATAAAGTTTGAAGGTTAACTAGGATAAATGATTTTTTTTCGGTGAAAATAGCCAATAAATTGGATTTTCAGATGAAGGTAGCCAAGAAATTGGGTTTTCAGATGATTTTTCTCTCACTAGAAGTTATACGTGAAACAAAAATAATGAATAAACGAGTATTTATAAAAGATAAAATGGTTAGAGGAGGTGGAGATGTGATGAAAACTATTGGGTCAAAAGAAAGAATGCAAAATGGTTACTTGTAGTTGGGTAGCGGGTGACACTTGTTTTTTATGAGACCTAGTGGTATGCCTAGTGGATTTTCGCACACGTACTATAGTATTCTAAACGTTTCTAATCGTTACGAAAAAGCTAGCGAAAGACTATGCGTGTGAATATTCGAAGCATAAACAAAAGGGTTGTGTGAAACGTTTGGATAAAATTCGAAGTAAACCTGAGTATAATTTTGTTTGAGGATGACAAGTGTGTAACCTAGCAGTTTTGAGTCGATTAATAAATGGTCTACATTCGAGGCCAAATTTACGTATGCTCTTATTCGAATATGAAAGATGTTGACAAAAATCATTTTGATGAGGATATGGAAATAGTAAATTTGAATCGAATTAGATTTTGATAATTAATAGTTTTTATCTACCGTGATTTTCGATGATTACTACTTCTTATTCATTGTCCCTCATAAGAACTAGGGGGCTACTCATAAGGATATGAAACTTTTGGGACTTAATATGATAATGTGAAGGACACTTATGATAAATTGTATAGTTATAATAAGATATTTGGATTATTTGTAAATATAAGGGGCTACAGTACAATTTACTCATTTATAAAACTGATTCAGTTATAAAAGTCTGACATGCCTATAAGTAGGGTGTGAGGCAATGAATAAAGGGACGAATCTTTTCATAAGTGATATTTGGATATTCTGAATTGCTTTCTCTCTCTACAATCTAATTCTACTTTTAAATTTCTCTTTCTAAAAAGTATAATTCATTCTCAACAGCTAGGAGCATGAATTTGTTCAAAATCAAGTTTCATTTTTCATTTCAGAGTCCACTTTGCAAGCTAGTCTGCCGCATTGTTTTGATCTCTGTAAATATGTTTCAAAGAAATCTTTTGAGTCATTATTATTCTACAACAAGTTATAATTAGATCAAGGGTCCAAGGAGTGTTTCTATAATTTACAAGATCCACAAGGATTTTGGAATCAGATTTAATATCAATCCTATCTAATTTGAGGTTGTTACAAATCAAAAGACCATCTAAGAGAACCCTAGCTTTAGCAATAATAAGGGATGTTTTCCCATAGAGCCTTCCGAAACCTTTGATGATCTTACCAGAGTTGTCTCTAAGAATGCCACTACCACTAGACTCCTTATTAGGTAAACAAGTGTCATCCAAGTTTAGTTTAAATCTGGAAGATGAATGAGGAAACCAGTTAAGTATATTGACACAACCGATTTCTATAACAGCCCTATCATCATGAGTCCAATGACTTTTCTTAAACATATTAGCATTTTGCATACCAATGATCATGTGATTGATGTATCTACAGAACTAGTAGAGTATGGTTTATTTTTTGAACTTAGAGTTTTTTATGAATTTCCCTATAGCCCAACTTATAATGACTGGAAGAATAATTCTAATATGGATTTTCTTAGTTCTTGACCAGAACCAGTTCCTCAACATGTGATGATCAGACATATGATTAGCTATCTTAATTCCAAACAGGCTAGAATAGTAGCTTCAAATACTCCAAGAATGCTTACAAGTAACAACAATGTGATTTGTAGTTTCAAGGTTATCACACTTTTGGCATTTAAAGACAAGAGTGATGTGCCTTTTTTGAATGATGTCATCAGTAGAAATCCACCATTTCAGAATTTTTTAACATAGGAAATAGCACTTCTTGGGAGAAATATTATTCCTGATGAGAGAATAAATGACTAGGAAGAATATTGGATCTTGGACCTGATGTGACTAGAGAGAGAGTGTAGAGAGAGAAAGTGGAAAGAGAATATTATAATGTGGAATGTCCCACCTACCAAGAATAATGGGTCTCCTTTTATAGTAAATAAGGGTGGACCCATTAATGTCCTTGGTGGGCTTGCTTTATTTCTATTTCAGTCCTTCACCAAATACACTGTTTACAAATTAATCCTTAATAAGCTGTAAATGCTATTACAACCACATCAATTTCCTTCTATTTATAATCAACCCTTTATTATTAATTCTGGCAGATTATTCCCTTATCAGTAGCCCCCCCAGTCTTCGAGAGCAACGGGAATGAAGACTTGTAAAAGTGTCAAGTTAGGACGCTGCTGTCCCCGACCCTCTGGGTTGATGGTAGGTCGGCTCAGGCCAGACCCCTTCTTTCCAGCGTGTCCGACCTTTGAGGTGTCTATCAACCGGTCGGGCGCAGAGACTTTCTCCCAACTGCTGTTCATTCCTCTATGACTTGGGAGATAGGTTCGGATGTTTCCCCTACTTGGCTCATGAATCACCTCGGGTCGGCCTCCGAACCTTCTTGGCGGTTTTTCTATGGGCTTGGGCCGGTAAGCCCGCTTTGAGTGGAAAATCGGGTTATGGTGGCCCATCTAATGTCTTCGTTTGAGTAAGCTAGTATAGGGTTGGCTCGTGTCAGAAGGGAAGCGACACGTGTCGACTACTTACTTGACGCGTGCTCGCCAGCACAGTTTCTTATGAAGTCCTTTCGACTTCCCGCTGCTTTTCGTCGCTTGGCCTTCTCCAGTCATGAAACGGCTGGGTGAGGTTGCCTATAAGTACCTCACAAATACAGATCTCTCTCAGAGGCTTTTTAGAGAGAGAAAGTGTTGTCTAAATTTTTCTAGAGAGGGAATGCTTGTTTTATGAGACCTAGATACCCGAAGCAGAAACCAAAAAAGAAGAAGAAAGGTCCAGTGTTCGGTTTTGTAGATTGGGCTAGTATTGGCGAACGTGCTGAAGAATACCGACGTGTTGGTTTGATTTGGAGTTCTAATACCAAGCCATTCACGCCTGTACCGCAGCCCCACGATCCTGTTCTTGCTGACCCGATCCCCGCGGAGTCTTTTACCTTGCCTGATCTACCTTGCGCTCTGACCCCCGAGCCCGTCGTCATCATTTCTAGCAGTAGCTCTCCTCACTCCCCAAGTGCTCGATTAAACCGCCCGACACCTTCGTCAGTCAACTCCTACGCTGCCCCGCTCCCTTTTCCGCCCCGACGCTTCGGCAAAGCCAACTTTTTGTCCATGGGTGAAACCAGCTCTCCAACTTCTCCAACAGGAGGTAATTCTCCTAAGATGGTTCAGCTCACTCCCTCCATACGAGGGTACCGAACCGGCTCTAACATTGCTGTGACTTTTTTAGGTCTTAATCAACGACCACTGATGCCAGCAGAGTTGGATCCTGAACGGGCTCGTCAGCAACAAGACGAGGCTCATCTGACGCAAACTGACAGCAGTTCTGGTCCTACAGACCATTGCGTTCGAACATCCGACCCTGGCGCCGCCACCAACCTCAGCTCTGACAAAGTTCTGGTAGTAACTACCGAAGAATCGGAGGCAGACGAACTGCCCGAAGAAGTCGGTATTGCTGTTGCTGGCAATGTCGCTGCCCCACCCGAGGAGCCGCTTCCCGAGGAGATAGAGGCGGTCATAACCACCAGATACCACCGCTGGCTACCTGCGAACAACGTTATCTCTCTTTTGAGGGCAAGTACCTCTACTTCCCTGCTGCTGAGCAAGAAGAGCTGCTGATCCATTGGGGCATTCCAGAGTGCGTCACCGTTCAGTTTCCCATCCCTGGAGAGACTCCTGTACACGTTCGGTCACGAGAGATTGTGGTATTCAACGAACTGTTCAACTGGGGCCTCAGGTTCCCCTTAGACCCTGAGATCGCTCTGTACTTCCGAACCCTCCAAATCTGCCCCTCTCAGCTGACGCCCAATGTATGGTACACACTGATATCTTGCATAATGGCCTCGCGCCTGTCTGGTTGGGTCATGCCCATGGAAGAGTACATAGCCATGTCCGGGCTGTCGAAATCCCCCAAGTCCCCGTTCTTCTATTCTTCTCTGGCAAACACTTGGAAGATAGTCAATGACTTCCTTGAGGTTGACAAAGGTTGGAAGCATCGCTTCGTCTTCCTTAGCGGCTGTTTGGGAAAATGGCCGCCTTTACAGCAAGGATAACCCGAGGCAATTGCTCCGGACCTGGGTTCCTGATGGTAAGCCCTTGGATTTTTTTTAATTGTACCGATCCTTTGTGTAGTGTCGAAGGATTTCTTACAACGGCTGAAGAAGGACCACTTCAAATCGGGCAAAGTCACCTTCCAAGTGTTGAAGGACTATGCCAAGAAGCACTGGGGTCGGGCAATGCATCGGTCCTTCAAGAACACCAACCTCATTATGAGCAACCTCTGGCGTTGCTCGTCAGAGGTGCTCACTATTGAGCAGCTGCGTCAGCCCCCGAGCATGGAGGACATGATTGCAAAAATGGATGCGCCTGACGCCCATCTCTTCCTCCCAAAGCGCAACAAGGCGCCTAGCAAGCGCCCCAAATCCGATGATGATATCGAGGAGAACAATGTCGGTGCTGAGGAGGCAGGGGCGGAGACGCATCAAGATGAAGGTGCTGCTGAGGACGGGGAGGCCGATCAGGCCCAGGGTCTGGCGCAGAAAAGGAAGGGTCGGGCCGACGCAGAGGTGGTTCAGGCTAAGAAGTCTAAGCGCTCCAAGAAGGAGGGCGGGTCGACTGCTGGTGCTGACAATGCTACCGTTCCGGATCTGTTTGACCAGTATGGGGGAGCTAAGGATGGTTTGATGATGGATCCCGTGGTGGTGATCCCGGATGATGCTAGGCCCCCGAAGGCTCCTACAAATGCTACGGCGCCGTCGAGTAGCACGAAGCTTCCGGTGTTGTCGGTGCATGGGAGTCCGCACACGTTTCCGTTGCAGATTACCGACGGACTGGCCATTTCCCTGTACAACATGGTTGTGCCCTTGGCCCTGAAGGAACATCGGGCAGGGGAACTGAGTCAGCTGTTGTCGGATGCAGAGACGAAGGTTACCGGTCTGCAAGAGGATGTGCGGAAGGCCAAAGCAGCTCAGGACTCGGCCGAGAAAAGGCTTAAAGAGACCGATGGTGCTTTGGAGCAGACAAGGAAATCCGGGGAGGATTGTGTCGCGGTCTTGATGCGGGAGATCACCAATCTGAAGGCAGCCAATACACTCTTTGCTGAAAAATACAAGAAGTGGATGGAGAAAGAGACGGCTGATGCCAAGGCGGCATACGTGCTGTCTTTTCACCACCGCTTCCCTGACCTTTCCCTTGGGTCAATGTGGTTGGATGTTCCAGAAAGTGACCGCCCATCCGGTGTTATTCTCGAGGACGATGAATCGGACGACCCCGAGTCAGAGGAAGAGGATGCTTGATTCCCGATGTCCTTAGCTTTTGTGTTTTCGTATTTTATTGTTTTAAGACTTGTGGATTTTGGGGACTGCGGAGTCCCCTATAAACTTCTTTTGTAAACAACTTCTTGACAATCAATTATTGCACTCATACGTTATATTTTTGTGAATGTTATTGTTTTGCGGGGGTCGGAACATAATGGGCGGGATTTTAAGATATAGATCAGTTCGAGAACTGAAAACCCGATGATGGTTCTGTAGATCAATGTAACATTGAAAATTTCCCTTAGGGTCGGGAATTTTAAGATGTAGATCAGTTCGAAAACTGAAAAACCAATGAAGGTTCTGTAGTTCAATGTGACATTGAAATTTCCCTTAGGGTCGGGAAGTTTAAGATGTAGATCAGCTCGAAAACTGAAAAACCAATGGAGGTTCTCTAGATCAATGTAACATTGAAAATTTCTCTTAGGGTCGGGAATTTTAAGAAGTAGATCAGTTCGAAAACTGAAAAACCAATGAAGGTTCTGTAGGTCCATCAAGAGTAGTAAGAACAAGCGTCGACCAGCTCGTCAGCTGACAAAGTTTTTAATACTTCAAACATTGGAAGGCAATTTTTTTTTATTAAATCTAAAAAAGGGGGGTCAGGCGTTAACGATGCCTCATTAAAACCTTCTCGCGCCACCGAGGTAGGAAAGAGTGCATCCCCGACCAATAAGTTCTTACACACAATGCTTAGAGAGTTACAAGAATGTAAAATTACTCTAAATACAATTTCAAATGTTCAATGTTCCATGGCAGTCTTAACGAGTGCCCGAGCCTGTTCTGCAAACGATATGTCCCGCTCTTAATTTTCTCTATTACTTCTTATGGTCCTTCCCAGTTCGGGGCGAGCTTGCCGAGGTTTTTGTCTTTGGTGTGCAGAAAAACGCATCTCAAAACCTTGTCACCGATTTTAAATTCCTGACGGCGTACTTTAGACGTATACCGACTCCTCATTGGGGTCTGATAGTGTTAAGAATTTAGCTGAGCACGACTCTGTTTTTCTTCTATGAGGTCGAAAGCAAGCCGTCTGTCGCCTTGATTTGTGTTTCCATCATAGGTACCGATCCTGAAAGACGGAAAAATGGACTCTACCGGAGTGACCGCGTCCATACCATATACCAGAGCATAAGGTGACTCCTGAGTCGCCGTTTGAGGGGTGGTTCGGTAAGCCCATAACACTTCTTGTAGATTGTCCGGCCATTGCCCAGCTTTTCCTTCGAGGCTAGCCCGTCCAGAATGGTTCGGTTGGTGACTTCGACTTGCCCGTTCGCTTGAGGGTGGAATGGAGCAGAGAAACATTGTCTAATCCTGTGAGTTGTGCAAAAAGATTTCATCTCTCCGGTGTCGAATTGCGGTCCGTTATCCATGGTAAGCCTCTGGGGTACCCCGAACCGACAACAGATGTTGAACCAAATAAATTTGATGATGTCTTTAGTTTTAGTGGTGGATAATGGCTCGGCTTCAACCCATTTTGAAAAGTAGTCCACCGCTACCAGAATAGTCTGTCTTCCACCAGATGTCATTAGTAGTGGTCCCACAAGGTCGATTCCCCATCGGTCGAAGGGCAATCCTTCTGATATGGATTCTAAAGGAGTCGCATGTACGTTTATCGCGTTCGCGAATCTTTGACAAGTATCGCAGGTTTTTACTATTTGTTGTGCATCCGCTGTTATCGTCGGTCAATAAAATCCGGCGAGAAAAATTCTTCTAATTAAGGCTTTGTAACCACAATGAGTCGCGCCATCTCCGTCATGTAGTTCGGATACAATTATCTGTGACTCGTGGACCCCCAGACACCTCACCAATGGGTGGCTGAATGACGTTTTGTATAATATGTCGCCCAATAAAACGTAGCCTCGGGCCTTCTTGCGAACCTTCCGAGCCGATGTGCCATCGGCTGGTAGTTGACCTTCGGCTAGGAAGGCTATGATATCACGTCGCCAATCTGAAATAATTATCGAAGATATATGGCAAGCAATTTCAGGTCGGTTATCCAGCTCCTGCCTCTTTATGATGGATGGATTTTCTTGTTAGGTTACCCATGGGTAATTGCTTGAGCAGGAGGCTGATGCTAGGGAGTCTGCCACCATGTTTTCGCTTCTCGGGACGTGTTCATACGTGATCTTGACAAATGAGACGGCTAGCACTATTAACGATGCTAAGTACTGGACCAGATGCTCTTTCCTGGCTTCCGAAGCTCCCGAGGCTTGGTTTATCAGAAGCTGGGAATCACTAACGATGCGTACTTGCCTTGCTCCACATACCTGTGCTAGCCGCAGACCGGCCAGGGTGGCTTCATATTCGGCTTCGTTGTTGGAGGTAGGAAAGCTGAATCAGATGGCCTGGTGCATACTGATGCCTGTTGGGGTAACTATCTGCACGCCCGCTCCGCAGCCACTGACGTTTGCCCCCTCGTCGGTGCGGATGATCCACTCATTTGGTTCGGCTTCTCCAGATGGTGCATCTTGATCCAGACGCTTGGAATGGAACTCTACCAAAAAATCAGCCAGAACTTGGCTTTTGATGACCGTCCGAGGTTCAAAGTTGATGTCGAAATCGCCCAACTCGACCGAACATTTAGACATTCTCCCTGACATGTCCGGTCGCTGGAGGACATATTTGAGCGGAAATGACGTGCGGACAACGATGGGGTGGGCTTGAAAATATGGCCGCATTTTTCGTGCTGCGGTCACTAAGGATAAGGCCATTTTCTCCAGCCTCAAATACCACGTTTCCGCATCCAGTAAGCTTTTGCTTACAAAGTAGACCGCTGTAGGGGCCGGTCCCGACTCGCTTATCAAGGCCGCACTAACTGCAAAATCCGTAACCGCGATATAAAGAAAAAGGGTCTCGCCCGTCAGAGGCTTCGTTAGGAGGTTTGGGGACGATAGATATCACTTAATCCCTAAGAAAGCTTCGTCACATTTGGGTGTCCACACAAAATTATTGGCATTTCTCAAGACCTGAAAAATGGAGGGCACTTGTCAGACGAACGAGAGAAAACCGATTCAAAGCAGCTAGACGCCCAGTTAGTATCTGGACTTTCTTGATGTTCTTAGGTGGGGTCATGTCAGTAAGAGCTCAGAGTTTGATGGGGTCGGCTTCAATCCCCTTTTCGCTAACAAAGAAACCCAGGAACTTGCCCGACCTTACCCCGAAGGAGCATTTTTCAGGGTTGAGCTTGAGGTTTATACCCCTGAGGTTAATAAAATTTTCTTGTAAATCAGCGAGATGGTCCTCGTCCATGCCACTTTTTACTAACATATCATCGATGTAGACCTCCATATTCCTCCCAATTTGGCCATCGAACGTTTTATTAACTAGCCTCTGGTATGTTGCTCTGGCATTTTTTAGTCCGAACGACATAACCTTGTAGCAATACAGGCCTCAGCCCGTTATAAACGTTGTGTTTTCCTGATCTGCTGGGTGCAACTTGATCTGATTATATCCGACGTACGCATCCATGAACGATAGTAGTCTGTTTCCCGAGGTCGAGTCTACCAATTGGTCAATCCTCGGCATCGAGAAAAGGTCCTTTGGGCACGCCCGATTGAGGTCGGTGAAGTCCACGCACATCCTCCACTTCTCGTTTTTCTTCTTACCAGGACGGGATTAGAGGTCCAGAGCGGGTAACTTGACTCCTTTATGTGCCCAACGCTGATCATTCTTTCGACTTCGCACAGAATAATTTCTGCCTTTTCTGTGGACCCGACGCTTTTGAGAGACGGGTCTGACGTTTTTGTTGACAGTTAGCTTGTGAATCACACAAGACTCTAGGACTCCGGTTACGTCCATCGAGCACCACGCGAATAAATCTAAATTCTCTCGTAGTAAAGACAACAACTGTTCCCTGTAGACCGGCGACAAACGGATCCCTATCTGCAGAACTTTTCCTTCGGCAAACGGGTGTTGTTCACATTCTTCGTCGGTAGTCAAATAACTAGGAGCTTCCCTAGGATCATCAACGAGTAATGACCCCAGGGGGAGCCCTTTTAACTGCTATTCCCGCGCCTGATCCATCTCTTGATCCTTTTTGGGTGCCAACGCCGCTTGGTAACACTCTCCTGCCGCTTTCTGACTGCTTCAGACTATACCCACGTTGTTTCCGATTACGTATTTCAAACACTGATGGACCGTGGATGATACCGCATCCATTCGTGATATCCATGATATGCCGAAAATTGCATTATGAGAAGCTGGTGCGTCTACTACCACGAATAAAACGGTGACCTCCTTCTTAAATGGGCCGCGACCTATCTGAACGACGCCCTCAAATTCTCCGACCACGTCAGCTGCTGACCTCGTAAATCCTACAATAGTACGATCCGACCGCGTGATGACCGGAGGTGTCCTAAATTTGGCGAAAGTAGACGCGAAGATTATGTTGGCTGAGCTCCAGGTATCCACCAAGATACGCCGGACCTCTTCCCCCGCAATGGCCGCCCTGATCACGATGGCGTCCTCATGAGGACCGACTATATCTCTCATTTCGTCGTCGCCAACATACATGATCGGTGATAGGACGCTTTTGGAGTGGGGTAAGTCCGAGCTTCCAATTGGGTGGTCAGATTCACGATATGCTTTTTTCTGGAAGAGTGTGTGGTACCTGCCATAGAATCTCCACCGAAGATAGTCGGAGATTCAAAGAATTTACAAAGGTTTTTCACATTACCAATACTTTCCTCAGCTTCTTCTTCGATGATCCCGATGATGTTTCGATTTGTCTCGGGGTCGAGGTACTCAATTGAAACATCAAAAGGGTCGATGACCTCGGAAATGGTCATGGTGGTTTCGGGCTTCAGTATCGTCACCACTTCTCTCGAAGTTGTGTTCTGCTGAGTTTTCTTCTTTACGTATTCCAGGAGGTTTTCGTGCTCTATGAGCATCTGTATGTCTTTTTTTAGGGCAATGCAGTCCTTAGTATCGTGCCCCACGTCTTCGTGATAACGACAATAACGGTTATTCCTCTGTTCCCGAGGTGTTGGTATTGGGAAAGGCCTTCGATACATCCTGCTTTTCTTAGTTTTTTCATAGATTGATGATACACATTCTGTCAGGTCAGCGAAGTAAGTAGGACGGATCCACTTGTTAGATATGGGTCGCGAAACCGCTTGACTCGTTTGCTTCGTTTTTTGGCTCGGGGGAGCCGAAGGCTTGATAGGTAAGGACTGGGTCGGGGGTATTGTGCTAACCGGCTGGGCTGGCTGAGCGTAGCTGGATTGGGTCACTTGTCTTATCACGACCGCTGCTTGCGCGCTCTGCTGAATTTGTGCAGCCAGTTCGGACGCCTCGGTTTCTTCGATCAATATTTGTTTTTCTATTTGAGCCAGAAGGGCGGAAAAAGTGAATGCTTGATTCTTAGTTATCGCTTGCTTTATCGGTCCCGGGAGAAAGCCCAAGCGATACGCGGTTAGCGCCACGTTTTCCTCGCAATGGTATAGGTCGGTTTTAGCGTCAATAAAACGCCTGGTATATTCCATGAGGCTCTCTCCTAGCCTATGCTTACAATTCATAATGGCATCTCCGTTGGCTCGGAAACTCTTGCTTCCGATGAAATGATGTCTAAACATTGTCCAGAACATCCCGAAGTTTTTGATGCAACCTTGTGGTAATCGGTTGTACCACTTGGATGCCCGGTACCGGAAGGTCATAAAAAATGACCTACATAGAAGTTAATCATTATTGTCGAAACTCAGCATGAAGTTTTTGAAGGCTTCCAAGTGTTTATCCGGGTCCTTCTTTCCGTCATATTTTTCCAATTTGGAAATATCAAACCTCTTCGGGAGTTACCCCGCTAATATCTCATCAGACAATGGTGAATCTCTCCAATTCAGCCCGTACCCGAAAGCTCCGCCCCCGAGCCCTTCTGTCTCAACCCCGTAGAGGCCCTCATCCCCGGGATTGATAAATTGGCTGCTAGTTTGGTACCCTTGGTTCTGGCTGTTCGAAGGTTGCCATTGCACCTGAGGCAGTGCTACCCGCTCTTCCCTGCTGCCCGCTGGAATTTCTTCTTTCTCAAATGACACTGGTGTTCGCTTTTCGGTGCTACCTTTTTTGTACTTAGGAGAGTCTGACCAGGGTCCCCTGTAGCGTCGGGAACGATATTTCTGTGCGCGTTTGCTTATCATTTCCCGTCGTCGGTACTCCCTTCCCGACGAATCATCTGAGGTGTAATTGGCGGAGGCGCCGCGGTTATCCTCTGGGTACCGCTGCTCTCTAGTGTTTTGTCCATCCTCTGGACGAGGCTCTCGATAATATCTAACAAGTCGGGCCTCGATGCGATGTCCCGCAGTCGGGTTGCCTCCGCTGCGGTTATCCATGAATGGTTCTTTGTTTTTTCCTTCCCGAACCCTTTTCTCGTCTAATGCCCGCTCTCTTTCAGCATTTAGTCTTTCATCTCCCTTTTCCCGAACGTTTGTCCCGACCCTGGGCGTAACGTTCCCGACCCGGGGCTTCGTCGCCCTCAGATAACGAAACGGCCCGGGCTACTTCTCTCCCGACCCTCTCTTTGACAGCCTCGTCATTCATCTTTTAAGATCAGATCGCGATTTTCAAAGAAAAAGATTCCTTTTTGGTATCACGGTTTCCCACAGACGGTGCCAATGATGAGAGAATAAATGACTAGGAAGAATATTGGATCTTGGACCTGATGTGACTAGAGAAAGAGTGTAGAGAGAGAAAGTGGAAAGAGAATATTATAATGTGGAATGTCCCACCTACCAAGAATAATGGGTCTCCTTTTATAGTAAAGAAGGGTGGACCCATTAATGTCCTTGGTGGGCTTGCTTTATTTCTATTTCAGTCCTTCACCAAATACACTGTTTACAAATTAATCCTTAATAAGCTGTAAATGCTATTACAACCACATCAATTTTCTTCTATTTATAATTAACCTTTTATTATTAATTCTGGCGGATTATTCCCTTATCAATTCCAAAATTTGCTGTATACATCAGATTTATTGTGTTTACATCGAAGATAGCTCCAAGTATCTTTAGTGTTGTAAGCTCGGTCTTTAGAAAACATCCATATTATCTTTTTGTTATCTTGATTATTGATAGAGGTCTTATGTATAACTCTAATTTCAAGATATGTAACAAGGTTTTAAATTTTGTTAATATTACAACCATCTCCATCCCATAATTCTTTAACTTTAGGACTACTGTACTTTTATATTTGTATTTTCGTTAAATAATAAAATTGTTAAAAGAATATAAAATCTAACTCTACAAAGTCTAATAGAAACAAAAATAAATTAATGAATTTTAGGTTGCTTAAAGTCTTAAATCAGTAAATAGTCCCCCGACTATGCTGTTTTCTTTCATATAGTCCATCGACTTCAAAAACACCGGTGAAGGTCCTTCGATTTGTAAAAATCTATAAATTTAGTCCTTCACTTGCAAAATCTATAATTTTACTCCATCGACTTGATAAAATCTATAAACTTGGTCCATTGTAAGGGTTTTTTTCTTGGATTTAAATACTAAATTATAATTTTTGCGAAGTTGATAAACTAAATTTATAGATTTTGTAAGCGAGAGACTAAATTTATAGATTTTACCAAGTTTAGGGACCTCACCGATGATTCTGAATTCGAATGATTTAATTAAAAAAAATAGCTCATACGTTGTTTCCTGATTTCATCGTCGCTTGAAACATGTACAACAGACACTTTAAGCTCCCCAGAAGGGTAGCAGAGTTGGTGGAGTAAGGCATGCTTGTGGCCAAAGGTCATGAGTACGAGTCCCTCTGCAAATGCTTCCTTGGTTTGAGCATGTCACCTTATGTGGTTTACCTTATGACTTTGGTTTGCAGCCTACTACGTTAGAACGAGGGTTTTACCCTGTGCGCACTCGTTGAATAGCGGTTGCGGCTTCCCTCTAAAAAAAGAACACTTTAAATTCACATGTTAGTGACTTAACCTTTATATATTTTTTTAGTATATTTAATTTTACTCGAGCCATATTTTTTAATTCAGATGTCAAGTTTTGACACGTAAGAGATAAATAATTTGTGGATATGTTTGTTAGGATATTTGATTATATTTCAAAATATTTTTTAAAATATTTTCAAATAATAAATTTAATTTTATTATTTTATGAAATTTTAAATATTTTATTCTATTATTTTTATATTAAAAAAACACTACAAGTTTTTTTTAGAAATTTAGAAGACAAAAATGATGAAAAATAAAATAAAAATTATATATAAAGAAAACACACAAAATTATAAAAAATATTATTTTTAAACAATATTAAAATAGTGAAAAATATTTTTTTCTTTTTTCCGTTTTTCGCTGGTGAAGTAAGAACCGACCATGAACTTATTCTACTCTGTCGGAACAAGTTGATAGGATTCCTTTTAAGCTTTTCCATCGCCACACTGGAGGGACATGGGGCGTAAAAAGAAAAGGAAGGGATGGATAGATTCAAATTGGAAAACAAAAGGACAAGATATGATAATATATTTTATTTTGAAGTTGAAAAAAAAAATCAATAAAAAAAAAGTAAAATGATATGATTTGTTTTTATTTAAAATAATTAATTTTATTTTTAATATCTTTAAAGATATCGTTATACAATATATATCGCAATGAAATGTCATCGATCATCATTTTCTTCTCTCTCGCTATCCCTCTTCCCCTTCCTACAACGAATTCAAAAAACAGCAAATATGGGTATGAAATTTTTGAATAAGAAGGGCTGGCACACGGGAAGTCCTCGTAATATCGAAAACGTGTGGAAAGTGGAGCAAAAACACGATGCCGAACAGAAGAAACTAGATGACCTCCGTCTCCAGATCCTTCAGGAGAGGGAAAAATCTAAGTTTCGTGCTCTTCAGGAACAGGCCGGCCTCGTACCGAAGCAGGAAAGGTTGGACTTTTTATATGATTTGGGATTGTCGGTAAGGAAGGGTGGTGCTAATAACGACGCTGTGTTCAAAGAGCCAGAACCAAAACCCGAGAAACAGGAGTCGTCAGTTCCTGGATCATTATTCGAGGAAAAGCCTCAGTCTGCGAATGATACATGGCGCAAGCTCCAGTCTGATCCTTTGCTTCTCATACGCAGTGGCGTAGCCAGGATTTAAACCCTATGGTGTCCTGGTTATTGTCCAAAAAATATTTTTTTGCAGTGGAAGTTGTAAAAGGGTGTTGTAATATATTTTCATTTTTCATCTACGTAAAAGTTGTTGATTTGTTTAAGTGAGTCTTACATATTATTTTTGTCAACATTTTGAAGTACTATTATAATATAAAAAAAAATAGAAGTTGACTAATAGATATATTAATTAGGATATCTATTATTAGTGAACTCGAGAGGCTATGTTGTTACGGTTTGATCGGGTTTTAGTTTGAGCTTTTCCAAAATATACATAGACTAATAGATGTATTGATTTATACATGTATTGTTAGTGAACTCAAGAGCCTATATTGTTACGGTTTGATCCGTAAAGCAAATTAAAAAATTATAATTTATGCAGGTCTATTTTGTTTCGAAATTGAACTATACAGCTTTATATCTTAAGAAAAAATATAGATCAAACAATGTTAATCTTTGTAACTAGTTAATAGTAATATAAGACATGTAGCAAAGCTTCAATTTTGAGAATTAATAATATAGAGCCATAATAAATATTATAATAATATTGATATGTTATTATATATAATAATAATAAAATAAATAATAAAAACTTAATGATATAATAACATAAATAATAAAAACTTAATTTAAGTCAAGGTTAGAAGGACTGGAGAACCCACAAGCTCGGTATCGAACCCAAGGTTTGTGGGTTCCTAACATGTATCTCTACCAACCAGGCTAAAGCATAAGGTTTAACTATGATACTAAACATATTATTTATTGAGCTAGGTGGGTTCCTCGGACCCATAGAACCCCACCTGGCTCCGCCTACGACAACGAGAGCTGGAAGCTCTTGCTCCCCTCATGAACAACCCTGTTCAGATGGCCCTCATTCGCAAATCAGTACAAGAGAAAGATGGAGAGAAAAAAGAGCGCAGGAAGGAGCACCACCACCATAGTAGTTCAAAGCATCATAAACATTCTTCATCCAAACACTATTCTGAGGTTTCGAATCACCGAAAGTATATCCATAGGGGTCGGATAAGTTTTGTTTCCGAGAACGGGAAAATGAGAGTTCTGATTCCAGCAAAAGAGAAAGGGAAAATGAAAATTCTAGTGCTGGTCTCCAATGTAGGAAAAATGGAAACTCTAACGACTACTCAAGCATAAGCGTTCAATGTGAATCTCAATATAAACGGAAGGATAACTCTTCAAAGCTTACAGAAGAGGAACGAGCTACTAGGTTGCGTCAAATACAAATGGATGCGGAGGTCCATGAAGAACAAAGATGGAGGAGGCTAAAGAAAGCTGAGGTGCATGAAGAACTAAGATGGAAGAGACTAAAGAAAGCTGAGGAGGATGAACTAAGAATGACATTGTATCTAGGAGTTCGAACTTCTTAGATGCTGCTCACAAAAGTGTTTATGGTGCTGAAAAAGGAGACAACTCAACAATCGAGCAAAGTGTTCGTCGCAGAACTCACTATTTGCAAGGGAGGTCGGAAGCTGAAGGCAATGCTTTTCGCCGATGATCACATGTATCTCGTCTTTTAGTTATGAGCTTTAGGTCTAAATAATTGATTCTACTCTGATGTACACTTTTGTCCATGTTAGATATCGCTTTGATAATGATTTTATGATCTCTTAATTATCATAAAAGCTATTATTGGTTGCTTTTAATTTCTCTAATTTTATTGAGTCTACTATCATTGTAAAATTTGATACTTTGAAAATGGATAGTCATTTTTGTGATAATATATATATATATATATATATATATATATATATTGATTTTTTTTAAAATCTCAAATATTATAACTTATGTTTAATACTTCTATATTATTTATATCATAAAATTTAATTTAATTTTTATATATTTTTCAAAATATTTTTTATATAACAAATTTGATTTTCCTAATCTACATTTCAAAAATATATTTCGTATAATTTTATTTCATGTTTCTTTTTAAAAAATTCAAATTTATTTTATAAAATAATAAATTAAAACTTATTATTTTTATAAAAAAATTTATGTTTGTTTACAAACACTACATATTGAATTTTTCTTATATATTTTTTCTATATTATATATTCATGTTTGATATTGAAGATTTGTGTTACACTAAAATTCAAATTTATATACTTTTGTTACGAGTATATGAGATCTTTATTTACGAAGTTATAAGGATGGTTAATTTAAATCGAATATTACTTTTGTTATGAGTATCTGATCAGAGATCTTTAGTTACGAAGTTATATGGATGGTTAATTTAAATCGAATATTACTTTTGTTATGAGTATATGATCAGAGATCTTTACCTACGAAGTTATATGGATGGTTAATTTAAATCTAGTATTATTCTTGTTACAAGAATATGATCATAGATATCTACTTACGAAGTTATATGGATGGTTAATTTAAATCAAGTATTATTTTTGTTACAATAATATGATCATAGATATCTACTTACGAAGCTATATGGATGGTTATTTAAATCGAGTATTATTTTTGTTACAAGAATATGATCATAGATATCTACTTACGAAGCTATATGGATGGTTATTTAAATCGAGTATTATTTTTGTTACAAGAATATGATCATAAATATAGATATCTACTTACGAAGTTATATGGATGATTCCGCGTGGATTCTAATCCAAATTACTGATTTTTCAATAGTAGGATCGATATAGATATTACCAAAAAAGAATATTCAAAATTTAACGAAAATAAAAATAGGCAACTACGAAACTCGAAAACACGTAAATTAGAACAGCTGGTTCTAATTGTTAATATGCCAAAATAATACATCGGAAGCGCTTGTATTTTTTTTTTTTATGGTCGAGAACAAAAGAAATATACTTGGAAGAAAAGAAAAAAAAAATTCATAGGTGAATGAAAACTACGGTGGATAATATTCTTGTGGCAAGAACAAATTAATAAGTTTTATATTGAAAATACCATATTAAAAAAAACTCCGATGAGTTAATACGTTCATTATACATACTCTTAAAGCTTTTAATTTAAAAAATGAACGTTAGAGATTAAATCTTGTCCACAATCAAAGGTGGAGATCGTGATAGCGACAGATGGATGCCCTAGGCATCAAAGAATGATTCGGGTCTAGATGCCATAAACATATAGACTTGCATTTCTTTGCCGCCAATCCATAAGGATTCACTCCTATTAGCAGACCTAAAAAGCCCACCCGAAACCGAATCAAAATCGGGTTCTTCAAGACCGGCGCCGATGCCGGCTCTATTGGATTTTTCACCTTAATCCACTACAATTTTCTCGAGTATCTATCTTCATCGGAGCCTCTTCCTCTTCGTCAATTCCAAACCCCAAATCGTCGACTAAAATCATGAATTCTGGAACCCAAAACCCTAACCCTAATATCACCCCTCTTCCACAACCAATGACGCCGGAAGACGATCTCGTACTCCCACACGCCAGCCATCTCACTCGAATGGAGATCCTCAAGCGCCGATCGAAAAATCTCAAGCAGCTATCGAGATGCTACAGAGACCACTACTGGGCTCTAACGGAGGACCTTAAAGCACGTCATAGAGAATTCTATTGGAGGTTCGGTACCAGCCCTTTCAAAGAAGATCAAATCCAGCGAAGCAACGGTGGTTTAGAGAGAGAAAACGGAGAGAGAGAATCCGGAGTTAGTAATGTTGAAGGTACCGGTGATGATGTTAATAAAAGTAGAATGGATTTGGATTTGAACACCAGTAATCGATGCTCCAACGTCGGCTGTAAATTCAAGGCGATGCCTTTGACAAGTTTCTGCCATCTTCATATTCTCTCCGATCCTAATCAGAAACTTTACAAAGCCTGCACTTATGTTATCAAGAAGTATGTTCTTACCCTCAAAATTTATCATTTATGTTTCTGTACTTCTTTTTTGCATGGTGTTGAAGAGCTATAATACCATGTTTGGTTTTTAATTGTCCTATAGTGAAGCACCGGGCTAATATAGATTGGCTACTATAGTTTGAATTTAGGGTGGTGAATTTGGGTTACTAGTCGAATACGGGTCATATAAAGGTTTGCAGTAACTAATAATCTCTCAGACCCGGATACAATTAGATTTTTATTACCCGGATCAGAGTAGTCTGTCAGAGTCATGATCCGGATTCATCATATTTCAATCCCTGAATCTGAGTGGTTTGGTCTAACCTGGCCTTAATTGTGTCTTTACCAAGGGATGTTCTTACACCAGTAGGTCATAATTAAGCATGGCCAGTGGTGTTTGATTCGAATAACTCGTGAGAGTGATTTTCTTTATAACTTCGAATGGTAGGGCTAAATATTAGTTTGCTACCAAGCTTCTTATGTAGTTCTTTGAATCTTTCATATCTCTGGTTATTGTTTAACGAAACTTGGAATGTAGCATTTGGCATCATTATTTGATACTGACTTCAATGTGGGGATGCAGTGCCCAAGCAGGTAATATTATGTGCGGAAAACCAATATTGAAAACAAATATTCCATCACTGTGCAATGTCCATTTTGTGAAGGGTCAGAAACATGTTATCCAAGCTCTGAAGCAAGCGGGATGTGCTAATGCGACGTCAAGTAAGTTTGCTCCCAAGTTCCATGTGGTATGGGCTGAATATGTGCGTTTTATCCAAGCCAGAAGACGGGCACTTAGAGCCGAAGAAGGGAAGAAGATAAAACTAGAGTGTTAATTGCTAAATCGCTTTGAGATTTTTTACGATGCAAACCAACTCGTCGTGCTCCCCTCTGCGGGAATGGGTTGTTGAGGTGCGTGCTGGGTAAGGAAAAAAGTGAAGCCTCCTTGATACTCATGTATAGTTGTATTCTTGTTGCGAAGCTTCCATTTTATAATTACTGCCATAGAGTTTTTCTTCCCCTATTTTCTTTAGACCAAGAATGCAAAGGGAATGTTTCAAGTTTAGCTGTAAATTGCAGCAAATGAGAAAAACTGTCTTCTATTATAATTTTTTGCTTGTTTGAGTTTTGTAGGTCAAGAGTACTTTCATATATCATCATTTAGCATATAAATTTCATCTCAAGATATTTTAGTGTCTTTGTTTTCGAATTTTCTAATTTCTGTTATGTTCTTTGTTTTTCATGTTTGTGCCTGAGTTTATTAATAGTTATTTCAACCAAATTTATTTTTAAAAATAATTTTTGTTTTCTTGTTTTATATATATTTATTTTAAATGTCGTATGTTTTAAGTCGGTGATAAAAAAAATGAAAAAATTATTAGTTTTATTTTTTTAATATGAACAAAATTACATCAATGAATAACGATTTATTTATATAGGTTTCGTTTCGCACAAGATTATTGGTCTCGCTTTTCGTTGCCTTCTTGTATCACTGATTTCATATCTTGCATTTGTCACTTTATTTTGTTTCTATTTCATATTTAATCATGTAATTTATAAATAAATACAATAATCAAATATAGTCCTAATTTCGCACTTAAATTTAACCAGGGCCTCGCACGACAAAATACTAATAATTCAAATTTAATTTTGGTCTTCTATTTTAAAAAACAATTTGTTTTTTCAAATTTAATTCTTGTTTCACCTTTCCTGAAAATTGGTTGTCGCACTTAGATAATTTTATCTTTTAAGTCTCGAACTCAAAGCAAATTTAAATTCGACACACTAAGTACTCATTTTTCTAATATTTGATTTAAAATCATTTTATTTTATTTTATATTTAAAAAAGTTTAAGGAGTCATTCCTTCGAAATACAATCTATTAAAAAAATTAAGTAAATTAAAATTTTAAATAATAAATATATTCTATAAATTTGTTTTTAAAACTAAAATTTTGTTATTAAATTCGAGAATGCGTATTAAGTATATTATTATTATTATTTAGTGATAGTTTCTAACAATAATTTTTCATAAATAAATAATGATCATCGAGTATTTGGAGACATGTACCTTAATCAACAAGTTTGGGCATAAGAAAAAAATATTCTTATCCCAGAAATATTTGAACTTGACTGCTTTGGAAAATAAAGACCGGATGAATTACGAGTTTAGTTATATACACACCAACCCGACTCATTACCATCCTTAGGTAGGAGCGACTAGAATGGGTTGAGAGCTTACAATGAGCAGTTAGGGAGGTGGACCATAAATAAGAACCTCTCGATCTTATAATGAAAAGTTAAGGAGGTGGAGAATAAACCAGAATCGGTTGAGAGGCATGATGGGGTCTTAGTTTTGCTTCAATCCTTATGTGTGGATAAGGGTAATGTGTCACCGAAGAGGGATCATCATGTTCGGTGTCGATGCCACTTTTCTTCCTTCTTTAAGAGCCATTCCATTGACCTCATATAAGATTTAGATTCATCTGACAGACAACACCTTCGATGCAATAGATCTCATTCAAGATAGCAATGCTAGTTATTAGTAATATCAAAAGATGCCTCTAACAATGGCAGTTTTACAAAAAACTCTTCTACCATCAAAACAATGATTGTTGTAACAACCCTACAAATTAACAACCAAACTCGCAACGGGACTCTAGTTAAGGTGTGGGCTTAGAGGTTAGATAATGGTTAATAAGCCCTTACGGTCCAAACCATATGTCGTGCGTTACCTAAACCCTCATCCATATAACCCCTAATTTTACCAAGGTTCCAACAGTACCCTTAGATGGAACGATCTTGCCGAGGATAATCCAAGGTATACCATACTAAGTCACTCATTGCCTTAAAGATCTTTGTTGGAGATCTCTCATCCAAGTTCAACCAGTTTAAGATGGAAACATATGATAAATAAAGGATCGCATATAGAGAATTTTAGGAATGAGATATTATGCTTTGACGGTGATGATCAACCTTTTATACCAAACTTTATCAATGAAATTTAGAGGAAGTGAACTCACTTTGTTTAACCAACTACCTCTAAAATCTATCCAAAAATTTGAGCCGTGAGAGATTAATTCATTGGTAGTAAAGTAATCAAGGTGGAAATGCTTATATAATACACCGTAAGATAGAGTCAAATAAGAGCCTAAAAATCTACATTCGATGTTCTATCCAAACCAAGAATAGTTTCGAGGACTATCACGAGGTTGTTGCATGTGCCACCTACCACATGATACTACATGGTTTGTTGGTCGGTGATATAATAAAGAGGAAGAATTTTAATTTTAATGCTCTCCTAACCCAGGTTGAGTCTGAAATCAAATTGGATGAGAGGATGCGTTGAGAGTAATACTAACTCGAAATCATTAGACCCTTTAGAATCCGATATTTATATTTATAATGGTTCCATAGCAAGCACTCATATAGTTTAACAACAATCATTAACCACAACAACTAAACTGAAACTCTCTCGTCTTGAGCAACAACAGTTTTAGAGTCATGGTCGGAATGACCAAAAGGGTAAATAAGGTCACAGTGGACATTTTGCAGAGCTGATTGAAAGCATAAACTCTATCTATGATAAAACTTAGGATTTTGTGACTTCGAAAAATGTTTCTCATTATACTAAGACCCTGCAAATATAGAATCCCAAATAAGTTATGTAAATACCATAAAGATGTGGTTCACTATAATAGAGATTGCAGATAACTCTAAGAATGACTCCAAAACTTATAAAACATGAAAATCTAATTAAATTTGTTAAGGTTAAGTTGTGGAAAGTTTGAAAAAATGTAATACAAAGACCAAACAGGTTGATAAAAGGTATATGATTTCAAGGATAGAAGCCATAACGGTTGTGCCAAAGTAAGAAAATAATTTGATAGTTCTGAACAGATCCGATGACTAATTCTATATATATTCCAACCAAAAAGTCATATAATATAGGATAATAATACTTATCTAGAATTAATTAAAAATTCTTCAAGAAATAGACATGCATTAGATATTAAGTTTTAGTACAAGGACAAATGTTTGCTCATCTTTATCGAGTACCATATCCTTTAATATTTTTTTAATGATTATAACCTCTAAGGACTGGTTGAACCTCATAAGGAAATTATTATTATTAATAAGTATCTTAGTTTAATATTGGTGGCTCGGCCCATATTTTGTTCAAGGGAAGTTATGACAAGATGACGACCCTCCAAACCATTTGGAAGTCTAAAAGAATAGTTATTGGTTTTACTAACCATCTAGACGCTTTTGTATTTAAAATATAGGATATAATAGCGGTGTTAACCTATATTATTTGCCATAAATTATCGGTTAACCCAAATGTAAGACCTATCAAGAAAAATAAGTACACTTTCTCATTTGAGAAGATAAAGGCTATAATAGTAGAAGTTCATTGATTCTCTAACGTGGAGGTAATCCAAAAATAAAAATATCTTATATGGATAACAAACCCAATCGTAGCTATTAAAATAAAAAACAAAAAACATGAGTGTAGTTTATGGGGTCAAACAAGACATGTACAAAATACTCATTCTCTGTACCAAAGGTTGACCAATCAATATACTACATATGTCTAGAAATGTCTGACTACACTGTAAGTGTTGTTTTTCAGAGAGATAAACAAGAATTCGAAAAGCAAAAGCATGTTTGATGAAAAAGATAGGTTTAGCTAGATAAGTTAGTCTCGTTTTGGTTGTGGAAACTAGGAAGGTAAACATGATATCCCTGGGTATCTAACTCGATGATTGGTAAATTTAAGAAACTTTTACATAAACTATAAACCATAATCAAGGCTTAAACAATAATATATGTTATAACTGAATTTCATGCGGACAGACATGCTCCTTCCCTAGATAGTCCACTTCCAGAGTGGATAGTTTTATGTGATGGTGGGTCAATATTTTTGGGTTATAGGGTTAGGGTTCAGTTGTTGTCTTCTTCAGGTAAGACACTTCATCATGCAATTTGTTTTGTTTTTCAGGTAAGAATCAACTATTATGGCCCTCTAGTCGAGCTCGGTGGGATAAATAAACTTTATGAGGCCTCGAGTTTAGTAATTCTTTAAATTATAAAGAGTTTTTTTTAATTAAACAACACTATTAGGTAACTTCCGAGTTAAGCTTCTAATTATCTTATCTAACCATATAGATGCATTTGCATGAAAAATATAAGATATGATAAGAGTGTGATCCCATATCATATTTCTTAAGTTTTTTGTTAACCCAAATGTCAAATTTATCAAGAAAATAAGGTATGTTTTCTCTTTTGAGAATACATAGGCTATATTTACAGATGTTGATCGATTCTCTAGTGCGGGGCACACCCGAAAATCAAAATATCCTATATGGATAAAAACTAGTCTTATTCTGATAAAAATATTGAAAATAAAGAATATGTGTGGACTTTGCAACTTTAAACAAATCATGTCCAAAAGCCAATTCATGATATTAAAATTCAACAAGCTAGAAACTTCACACATGGTAACAAATTGTTTTCCTCTGTTGACGTTTATTCAAAGTATAATAATATCTAAACACATTAAAATTATCAAACGAGTACTACATTTAGTATGGATCGAAGTATGCATTGTTATAAGGTTATACAATATGGAGTAAATAATTACGTAACAATGTACTAAGACCATTCAATAAATCATTCACTGATCATATATATTATAATGTCGAAGCTTACACTGATGATATGCTGGTGAAAATCTATAATGATGAAGTCCATATAACTGACCCTGTCGTGACCTTTCATAATATGCGGGTCATTCATCTGAAGCTGAATCCAGAGAAATTCACATTTTGGATGCGGTTAAGAAACTTTATTGGCTATCTGGTAAGTAAGATATGGATATAAACCGACTCATGACATCTAAAATCTCTAACATTTATGGTTTCTCCAAGGTCGATTAAGGAAGTCCAAGTTTTGGCATGAAGGTTGATAATTTTAAATAGGTTAATTTTTCGGTCATCCGATACTTATTTTTATTTTTTTAAGTGTTGAAGTAGGTAGGTCTCTTCCACTATCAGATGATTACGAACATGCATTCAAGAAGATTAAAGAACATTTGTCATCTTCAAATATTTTATCAAAACATTTTCCAAGTGAGAAGTTCATTGTCTGACTATATCGCTAATGTTGTTCTATTCAGGGAGGTAAACATGCATCTGAAACCCATTTACTATGTGAATAAGAGTATGATTTATATAAATAAAAAGTATATTCAGCTAGAAAATTTGGTTATCATTTTGGTAATGACGACTATAAAGAAAATACAATTATTATCTAAAAGTCTTTATATTTCGTAACATCCTATAGAATCCTATTATTTCTGGAAATTTAACCCGCTGGTCAGTAAATTTAAAGAACTCTTACATAACCTATAAACCAAAAATTATAATCAAGGCTCAAATACTAACAGTTTTCCTAACTAAATTTCATACAAATGGTCATGTTTTTTCTATGCTAGTTTGGTTTGATGGTGGATCAATCTTTTTGGGTTATGGAGCCGAGGTTCATTTGATATTTTCTACGAGGGAGGTAATGCGCCAAAAAATTCGTTTTGGTTTTTTAGCTTCCAGAAACGAGGCTTAGTATGAAGTTGTCATTGCGAGGATCCGTGTAGCGCATGTGTGTGATGTGAGAAGTGTATAATTGTTTATTGATTCTCAATTTTTTATTAAATATTCTCTCCTCCATGTGTAGGTGTATAATATTAAACACATTTAACAAATAAAATTGTTAAAGCGACAAACAAATAACTTTGAAGCGGTGCATTATAAGCAAGTCCATAAAGCTAAAAACTTGTTATCCAACTCTGTAACTTTTATATGTCGTCTCTTGGGTTATCCTTCAAGAGAGATATTCAATTGATAAAGTTTTTTGAGCGTATACTAGTGGCAGTTTTCTCAATTAACTCAAAATTTGACATGCATACATAGATCCAAGAGTACCTCTTGAAAGGAACTTTATCAACAAACAAAGCTACAACCACAACCTCAATATCCAAGCTATCAAATTCGTGTTGCTATGAAAAAACTTGTATTGGTAAAGACTTACTTGGCCGCTCATTCGGTGCCTCAAGCTTGATGAGTCTTTTTTTTGTGGATTTTCGTAAAAGGGTAGGATCAGCTCATCGCGAGTATAAGAAATTTATCTTAAGGGTTATTTTGGAAAGGTACTACTGATCAATGATCACGACTGACACTTAAGAGATGGTAAAAAAAGTGATATGCATGCAAGTACTTTACAAATAAAATACATCGCCCACATATGACTTTAAAACCATATATGAGGTTCTTTCTTTCGACGAGTGGGTGTTGGATATCACAGGATCCTTGTATAAATATGTTGGAGAGTGCTAATACCTTCTTATTGGAGTTTATTATTTTTGAAATGGGTAATGAAAGATCTATTTGTAAGGATAAGAACCAATAAAGTACTTAAATTTATCGAGATTGAAATTTATTTAGGTTTGATATGTCGAATGTGATCACAACAGACAATGGTTTATAATTTTAAAATGCTAAAGAAACTTAGTTTTTCCTAACGATGGGTACATATCAAATATTTTTAGCATATTTTTTCCAAAGTCAATGAACATACCGTGGTAACAAAGCGAAGCTTACTTGAAAGAGTGCAAAAACATTTAGAGGGGTCTATTGGGAAATGGACGGACTTCATGTAAGAAATTTATGGGCGTATAAAATGACCTCTCGGATGATCATTGGTGGGACACTATTTTCTTTTTTATTGCATTGATGCAGTTTTTCTGCAAGTAAAAACACTACTTTATTTATGAGTTGTTAATTACTCATAAGAGAATAACATTATTATAGAGAGAACCAAGCTTGGAGAGTTGTGAAAGTTTTTAGAGAGGTCGGCTTAAAAGTAGACTAATTTCTTGCATAAATGCTTATACGTATATAAATTGGTGAGATAATATTTTCTCTTATTTATAATGTTACTTTCGTTATGAGTCGTCAATTAATCGTAAAAGAATAACATCATTGGGAAAGAGAACTGAGCTTTGTGTCGGTGAGGATTATTTTTGGTTGAGGGTAATTTTGTCACGTGTTTTGGGGAATTTTCAGAGTATTAAATGTTTGGGTGTTTTGTAGTGAGAGATTTGAGCTGCCTGGTTGTATTAAAAGTTCATTACCCTCATTAATAAAAGTGGTTGGGTATTTATACCCTTAATTATGGACCAATGGGCTTTCGGGTCAAGTTGCAAAACCGGGTCGTGTTTAAAGACTCATTAGTTTTTTAAGCAGATTAGTACTTAGCTTAGTCAAAATGTTTTTAGTGCTTTAGTACTTTTGTCATGTCCGGATAGTTCAGTGGGTATCTATTGTCCGAATCACCCCTGTCTGGTTTTCTCACTGAGCAGTGGTGAATAATTTTGGACTCATCAGTAGCCCCTTTTTAGGTTTTTTCAAAGATCTTTGGTAGGACTAAAAAACTCATTTAGACAATAACAATATTCTCCGGATTGCTCATGTATTTAGTTCAGGGTTTATCCGGATAGAGTTCTTCTTAGAATTCCAAGAGTTTTGCTCTGGATCGTGGGACACGTATCACGTTTTAATTTGTTCTTCCAGCTGTTTTCTTCCTATAACGACGCTCCCACTAAGCCCAAAAAGCAACTCCTGCATTTAATGTTTCTTACGTTAGTGCCGCCTTTAATCATTACCTTAGTCTCTTCGTTTTCTCCTAGGTATCAGTAACTTTTTCCTCACTAGTATAAATTACTTTCTTTTACTGTTTCACCATCTTCATCACTTTTGCAATTTCTTATTCTCAGAGATTTTCACCTCTTCTCTCAAAACCTTTCTTGGATATTTTATGTTCACAGCGAGAAACGCTCTCGTGAAAGATGGCTGGTTAAATCTTTCAGAACTAGAAAAAGCACAAAAAGTTGAACGTGAGAGACGAATCGTTGCTGGTCTTCCAGTCTCTCCAATCAGTAGACCTGACACACCATCTTTAGAAGCTGACCAAGGATCATCCTCTGCCAAGAGTACAAAAACCTGGCGTTTATTCCAACCCAAACTCTCACCAATCCCTTCAGGCTCTTCGGTTCAGGAGTCTCAGCCTTTTACGGTGCAAAAAAAAGCGGTATCGAGTGTTAAAATTCCCTCTCCGTTCATCACTATGGGGTCAGATATCAAGAAATATCCAGAAAAGTCTAACCCTCGCCGGACTACACGTTTAGTAAAAGGTCAAGCAACCGGCTCTTAGACCAAGTCTTCCAAAACAGGGCCCTCCAAGTCTGGAGCCAAAGATAAAGCCTCCGGATCAGAGGCATCAATTAGAGCCCCAAGAGACAAACCTTCAGGACCCGAGGCCACCAGAATCAACTCTCATACTAAGTCCTCCGGAGCTGAGCCCCAGCCGGACACCAGACCCTTAAGAGAGGCTGATGCTCAACCGTCCGGACAACCTGCTGAGCCTCCAACTGCAATAGCTGATAAACATTCCACAGTGATGGAAGAGGTGATGGAGGATAGTGTTGAAGAGGCTCCATTCGAGACTGAAGCTTCCGGGAAAACTGGAGATGTTGCCTCCGATAAAAAGAGAAAAGGCAAGGAGAAAGTCTGCATGACCCATCCGGATTTGCCAAAGAGTCTGGAAGGCAAAGTGGGACCTTGCTTCTACAAGGTCAATATGAAATATCTGCTGGCCATGCAGAATATTAATTATGTCTATACTCACACTGCTGAGTTAGGCCGGATTCAGACCAAATGGGGGATCCCTGAATCTGTTAAGGCGAGGATAACAATCACACCAGAGACTCCGATGGAGTGCAAGCTTAGCAAAATCGTCATCTATATTGAGTTGTTCAACTGGGGGCTCAGATTCCCCTTGGATCCAAAAATAGTCAGGTACTTCCACCTGATAAAACTTTGTCCAAGCCAGCTGAGTCTCAATGTTTGGTATACTCTCATCGCCTGTATTATGGCGTCAAGGTTGTCCATAATACCTCTTCCAATGGAGTAGCTTGCTGCAGTGGCCAGCCTTTATAAGAACCACCATATCCCATTCTACCACTTCAACATGGAGATGACTTTAAAGTGGTGGATGACCTGCTTGAGTCAGATAAAAACTGGAAAACCCAGTTCCTTTTCATTAGCGGGGTGTGGGTGAATGGGAGGAAAATCAGAGCTGGTGTCAATCCTAGCATGCTCACCAGCAGGTGGAAAAGCTCAGGTAAGTATTTTACTTTGTGTGTCTTCTTATTTTGAAAAAAACGTATCACTAAATGGCCTTTCCTTTTATGTCAGTATTGCCGAAGGAGTTCTCCGATTACTTGGAGGAAGGGCAGACTACGTGTACCAAATTAAATGCTTGGGCTGCTTAGCATTGGGGGAATGCTTTTCACAACTTCTTTACCTCAGCAACTTGGTGAGGTCCCACCTATGGAACACAATGGGCCAGAGAGACCTCACCTGGAAGGAGTTGACTACACCACCTCCTCCGATCGTTATTCTTATAAGAACGGAAGTGAAAGATGGTAAATTGGCCTTGCCTTTCAGAGCCAAAGACCCAAGTATAATGAAAGGGAAGAAAGGCAAGAAAAAGAAGGTTGCTGTAGACGCCGTTCAGGGTGTTGTAGAAGAGGTTGCTCCGGAGGGTCAAGGAGAACAGGTGGAGAAAGGGATTGATGTTGCTTTACTTAAAGTAGTTGAGGACGAGTCCATTAAGGAGGCAGGTGAACCCCAAGGCCAACCAAAACCTCCTAAAAAGGACAAAAAAGGGGAGTTAGCAGCGACGAGAAGGCTGCTAAGAAGAAGAAGGTCTCCTTTGGAGATGAAATAGTCCTCCGCCCTTCGGAGTCTTTACCTCCGGTCGATCCAATTGACCCCACTTTGGCAGAACAAATCCCCACTGATCTACATACTGGAGAGGGTACCGGAGGGGATATTAATATCGATGGGGTAGACATCAGTGGTATTTAGAACATTGGTCTCTATTTTGGAGAATATTTCAATGGCAAGTCCTTTACCATCTCCGGGGAACATGAAGTGGTGACCCACTCTCTCCTGCCCAGATTCAACCAGTACTCAACTTGGAAAAGCAAGTAAAGAATCAATATGCCCTTATCGACACCCTCAAAGCAGACAAAGAAATATTATCAATTGACCTCCTTAACGCCAACCAAAGTGGTGAGGCCTTGAAGAAGGAACTTGAGGAATTGAGAAAGGAGAAAGAAGATCTGGCAGTCAAGGTGGTGACTTCGGAGACAGCTAACACAGAGCTCCAAACCAAATGCTCCGGATTGGAAAAATATCTTTCCAACTTGAAGGGAGACATGAAGGTTAATGATGATACTATCCAAGCCTTGTCTAGTGCCAAGACTTCTCTCGAAGAAGTTGTGTTCAGGGCCACCAAGGAGAAAGAGGATCTGGTGAAAGATCAGGAAACAACTATCCAGGCCAAGATCGATGAGTATACCAATAAGGTGATAGACTCCCTGGAGGTAAGAGATGCAAAGGTCAAATCTGACATGATACTTCTTGTTCACCAGAAATTTCTGAAGCAAACCCTTGGAGATTTATAGAGGTATGTGGAGTTTGAGAACCTTTCATTTCATACTATGGTGGAAGATGATCGACATGGCTATAGTAGTGGAATAGACTCCACTACTAACGAGGAGGAAATAACCGGGGAGGGTTCCAGTGATGAATCCAAAGATACCAAGAAAAAAGACGATGTAGGAACAGCAAAAGGGAGCTAGTCCTGATACTTTAACTATTTTTTTTGTTTTTCTTATCCTTATGAAATACTAAAGTCCTTGGAAGGCCAAAAAATTCTTGTAACTGTGTCCGGTTAAGGCTTTCTTTAAACTCAAAGTCCTTGGATGGCCAAGGCATATTTTGTGTTTTAATATTATTATCCGGTTTTAGCCGGATAGGTTTACTTTGCTAAAGTTTTGCTCTGTTTCATATTTGTTAAATTTTAGTGGCTGATGTTTAAAGAGCCCTTATTTGTTTTACAAGTATTTAAGATGAGAGTGTTTAAAATCTCCGATGACAAATGTTAAATGGTCATCATCCCACCAGATCAATCCGATCTACGAAAGATCCATAGAAGACTTTTAAGAAACTGTAAATTAAAACACTTCGAATGTTTTAAGAAGGCATTAAATTTTATTGAAAAATTCGGACACTTTATTAAAACCTCCCCGCGACACCAGGGTAGGAAAGAGTATGCCCTCTAATATTTACATGGACTTTAAACAAGTAAATATTTACATGACTTTTATTCTAGATACAACCGGAGGTGTTCAATATTCCAGGGGTGGTTTAAGATTCTTCCATCCTTGTCTTGAAGCCTGTATGTCCCAGGCTTAATTTTTTCGGAGACCTCATAGGGTCCTTCCCAGTTTGGAGCTAGCTTGCCAAACTGATTCTCCTTAGTTTGTAGGAAGACTTTTCTCAATACTTTGTCCCCTGCTCGAAAATCCCTTCTTCTGATTTTGGAAGCAAACCTTCTCCTCATCAAACCTTGATAATGGGTGGCTCTAAGATGAGCCTTAACCCTTTTTTCTTCTATTAAGTCCTATTGACTTCTGACTGCCACTTTATTAGCCTGTTCGGAAAAATTTTAGACTCTGTATGATGGAAGAGTTGCTTCTACAGGAGCAATTGTATCCATCCCATATACCAAGGAAAAAGGAGATTCTTGTGTAGCAGCTCTAGGAGTAGTCCGGTACGCCCATAATACTTCTTGTAAATAGCTTGGCCACTTTCCAGCAGCCCCTTCTAAATTCTTTTGGAGACCAGACAGAATGGTTATGTTTTCCACTTCAACTTGTTCATTTGCTTATGGATGGAAAGGAGAAGATAAACAATGCTGAATGCTCCTAGCCGCACAAAAACTCTCCATATCCTTGTTATCAAATTGTGGCCCATTATCTGTGGTTATCTTTTGTGGAGCCCCAAATCTGCAACATATGTTAGACATGATAAATTTTATAACAGCTTTCGAAGTAGTTCCTGCCAGGGGGGCTGCTTCTATCCACGTGGAAAAATAATCAATGGCCACAATAATAGTTCTGCACCCTCCGCATGCCATCGGTAGAGGTCCTACTAAATCCAGTCCCCAACGAGCAAAGGGTAGTGGCTCAGAAATTGACTCCAGTGGAACAGATGGGGTATGAATTTCATTACCATACCTTTGGCATGGGCCACATTTCCCTACTAATTCCTTGGCATCTGCCATTATGGATGGCAAGTAGTATCTGGCCAACAAAACCCTTCGGGTTAAAGCTCTATAGCCACAATGTGATGATCCTTCACCATCATGTAATTAAGACAGCACTATTTGGGACTCCTCAATCCCCAAACAATGCAATAGAGGTCTACTAAATGACTTCTTGTAAAGTATGTCTCTTATAATTAAAAAACACACGAGCTCTGTGCTTCATTTTCCTTGCCACTGCTTTTTGGAGGCAAAATGCCATTCGAAATATATTGAAGAAGAGGATACCTTCAGTCTTGAGGTTAAGCCACTTGTATACTTAAGCTTTCCTCCTCTTCCTTTTCCTGATTGGGTTGAATGGATGGGAATTCTTGCACATGAATCCATGGGTAGGATTCAGAGTATTCTATGGTTGCCAAGGAGTCTTCTAGTGTGTTCTCCGATCTGGGTATGTGCTCATAGCTAACATTTTTG
Source organism: Limnanthes douglasii subsp. nivea (assembly GCA_036936605.1). Taxonomy (NCBI): domain Eukaryota; kingdom Viridiplantae; phylum Streptophyta; class Magnoliopsida; order Brassicales; family Limnanthaceae; genus Limnanthes; species Limnanthes douglasii. The sequence goes on from JAUPFV010000004.1 coordinate 218,197,095, forward strand.
AAGTTGGATTCTACTTCTTTAAGGATGAACAAATACTTAATAAACTGCCCATTCTTTGCTTCAGATTGACCTTGGGCATGATGGACAAGAAGTTGAGAATCACTCATTAACCTGACTATTTTAGCTCCACATAGAAAGGCTAGTTTCAAACCAGCTATAACAGCTTCATACTCGGACTCATTATTAGAAGCCCTAACAGCAAAACATATAACATGGTACAACTTATCGCCATACGGAGAGGTTAAACATATCCTAGCACCACAACCTATGGTACTTGATCCACCATTTGTTCTGAGAACCCATACCTTTTTAGTTTTTTCATCTGCAGCTCGCTTAGTACTTCTGTCGAAATAAATTTCGACCAAGAAATCAGCAACAAATTGAGCTTTGATTGCAGTCTGAGAGGCAAAATCAATATCATAATCACTCAATTCTACTGGCCACTTGGTCATCCTGCTTGATATGTTTGCCTTCTGAAGAATATTTTTCAAAGGAAAAGACGTCCGAACGACAATATAATGAGACTGAAAATAGAGCCTCATTTTTCTGGCAGCAATCACCAAAGCTAGTGCTAGTTTTTCAAGTTTCAAGTACCTTCTTTCAGCATCCATTAGGCTCTTGCTGATGTTGTACACCGGACGAGGATAAATGTCCACCTCCCTTACCAGTACCGCACTTATAGCACATTCGGACACTACTAAATATATGTACAATGTCTCTCCATCAATAGGTTTGTAGAGAGTCTTGGGGGAAGATAAATGCTTTTTTATTTCATTGAACGCTTGGTCGCACTATGGAGACCAGTTAAAGTCTTTAACACCCTTTAAAGTCTGGAAAAATAGGGCACACCTATCCAAATACCTTGCGATAAAACGATTAAGAGCAGCCAACCTTCCTGTCAATCTTTGCACTTCTTTAATATTCCGAGGAGGATCCATCTGTAATAAGGCATTAAACTGGTCTGGATCAGGCTGTATCCCTTTCTCACTTATCACATACCCCAAAAACTTCCCGGACTGTACTCCAAAAACACATTTTTCTCGATTTAACTTTAAATTAACTTTTACCAAGTTGGCAAAAGTTTTTGAAGATCTGCCAAGTGTAATTCTTCTTCCACACTTTTTACCATCATATCATCAATATATACTTCTATATTTCTCCCAATTGTTTTATTCACCAACCTCTGATAGGTAGCCCCAACATTCTTCAACCCAAAAGGCATCACCTTGTAACAATGAAGGCCCCTACCTGTAACAAAAGTAGTGTGTTCTTGGTCCTTCAGACCCACTTGTATATGATTATAACCGGAGAAAGCATCCATGAAGGACAACAACTTGTTCCCAGATGTGGAGTCTACCAACTGATCTATCCGGGGGACTGGATACAAATCTTTTGGGAAAGCCCTGTTGAGGTCAGTAAAGTCGATACAGATTCGCCATTTCTCATTTTTATTTTTCACTAATACTGGATTGGCTGTCTATAAAGGATATGAGACTCCTTTATGTGCCCCATTTTGGTGAGTCGGTCAACTTCTTGAACTATGACATCTGTTTTTTCTTTAGAGAATGCTCTTTTTTTTGTACAACAGGTGCTACATCCCTCCGGATGGATAATTGGTGTGATATAACATTTGCAGACACTCCGGTTACATTAACATTACACCAAGAAAAAACATGTTGGTGGTCTACCAAAAAGGACAACACTTTGCTTTTTTAATTCTGATGCCATCTTAGATCCAACTTTGATATTTCTTCCTTCAGCCAGAGAGTGGGTTTCAACCTCCTCAATTGGAATCAAAACACCAGGGGTCTCTCTGGGGGCATCAATTTCGCCCTCACCCCAAGAGGGCCCCACCAACTGCTAATCTTTGTTTAACCGGACTGCCCCTAGAGTTTTAGGGGCAAACGCATTTACATAACATTCCCTTGGTATCTTTTGGCTACTCCGGACAACTCCCAATTGTCCTTGAACATCATATTTTAAACATTGGTGAACTGTTGATGCCACAACATGCATCCTGGAGAGCCAAGAACTTCCTAAGATCGCATTGTAACATGTGGGAAAATCTACCACAACGAAAAGTACCCTGACCATTTTCTTGAAAGGGACCTTGCCCAACAAAACCTCCTCCTCAAACTCCCCGACCACGTCCGTAGAGCTTCCAGTGAAACCCACAATGGACCTGTTCGAACGCTGAATCACTGCCAGATTCTTCATCTATTTATAAGAACTTAAAAAGAGGATGTTGGCTGAGCTGCCAGTGTCAACCAAAATTCGCCTAATGTCATTGCCCCCAATCGGTGCTCCTATCACCACAACATCTTCATGAGGACCAGCTATGTCTCTCAAGTCATCTTCATAAAAAATAATGAAGGGAAAAGGAATTTGGGATTGATAGGAGGACATAACTCCCTCTAACTGAGTAACCAGAGTGTGAACATGCCTCTTTCTTGAAGAAGTAGTTGGTGCAGTCATTGTGTCTCCTCCGAATATGGTAAATGACTCAAAAAATATTATGAGCCCAGACACCGTCTTGGTGTGCTCTGTTATAACACCCACCTTATTCCGGGCTGGATTAGGATCCAAATACTCTGATTCTACATCAAATCTTTCGATCATTACCATGGCCCCGTCCGTAGACGATGTCCCTGCATTGTTTGTTGGGTTGGTCCGATGAGCATTATCAGGCCTATTCCCACTTCTTCTCTTGACATAGGCACCTAATTTTCCTATTTCAATCAAATTTTGCACCTCTTGTTTCAAGGCAATGCAATCTTCTGTGTTATGGCCAATATCATGATGATATTGACAGAAACAAGTATTACGACTTTCCCTAGGAGATTGAAACGTTGTCGGCTTCCTAAAATGAACCTCATCTTTTGTTTTGTCATAAATGGTTATCACATTCTCTTTCAACTTGGCAAACCACTCCGGTTGGACCTAAGGTCCTCGTTTATTTATGGACTACTGACTCTGAGCTGGAGCTGGGTGAGATTGAGCCTTGGCCCTGTTAGGACCCTGTCCGGCTTCCTTAGCATTGTATCCGGACTGATTCTGGTTTGGTGCAGCTGGGGCAGATCTCACTTTCCTGTGCACCCTAGTCTTTTTCGTTTCATCTACATTGATTTTCTTTCCCACCTGGTTCAGTAAACCGCCCCACGTTATGGCCTTCTTCCTGGTTACCGAATCGGCCAGGTTCCCAGGGTTCAAACCCTGTCTCAGAGAAGCTATTGCTACTTGCTCAAAGCAATCAGCTAAACCATTCTTTTTGTTCATGAACATACTTATATAGTCTTTCAATGATTCATTTGGCATATGGGCACAATGGATAATAGTGTCTCCATTACCCTTCACATCCTTACTTCCAACAAACTGCCTCCAGAAGGCCACCCAAAACGTATCAAAGTTCCTGATGCATCCTTGTGGTAGGCTATTGTACCATTTCAGAGCACTCTCCGTAAAATATTGAGAGAAGGCTCTGCAGAGCAACTTGTCATCATCGTCAAAATTCATCATAAATTTTTTAAATTGTTCTAAATGATTATCTCGATCCTTGCTCCTATCATACTTTTCCATTTTAGTACTGTCAAACCTCTTAGGAAGGTTTCCAGATAGTATTTTGGAGGACAATGGAGATTCTATCCAATTTCGGCCACGACTAAAGATGGTGTCTTCATTAGGTGTTGCAAAAATACATGGCTCATCATGGAAAGCAAAGGGATCCATCAGCAGCTAATCCACATGCCTCCGGCCATGGCTGTGGCTGTGAGACGACCCTTTTCCCATATGCCTTTTCAACCTTCCATGCATGTCCTTCTTTCTTGAATATTTTTTAATCAACTTTTTCTTTTTATTAGATCTACCCTCATCATTGCTGGATGACAAGGACTCCTCAAGCCCATCCTCATTCGAGGAGCTGCTAGAGGACTCAGAATTTGAGCTCTCCACCGGTTTAGACCGTTAAGACTTTTTGGAGCTGACATGGGTCTTTTTAGCACTCAAATGAGTTTTTGCTGATTGGTCATTCTCCCTTGGATTGTCAGTATGGTGAATGGCTGGCGCTCTCGATTTTTATTTCAAGCCTAACTCCGCCTTTCTAGCAGCTCTCAAGGCTTCTATTTTAGCTTTCAGTCTGTCTTGTTCTTCGATTGTGTACTCATCGTTCTCACCCACCATTTTTATCAAAGATGGTGGCACTGCTTGCTTGTCCGGATTCATCCAAACTGATTTTTCTTGCTGGTTTTGAATGCTAGATTCCGGCACCTTCTTCTCCCACTGTGGTCACCAATTTGGTGATGATTATTTTTGGTTGTGGGTAATTTCGTCAGGTGTTTTGAGGAATTTTAAGGGTATTAAATGTTTGGGTATTTTGTAGTGAGAGATTTGAGCTGTCTGGTTGTATTAAATGTTCATTACCCTCATTAATGAAAGTGGTTGGGTATTTATACCCTTAATTATGGACCCATGGGCTTTTGGGTCAAGTTGCAAAACCGGGCCGTGTTTAAAGACCCATTAGTTTTTTAAGCAGATTAGTACTTAGCTTAGTCAAAAGGTTTTTAGTGTTTTAGTACTTTTGTCCTGTCCGGATAGTTCAGTGGGTATCTATTGTCCGAATTACCCCCGTCCGGTTTTCTTAGTGAGCAGTAGCGAATAATTTCGGACTCATCATATGTGACATAAAAAACATACAAAAACATATCTATGAGAATAACATTATCAAACTCTAATGCAAACCAGAACACTTTAAGGGTCCATCTTTTGAACTTCTCGGGTTGAGGACCTTGTGTCCAGGATGTTCTTTGAGCATACATGGACGTAAAGGATGGTAAGACCGATCCTAATTTATAATCACAATATACTATCTACAGAGAGGTAAAAGATAGAACTTACAAGCTTATCGACAGTGAAGGAAAACCCCTTCCCCATCCTGGGAATATTAAACATATAAAGCTTTGCTTGGCTTAAAGTGATATTCCTCTTTCTATTTTGTGTAAGTTTATATAATTAATCATACTAATAGTCGGTGTACTCTTTCTTATCTGGGTGACACATAAAGGTTTTAATGAGACATCTATATAACCAACTCTCCAAATAAAATGTTTGACATTTGGTTTATGTGTTATTTTGATTTGTGTATGATGATGTATGCCCACAAATAGTAGGAAAGTAAACCTTAGGAATAATGTTTTAGCTATGTAGAAACCCAAAGAAAAAGAGATAACATGATGAAGGGTCACCAACCGACTCCCTCAGTAATAAGGAGCGCCAACCGATTCATTCAGTAACAAGAAGACATTTTCTGACTGAATCCCCAAGCTAAGTAATGAAAGATTTTCTAGCCAACTCCCTTAGAAAAAAAATAGGTTAGCGAATCAACTTACTTAGTAAACAAACAAATTTTGGTCAACCGAATCCCGCAATAAACAAGAGAGGAAGGCCAACTGACTCCCCAGTAAATAATGAATGGTTGGCCAAGCAACTCCCTCACTAAATATTGAAGACTCGACTTGCTCACTTTCTTAATTGTCTTCTTGCTTGAAAATGACCATCTTTTGTGGCAATAATTTAATCATGTTATCGTCTAAATATTAAAAATATCTTGAAAAACAAACATAAATAAGTTAAAGATTGGTATTTAAAATGAGACCAAGCTCTCAACAAAATAATCGAAAGTCCCTCAATCATCCAGGGACTTTAGCTAAAAGCAAGATATATACAAAAAAAAACAAGAGTGCATGGACCATCTTGGGATTTTAGTTCAAAAATATATATTAAGGTTACAAAAGAGTAAAAATATGAAAGACCAGCTAGAAGGTGGTCAATCATTTGACCTCATATTCATTTCCTCTCCCTCAGAATTCCTTAAGCTCCTTTTGAGATTTTGATACCTCCTCCTTGGTCTTTCCCTCATTTGATATGAGTGTATCAGCCTCCTTAATTGCACTATCAACCTTATCCTTCTCTGCTTCAAAGGAGTTTTGAAGTTTTCATTCTCCTCTTGAATATATGAGATGGTTTCTCATTGAGATTTAACCTCATTTTCTAATTCAACAATGAGTTTTACACAACTCATTATCGAGTATCCTAAAATGTCATTTTCTTTTGAGAATTCGAAGGAAATACCGTCATATATCATGTTAAGGGCTGAACTTGGAAAGATCTTGATAAAAGCCTCGTAATCAAGCCATACCAACTTATCCATCGAGTCATTAATCTCGGCTAAGCCTTGAGCCTCAAAATTTGGAAATAAAAAAGGGATCATCTTATGCAAGAATAGTAGGATATGGAATATCTGGATGCAACGCCAAATTCGAACTGGTTGAAGTTCTGTTTTTTTTCTTCTCTCATTGCTACCTTCTTTGTGTCTTTTTTTATCCTTATTTTGAGGCTCAACTACGTATGTGGTCATAAACTATCTCTCTCTCTTTCTCTCTATAGTAGTAGCAACTTCATCCAACAATGATGCATAAATATCTTGTGATTGTCCTTCGGTATCTTTTCACCAATACTTTACGAAGCTCCTTTTTTATTTTGTTTATCAATGTGGCTGGGGGATATTTTTCTCGTCGGAAGATATACCTTCCCATCAGTAGCCTCAATTCTTTGCAGTAGCGCAGTGGCCAACGGAGGAGTAGTAAATGTATGGAATATTGTTTAGAGATTTCCGGATAAACTCTGAAGTCTTGTTTTAACAATTTCAGATTGAAATTATTTTGGTAGTTCTCCAAAATTTTCAACCGGATAAAATCAGAGCATATTCTTTTGAACAAATAGAATGAATATTTTTTTATTGTGATTCCTCTGTTACAGAACCATACATATTTATTGAACCGAAATACTCCAACTGTAAAACAGTTTTATGTCCCAAAACAGTTAAAATTTCAAATGATAAACTGACTAAAAATTCAAATTCAAATTCAAATTTCCATGAATTTTCATAATAGCGTTATCATTCAAAATAAATCTAACCTGAACAAAGATCCGTCCATTGGACCCACTAATCATAATATATTATAACAAGCGTGTACTCCACACTCTCCGACTTGCTCGATAATATATTATGACTACATTGGTCGACTAGTTAATCCAATTACACTAAAATATCCAACGGTAAATTCATTCCATGACTATTCCTTTTTAGAACTAGTTCTCCAAAGATGACTACGGGTCAGATTTGCTATAATAAAACATTCATAGAAACCGTTGCCCTATTTTCTCTATGCCTAGTCGTACAGCTTTCTAAAAGTCACTTGTGCACTTTTCAAATGATGTGTGAAATGGTTTGAAATAACTACGAGGAAAGAAAGTTAAATTAAAAAAACAAGAGAGACAAAATACCAAATAATTTTTAAGACAAGATTACCTAGACTCTTCCAGAATCTAGTGAGTTTGCTTGGATTCCCTTTTGAGGAAGAGATTTTCTAACTGTTTTCCCACGGTCCGCTGATAAACAAAAACTTCATTTTCCATATGCTATCCGATTCTAGTAGGTCATTAACTACTTTAAACTCATTCATGATTTTTGATAAAATGAGATCTTAGAGTTGCGGCATAATCCTGCAACAGCTGCCATCTGCTCCATTGGCATAGGCGTCTTGGAAAGCCTTAATGCTATAATATAGGTAAGTAAAGTGAACTAGACGTTTGGACTGACCTGACTTGAACATAACCTAACCAATTGAAAAATATCTAAAAAATTTGGGATCTAAGGGAAACCTTAAACCCCAATTCAGCACTTCTGCGAAAACCACTAACTCGTTCAAACAACACCTCATCAGAGTTTCTCCAACCTTAGGAAACCTGACTCTAATCATATCAATAAATCCTTATTTGGTGCAAACATCATCTAATTTTTTATATGAAAATAGGTATAAGATATCTTATTTAGTGCTAGGAGATATTTTATACTTACTTTCTTAAAATTAGGGCCAACTTGCATTATCCGTAGCAGCTTCTGCAATCTGGTTACCAATTTGCACGATGTAATTTTTAACTTCTTGAATTTGAGGGTCCATGTCTTTGTACATATGTTGGATTTCATCTTCAACAACCACATGTTCGTTTTCTTGATTTTTTTCATTTTCGGAAACTTCATTTCATTTTCTACCCCCTCGACAGTTGGTGTCGGATTTGGATAAGAAACATCAATCACATTTTTTATCAGGATTGTTGGGGGATTTTTAGAGGAGCACTTCTTTTTCTTAGAAGCGACAATCCTCTTTCTCTTCTTGGAGGAATCAACTTGTGTTTATTTGGTATTGGGAGGGTTAAGTTTGGTAGCTTTTCTTTTCGATTTTATTTGAGCGTTCTTTTTTTGTGGTTCTTTCGAACGACCAGTTTAAGATTTCTTCTTTTTCTTCTTCGGAAGTAAATGGCTTTGTGTCCTATTCCGAGCAGGAAATATGATGTGTACGTCATGCGAAACTATTATTTACACAATGTCTCATGCACCGACAGGTTCCATCAATTTGTCCGCAGGTACAATAGAGTCCGAAGATCTTCTATAAGTGGCTATGGACGAAGTTCAAAGGTACAAATGCCTTGTGAAATTCGTTGGACCACTCTTTTTCTGACTATTCAGATAGTTTTACAAACATCTCCTCGGTAACGGTTTTGTAGACCTTTGTTTCACCTTCAAATTTCTATAGAGAACAACAAGAGATTATAGATTTGAAAAAAAAAATACTCTAAAAAAACAATGTTATATTACTTACTGGTGCTTTCCAATTTGAGGTTAACTTTGAGAGATTCTCGGTGGAAATTTCCTTCCCATTCTCCCAATCACCAGAAATAAAGAATTTTTTTTGTTTCCACATTTTATCATCCTCGAGAAGATCGTCAATGAGCTTCAAGAAATTTCTGAGGGTAAGCTAGTCGAAATATTGGACGAAATTCTTTGATTGACCAGTTTGTGCGATGAACTGCTTTATTGGTAGGGGTATATTGACAAGTCTTGATGCCATTATACGCGATAGCAGAGTAAACCGTAAGTTTAGACTTGCTTACGTCGGAAAAAGATCAATTATCTCAAATTAATCTACTACGAATGGATCCAACGGAAACCGAAGGAACACGTTTAAAGTTTCCTCGTAGACAACAAGTTTCTTTTCTCTACAAGAAAGTGAAGTCTCTTCTATTATTGGTAACCAAAGAGTAACGTTGTCAACGATACCCCATTGTTTCTTGCGAATCTCGATCTCATAATACTCGTATTGAACAATGTTAAGTGCAATAAGGTACACAAGAAGGACAACTTTGAGATTGAAACTCAACTTTGCAGCAATGTCTTCGAGAAGGGCAATGATTTTATTATTTTTCTCTTTTTTCTTTTTTGGAGCTTGTTTTTTTGAAACATCTCCCTCAGAATCGGTAGGAGGAGTACTTCCTATGTTTTTATATTTGAATCAGTCTCTGTTCAAGATTCTGATTCAATGACCTCCTTGAATGTTTCATCTCAAAGTTGTGAAGGGATGGCAGTGGTAGGTGCAATTTGGGAGTTATCATGTGCACTTGAGTTGGTTTGTTGATTGGTTTCTAAATGAATTACATATGACTCTTTGTTTGGCACAGACTTCCCCTTTGAGGGATAAGGTGGTGTGATAGCTCCCGTAGAAAGATTTTGTGAAGTATTAAGGTCTTCACAGTCCTCCATTGGTGCGAACTAACTTTTTTGATGAAGTTAGAATTTTTGAGAAGTCGCTCCTAAATTTAGTCGAGGAGTTTGTTTTTGATTGATTTGAGGTGTTTGAGCATTGTGAGAATATGATTCTATTTTGTTTTGAGGAGGTGTTTCTTTTGCAATTTGAGGAGATTTTTGTGAGCAGGCTTAAGGGCTAGATCAGAAGGATTTTTGTTTCCAATAGAGCGACGCCGATCAGGGTTGAAAGCTCCGTACAAAGTGGTATGGAAGAATAGCTTCGGAGAATTGTCGATCACGACCGCTGCTCGGTAGTTGACAGTTTTGTTAGAAATGTTGAAGTAATTGTAAATACCAAAGATGGGTTTTTATTGAGATTTAGGTTTTTCATAAACCGATGCGATACGAGTTTTCCAATCCAATCATAAACAGAGTGAAGGGAAATTGGGAAAAAATTGAATGTGAATAGTGAATGATGAACATGGTGGTGATAGTGGAGGAGTAATTTTTTCAGGAGACTTTCTCTCTCTATCTCTAGAATTTGTATGTGATAGGTAAAATGAGTATTGAGATGGTATTTATAGAAGGAATGGTGAATATGAGATTGAGATTTTCAAATAAAAGAACTGAAAAGGTCGACAAACGTCCATAGGGTAAAATATGAATTTATAGATAACGGTTATCTAGCCTAAAGTAGGTTGATACGTGTAGAGTGTCAGAGTCAGATGGCACGTGCACCGGGAAGCTTATGTAACATTTTATTCAGTTCTATGAGGATAACGATTGAACTTCTATAGATATTCGATGACTAACCAGTTGGGTTATTTTCACCAAAGAAGTTTGGTGGATATTTTAAAGGAGGACACAATTTGCTGAGGCAATCATAAAAAAAAGCACATAATTTTCTGAGGCAAAGCAAAATTACGAATTGGTTCGAATTATATGAACAACTTACAAAACTAAAATTGATGAGGGTTTTTAGAGCAGTATGCTTATGTATAATAAGAGTTAGTCATTCCTCACAAGTTTTTGCAAACACTTAGGGGGGATACTGATAAGGATATAAATAATTGAGTAGTGAACAATTGTTAACAATGTTATAATTAGAGTGTTTTGTAATTAAAGAATATATTTAATATACAATGTAAATATTAGGGGTTTATAGTGAAATGTACCATAATTTGTAATTGAATTTGTTATTTATAACCACCCATGCCAATAAATAGGGGGTGGACTTTGGAAATAAAGGTGATTGACAACTTTAACTGACAACTACTCTTAATTTCATTCTCTTCCTTGAACTACTTTCTCTTTCTAAATTTACTCTAGACATTTTATCTTTGCACGAAGAATTTACACTTAAGAAGACCTATCCTTGGACTTTTTTGCTCTCAAGACTTCGATACGGGAGCAGTGGCTCGATGATATTGCATTGGTGATTGATAAGGGAAAATGTGATATTGCGGTATCATGGAGGTCGATGCATCATCCTCTTCAACATATATTTTTAGTCGAAGTGAGGGAGATGAACTTACGGGCCCTCCAGGAACATGTTAGATATTGTATGTTTGATCACAAAGATTTTTTATAAGTGAATGTGATGCATATCGTCCTTCTGCTACTGTATCTTGAGGATTAGATCCACATGATCCTATGCCACCACAATATGATTTTTGACGACTGGTGATTCCGAAATGATATAACTTTTTAGTATTTTATGGAGGAGATATTTTTAAGAATTTGTATCTTGAAAAAGTATCATTTCTCTCAAACAATGTGTGTTATTTCAGTATAGTGATCAAATACTGATATTATATGAATGAAAATTGATAAGGAAATGAAAATATAAATAATAACAAAGTTTATTATATAAAATAAAAAGACTAAATTTGTGTATTTAGTGATTAAGGACTAGAGTAAAGCAAATATAAGAGACATGGGGTTAAGTGATATACCTTAAGAACTTGTTTGTAAATAATAGAAGAGTGGAGTAAGAAATCCATAACGGTGGTAATCATGCAATTTTACTACCTACCTCATGTACTATAAAAATGACATTCTCTTTGTGGGAAAAGGCCAATGATTAGTCAATTATTATTACATTTATTCACTTTGTCTCTTTCTCTCTCTATAATATATTGATTATCTCACTAAGAGTATTCGATACAAACATCTTTTAGACAGACACATTTCCACGAACATTTTCGCATCTGAACTAACCTAAGAATTTTTTGAGTTCATCAGTGCGCCGTCTGTGGGAACCTGAGTGGTACCCGGAATTAACGTTCCAAAATCATAAAAGTAAAAAAAACAATGGAAACTGAAGTTCGTCGTGAGTTAGAGGTAAATCCGATAGATTACTTGATCGGATCTGGATCTGGAGACCATCTAATGGAAGAACATCTGATAAATGAAGGAAATGACCATAATCGGTACGCTGCAGAGCTTCTTAAAAAGTCTGTCCTGGTGGCCAGGCGAAAAGAATTGTTGGAAGATATTGAAAAACTCAATGCAAAAAAAAAAGCGATAATAAGTTCGATAAGGGTCAAATCAGAAGTCCGACGAGAGCGTATCGCGACAGATCAGACTCAAGATCCCATTCATCAACTTGAGGAAAGGTGTTGGAAGAAAAGTCACCGATCTTCTAAGAGACGAGCTAGATCTGAACAACGATATCAACCATCAGAATCTAGTGAATATACTTCTCTTAGCTCAGAAGAATTCACATCCTCGGATACCGATGCTATGTATAAAACAGATCAGAGACAAAGAGACTCAAAGACGCATAAAAGTTCTCATCGGACCAATCGAAGAACGAAAGGATCAAGGCAGAAGAAGCATAATCAAGGGAAGATAAATCTATATTATGAAGAGCCTGACAAAAAGGGGAATGCAGTACGACCTGAGTATGTGACTTCTCCGAGGCAACTTCAATCCGATAGCTACAATCAAGATTACAAAATCAGTAATCAATTTACTTTTTCGATAGAGGAAAAACTCTATATGACTGCAAATGAAGGTCTGAGGGGAAGTGCTTACAAGGTCAGACATAATTGGAGGTCATCTCCACTCTCTCCTGAGATCTTATCCGGACACCTCCCCAAGTAGTTTGACATTTCTAAATTGGAAAAGTTTGATGAGACTTAAGACCCATATAGTTATATTGAGCAGTTCAAGAATTTCATGATCAACTACGATGATAATGACAAGTTATTGTGTAGGGCGTTCTCTCAGACTTCTAAGAATGCAGCATCAAAGTGGTATAACCCTTTACCTCAAGGGTGCATAAATAATTTTGATATGTTTTGAAGTATGTTCCGACATCACTTTATTGGAAGCAGGAAATTTTGAGCGAATGAGGATACTATCATTTATTGGAGGCAGAAAGTTGGAGAGAGTTTGAAAGAGTATACGAACCGTTTCATTTAAGTGAGGACGGATATGGAATTTTGTGAGGATAAAGTGACTTTGGTAGCTTTCAAAATGGGTTTGCTTTCGAGGGTAATGAAAGATAACACTGCAGAGACGCAAGCTATGACATTTGGTGCATTGTTGGATTAGATAGAGAAGCGGATTTTAGTTGAAGAAACCAAGGCCTCGAGATAGAATCTATGTCTCAATTCTACCAAGATCCAACCCTGGTAAGAGCTACTGTGCCACCCATGAATATCCGACCGCAAGTGTCACATCCAACTACCACTATCCGACCGCGACCATCAATTCAAGCAGTAAACCATGTACCTCAAAGGGTAGCTCACACTCAGCAGTATGCACCTGTAGCTAACAATCAGCAGTATGTCTGACCAATGTCTAACAAGTGGGTCTGAACCACTCATTATGCTAAGTTAACTGAATGTGTGTCAACTATTTTTTAGAAGGCACACTCGAATGTGCATTTTCGAAAGCCTTTTCCGATGCAAACTCCTACGGAGCATATAATAACAGATATTTCCAGTACCATGTGGATATTGGGCATGGAACAAAAGATTTTGTTCCGCTAAAAAGAGAAGTAAAATATTTGATAGAAAATGGAGAGAGAATTGATTTTGCAAAGAAGAATACTACGGTTTCTCTCAAGCAAGAAGTCGTCCGAAGCAGGTGGGTGCAATAGTGATAATGGAAGTAGTTGATGAATAATTCATAGATGAATTTGATATCTCTGCTGAATAATTAGACTCAAATCCCAGAAAAAAGAGCAAAAACATGGTAGAAGAACCGATAGTGAGGGGGAAGGTTAGTGAGTTATGTGCTTTCTTTGGGTCACTAACAATTTTCGGGGGAGATACAATTGCAAGGACATCAAACTACTCTACGAATAGATATATTGTGAGTCTGGCAACGTAATTGAAGTAGGCGCTTCGAGTCATTTATACAGAAACCCATCTCTGATACTCTGTTTCGAAGATGATGACTTAAGGGACGTAGCCGGCCCGCATGAAGATGTCGCTGTATTTAAAGCAGAGATAGTGGGAAATGAGATAATAATTTTTTTTGATTGATACTGGTAGTTCAGCTAACATAATGTTTATGTCTACTTATATCCAGATCCAAAACCTACCAAGAATCTTGCGATCGGAATGAACGATACTCGGATTCACCAGAGCTACCGCTGATGTGGTTGGAGAGTTCGAAGGGATGGTAGATATGGGCCGAGGTCCGTTCATGAAGATATTTACAGTTCTATTTGTAGTGGTGGATGCACCCACTTCTTACAACGCTATCTTCGGGAGATCTTGGTTATCTAAAATGCATGTTGTGCCATCTAATGTCCATCAATGTCTAAAGTTCCTAGTAGGAAGTAATGTGGGAACAGTAAGAAGCAGCCATAAGATGGCGAGAGAATGTTATAGAATAGCGTTGGCCCCCAAGAAACTTAAGGGGTTAAATCTAAAAAGGAATAACAATCAGTGGGGTCTCCTTTGCAGTCTGATCCCGTGGACGATTCAAGGGAGACCCCCCGAGTTCATGGTACCGGATGATAGCTTTGAGGATCATATATTTTCTCCGGGAAAAAGCCTAAAATTTGCACAAGCTTGTCTCTGGAGGTAAAAGAAAATTTAATCAAGTTTCTTTCAACAAAATTACATCTGTTTTCATGGTGTATAGATGATGTCACCGGGGTTCCAACAAACAATATATTTCATAAGCTTGCGGTGTGAAGTAATGTGCGTCCGATTATCTAGAACCGGGTTCTCAAGAGAAAGCTGAGGCTATTATAGCAGAAATGGATCGTCTAACAAAAGTGAGTCACATACGCGAGTCACAATACCCTTTGTGGACTTTTAATCCGGTCCTAGTAAAAAAGAAAAAACGGCAAGTGGAGAATGTGTGTAGACATCACCGACCTAAACAAGGCATGTCCCAAAGATCCTTTTCCAGTTCCTAGAATAGATCAGTTGGTTCATTCAACGTCTGGAAACTGGTTGTTGTCTTTTATCGATGCATATGTTAGGTACAATCAAATTCAAATGGACCTAAGAGATCAAGAGAGTACAACCTTTCTCACCGAAAGAGGTTTACAATGTTTCCTTTCAGGTTAAAAAATGTCAGGGCAACGTACCAACGGTTAGTGAACAAAGCTTTTGAGTGTCAGATTGGAAGAAATGTTGAGGTCTATATTGATGACATGCTAGTCAAGATCCAAAAAGATGACAATCATTTAGCTGACTTAGAATAAACTTTCGTTAATTTGACGAAGATAAATTTGAAACTAAATCCGGAGAAGTGTACTTTCGGTGTCAGATCCATAAATTGTTTAGGCTACATAGTCAGCGAACAGGATATTGAGACCGATCCAATACATTTAAATGCTCTGTGTACTATGGCCCCGCCAAGAACGATCAAAGAAGTACAAATCCTGACTGGGAGATTGGCAATGTTGAATAGATTCGTATCCAGATCCTCGGAAAAATGCGCCCCTTTCTTCCAAGTGTTAAAAAAAAGTAAACTGCTTTGATTGGACTTAAGAATGTTCGGATGCTTTCCATCGGATTAAAGAATATCTTTCCTCTCCAAAAATCTTGACAAAGCTAAATCTTGGGGAAACATTATATATCTATTTGGCAATGCTAAATTTCGCAGTGAGTGCGGTCTTAATCTGAGAGGAGTCAAGTGTTTCGAAGCCGGTTTATTATGTGAGTAAGAGTCTTCTGGATGCAGAGAAACGATACCTAAAGTTGGAAAAGTTGGCTCTTTCCTTGGTAACATCTGCATGAAAAATGAGACCTTACTTTCAGGCTCATTCAATTGTGGTACGAACATATTTTACGTTGAAGAACATGCTACAAAGGCCTGATGTGTCGGAAAGAATGACGAAATGGTTGGTAGAACTTGGAGACTTTGATATTGAATTTGAACCGCGAAGTGCTATCAAAACACAAGCATTAGCTTATTTCTTAGTCGAACTCCACTCTGATGGGAATGAAATGGAAATTGATAAAGAAGAATCTGGTTCAGAATGGGTAGTCCGAACAGACGGGGGTTCAAGCTCATCTGGTTATGGAGTAGGGGTACAATTAGTATCTCCAGAAGGAATTGCTATGTATCAAGCCATCCGATTCGGGTTTAAAGCATCAAACAATAAAGCTGAGTACGAAGCTGCTTTGGTAGGCTTAAGACTTGCAAAACTTTGTGGAGCTAAAAGAGTTAGGTTGATAAGTGATTCACAACTTCTGGTGAACCATGCTTCTGGTCGGTCGGAGGCAAGAAAATATCACTTGGTGAAATATGGGGGTTATGAAGGCCTTAAATTTGAGTTTTGAGGATGTCACATACGAACATGTTCATAGGGTTGGGAATTCAGTGGCTGATTCTTTGGCTAGAGCATCTTACTCAGAGGAGTACCCATGTATAATCGTTCAGGAAAACCCATCGATTGTTAAGAGATCCAAATCAGTAAAAGGATGTATTGAGGCTTTATAAATTTCCACAGCTACAGTGAAAGACTGGAGAAGTGATATACAAGAGTTCTTGGTCAACGACATATTACCAGTTGATAAGGTAATGGCTAAAAGAATACGATTCAATGAATATGGGTATGTTGTACTCGGAGACATATTGTATAAGAAATATTTTAGCCTTCCTTTACTCCGATGCTTAGGGAAAGATGAATAACAATTGATACTTTCAGAGTTTCGTGATGGGGACGTGTCAGCACATTGTGGCTACAAAACGTTGACACGAAGAGTTCTTCTTGCTGAGTATTACCGGCCGACCCTCTCCTCTGATGCAAAGGAATTAGTTCAGAAGTGCGACACTTGCCAAAGCTTTTCTAACTCAATTCATGCACCCGGTGTACCCCTTGAATAAATATCAGTCGTTACCATTCGACCCATGAGGTATTGATCTAGTCGCACCCCTTCTGATGGCATCAGGAGGACGTCAGAAAATCATTATTGCATTAGATTACTTCTCTAAGTGGGTGGAAGTTGAGGCGTTAGCAGGAATAAAAGCGAAATATGTGATCAGGTTTATTATTTCTAACATATATTGTCGCTTTGGTGCACCAAGAAAAAATACAAAGGATACTGGACCGCAATTCGATAACAATGAGATGAAAGCTTTGTGTGCATTTAAGGGGATATAACAATGCTTATCAACACCTTTCAACCCTCAAGCGAATATCCAGGTTTAAGTGACTAATCGAAAAATCTTAGATGGGCTGAGGAAGAATCTGGAGGGTAAGGCCGGAAAGTGGCCGGATTACCTACAAGAAGTTTGATGGGCTTATAGGATAACTCCTCAGACTGCAATGCAAGAGTCGTCATTTGAACTTCTTTATGGGATGGACGCGGTAGTACCATCAGAGACAATGTTCCCATCGTACAAATTGAGCGAATACTCAGAGGAAAAAAATGATAGACAAAAGCACACAGAGTTGGATCTAATAGAAGAAAATACAAGAAGGGCGTAGTTAAACTCTTTACACTACCAGAATTTGATGAGAAGTCGGTACGCGTCAAAAGTTAGAAGAAGGGAGTTCAAAGCTAGGGACAGAGTTTTGAGAAATGTTTTCCTTCATACAAAAGATAAGAGGCTGGGAAAGTTAGATCCTAATTGGGAAGGTCCGTACACGGTAACAAAGAAGATAAATTCGGGGACGTACAGACTCAAGGATAAAGAAGGATGAGACCTTCCCCACCCTTGGAACATTGAACACCTCAAAGTTTACTTAGAGTGAATGCGTAAATATGTAAATATTTTCTTTATCAATTTGTGTAAGTATCGGTAACATACTATTTCCTACCCTGGTGACGCATGAAGGTTTTAATGAGGTGTCCTAATAGCCGACTTATATATAAAATTCCATTGCCTTCTGAAAATGATTTGCAGAATATTCATCTTTTTTAACTCAAAAGGCATTCCAAAAAAGTCTGCACTAGAAAGTTCATCTTTTTGAACTGAAAAGCATTCGAAAAACGTTTGTACTAGAATGTTCATCTTTTTTAACTCAAAAGACGTTCCGAAGAAGTTTGGACTCGAAAGTTCATCTTGACATTTTAAAGAAGTTTGGACAAAAAATCATATTTTTGAATCATAAGACAGTGAATGTTTGTTATTTATAGAAAATAAAAGTGGTTAATGTCACGGGTCAAATATTTTCACGTAAAATATTCCTTAGCAAAAAAACAGGTCGATTTAAGTGAGAACTTGGAAAAGTTTTCATGTTGGGAAATTATTTGTCCAGTAAAAAATTATTTTAGGTCAAACATTTTAACATAAAGCATTTTTTAGTAAAAAATAAATTTGAAAACAGAGTTACAACACCAAAAATCCTCACAGCAGGAGGGTAATCTTATAAAACAAAGTTCCATATGTTTGCGTTTACAGATAATTAATAAAACAAGCAAAAAAACATTCAAACTATGTTAATCGGATGCGAAATTTTCCTTACCGTCTTCCGGAGAGTCAGATTCCGAGGATGAATTTTTTGAATCGTTGCTAGACTCCAAATCCTCCATAAGATATACCTACAGGGTGATTCCTTTCAATAATGCGCTGCCAAAGGCTACCTAGCTCAGGTCCAGAAACTTCTCATGCATCTCTAATACCATAGCGGATCTCATGTTGGCATCTCTTTCTTCAAGGCGAGATTCAATACTGGCTGCATATGCATCTAGACATTTCTTCTGCTCAGTGTCAAATTCCTTTTTCAGAGACTCGTTCTCCTTCGACATCTTTTCAATGTCTGCAACAACATTCTCAAAGTATGTCTTAGTCTTGGCGCAAGATTTAATAAGAACATCAATAAGAGTGTCTCGTTCGGTGTCCTTAGTAATGAAGCGTTCCCTTTCGTCATCAAACTTTCTTCTATCCTCGGAAAGTTCAGTCTCTAAGGAGGTAATGCTGGATAAATGATCAGTAGATATCTTTTTCCCTTTGGAAAGTTCATCATCAACCTTCTTGAATTGGGAAGATACCTCTTCTTTATTGGCAAGTCCATCTGTCAAATCTTTTACCTTGTTCATCAAGTCGATTACTTGGTGGCCAGTCTCCTTACCTCAACCCTCTTTTAAAGGACTTCGTTCTTGTAACGATCTTTGCGGTTAGTTTCTGTTCGAGGAGAGCAGCATCATAGAGCAATTTGTTTAGCTCATTGGCAACAAAATCATTTTCGTAGACATCAAAGTAAGATGAGGTAGGGGAGAGATATTCACATTCCTCAAAGTTTTCTTCTTGACATGCGGGCTGTTTTTTCTGAAGAGAAAATTCACCCACGAAATCTGAGTCGACTATGACAACTTTATTTATTGGGGGTAAGCCCAGACAAGTTGTATTGTTGTTTTCTCCTTTATTGTCAACCACTTTCTTCTGTTTTTCTTCAACGGTAAGCTTTCTTAGCCTTACAGCCTCGGCTCTCCCGACTGGTCTCACTTCAACAGAAGTCTTATTGTCACCATCTCTCTGTTTTTCTTCTTGGGCGTTAGTCGGAGGACTTACCCAAGGATAAACTTGGTTTTCTTGTTGAACATACGTTGGCCTTTCTTCCGGGGTCTCAATTTGATGATTTCCTTGGGCTCCAACTCCATGTTCTTCGTGAGCATCACTCTCCGACTCTGCATCCTCCTCGGTATGCTCACCACGCTCATCGGGTTTTTCAGCATCTAGGTGACTTGGAGCCTGAGCTCGAGTTGGAAGGTAAACAATGTTGTCCAAATCTTCCAGGCATTTGAGAATAACGTTATTCGGAGGAGGCACCATGAGGTCGGACATGGATTGTTTTCTCTCCAAGGCCATACCTCCAAAGATTGATATTCACGAAGTTCATTGACAGGAAACTTTGATGAAATTTATGGTCACAATACTCACCTGCCCAGACGCTTAGCTTCTCAAATATTTTCTTGGCAGCTTTTGCGTAACTTTTAAAAAGGGTTTGGAAATTCCCTTCATAGCTGTTTGAAAGAAGTATCTTAAGATTATCCAAATTTAATTAATAAAAAAATAAGACTACATGAGGATGCATACCTTGCCGGGACCACTTCAAAGTTAACCGATGATGAAGGTCGTCGGAGTTCTCAAAGTCAGTTTCCCATTACCCGGAGATAAAAATGAATTGTTGTTTCCATTTTAATCAGCTTCTAAGAAGTCTTTGACACCTTGAACTGCCTTGCAAAACCAAGAGGATAAAAATTATAGTGAAAGTTCTTAGCCACACCTGAAATAGAGATAGGCCGTTCCATGGGAAAGGCGGTCTCAGAAAGTCTGGAGGCCATGATGCAGGCCATGAGTGTGTACCACATGTTAGCGCCAGCCTGAGAGGGGCGGAGTCCGATGAGGTTGAAGTATTTTACTAGAGCATGATCAAAAGGTAGACGAAGCCCCCAATTCATGAGCTCGGTGTAAATGATCAATTCATGATTGTGAATGGACAACGGAGTCTCTCCAATGGTGGGAAACTGAATGGTAATGCTTTCGGGTATTTCCCACCGGTGTCTGAGCTCTACATCTTTCGTCGGATGAAAATATTTGTACTTCAATTTATAAAGGGCAAGAAGATTCTCCAAATTTCCACGAGCAGCAGCTTGGCTTGAGATATTGAACCACTCTCCAAAGCTTATATTTTTCAAGATTGATAAACTCTTTAGGCATGTAAAAACAAGGAAAGGATTTGAGATGAAAATTATTTTTTTCTACTCTCTAGAACGGGTGTTCTTGGCTCAAGGATGAACATAAATCAAATATTGTAAACTTATAACTAGAGGGGGAAATGAATATTTATAGTGCAAGCTATAGGTACTAGGGGGCAGAAGGCGAAAAACTAAAAGGACACAAGGCGAAAGGTTAAAAAAATTATGATATGTTTCCTCTCTCATAGACCGCTTCAAACAATGCGCTGGCAGACCATGGTAGGAACGCGACACGTGGCTAGTAGTGACTTCATCATCTAAAAAATATCCGACACTATAACGGTTAGGCAGAAGCACGCAAACTTAAAACAAATGATGGTTTAGGTGAGGTCATCGTGACCAAGGGTGAGGTCATCAATTCAAACAAGTCTGGTATCGCATAATCCGAAGGGTAGCAATAAAACAATTCGTTTATGGAACGCAAACAATGAAGTTATCCAATCCGGGGACCGGTCATACAAAGAATTTCGGGCATCATAAAATCCGAAGAAGTTCAAAAAGAAGGAATATTTATAGTCCCCATTCAGATATCTTCATAAGGACCGGGGGCTACTAATAAGGGAAGGAAAATATAAATAATAACTAGGTTTTTCATAAAAAATATAAAGACTAAATTTGTGTATTTAGTGATTAAGAACTAAAGTAAAGCAAACATAAGAGATATGGGGTTAAGTGATATATCCCAAGAACTTGTTTGTAAATACTAGAAGAGTGGGCTGAGAAATCCACTTTAACGGTGGTAATTATGTAATTTTACTACATACCTTATGTACTATAAAAAGGACCAATGATTAGTCAATTATTGCTACATTTGTTCCTTTTGTCTCTTTCTCTCTACAAAATACTCACTCTCTCACGAAAAGTATTATGATACAAACATCTTTTAGACAGACACTACCATGTACATTCCGCATCTGAACTAACCTATGAATTTTCTGAGTTTACAAAAAAATGATTAACATTTTAAGCAACAAATTTAATGTATAAACGAGTCAAAGGATAAATAAACTAGTGTTTCCATTCCTATGTAAATGTCGCTTTTGTGAAGGATTAATATTTTGAAATTTCATCCAAATCAAGATATTATCAAATACAATTAGCAAACTGTTTATTAATTATTATTTACACAAATCAATTTTTTTTACTTTCGATTTAGAAAAATGATCATGTTCAACCAATCAAATTTTTTACTTGTTGACTTTTTATAAAAATAAAATTATCATTATTTTTATCAAAATCCGTGCAAAATTTTTAAACATCTTTTATAATAAATCGGAAAAAGTAACAAATTTACAAATAAAAAAAAACTAAATAATAAAAATGGTGTCTTTTTGTTTTATAGCTAAAAGTTTTATTATAGCTTTTAAAACACTAAATAATAAAAATGGTGTCTTTTTGTTTTATAGCTGAGTCTTATTATAGCTTTTGGCTAGAAATGATAAGACCTTCATTATGAGATAAAAACTATGGTTATTCTGTTTTTCACTTAAGTTTAATTCAGAATGGCTTACCTTTTATATTTTAGTACAAATTCAATTTACTACATATTATTAGGCTAAAAAATATCCGTAGTCCTTCATGTTTACCACTTGTATCAACTTGGTCATCTTCCTTCAACCATGCATAGAACTCATCTCCATCTTTTTTTTAAATTGCACTTTTAGCCCCCCGCACATGTGAAGCATGAGAGCTTGACATGTGGCATCAGTTTTTGTTGCAAGAATGGTCCCCCAATTTTCTTGCCAAAAATGCCCCTTAACATTCCAATAAGTTGTCATGTTAGCTGCCATGTCACACTTACCATTTACCTTCAAATTTTACTATTTACCTAAAAAACTTACCATTTACCCACTAACTTATAAATGGAACGGGTCGAACCTAATTTAATTAACCCAACCCGCTACAATATAACCCAACCCAACCCGTTTACACTAATCGGACCCCAAATTACACAAACCAAACCCCAATTTACCAAATCAGACCTAATTTACCAATCTCATCTTTCTCTCGTCCTCTTCCATTCTCTTCTATTGCAAGTTCATGTACATTGATTTTTATTCAGAAAAATGGTAAACATCACCAACCTTTAAGGTGAATCTTTAAGAAAGGGTAATCCCCGTATAAATAAATCTATCAATTCTTGATGAAGATGAGCTTCAAGTGATATCTATAAGCACTGCTCTTCTTTCAGTTTAGTAGAAAAAAAATGATTTTAGATATTGAACACAAATTTCCAATTTACATGTAATGAAAAAGGGAGCAGTAAGATTCAAACCATGTATCAGATATAGTTTGACAATATAAACAAAGAAGAAACACCTTGTCTCTCTGTATCTTCTCAACATTACAAGCCAGAGAGATTCAAATCACAAACCGAATTTCCCCAAAATAAGAGAATGAATAAGGGTAACAATTTCCCTTGAAAACGAAACCTAAATTCAAAGCTTGTGCAGGAAGGGAGAATAATTTTGACTCTCAAATCAATTAGAATAGAAGAAGAGAGGGGAGCCGACAAATACAGAAAAACTACCACGGGTCAGTTATAGTCGTGCTTCATTAGGAGTTACGTGACTTCTGCTTTTGGTTACTACAGAATTCGTTTCGGGTGCGATTTCCCAACCCCTACTTCCTTCCCAATCTGTCCGATATTCAGAACGAGCTGTTGGAGCTCGATGGCTCGAACCAAAATCTGATTCAGCGTCTAAGTTAATACTTGGGGCTCTATTGCTCCCTCGACTACGTATTTCTTCGTCAAGTTCATTTATATTACGCCGCTGCGAGATTTTTAATATGCCTTCTCCTAATTCTAAGTCATCTTAGACTTTAGGATGTTCTGGTTCTCGTTGGCTTTGCGATAGAAGAGAATGGAAGAAGACGGCGAAAGAAAGATGAGATTGGTAAATTTGGTCTGATTTGGGTAAACTGGGGTTTGGTTTGGGTAAACGGATCGGGTTGGGTTATATTGTAGTGGGTTGGGTTTGGTTATATTAAGTTTCAGGTTGGGTTAATTAAATTAGGGTTTGACCCGGTCCGTTTATAAGTTATTGGGTAATTGGTAAGTTTTTTAGTTAAATGGTAAAATTTGAAGATAAAATGTAAATGTGACATGGCAACACATGGTAGCTTACTTGAAATGCTAAGGGACATTTTTGGTAAAAAAAATTGGAGGACCATTCTTGCAATAAAAACTGATGCCACGTGTCAAGCTCTCAGGCTTCACATGTGTGGGAGAGTAAAAATACAATTTAAAAAAAAGATGGGAATAAGTTCTATGGTTGAAAGGACCAAGTTGATACATATGGTAAACATGAGGCGGTGCTTTTTAACCACATTACTACGAAATGAGGATTGTCCAGCTAGATACGCTATCTTGTGAAACACCGTTTTCACTAACATACAGTGAATATTGACAAAAACAAATTGTTTTTTCACTGAAAAAGAATACCAATAAAAGAATAGTAAAATTACCAACACGATAACGACATATAGTAAAAAAGTGTTACCTATACAGTTCTAAAATATTGTATTTGTAGATTATTTTTGAGTTTTCCGAAACAAATATATTTTTCACTCACTTTTCAAATACCTTCTACATATTGATCGATTACAAAGCCCAATATTGCTCAAATTTACAGCCTAACGTGGATTGGAAAAGTGGAGTAAAATTTTCACCAAACAGAAAAACCTAAAGCTTAGAAAAGATCTACTAATAACGTGTAAAAGTAGTAATCAACTGAATGACATGCATCTAAACTAAACTAGTTGGTCTGTCTCTTATAGTATATCCATATTATCCATCTAATAAGATTACACCTTTCTACTTATTCTAAGATACAAGGAATAAACTATACAAATTAAAGAAAACTGTCAAGAGGCATTTTGCACGATTTTAGGCTGAGTTGCAGCGTATATTGATAAATTTATATCAGATTTTAAGTGAGAAAGAAGATGTTGCACATCCGGTCGAAGACTTTCAGCTGCTCGTCCAATAAGAGTCAAAACCTCAGGTTTAGGTTTGCTGCTGGCCTGCACTGGCCCCCCTTGTCCTTCATAGTGTATAACATGATGCCTGCAAAATATATACAGATATGTTACGTATCTAAACTCACATGACTTAGGTTGGTTTCGGGTCTAATATCTGGCTATTCAAACTTCTGTCCGTGATTTAAAAGGTGATGTTTGAGCTTGATTTTTATTTGTCTTGTTCAAGCAGAAATCTTATGCAGATGTATACCAAAACCTTGTTGAGGATTAAATGCACTTTTATTCCAAGACCTATATCAGCTTGAACCAAGCCCACGCGAGGTTCAGCTCGATATTTATTTGATAGGTTTGGCTCAAGCTCAACTCTGCACCTTTTAAGTATCGGGCTCCTCTTGAAATCCTATTTGAATCAAAGTCGAGCTCGAGCCGAGTTCTGGAGTAGTCCACAAACTTGTCAAGGATTATAATCATACTAAACCAATCCTCAAAATTGTCAAATTTAAACTTCGTTAAGCCAATTCTCACGCTAACCTATACAACTTTGAGCTTAATTTAGAGTTCGAGCTGTTTGTGAATACCTTGCAAGTTTGAGCTTGACTCGCTAAGAAATTTGATCATATAAAGCAATTTTAACTCAAGCTCCAAAGAAGCGAGCCGAGCCAAGCCAAACTTATAACTATTTGTTTGTTAGCCACCTGCACTTTTGAATTTTGACCAAGCTACAATAAACAAAAACTTACAGGAAGTCTATGAGATCTGCAATTTCTGATGCTTCAACAGGAGGTGATGGCTGAGAATTTCTCCCAAAAACATCTGCCATCGTATTGAGAAGTAATACAAGAGTCTGGACACAGTAAAAAATAAACTTAAGAAAAAACTATACAAGCTTAAACCAGGTAACCCAATAAATACAGAGTGAATAATTATCTGAAATGTAAAGTTGGACATCCAATAGAAACACATAAATTATTATTTTTAGTTCTCATTTTCGAACGATCTTTTGTAATCTTAAAAATTAACCTTCTTTTCCTATGCACATATGACTCCTAAATATTTAATTTTCTTATTTTACACTAGCTTATCAGTCATGTGTAGTTGTAGACAACATGTCAACATTCATTGAGTAGTCCAGGATTATACTAGTTCAGGGCTAAATAGTTCTGTTTTCACACTAAACACCGGATTTAACTCGGTTGATATGACTACATGTACTTAAATCTCATATAATCCGGTCACAACCCTATGTACCAAACAAACCCAAAATGTTCTCAAGTAACAAGGACAGTGAGATTTGTACCTTGTTGAATAGTATTTGAGCATTGGCGAGTCGTGGGAGCAAAGGACTCATGATCCGGAAAGCAACTCTCAACATCGCAACAGAAGTTATCGGCCTGAGATTTTTTATGATGACGTGTGTCCCGTCAAGCCATTCTTGTGGTAGGTTACTAAAGAAAGAATGAAGCAGTGCCACAATATTTCCTGGCATCAAAGCATTGGGATAAAAGTCAAATTCTAAAGTTTGATTGATTGTTAAAAAGTCATAAAGAAGAGCGAAAACAGAACTATCTCAATCCTAGGGAAAAAAAACCTGAAGACTAAAACTAGGGTCACCTCTCGAATACCAAAATTTTAATTCGAGTAAAAGATATAAAGACCCTAAATTTTATCTATCAACCAAATCTAAGATTCTTTTGGTTCAAAACTTTTAACTTTTATGTTGAAACTCAAAAATATTATAAACCCACAGTTTAACTGGTCTAAATAACTTATGCATATAATTTATAAGTTTCATTTTTTTTCTCAAGCGGTTCGCAACTTGTGCGTTAGCTAATCCTACCTAGGAGCGAAAAAGTCTATGAGCACCTAAAATCCCCTTAATTCTCAAGAATAACTTGAACTAACTAGCCCAAGAAAAATTGTCATACCAATAGCTGTTGAGGTGTTGTCTTGTGCAGCCCATGTCGGATCGAGTAAAGCATAGCTAACAGCAGAGTCTAGTTCGCCCCGTGATCGTTTCCCATCGGTTAGCCACCAACACTCTTTTATTATACGTGACGCTTCTACGTAAAGCTGTAAGTGAAACTCGGGAGGGAGCTGGGCCAATAAGAGGCCACATGCTTGGATCAACAAGCACGACAATTGCTGACAAGTATAACCACTTCTAGAAACAAAGCTAGCTGTACTAATTCCGGAAACCGAAGAAGTCGATCTGTTAGGACCCAAGGAATCTGAACTTCCTCCAGAAGGAGATGTAGGTAAGACTGAGCTCTGACCGACACCATTTGTAGCTCCATGAGGACCATTGCTGGACTGAATTAATGTCGGTTGTATATCAACGATTATCTGAACTAGAGATGACACGATTTGTGACGCAGAGATAGGGAGCGAGAGTATCTCTATAACAGCTGTTTCGAGGACCAGCTGAGTATATGTTCCGGGGTCTTGAATTTGATAGAACGCCTTTTGACCCTCGGACAAGGTTGTGGGCCCTGGTGGAGATGGTCCTGGAGTTTTATTATGAGCGCGCACTGAATTGATTAAACCATCGCCTACTGATCCGGATCTCGAGTTGCTATTTAGTTGAGGAATGACATTATTCACTAGCCCTAAAAGAAGAGTCCCGAAATAGTCCAAAGGAGGACAAACTGCCGGATTTGACGAACTGATATGCTGCGGGAACGACTCGGAAAAAGGGATCTGCAACAAATATAAGCAAATAAGCTTTGTTTGTTTTTCCTAAATAAAATATGTTCTTTCCATTAAAAAAATTAAAGTTTGCTCACTTTATACCTATAAACTTAATTATGAATAAAAACTACCCTGAGACTTGGCAAATATTTCAGAACTACCCTAAAAAAACGGCGGTAGTAGCTCATAATGTCTTAAATGACCCAAAAACACAAGTAACAAGAACAGATACAAGAATATCAAAATAATAGAACTAGTTTTAAACTTCTTTAAATATATTAGTAAGGACAAACGTTTTAAGAAATTCAGACAGGAAGTCTAATTAGAAGATAGTTTATATGTTTAGCTAGACATAATAGGTTCATGCTTCAATTTTCTCAAAATGTTCCGAGTCTAGTCTTGGTTTTAAGGGTAGGTCTGGAGTATTTGCAAAATTTGAGGGCATTTCTGACACAAAATAAAGTTTTGGGGTACAAATGGGAAAATGCACCAAGTTTAGGCCTTCTTTAATGCTATTCAATCTACAAGAAGCATGAAAGAGAAAAGCATATATACCTTACTCAGATCGAGTACTTTCAGTATGCGGACAATAAGTTTTCCAGGAAGATGACCATAGAAATACGCAAGTATATCACGGACAAAGGCAAATCTCAAAGGGTGGTAGCCCAAAAATGGAGAATACATTCCCAAAACTCGGTCAGCTTGCTCTATGGCATCATTTTCAATGAGTCTATAAACAATTAAGGGAATTACTGGAAGTAATCTTGCCGCTGCATCGTCAAAGAATGTTGGGTATCTGTGTAACTCAAAAGTAGCAATATTAGTGAGAGTGTCATGCTTTGTTATGTGCTCAAATCAACAACAACTGACAAGATGCATGGCATCATACTTGGCGCAATCATAAGACCGATAATAATTTAAATAATAATAACCTGTCAATTGGAAATAAAAATTCCAATTTTTGCAAAAAGAGATCTTGCGATCTCTCACATTATTTGATCTTTACAAGTCTATAAAAGAAAAGTGGATCTATTCAGCCATCCCACATGTGAAATATATATTGGTTTGGCTTGAAGTAAAAATCCTCAATTAAAATATGAACAGTTATATACCTGGGTAAAAACAGAAGTTCATTGGTCTATATAAAAAAAATACCTTTCTTTCCATGAAAGATGATTCCCAAGAGCCTTTTGCAATTCATTCCGCTTGAATACTCCAGTGTAAAGCCAATGCTCAGTATGGCCACGACTCAGACTATATGCGGCCACCCTTGCTTGAAGCTCTTGTCTATCAAGCAAACTTATCTGTGAATATCATATGTACATTATTCAAACTAAAATCTTGTGCTTTGCTTCACAAATTGGAAACTTCTGCTTCCTTTCTCAGGGTTTTTATGGAGTTTATATACTATATCAAATGGGAAGAGTCAAAGATATGATTACGTAATTAGCCATCTAAGTGACAGCCAAAGTAGATAAATTATTAAGGATAAAAAGAGAGTAAAACCTGCTCACAATTTCATGTTCATAATATCTGATGTTATCGGGTAATTCTATCTTTATATATTCCTTGTTCTTAGATTGAAAAGTAGGGGTACAAGTCCAATAAATAGATAGAAACATCAAGATTGTAAAAATGTAATTCAATTAAAACGCAATAAGATAGAACTACATTATACGTAAATGAGCATACCACAATTCGCAAAGCATGAGGATCATCATCCCGATCAATGAGCGCCAAAAGCAAGATATCCAAAGGAAGCAACTCATGGGTCCAAACAAAAAATGCAAGGTTTGCACATGTTTTCATTATAAGTTCCTGAAAGTTAGAAATAGACAGATAGCACATTACTGAAAGAATTCTACACGAAGCTTTATACTAAACCATGTATGTGTTTTGAGTAGGAGAATCGAAGTAAAGTAAACCAACAAGATAAGCAAAGACGGTATATGTAATTTATTTAGCTAAGGTACCCAACAGAAAGCACACATAACAAGAGATCACAAGGCATACTCGCTTTACCTCAAAAACGTTTTTCAAAATTATGAGCATCGGGAGGGGAAAAAACCATAGAGCTAGCCAATTGTATGACCTTCCACTTAAAACTTCATTTCACTTGTTTACAATCCTCTTGATTTTGAATTAGTATTTTACTGCAAAACATATTCTGAAAGATAAATCTAGGTACAAACCTGCAACGAATGTCCGTTGTGAAGCTCCACATTAATGTGATGAAGTAAAACATCCACCATTGTGTATATATTAGCGGTCACTTCTTCCGGCGAAAATTCTCTTAAAACACGACCCTGCGTCAATTTTGGGGAGACAAAATAGTTATTCCTACAATGACTCAATACTATATCAAGGCGGGTAAAACCATTGCAATAAAAACAAACATTAGTCATTACCAGATTTACACTATTAATGCTTTCAGGGTGCCCCTGCATCAGTATCCACGCACCAGCACATAGGTATTGACGGTGTTGAGGGAAACTATGACTTATATATGTCATAACATAGCTAGATTCTGCAGAAGGTGAAAGAAGCTGTGTGCATTGGTGGATCACTGTTGTCTCCGCCTGCTGCCATGCTTGTATTGTTAGGCCCTTTTTATCTACCCGCCCCATTAACGCGTCACGAAGAAGATAAGGGAAATAGCGTAGTGTCTTCTCTGACCATGAATGTTGACTAGTTGCCAATATCTGCTCCAACATAGTTTGCAAATAAAGTAAGTGGTCAGCATCTGCAATTCCGCGCGTCTTGATTGTGATGGCAAGAGTCATTATTGTTATTCGATTTAAAGTTTCTGTAAACTCGGTTGGACCCTGAAGGGAGAAAAAAGTCATCAGTGAAGTACCTGGATACCCTAAATCCACTGGAAGAACAAAAGCTTATATATCTACCTTCCCTTCTCTTTTGACTGAGAAAAAATCTCTGAGTGATAATATCAGATTTATACATAAATTTTCAGCCAGCCTGAAGACACGGTGATCCCCGCGTTTCGCTTTCAGTGTTGAAATTATTTTGGTAACATCATACATCAGTGCTTTACTTTTTCCTTGATACCTGCAAAGGAAAGGTACCATTGAGCACAAACTTCACTCTGAAGGGTTGTTTGGTACCACTAGGCTTTTTGGCTTGTAGGTCTGCAAACAGAAAGATTGTTTGGTTGTTCTGACTCTTTAGACTTCAAAAAACAAAACTCGTTTTTCAAGCTAATAAAAGTTAGAAAGCTAAACAAAAATCCTTTTTTTCTCCCGATATTTTTCAGCGCCTTCTTTTCTATACATGTTATTTTCAGTTTCGATTATTCCGTCAATTTAGAACTTAAAAGTTGTCTTGTTTTAGTATGCACCAAACAATCGATTACCTTTTCTACGAAACAACTCTATCTACTTATCTTAAACTAGCTTTCTCAGCTTTTAAGGTCGACAGAAAACAAGTCCCAAGTATAGTCATACGGCATAAAAAAGAATTATGTACCCAGTTATATTGAACATTCTAAGATCCAATTTTTATTTAAATTTCTAAAGAAGAAAAAATTTAACTGGTCACCTGTAGAGAGGAAGCAAACGATAGTTCAGGATTTCCAGTACCAATAAGGTTACACCTGGCTTGCTCAGTAAGGAAGGACTCCTTTGTGCCAAATGCTGCAGAACTCAGGAGGTTTTCAAGTCAAATCCATGCAAAACCAGATAAATAACCACTTAGGAGGATTCTAGTGACTAAATTCATTATTGAAAAGCGAATAATTAAAGAGTTCTG
Organism: Limnanthes douglasii subsp. nivea; assembly: GCA_036936605.1. Lineage (NCBI taxonomy): Eukaryota > Viridiplantae > Streptophyta > Magnoliopsida > Brassicales > Limnanthaceae > Limnanthes > Limnanthes douglasii. The sequence goes on from JAUPFV010000004.1 coordinate 218,228,295, forward strand.
GAGCTAAAAAAAATTACAGTGAAATGAGACCGAAACAACGAATGGGGTGCAATGAGCAGCAATCTTGTGTATGTCTCCACCATTGCAATGCTAGGCACAACCTGCATCCATATACTAAATTAGACCATCAAGAACAAGACCAATAATAGATACAATATAGGAATGGCTCGCCTCCAACCCCAAGATATCGATCAGCAATATCAAAGAGCATAAGGGAAAATTTATCTCCGGCCCTAGCTGATCTGGGTACTTGATGGTTAACAAGATATCAAATAACCAGTGAACCAAAAAAGTGCAACTTTTTCTATAAATACAGTTAAGGCAAGTACAATGGCGCTTCTTTACTATTTTCTTTACTTTTATTCGCTTTGACCAAATAATACTGCAGTGAGATTGTTTTATACACTCCATCAGACAGTATGTACTAATCACTTATTAATCATGGCTTCATGCTGTATATGCTCAATCATCAGTAAGAAATATCAAACATACCTGTCCTGCGAATAAAGAATCTTCCATTTGGTGCAGCAACTTCAAACATAGATTCATTGAAAAACCAGATAACAGTGATATGGGCAATGGGCTTACTTCCCGCATCACCATTACCCTTTCATTCGGCTGCAAACTTGACACCGCCAACTCAGTTACTCCAGCTGCCGTTAACCAAGTCATAACTGTTTCACATGCTGGTTGTGCCATGGTGTAAGAAACAACCCAAAACATCCCGATAGCTCTATCATCCATATTCATATAATCCATCATGCGATCCCCTGAATTTAAAGTCAAGGTACTGTATCTCAAGAAACCATATTCCAGTAAATATAACAGGATAAACTACAAATATTGACGTGTTCTATAACAGACATTCTTAACTTAGGGGTTTATAGGGCATCGTTTTTTTTGGCTTATAACCAAAATGATTGTTTAGTTGGTCTGACTTTTCAGGCTTATAAAAAAAGTGAGCTTTTTAAAGGTAATAAGATTAAAAGTCTAAAAATATATAAGGTAAACCTTTAATTGCCTTTTTGCCTTCTTTTCTTGATTTTTATGTCTTTATATTTTATTTACCCGCTTTTTCTCTATAAGTAACATGTCTTAATTTTTTTAAAGTTCAAATATCACAAAATATTGCCGTTTCTAAGCTTAAAAGATGCTTTGCTTTATTAGCCACAAAACATCCTGTGCCTTTTTTTTTTCTTTCTAAAATGCTAATTTGTATGTATTTTTGCTTATTTTAAGTTAGCCTTTTGGCTTATAAGCCTGACATCAAACAACCCTTTAGTAAAGAATAATAGTTATGCTTTCAGATTACCTCCACTTAATTTATTATTGAAGTGGAAATTACCTTTGGTTACTTGGCGCCACCATTCGTCTATTTGCTTTCCTTTCTGAAGCTGTTCATTATTTAAAAACTCTCTGGTTGACGTATTCAACGACCAAATGCGCAAGTTCTGACAACTGCTTACAAAATCAAGCAAGATGCTTTGGGGATTGTTGGGATCAGAATTCCTGTCTTCTCTATGAAATGATAGAATCTTTCTGGTAGTCTCAACCTGTGAGTAGAATCAAGGCCACAGTTAGAGCATGTTATATTCTAGAACGTTCAAAAACTTATCTATGGAACTGAAAACCCTTTACAACCCCAAAACACATTGTTAATTAGCAACCAACTAACCTCCTACAAGATGAAGACATCAGATGAGTATCATTCGTCACTTTAAAAATTTATATTTATCACTTACAATGGATTTAGAAGAACTAAAAACTAATCAAGATGGACTTCATAAAAACAACCTTTCTAGCATCAGTGTTCAAAGCAGTCATCACAAGTTCGATTCGTATAATTTGTGCGAGGAGCCAAGTAACATGATTGGTCCGTAGGATGTGATTATCACCATCTGTAAGACGTGAGACTAGTTTGTCCACAAAGTCAACAAAGTCAATGCACCCGCTCTTCACAAGAAAAAAGAAAATATCTGAGAAGACAAGCCACTCCTGCCAACAATTTATATCTGTAGTCAAGAATTGCACAAGAAATTAGCTTACTATAAGATATATAAGAGCACAAAAAATATCACAAGATTATGCTTGTTCTCTCTAAAACAAGTAATTGTTTTGTGGCTAGATGAAAGGGCTATCATATTACTAGGTCTTTAGAATTGATCAGTATCTATAGGTCACTTAAAAAGTAACAAAGAGGTAGTGGTATTTTAACAGATAGCGCTTACTAAATGTAAAGATACTAAGGCTGTATTTGGTTCGTGCAAATTTTCAGTCTCTTAATGAGAAAACGTGTTTGATTGTTTAAAATAACAACAGAGCTGCTTTCTTTCATAAGCTGATAGTTTTGTATATTTTCTATAACTTTTTATATAGTTATAAAATGTATGAATTAGTGTTTAAGAATTCCAATTTTAATAGAATGATAACATTGTTTTCATTTTCACAAACTAATCATGTTTTTTTATTATTGTTTTGATAAATGAAAATATTACTTTTTTGGAAATTTAATTGAAAATAAAAATTGAGAATCATTCTCGCGAACCGAATGCAGCCTAACAGGTCCTCATAACATCACATTTCAGTAAGCCTAAGCACTATTCAATAATATTCAAGATACTTAACTATATTCTACGAAAGATAGAAAACCAGATAAAAAGGTTTAGAGAACTACCTGAATTCGTCAACTTCAAAAGTTCAGCAATCCTATCGACGGTAGCCTCACAGATCATCTCAGAAGTAAAAACAGCACCTGGCGTAGGCGTAGTCGGTTGGGAAGGATTCCTGTAGCTAGGAGTCACAAGAAGGACACGTTTCCACCAATCCGGCGATGGAGTAGTGCGAATGGCATGTCTTATGCAACGCAATGCTCTTTCCCAATCTAGACTTCCCTTCTGGATAGAATTTGCAAGATCCTATAAAGAAGAAGAGAAAATTAAACTAACATGACACGAAAAAACGGGTCAGATGTGGGTCATGTATATTTTTTACACAACAAAAACCCGACCCGCAGCACACAACTACCAGCCCTAAAAAAAGATTGCTAAAATGAGTATACCGGAAATAAAAAATCAACTTTTTACTATGAGAATTTCAAGTTTAAGGAGTCACCTCTCCATGTAACGGTTCTCCAAGCACACTGGGATATGTAATTGGCGAATATCTCAAATTCGCAACTGCTTCAGCAGAAATACTAGGAGTTTGCTGTGACAAAATCCTATGAGTTCCAAATGTTGGGCAATGCAGGTGTTGATCCAACATCTGCATGTGCATTGCCATCATATCTCTTCTCCTATGAATTTCCATTATTAAAGAGAATAGGGCTTCATCATCAGGTATGTTCTCTATAAACTGCAGGCCACTACGCAATAATTCATAAAAGGGAACTCGGCATTTATCCTCTTCCACTAACTGCCATATTACATCCAAACAACTGTGCAGCCATTCAGTCAAACCTTTATTAAATCTCTTATTTTTTCCCAATTCATCAGTTCCTTGTTGTTGTCTCTGATCCCAGTTAACAAGCCAGTTGAGCATATGGTAGAAAATCTCAGCATGAGTGACAGGTTTTAGATCAAATTCAAGACCATTTAAGACAATCTTGCAACATAACTGACATAAACTGCTAATAGCTTGGTCATGTACAGATGAATTGACTCGAGTAGGTTGTATACCAATGCCAGAATTATCTGATGATTTTAGCGGGGAGAAATTAGCACTCGAAGGTAGTTCGATTGCCGATTGAGCTGGAGAACCAATACCGCTAATTGAAGCCAACGGAGATGTTGGATTTGAAGGTTGTGTTAAGTTTGCAGATGAAATAGCTGATGTCACTTGCGCAACCTGACTAACTGACATCTCCGCAGACGAAACTGCAGAAAGAAGGGCAGGCAAGAACGTGTCCCAGTTAATAGAACCGATACTGCACAAACTTCTTAATGCAAAAAGAAGAAATTCAGCTCGAGGTGCATGGCTACTACACTGCACAACTAAAGTTACAAAAACCGATTCGGTCATAGCATGTAACTGCTCTTGGTCCTGTAGAATAAAACAGGTGCTATATGAGAAATCAGGGTTAAAAACTTAAAATCAACATTAATCCACCAACCTCCCCGGTTTCGAGTAGCTAGTCCCTCAACAACAAAATGTCAAATCATTATTCCCTGATGGATTAACCATGTCGTGCATTCTTTATGTTAAAAGGTACGACGACTAGTTGTGTGTGATTTCATAACTCCGGATACTACAGGTTCAAAGAGACACACTCAAGCCAAAAAAGAAGTGGATAAATTTCTTGAAACTCACAGAAAATTGCCTCTGAAGTTGTTCAAAGTCGAGAAGGAACTGTTCATTTGGCGGAGGAAGTTCTCTGTTGACAGCAACAATACGCTTATGTGCCTTGTTCCTGTATATAAGCCAAGCAAGATGAAAATTGCACATAACAATCAGCTTAGACATTCGCATTCTAATAATTATACGTATAGCCGATAGAAACGAGAGAAGGTTACTAACGGAGGTTCTCTAATGGAGTCATCGGGTTTTGGTCTGCTACTTCTCTGAAAATACCAAAAAAAAAAACACAAAACACACAGATAATTAATTAAAGTGATTCCATAGATCAAAACGAACAGAACTTGACATACTCTTAGCTAAATTCAAAGAAGATGAAAACGATGATAAAAGACAAAACAATTACTCCTAGATAGAGACTAAAGAGATCGACAATGGCTGCTCGAGCTGGGTGAAACTGGTAGGGTCGTGAAGTTGTTGTTACTGATGATCTCTGTGTTTGATCCATTTGATTTGATTTCACTTCGATTCGATTTATGTAGACACCTGAGTTCTTCACTTGGTACTTTAAAAGTTCAAATTTTCGTGGAGAAGAAGAAGAGAGAGAGAAGCGAGTGAGAAAATTGATAGGTCGGATTTAGCTAAGACTTGAATTGCCTTTAATGGAGCTCGAAATAACACTTGACTTCAATAATAGAATTCGGGAGGAAGAAAACTGATTGTACCAGACTTTGTTCTTTTATGTAGGACAGGAATCGGAAGTCGAGAAGGGTGAATATCAGTAATTAGGTTTTCGTTTTTTTAATTGACTTGGTTTGTTTAAGATACCTCTTTCTGTTTATTAACGATCCACAAAATGAATGAGCTTCGCTTCGACTCAGATCATTCGAATATTTTGGAATTTTTTTCTTTTAAAGCTAAAAGACATGTATTAAAAATCGTGTGATTAGGATAAGTTCGATATAAAAGGATCCACCAATTATAAAGATCAAACCAAAACAATCAAAATTTTGAGTATCCCTTCAAAATGAAAAGCAAAAAGAATTGGGGTTGCATCGATGGGGCTAAATGCTTCAATCACGTAAAGATGGAGCAGCTTCAATTATGAAAAGCTGGAGCAGTTTTAATGGTGGCAATGCTGGAACTCATTGAGCGGAAAGTTCAGGGCATTAAAAGGAAGGCTAGAGAAATGGTTTGATGGATTTTGGAAAGGAGAACATTAGGAGGAAGATGTCGTGCTAAGAGAGAAAACAATGAAACGTGAGTATAGGTTTTACACATGGACTTTGAGGATAAGATGGGGATTAAGAAGCATCCCTGATGTAGCCTATTCTCTGTTATTCTAAGAGAATAATGGATTTGAGGTAGGCAGGAGCAGATTGGGAGTTGAAATAAAGCTTCATTTTGCACTTGTGAGTCCACTTGGCCAACCAGTCGACGGTGTTGTTTTGGGTTCTATTTATGTGCTTGATGACCATGGAAGGTTTGAGCAGGCTACGGAAACAAAAGATGATTTTGCCAATAAAAGAAGAAGATGAACCAGAAGCAACAAGTTTAACGACGACTTCAGAGTCAACTTCAATGTCGACATTGACGAAATTATTATTGTGGCAGATGAGAAGACCATCGAGGAGGGCTCTGGATTCAGTATAGAGAGGGGATAGCTTTCCATAAGGAGAACCAAAAGAAAAAATTAAAGAACCATCGTTGCTCCTAATAATGATACCACCACTGCCATCTCCACAAGGTAAAGAGGAACTGTCGGTGTTAAACTTGATTTTGTCGGGATTATGAGGAATCCAGAAGAGAAGGGAAGGAGGCTTGGTGAACGAAGCACTGTTAAAGCATCCAAAGTCAAAAGCAGGAAGGTTGAAGGGAGACCAATGCTTGCGCGAGAAAGAATTAGCATTGTTGATGCATGCAAGGATGTGTTTAACGTAGTTAATGGCCGAGTTGGGATTGATGGTTTCAGATTTCATTTTAGTTTTATTTTTTGAGTTCTAGATGGCCCAACAAACAATTGGAGGGATGTTTGAACAAATTTGAATATCAGCAGCAGAGGTCCACAACCAGGTCCTGAGGAGATGAGAGATAGTCATATAACGCCCCACATGGATCATGAAAATGACAGAGAAATAGTTACATATACTCTAGGAGAACTTGCAGTTAACGAAAATGTGATTAATAGATTATTGATTTGGCCAAACTTGGCACTTCGAGGCGAGATTAAGATGTTTTTTTTACAGGATATCGTCAAAGAGATGATACTTTTAAGCAGTCTCCAGTATAGTTGTCACGTGGCGGTCCGTGGCGGTCGTGGCGAGGCGATATCGCCTCGGGGTGGAGTGTGGCGAGGCCCTTAGCGTGGCGCTCGCTGTGGCAGCCATGGAGACCGTGGCGGTTGTGGCGCTCGTCGTGGCGGCCGTGACGAAGCGCTAAGCATGGTATTGTTTTTTGAACTAAAAAAATTAAAACTTAAAACTAAGTTTTGGAAATATAAAGATGTTTTGGAAGGTGTTAATGTTGGAGCTGTTGAGGTTGATGAAGTAGACTACAATCTTCGGTCTAAGAATCTATCGTCTTCAACAACTCGCTTAAGAGATCGGAGGCTTGTTGATGAAGACTCTAAAAAAGAAAAAGAAGATACTCTATTATGGGATATAAATAAAGAACATGGTGGAGATGGGAGGTGTGAAAATATTATCTCGGACGATGATGTATTTTAATCTATGTTTGTCATTTGAATCAGATGTTTTAAGAATTATGTAATCAGATGTTTTATAATTGGATCTTTTACTCTATGTGTTTTCATTTGACTCAGATGTTCTAATAATTATGTAATTGGATGTTTAAGTGGCTATTGTTAGTTTAAATGTCTACATAGTACCATTCAAATTACAGTTATGTACTATAATAATATTATTCAGGTAATTGATCGTCGCATGTCATGTGGCCATCGCCTCGCCGTTGTGACTTTTTTAGCTCTCTTCGCCACAGACCGCTGCATACCATTAATAACCATACTCTCCAGGCGAGGAACGAGCATTTAGTAGGTGTAATTTTATTACATAATTTTCCATAGAGCTTGGATTGAGAGTGTTTGGGTCTGAGGTAGTTCCAAGTGTCTTTAGTTGTGAATTTTCTATCTTTGGAAATAGTCTAGGAGAAACTGTCGTCAAGGTTAGCCTTAATGGAGACATTCTTGATGGCAGAGAAGCCACTATGAGAGAGGATGGTGATAAGATTAGTCTCATTCCAACCTTGAGGGGACCAATAGCTGTAAAGTTTCTCAGATAGAGTGTTGGTGATATCATAGGGGTTGTCAAGCTTAATAAGGGGAGTGTCTCTGCGCCAAGAGTTAAACCAAAATTTGACATTGCCTCTGCCAATATTCTATTTGATGAGGGGCTCAGCTCTGTCTTTAATGGAAATCAACCTATGACAAACTTTGGAGCCTTTCTTCTTGTTAAAGATAGCTAAAAGGGGGTGAGAACTATCGCAGTAGATACTATTAATGTATCTAGCCCATAAAGTGGAGTTTTTCCTGAAGTTCATCCAAAGATTGCAAGAAGCAATGTCTTGAAGATCCTTTAAGTTTCTGACGCTGAGGCCACCTTCAATGAATGGTTTGCAGACCTTCTTCTAGGAACACAAATGAATCATAGTATGGTCAATGAATACAACAGCTAGGGAGAGGCATGAAGACATTGTTGATGAGATTTAGTCTCCCAGCAAATGATAGATTTTTGCCCTCCCAATCGTTTGCACCTGATTTTATCAATCAAGGGATCAGAATTCTTGTTCCAGTTATTATTGTTGATGCTAACACCCAGGTATGTGAAAAGGAGGTGATTACATCTGTAAACTGTGTTGGAAGAGATGACATCAATTTTAAGAGAGGGAAACATGATAGAGGCAATAATGTTGGTCTTCTCTTTGTTGATCATCTTACAAGAGGCCTCCTGCTAGTCCTGCAAGAATTTTCTTAAGATGGCAATAGCATATTTAGACCCGTTAGTGAAGATGAAAAGGTCATCAGCATAAGCGAGAGATGGAATGCAAATTGTGCTTCTAGTTTTGTAACGGAGATGCTTATTATCAAGCCTCGAAAAAGGACTTCTTCAGCAATAATGAAGAGACAATGAGACAAAGGGTCTCCTTGTCTGAGGCCTCTGCTAGTTTTAAAATAACCCATAGCTTGACCATTAATGAGAACAAAGGTTTTGATATGTCTAACAATGCTATTTATGAGGTTAACAAAGGTTGAATTAAAGCCAAAGGTCAGAAAGGACTTTCTCAAGGAAGCTATGAGAAATTCTATCGAAGGCTTTGTTCATATCAACTTTGATAATGATATTACCATCTTTAGTTTTCTTATTGAGGTCATAGATCATCTCTGTGGTAAGCAGAACAATATCATGAATAGACATATTATTCACATAATCTCTCTTGTTTTCAAAAATAATCCTGGAGAGCAGAGGAGCAAGCCTATTGCTGATGACTTTAGAGATAATTCTATTGAAAAATAAACATAAGCCAATAGGTCGAACTGCTCAGCAAAGGGGATTACTGGTTTAGGGAATAAGAACTAAACATGTGGCTAGCACTCATTCGGGGAGAGGATGGCCATTAAATAAAGAGGTGATCGCATCAAGAAGATCAGACTTGATAATGTTATAGCATTTGGTGAAGAATATAACATTGAAGCCATCCATGCCAGGCGCACTTGCTGGATTGAGGCTCTTGATAACAATGAGAGCTTCTTCTTCACTAGGCAGCTTTGTGAGGTTGAGATTGTCTTGATCTGAAACATTTTTTGGAATAACATTGAACAAGTAACTGTTAAGGTTGTTTAATTCAGAGTTAAGATCAGTGTAAGGATTATCAGTGAGAATCTTTTGAAAATAAGATTCAGCAGACTTGTTGATAAAAGATTCATTAGTAATCCTGGTAGTATCATCCTTAATTCTGCAGATTCTGTTCTTTCTGATTATTTTCCTAACATAGGCATGATAAGTTTTGGTATTGCGATCTCCCTTTTTTATCCAATTCGCATAAGTTTTTTGCTGCCAAAAAATCTCTTCCTGAGCCAGAGCTTGATGGAGAATAACATTAGCTTTGGGCCAGTTAGCTTTATTGACTTCATTATAATTGTTCATGAGCGTTTCTTCAATATAAGTAACATCTTTTCCAGCTGCAGCAATTCTATTCGAAGATGTTGGCAAAAACAGAGATGTTTCAGTCTTTAAGCGCCACCTTCAATCTTTTTAATTTGTTCCAAAATTTGTGGAGAGGAGGACCTTGCATATCATCTGACCAATTAGTATAAACAAAAGTTAATAAATCCTCACGTAAACACCACATATTTAATAATTTAAAGAAAGATTTTAAACTAGTTGTTTCATTTGAAACGGAGATAAGTAATGGCATGTGGTCCGAGAAAGTTCTAAGCAAATGCTTGACTATGGTATTGTTGAAATATTCAGTTCAGTTAGAGTTGTGAAGAACGCGATCCAAGCGCTTACATTTTATCTTGTTAGACCAAGTGAATTTGTTCCCAGAGAATCCAACGTCTTCAAGTCTGCAAGTACTTAGAGCATCATCAAAATCGGTAGAGTTGTTGGAGGAGAACTTGAGACAACTTTTTTGCTCAGAAGAGTTGGAGATGATGTTGAAGTTACCGAGAACGAACCATTCCTTAGTATAGGTGGAAATATTGTAGAGGTTGTCCCAAAGAGCCTTCATTTAATTTCTCTAGAAGCTGGCATAAACAGTAGTGAAAGAAAATACTTTGTTCTGATTGGAGCAGATAATCTCAGCGTGGATGAGTTGGGGGTGGTCCACAATGATGTTGAAGGTAAACCAACCTTTCCAAAGTAGTCAAATTTTATTGTTTCAATTTGAAGCATAGTGCTGAAAGCCAAGATTGGAGGCAAAGGTAGAATTTTGATCAGAGGTCACCATGGGTTCTTGAATGGAGACAATACTAACTTTATTTTTTAAGATAATGTTATTGAGCCCAAAAAGCTTTATTTGCAATTCCTCGAATGTTCCAATTAAGGATTTTTATCACTATCAGGAGGGGATTTGCTGTTTTTAGCCCCATATAGAGGCTTGTATATTCTTTTTTCATGTTTCCTTCTAAATCTAGCTGCTTTAAGCTTTTTCTTGAAAATAGTCTGAAAGTTTTGGTCTGCTTCTTTTCTTTTTAGGACATGAGAAGGAGGCAAGCTTCCAAAGTTTTGGTGATTTGTTGTGTAAGTTCTTTGGTCTTCTAAGTCTTTAGAAATTTGATCTTTATCTTTGGCTTCTTTTTAGTCCTCTTCAAGGTCTCTAATATTTTATATTATTTCATTACTATTAGTGATTTTATCTGCCTCCTGGATAATAGCTTTGTTTGACTAGGAAGTTGATTGTTGTGGTCAATAGCACACTGATTTTGATAAATGGTTATAAACTCAGAACTGTGATCTTTATAATGAAGGGGGTTAGTTGGTTTGATGATTAGAGAGTTTAGTTTGGGCATATGTTTCTTAACAGTAGGCTAATTGGTTTCTTGATCAGAGGTAGAAGATTTTTCTTGATTTCTTGGTAAGTTTTTTCTGCATTGAGAGAAAGTGTGACCGATATGATAGCATTGTGGGCAGTATGATGGGACGTCCCGGTAGCTAACATGAATCCAATACTTCTCATTAATGCCAAAACCAACCCAGATTTCATGTTGGAGTTTTCGGGTAATGTCTAATTCGATTAACACGTAACATGCATTAAACAGATCTCTGTTTTAGTGGGTATCCAACATTTATGATGAGAGCATATAGTTTATGCAATCAAAGATATAATCTCTTCCTTAAATATGTATTCATGTACCTTTTCTATACGAATCCAAATATGAACAGTTGGATTTTCGTATTTATGATTAAAGTTGGGAGACCATCTAATCAATTGCATGATTTTTTCACCCACAGTTCATATGGTTCTTGACTAAAGCTTGCACATGTCTTATTTGGAGGCAAAATCAATCAATAGATGTCTGGAGTCCCAGTTTCTTACGTTCACTTCTCCAGCAAATTTTTAAAGGTTTAAGAAGTTGTTTAGCGTTTGTCTTTTGGGTATTTCTTGCATAAACTTGCCTATGAGGGTGAATTTACGGTTTTTTCCAAAATATCTTTAGTATCTTTGTTGATTTGGATTGAAATATATGATGACAGATGCTTGATAGAGGTGGGTTTGAACAAATCAGCATTGGGGGTTGAGATTTTGATTATGAACCGCCTCAGAGAATGTCATGGTTAAAGTCGTAGGAGATGTGTGGAGTTGATGCTGATCTGTTGTCGAGTTTTTGGTTTGATTGAGAACATGGAATTCTCTGGAGTATTGATCAACGTCAGTCATGGTGATAAACCGTCAGAGAATATCTTTGGAAAGTAAAATTATGTTAAAATTCACTTTTTACTATTTTATGTTTGGAGGTTGGGTCAAACTCTTATATTCACTTTTATCTTTCACTAATTTTCTGAATTTTAAATTTTTGTAATATTACTCCTCTAAATATTTAAATATTCAAATTTTATATTAACTTTTATCTTTACTAATTGTTTAAATTCCAAAATTTTGTACTATTAGTTCTCCGAATATTTGAGTATTCAAAAATGGAAACATTGATTTTTTAACAATTGGTTTTCCAAAAATCTGTCTAAACATCTATAAGTTCTATGTGTTTATATATATATCAACCTCAACTTTAACAACATATCAATTAATAAGAAAGAAACGAATTCTATGTAAACATGTTTAAAACCATTTTTGTTGCATAATATAAGTCCATCAAGCATAGGCCTACATTCAAAAATCAAGAGGGTTTGCTTTTCACATAATTTATCACAAAACCAAGCTATTGTAAAATTTAGTCGAATTAGAAAAAAATCACAAATAAATATTAAGAATTAGACCTACAGATAATAATATAATAACTTTATTAACTATATTATATAGATACCAGATCGGTTAATATGTATTATAAGGGGAAAATGGTATCTAAAATTTAGTCGGTGTAATATTTTTTATACTTAGTGGTTTGGTTTTTTTAATGAGACACCATAAGAGTCATTATTAATAATATTTGTTGCAAAAAAAATATTATAACTTTAACAATATAAAAATCCTACAGTTAGAAAATAACATTTAAAAAAATCAAATGGAAATGATATATGATATGACACATATAAGTCCGAGGAAAACTAACCAAACCCAAACCCAAAAAACTTGGCTTCGATGTGAGAAACATGACCGAGCACTTTAGCCACACGGCCTTAAGCGACCATGTGGTTGCTTAAGTCCTAACGAGTCAGTCTGACTCATTGGCACTAAACGACAAACTAAGTCGCTTAATATCGAGAAACCATCATCCCCAAGCCTAACTACTTAGCCAAGCCTCACGTGACTATTTGGAGAGATTCGAAAGGAGCGGCTCATGAATCAACGCGATAAAGTAGCAACAAGCATGCGTTTGGAATCCCCATAATCATTAGCCAACACGAACTTAGCCTCCATCAATCTCATATCACCAAGTGCCGCTGAAAGGTACGAAAAATATGTCTCATAATATATGGAAATTGTACGATAAAGTAGTCCCAAAAGCGTATTTCCGTCTGATAAAGCATTTGAAGGGCCAAAAATGGTTGCACCAATGAGAAGGAAACAACCTAAGAACCCCTCCAAATCAAGGCCACTATATAAGGAGTTAATGTTGCATTTCTGAAGTAGTTGAAAGTTAGGGAGAATAATGACAATAGAAAAGATATAATTTTGTAATCCATATCAGAAATACAATACAAATGTTCTTTACACAATCATTTAAGGTCCTTCTTATTTTTTTACTGTTGATTTTTGCTTGTTAAAATTATCCAAATGTCATAAGTTCAGGTGACTTCTGTCTCACTATCTTGGTTCTCGTTGTTGGGAATCGTAATCAGCCACATCCAAACCTACATACTCGAGACTTCAACCTTCATGAATATCATGAAGCTATGGTCGGGATAAATATCTACAATCTAACATATGGTGTCAACCCTCAAGCTCACCTCGCTTCGAGAAGTGAGAATTACCAATGAGCCAATTCTCCATGAGGAGATGGAAAGTCCTCAGCATGAAGAGCAGCCCATAACCTCATCCGTCGGTCCCATAAATAATATTACTCTGATTCTTTTGGGCAATGATAAGGAGGATGATGATCTTGTCATTTTCACCAACGAGTGAATGGATGATCTAGCTCAGCAAGTAAGCGTGCTAGTACAGGTCATCGAGAGCATAGTTGCGGCCTAAGAGGCGACCAACGATCATATCTCTTACCCACTCATTCAAAAGAGACTCGTCCGGGTTATACCTAAAATAACTTGTCTAGAGAGGAGCAGCGAAGTCATCCCGCATCGATTGATCGACCATCACTAGGCCTGGACCCTTTTTACCAATCCAAAGTCAACCACCGGAGAAGGAACCTAGGAAAAAAAGACACCCACCGACGAGCAGACAAACAACCTCGACCTACATGACAAGTTTATAGTGTGCTGGTCATGTGTAGACGGTATGAAACTGAATATAGCTCTGCTGGATCTTGTACTCGTCTTATAGATTAGGGAGAACCGCCTCGAATGATGACACCCCCATTCAGAAAGGAATGATCGATCAATCCCAACGCATTGACGAGGATCCTCATAGAGTAAACACGTGTCAGCTTAGACATAATGAAGTTAGAATACTTCACATGCATTAGAGATATCGAGCACCACAAGTTGTGTTTAGGCATTTTAGACGATACCTTAAGTGCGAAGATACAATAATGTGTCATTCGTTCTCCCTCAGCTTCTAAGAAGACACCCTGGTATGGTTTTGCTAGATGTCTCACAGATCAGTCCACAACTTTCCCCAATTGGGAAACTTGTTCATGGCCCGATTATTCTTCAACGAGGAAATGAAAAGATGGCGGTTACTTGTGGAAACTTAAGAAAAAATGAGGCAAAACATAAGGGAGTTCATCTGATGGTATGTCAACTTTAGCACCAAGGAGGTTGACTGCCACGACCACTTGAATGCGTTTGAGGCTTGCCAAACATTACTTCCAAAGTCTTCATTCACCAATTTGGTTAGAAAGGCAGAGTCTTTTACCATGGAAGATTTTATCGCCCGAGCTAAAAAATAAATCAACCTCAAAGAGAGTGATGTGCAAAATGGAAATTGAGGGGAAGACGCCCCATGAAAGGAAAAAAACGATTACGTTTCCTAAAGAAGTCCTAACGCCTAGAACATCATGACAGTGATTCCACTATGATGAGCATGCTAACCACTTATCATTAACCATGTCAAATGCCTACCTCTATGATCAGATCAAATACATAGACCTCTTAGCACATCCAAGAAAAATGTCTTCGCATCCAGCAACCATAAATCGCAGCAAACTATGTGAGTACCACCGAGATCATGATCATACCACATAAGATTTTCGGGTGTTAAAAGTGGAGATCCAAAAACTCATCCGGATGGGGCATTTAAGAGATTTCGTTAGGTTATCCACTGGACGCTAGTAATAGCGACCTCGAAGCCCTCAAAACACAATTTGTGTTCCACAAGACCAACGTAAGCGGACGAGGGATAAACTGGACCAACAAAAAAATCATCCCGAAGTTGTCATTTTTTTATAAATATTTTCTAATTTAAACCAATCGTTCACAGCAAAGTCGTTATTTTTTGTATGGAAAAATATGATGATATTAAGATATTATAAAAAGAATAAAATATATATTTAAAAAATAGTATAATTATCAATATTGTAATACTAATTATTGTTTTTTATATAGAAAGATGCCTAATTGACTTACATTTAAGGTATTTAATAAATGTTTAGTTGTGGCGTCATAAATAAGTACAGTTAGACAGTGAAATTAATATAGTAGTTAATATATATTTTTATAATTGGTCGTATGTTGTCGCATATGTTTTATCTTTTAATCGTGGTGAATTATTCTTTAGTTATAATTTCGGAACGTATGATCAAATTAGTCTTGATTAATTTGTGATTCGGAACGTATGATCAAATTAGTCTTGATTAATTTGTGATTCAGTTATTTATGGACCAGACAATTACAATTTTCACTTTTATTAATAATAATACGAAAAACATAAAAAAATAGAATGATAAAAAACAATAAGATCAAATAAATGATAAACATAAAAAAATAGAATGATAAAAAACAATAAGATCAAATAAATGATAAATATTTTTAAAAATATATAATATGATATTTTAAAGATATATTTAAATATGTTATATATATATATTAAATTTTTAGTTTGATAATCTAATATCTTGAATTAGTTATATTAGAATAATATTTTAATTTGTTTTGTTAAATATCTTTTTAATTATTGAAAATGGAAAAAAATATGAACATACACGAAGATGCTCAATAAAGTTGAACAAATAAAAAAAGTCAGGAAGATAAAACTGAACTTAGAGATTTGCACTAATATCAGATGATGCGGAAATTGATCAAAAGAAAAAATTCTAAGATGTTTGTATTGGACTTCACGATTTAGAAAACTCGTGTAGCACAAACCTTAGATATGTGAAACTCAAAACCCAATACTGACACAACGGAACTAAGAACCTTGGTCGAAAGTGCCACAAATGGAGATGACAAATCGTTTGATAAGCCTGTTGATTATTTGGATATTACGCACCAATTAATTTGATTCATCGGATATTACGTACCAAAGAGGTCAAAATGTTCATAAGGAACAAATAAACATAATCACTATCACTTTAAAAATATGTTTCATTAGAAAGTTAGATATTTTCTTCAATGAAAATTACATCTATTTAAAAATAATAATTTTTTTTATAAGAGCTAGTCAACATATCTTTAAAAATTATGATAATAACAAACTAAAAGATAAATAAAAATAAACTCAAAATATCTAATAACTAAAGTGAGTTAACTAAGTCTTATTTGGCTTCAGTTTGTCATATGTTTACAAGATCTTTTAGAAGTCTATGGCCACTATTGGGCCTTTTAAATGCATAAAATATGATGGACTTGATAAGTGTTATAACTAATGGACTTTTTCCTTGTCCATAATCGAAAAATTAACTCATTTAGTACATTTTTTTTCTTGTTTTTCGGAGGGAACCCGTAACCGCTACTCAACGAGTGCGCACAGGGTAAACCCTCAGTCTCACGCAATAGCCTGCAAACTAATTTTAGAAGATAAACCACACAAGGTGACATACTCAGCCAAGAAAACGTTTGTAGAGGGACTCAAACTCATGACCTTTGGTCACAAGCATGCCTTAATCCACCAACTCGGCTACCCCCTTGGAGGCCATTTAGTGCATCTTTGATTTGTATACCACGAGACCTTGTAACTATACCATATTTATTTTCTAAGTGTCCATTTGCTCATTTTCGTTTCTCTTAATTCCATCACAATATGATACTCGAATCATGTCACATATCGGTATCAAATCTATAATTTGATCATTTTAATATGACACTATCACCCAAGGTCTTTCACAAACTTACCGCTTGAATGAATGTCATTAATTTGGAGGACATTGAGGTTATATGTGAGTTTTTTTTGTTTCGATTACTTTCATTTTCGTTACAATTTAGTTCCAATTTCTAATTATCATTTTAAATTGTATGCATAATTATATATATATATATATATAGTTTTTCTCTTTATTTTTAAAATTTTATATTTAGTTAACGAACCTAAAATTTTAATAAAATGGATTATTAAGAATCAACATGTTAAGTAATTATATCTTCATGTGGTTTTTATTCTACATACCATGAGAATTTAAAGTTCATTTTAGATAATTGTTGATAATATAGTTGATGCACGAACAATTACACATTATATGACATCTTAGTCACTTGTTGAATATTGTTCCACATTATATTATCACGTCAATCTCTAAACATATTTTATATCAACGGTAATTTGATTAGTGACAGGGAATAATTCATCTATTCAATTTTTTCATTATAATAATGACTCCAGCTACTACTAGAGACACAAAAATATTTTCGCAGTTCCTGACTACAAATCTTTATACTTAAATTTGACAAATAATAATCATACACTTTTGTACAGTTACCTATCAACCATCTCAACAAAACATTTTCTCTTAAGTTATAACCAGAGTTTTTATACCTAAGTTTTAATCTACCCTTACAGATCTCGGTCAAATAGAAAAATACACAAAAGGCAATAGATTGTGGTACGCTTAACAAAGCCAGAGCCACAATCGACTAAACCTAAGTTAGGTCCACAAGTTCACCACTTGTGTCTGAATGATGCCAATATCTTTACATATAATTAAATCGTACCTGGAATTAAACGCAAGATTCGATCCGACATATCCCCATTAATTATTCTTAGGCAATAACAGCAATACATACAAATAATAGAACAAGGAGTGAAACTTAAAAATAAAAACATGTTTTCAGAATTCTAGAAAACAAATTTATAACTATATCTCACCATCGTACAGTTTTTCTACAAACTTATCATGACAACACTCGCATACAAACCCTAACGAGTTTCCTCGACCAAGACTGACATGTCTTTTGCAGTACGGCTTATTACACATATCACATTTCGGAAGCAGAAGCCAACAATTAGTACACATGACATCAAGACAAGCCGTTTCTTCAATCTCTTCGGCTTCAACGCATTTTCTACACTCTTCGCATCGCGGAACACAACTATAACATCCTCTGCATTTCTTGTTGCAGTTGTTTTCAGAGCAGTCGAATACCATTTTCACTTCATCGCATTTCGGACATATTTCAACGTCTATAGTTCCGTTGCCTTGTGGCGCAAGGTAATGTAAAAGTGTTTGGAGATGATGTTTGTTTATGTTGTAGATGCCATTGATTCTAAGGGATTTTAGGGTTAGTGACTGCACAGCTCTAATGACTCCTTCTGGCGTTAAGCTTGTGCATCCTGATACCCAAAGCTGAAATACAACACTTCCGATTAAAATAGAATTCATCAATAAAACATTGCCGCAAATCTTTGCTGACCGGACCGCTTGATGTAACTAGACTGGAATGCTAATTTTTTTGTTCTAGTTTTTAGGACCGAACAAAACTGCTAAACTTTTGGTTCCGTCCGGTTTGATTTCGGTCTATCTGATTTTTACTTGGTTCGTTTCAATTAAGTCCGTTTTTGTTCTGTCCGGAACATTTAAAAAAATCAATTATAATTTGGTTTCTATTTTATTTAAATAAATAATATAAAAATTAAAGTTAGGAGTTAATTTCTAAATTTTTCCATATCTAGTTTTTTTTAATAAAATGCATAGAAAATAATTTTTTTTAAAAAAATTTGTCTTTAATGGTTTTATAGGGTATATCGTTTTATCGGTTTCATCTTCGATTGGTTTTATCGGTTTAGTTTCAAATCGGTGCTATTGGTTTATCTGTTCAGTTCCGAACCGGCGATTTCTTATCCATTTTCGTTTTTAAAATAAAACACAAACCGATCTATTAAAATTGGATCTAATTTTCGACCAATTCGGTTCCTATATGATTCTAGTAAACCATTAACCGCCTATATATGACCATAGTCTCGACCAAAATGGCCCAATCCAATTTGTAACCAAACTCTTACAAGTTCTAAGCCGCTCTTAGATCGAATCAGCCCGTGTTTCACAGCTAAAACTTATCTTCATATTCGACTGTTTTTTTCATGTAAAAAGTTCGACACAAAAATCGAACAAACACAAAAGATCTATAAATATAATACACTTACTTACGTACCTTAGTGATGAGAGGATTTTTTCGAACAACAGTTAAAAGGCCATCATCCGTGACTCTCACGCAATCCATTATAACCAAAGAACGAACCTTTCCTTTTGCTTTGGAGCTAATCTGAAGCAAAACGTCGTCGGATAAGCGCGAGCTGAGTGGTTTTTCCACAAAAAGATTGGACCAAAGATTTATTTCATTCTTGACTGCTTCTCTCACTGATGAACAAACTCGAGTTGCAGAGAGAAGATCGTGTAAAGGAAGATAAGATAGGAGAATAAACAAAACCTCGTATCGAGATTGATTTGGTTCTGGTTCTTCTTTCTCCATCGTTTGTTTCTGTATGATTCATGAAAGGTTTTGTGGTTTATCTTTTAGCTATTCTTTTATGTCTTTTTGTTAGAAGAAATGAATGGTTGGCTTTCAAGGATGAGTCGGTTATGTAAATACTTGGTTGTTCTCATTTTCATTTATAACTTTTTTTATTTTCTAAATAGAATGTTGGAACTTACATGTAAGTAGGACTAATCCTTTTTTTTTTTTTGAAGGAACCCGCAGCCGCTACTCAGAGTGCAATGAGTGCGCACAGGTAAACCCTCAGTCTGACGCGATAGCCTGCAAACCAACGCCAGAAGGAAAACCACACAAGGTGACAGGCTCAGCCGAGAAAGCATATGCAGAGGGACTCGAACTCATGACCTTTTGGTTATAAAAATGCCATGCTCAACCAACTCGGCTACCCCTTGAAAGTTTGGATAAAAAGTTTAGCTCAAAACTATATCTAGTTCTATTCTTTTTTTTTTATATTTTTTATATTTTTGTTTTGTTGTTTTTTTGTTTTTTTACAAAAAGAAATTACTTTATTTTGTGTCCGGTGAAGTTAGCTTCGTGCCCACTGGCGCAAAATAAAATAAATAACAATTTTCTATTTATATATTTTTTTCTAATTTTTTTAATACATCTGAAAAATTAATTAGAAAAAAAATTAATTTTTATAAATATTATATCTCAAATTAGCAAAAAGACAAATAAATAAAAATTTTGAAGTTTATTGATGAAGTTGAAACAACAAACGAGATAATCTATTCTTTTTTTAGATTAGAATTGATTTAGCTCAAAAAAATCTATGGAGTTTCCCGATTTGCAAAGCTTCTCCGGATAATACATTAAGGGTTATGATATAGTTCACCGTCAGTGTAGATATTCAACAGCGTTGGTGTGATGAGTAGGACAATAGCTGTTTTTTTTAAATACAACACCAGCAATGTTTAGTGACTACCCACTGGTGCCACATTTCCAAATCGGTGGTGCGTTTGCGTCACACTGGGGTTGGGTATGTCGACACCGACGACGACTTCATTTTAAGTAAGAGAATATAATTGTCTCCGATTGAAGACCGCTACCGGTATAGAATCCGCCGCCAGTGCTGCAACCTAGCGATGCACAATTGTCTCCTAGCGGTATTTTCTTCTATCGGTGGAAAATAGCAATGCATCTGTTGCTTTGACACACCGTCGGTGTTTTGTGTTCACACAGGCGGTGCCTGGTTCTACATTGCCCAAATTTCTATTTTAGATTAACAGTTTACATTTTATAATAATTTGTGATTGTCGTAGGAGGGAAAATAATCGAATTTGTTGGGTGGAGTTCGGTGTTAAGAATATCGGTTTATGTGAAGAGAATTCTGATGTTAAGGATACAGACGGTATGCCGGAAGGCTATATATGTCGATTATAGTGATGTCTTTACAACCAAAGCCAACTATACGCAATAAGGTTCGGTTGATTGGGTTGAGAAAACTGCAAAAGATAACAAAGTAGTGGTTGTAGTAAGACGTCACAATGATGTGAACAGTAGGAAAGCTCCTAGGCTAGTATTCGTATGCGAGAGATCCGACGTTTTATATAAAATTGATGGAACCAAAGGATCTAAAAATAAATTTTACCAAAATCAAGAAATGAAAATGTCTATTTAATTTTAAAGGAAAATTGGTAAAAGATGACGAGTGGTCCTTAAAGATCATGTGCGGGGCTCACAATCATGACAACACGAAATGCAGTGAAGGTTATATTTATTTAGGACGATTCTCGGATAAAGAATTGGAATTTTTTATTCATTCCACCAACATGGGATCTGGTGAGTTTGATTATTTGAATTTCCTAAGTAAATTTATAGAAGTCAAATTATAGAGAGAGAAATACATTTTAGAGAGAAAATCAGAGTGCTCAAATGATGAATCTCAAAAAGCTAACCCCTTTATTAGATCAGCCCTGGCCTTTATATAGAGGTGCAAGAACTTAGCTCTTAACTGAAACAGTTACATAAAAGGGATAACTGCATGTTCGTCCCTGACTTAAATACAAAGTTCTAACTTCTTCATCTAACTTTACAACTTGTCATAAGAAGTTTTATTCTTTACATTTCAGTCCTCGAATTTCGATTTCTTTATCAGTAGCCCACTTAGTTCTCGTGTAAGTAAATGAATGGGAACTAAGTAGCCTCGAACATATTCAGAGGTTAAGAAAATCCCCTTATCCATAATCTGAAGTGCTTCGAACATGCTGTTATACCATAATTTATGTCAAATGCGTCGAATATATTTATAGGTGAATAAAACCCCCATTATCTACAATTCGACGTGCTTCAAAGATATTGTTTTACTTTAATTTCTGTCTTACACATCGAATTGTTTTAATCCAAAAATATTTTCCTCATATCATAATTCGAAGTGAAAGTTAAGTCTAGGGTGACACTCTAGATGCTAAGTCTATCTCCTAGCAAATAATAACACCATATACAGTAGGTCTGCCACTAAACCTATAACATGACAAACGTTAGATCATTATCTACGTAACCGCTTCAAATTCTGCCCAATCACCGTCCAACTCTTCCAATTATCGATACTTCTTTTCTCCTCTTATAAATATCACTGTGACCCATTGTTTGATTCACAAATTAAATTCCTTGAGAGAAATATTGCAAAAGCCTAAAATCCCTTTGTTACCTTCAACGAATTTTTCAATCTGTTGGCTACCTTCACCGAAAACTTCAAACTTTCCATTCAATATTCAACTGGTTTATGAGAAATCATCCAAAGAGTAGAAGATCTAAAGCTATAATTCCCAAAAAACCTAAATCTTTGAAATCCGATAACAACGTCTTCGGAGCTTACGGCTACCTCTGTATTAATGAAAGGGCAGATGAATACAGAGCAACTGGCTTAATAAGCAATGATCATCATATCCTATCTTCGAAGACAACATACTATGGTAACTTCGATCCTTCCAAAACTCCAGTTTTCCACCTTCTAGTCTCACAGAAGAAAGCCAATCGTCAAAAACTCAAACACCAAAAACACCTTGAATATCATCTTCCCTCACTGAATCATCATCTTGAGTTAGTCACGAAGTAAGAAAATCCTCCTCGAAGAAATCCGAAGAGACTCATTACTCAACCAATCTTCCAAAAACTTATCATCCCGAAATCTAAGAAAAAATACTTTCATAGCCATGAGAGATGATACTGACGTTACCTCGAATCCACCAACCACTTATCCTCCTCTAAGGGAGATTGTTGAGACAACGACATCGTCTCAACAAAATCCCTCAAGTGATCCTCTTCTACTGATGGACAGGGGATCTGAAGGAGAAATTGATTGTGACGCTACTCAATCAAATAACGATGCTAAAACAGAATAAGAAGAAGCTTCAAAGGACATTGAAAATGCTGCAAAAGAAAAAAGAAAGCTCTTATCACAATATCCGACGAGCTGCGTGCGCCAATAGGTGAGAACTTGAGATCTCTCGATGCGCATTATATACTGGCTCTGAAAGACGTTTCGTATATATATTACGAGGAGAGCCAAACAGTTGATCTAAAAGATCAATGGGAAATTAGAGACAACATTACGCTTCGTCTTCCCAAAGAAGGGGAAACACCTTTAGATTATAAAAAAGACGAACTAGTGGTCTACCCAAATATCATCAATTAGGGTCTTCGACTTCACTAGACCCCATTATAGTCGACTATTTCGAACTTATAGATCTGTGTCCAACCTAGGTAACACTAAATTAATGGTTCACCCTGCTTTCTGTGATCATGACCTCTCACTTGCCCAAAATTCCGATATGCATCGAGGATTTCATTTGTCTGACCAAAATGTTAAAAGGACCGGTGCTTTAAATTCTATTATCTTACCCTGGATGATGACTTGAAAATTATTGATGACCTATTGGAAGCAGACAAATTTTGGAAACAAAAATTTTGTCTTCATTTAAGGATCTTGGTAGAAAGGCAAAGAAATATCTGATGCCAATCCATCTTGATTAAACCTCGTCTGGAGGAGTAATCGTAAGTCCTTTTATTTCTTTAAATTATACTTTCAACTAATACTATTCTTACTTTTTATCAACTTTTATATTTTGATCAAAAAAATTGAGGCGCTATGCACTTCGTCGAGAGAAAGCAAAAAATACCTTCATCACACTGCTTTCGAACCTATCAATTTTCTCAACAACCACCTGTTTCCGATCACGTTTGGAGCTCTGCCTCGTGAGAATTTGATGGAGCAACCTAATCCTCGACAGGATGTCAAAAGGTTAGTCCACCCTGACTGTAAAATATTCTTACCAATTCGCAATAGATTGGATATCCATCTTCCTCAGAAGAAGAAGGAAAAAAAGAATAAAAAGACAGCTAACACATCTGGTGCTAGCCCTTCAGTAGATCCAAAGACAAGAGGTTCGAAGAGGTAAATAAAAGAAAGAAATATCTCCACCATCGAGGAAGGAGTAGAAGATGAACCTTCTTCGAAAAATAAGAAGACAATTTCCTCTTTTAAAAAGAAAGGTGCCACTAAAACAACTCCCCAAAAGAAAGGGAAAAAGAAAATTTTGGAGATTGTCAAAGAGGTATTGTCTGATGGCGACGACGGTGCAGAGAATCAACGAATCAACATAAAGAAAATTAAGCTATTGTTGAAAATACTGCCAATCAACAAGGGGTAACTGTGGCTATAGAGGATGATCAAGGAGATGACCACTTCGAACCTGATAATTTTATTAACTTCAACGAATCACAAGAGCTTGCTGGAGACGAGGATCCCATTTTTCAAGACATTCAAGATCATCTGCATAATCTTGGTAGAAGATCTGCACTTACTACTTCTGAAGCCACATCTCCTGAGATTATTGTTCCTACAACCTTCTAAGCTCTTATTCCTCGATCTAGCCTAGTTGTCTTTCCTCCTGTGGAACCATCTGAAGACGTTCTTGTCGCTCTTTAACCTTTTACTAATCTCGATGTCGCAGCGCAAAAGCTAACTCAAGAAATCGAACCTTCTCGAAGCCATTTAAATCACATGGCTAAAGAAAAGGTTCACTATAAAGGTATTGTTGCAGCTCAGAAAAAGATGAGGGAGATATTTGGGGATCTTGTAATATATCAGTTTCATCAATTTCAAATGGTCAGATCTGAATTTCACAGAGGGTTCTTTATGTCAAGAAGCATCTTAGAGAATTGCATCAAAAAGAAAAAGAAGATCTTAACACTTCACATCAAAATGAAATGGATCAACTCAAAGACAAACATTCTGAAGAGGTAGCTGGAACAAAGAAAAAATTCGATGATCTCCAGTTTCTTTTGGCAATAGTGAAGAAAAGAAAAAAAAAATTGATAGATGACATAACCACCCTCAAAACCTAATTTGATAAGGAAAAGCAACTTGCTGTCACTGATGCTGAAGATGAGTGTGCAAAGGACATGCTAGCAGCTATCAAGAATGATGAAGAATAAAAAACCATCATACTCATTCGTGAAATCCATATTTCATATCCTAAAATCAATCTTTCCCACTTTTGGAGCAAATTTCCCATCAAAAGACGTCCTACCGAAGCTTTTGACCCTCTTCCTAGTTCGTCATCTGGAGAGGAAGATTCCAAAGAGAGCTCTGAAGATGAGTAATTTAACTTTCTCTTTTTTGTACCTTTCATGCAATTAATATAATATTTTTGCTTTCATTAGATGCCTTTTCACTTGGTATCTAGGAAATTGTTCTTCTCGAATTATATTGAATACAACAAATTTTGTTTATCATTTACTTTCTTCAAATTATAATGCTTTACTTATATTAATTATTCGTAATGACAATATAATATAATATTTTACATAACATTATAATACATTACACTTCGAATATCATCATGTGTTTAATGAACGTATCAATTTGAATATTATAGTGCATTTAATGGATGCAACACTTCGAATATTATAATACGTTTAATGAACATAACACTTCAAATATTATAGTGCATTTAATGGACGTAGCACTTCGAATATGGTACTTCTTTAAAAAGTGTACTCAATACTTCATAATATTCTACTCTTGGTCAACCTCAAAGATGATCAGTTTTTGATTAGTTACCAAAATAGTATAAAGAAGCACTCGTAAACAACCATTGGCCAAAAAATGCATTTATTGATAGATTGAATATATACATAGCACCTCGTTAAAACCTTCATGGGCCAACAAGGTAGGAAGTAGTGCGCAAATCAATCAAAGAAAATAATTTCAGAATACAACATAATCACTCCCAGTACAGTTTTAGATGTTGTATATTCCACGGATGTTGAAGCATCCTCCCCTGATTATCACTAAGGCGATAAGAACCTAGCTTTATCCTTTCAACAACCATATAAGGTCCTTCCCAATTCGGAGCCATCTTACCGATGCTCTTTTCCTTAGTATGGAGGAATACCTTTCTTAACACTTTGTCACATATCTTGAACTCACTCCTTTTTACCCTCGAATTATATCTATTCCTCATAAGAGTTTGATAATGAATTAAATTTAAATGTGCTTGAACTCTTTTCTCTTTAATCAGATTTAAACTTGTTCTTTTAGCTTCATCATTCAAGTCATCAGAATATTGGGTTATACTAAAAGAAGGCAAGGTAGATTCCACATGACTAACAACATCCATTCCATATTCTAAAGCAAATGAGGGTTTTTTAGTAGCCTCCCTAGGGGTTGTTCGATAAGCCCACAATACCTCTTGTAAGTAAATTAGGCCATTTCCCTGCTGCTCATGTCAAATTCTTCTTCAAACCTTCTAAAATAGATCTGTCTGCCACCTCTACTTGTCCATTTTCTTGGGGATGAAAAGCTGTAGAAAAACATTGCTTGATTCCCTTTGAAACACAGAACAAATCCATTTTTTTATTATTGAATTAAGAACCATTGTCTGTAATAATTCTTTGAGGTACTCCAAAACGACAACAAATACTGTTTACAATGAATTTAATCACATCCTTAGCTTTTGTTCAAGACAGTGGTTCTGCTTCTGCCCACTTCGTAAAATAATCCACTGCTACAATTATCATTTTTCGTCCTCTAGAGGCCATCAACAAAGGTCTCACTAAATTTATTCCCCATCTATCAAACGAAATGGATTCGGTAATGGACATAAGTGGAACTGCTGATTTATGAATAAAGTTAGCAAACCTTTGACTCGTATCACAGTTACGAACCAAGTTCTTGGCATCGTTCATAATCGAGGGCCAATAAAACCCTGCAAGCAAAACTCGACGAGTCAATGCCTTGAACCCACAATGCGTTGATCCTTCTCCATCATGTAATTTTGATAAAACCTCATGTGATTCTTGTCTTCTCAAACATCGCAATAATGTCTTACTCAATGCTTTCTTATATACAACTTCATCTAATACTATATAGCCAAAAGCTTTGCCTCGCAATATTTTGGCCAATTTTGCATCTTCGCTTTCCTCTAATAAAAAAAAATCAAAATGTCAGTTCTCTAGACGCCTCAGACTGTATCTGGGATGACAAACAATTCCTCAATATGTTCACACTGGTCTGAATGGGTTAAAATCAATGGACTTTCTTGTAATAAAATCCAAAGATACTCTTTTTTGTATGCAACAGTTGCTAAGGAATCAACAACCATATTATTCCTTCCGGTTATATGGTCCACAACAACATGATCAAATAAAAGAATCAGATTTTGAAGTTCTCAAAGATACAAAATTAAGTGGTCCTTTTTCGCCTCAGAAACTCCAGACACTTGATTTTCTACTGATGAGTCCGGAAATTTTTACCACTCAATGTAGAAACCGGACAGGGGAAATTCGGACAAAAGTCACCCACTGAACCATCCGAACAGGACAAAAGTACTAAATAACTAATCACCTTTTGACTAAGCTAATTGCTAATCTGCTTAATAAACTAATGGGTTTTTGAACTCGACCCGGTTTCATAAGTTTGACCCGAAATCCCATATAGACCATAATTAAGGGTATAAATACCCAACCACTTTCATTAATGAGGGTAATGAAAATTTAATACAACCAGGCAACTTAAATCTCTCACTAAAAAACACTTAAACATTTAATACCTTTGAAACAACACAAAACACCTGACCAAATTACCCTCAGTCGAAAATAATCCACACCAAATTGGCGACCACAGTGGGAGGAGAAGATGCCTGAATCTAGCATTCGAAACAATATAAAAACCAGTTCTGATGAATCCGGACGAGTAGGAAATCCCACCAACTTTGGCAGAAGTGGTAGGAGAAAACAATGAATATACGATCAAAGAGCGAAACAGATTGAAAGTGGAGATAGAAGCCTTGAGGGCTGCTAAAAGGTTAGAGATGGGCTTGAAAGAAAAATCAAAAGTGTCAGCCGTTCACCACACTTACAATCCAAGGGAGCATTACCCATCAGCAAAGACCCATGTAAGTACTAAAAAGACTCATACTAGCTCAAAGAAGTCTCACCAATCTAAACCGGTGGAGAGCTCAGATTCAGATTCAGAATCCTCTAGTAGCTCCTCGAATGAAGATGTAGTTGATGAGTCCCTGTCATCCAGCAAAAGTTGGTAAAAAAGTATTCAAGAAAGAGGAATAGGCATGAAAGGTTGAAAAGACATCTAGGGAAAGGGTCATCTCATGGCCACAGCCATAGCCGGAGGCATGTAGACCGGCTATTGATGGATCCTTTCGCTTTTCATGATGAACCATGTATCTTTGCGACTCACAATGAAGATACTGTGTTTAGTCGTGTCCGGAATTGGAGAAAATCTCCATTGTTTTCCAAGATACTATCCGGAAACCTATGATGGGAGTAAAGATCCAGATAATCATTTGGAGCAGTTTAAAAACTTTATGATGAATTTTGACGATGATGATAAGTTGCTTTGTAGAGCATTCTCCCAATCTTTTACGGGGAGTGCTCTGAAGTGGTATAATAGCCTGCCACAGGGTTGCATCAGAAATTTTGATACTTTTTGGTTGGCCTTCCGGAGGCAGTTCATTGGAAGTAAGGAGGTGAAGGGAAATAGAGACACTATTATCCATTGTGCCCAAGAACCAAATGAATCCTTGAAAGAATATATAAGTTGCTTTGTGAACACCAAGAACGGATTAGCTGATTGCTTTGAACAAGTAGCAATAGCTTCTCTAAGGCAGGGTTTGAACCCTGGAAATTTGGCTGATTCAGTAACGAAGAAAAAGGCCATGACGTGGGGCGGTTAACTGAATCAGGTGGGAAAGCAAATCAATGTTGATGAAACAAAGAGGACTAGGGTGCATAGGCAAGTGAGGTCGGCCCCATCTGCACCAAATCAAAACCAGACAAGGCTAAGGAAGCCGGACAAGGTCCCAACAGGGCCAAGGCTCAATCCCACCCAGCACCAGGTCAGAGCCAGCAATCTAGAAATAAGCGAGGGCCTTGGGTTCAACCGGAGTGGTTCGCCGAGTTGAAAGAAAATGTGGCAACCATCTATGATAAAACAAAAGATGAAGTACATTTCAGGAAGCCAGCTGCGCTTCAATATCTCAGGGAAAGTCGTAATAATTGCTTATGTCAATATCATCATGATATTGGCCATAACACAGAGGATTGCATCACTTTGAAACAAGAGGTGCAGAATTTGATTGAAAGAGGAAAATTGGGTGCTTACGTTAAAATAAAAAGTGGGAATAGGCCTGATAATGCTCATCGGACCGGCCCAACAAATAATGCAGGGACATCGGCTCCAGATGGGGCTATGGTGATAATTGAAAGGTTTGATGTGGAGTCAGAGTATTTGGATCATGATCTAACCTGGAATAAGGTGAGCGTTATCACAGAACACATCAAGTCGGTGTCCGGGCTCATCAGCTTTTTTGAGTCACTTACCATATTTGGGGGGGACACCATGACTGCACCAACTGCTTCTTCAAAGAAGAGGCATGTTCATACCTTGGCTACTCAACTGGAAGAAGGCATGACTTCCTATCAATCACAAATTCCTTTTCCCTTCATTGTTTTTTATGAAGATGATTTGAGGGACATAGATGGTCCCAATGAAGATGTTGTGGTGATAGGAGCATCCATTGGGGGCAATGACATTAGACGAATTTTGGTGGACACCGGCAGTTCAGCCAATATCCTCTTTTTAACTTCCTATAAACAAATAAAGAATCCAGCAGTGATTCAGTGTTTGAATAGGTCAATTGTGGGTTTCATTGGAAGCTCAGCGGACGTAATCGGGGAGTTTGAGGATGAGGTTTTGTTGGGCAAGGGCCCTTTTAAGAAGATGGTCAGAGTACTTTTTATTGTGGCGGATTGTCCCACGTGCTACAATACCATTTTGGGAAGGTCTTGGCTCTCCAGGATGTATGCTGTGGCTTCAACGGTCCACCAATGTTTAAAATATGCTGTGCAAGGACAAGTGAGAGTTGTCTGGAGTAGTGAGAAGATATCAATGGAGTGTTATGCAACAGCACTGGCCCTTAGAACTTTGGGGGCAATTCGGATCAGTGAAGATTATCAGTTGGAGGGGCCCTCTGGGGGAGAGGGTGAAATTGATGACCCCAGAGAGACCCCTGGTGTTTTAATATCGATTGAAGAGGTTGAAACTCACTCTCTGGTTGCAGGAAGAAGTATCAAGATTGGATTTAAGATGACATCAGAACTAAAAAAGCAAGGTGTTATCGTTTTTTAACAAACCATCAACACGTTTTTGCTTGGTATAATGATGATGTAACCGGAGTACCTGCAGATGTTATATCACACCAGCTATCCGTTCGGAGAGATGTAGCACCCGTTGTGCAAAAAAGAAGGGCTTTTTCTAAGGAGAAAGCTGATGTCATAGTTCAAGAGGTTGACCGACTTACTAAGATAGGGCACATAAAGGAATCTCAGTACCCTTTATGGACAACCAATCTGGTGTTAGTAAAAAAAAAATGGGAAGTGGCGTATGTGCATCGATTTTACTAACCTTAATAAGGCTTGCCCAAAAGACCTATATCCGGTCCCCCGGATCAATCAGTTAGTGGACTCCACATCTGGGAACAAGTTGTTGTCCTTCATGGATGCCTTCTCCGGGTATAATCAGATTCAAATGGATCTGAAGGACCAAGAACACACTACTTTTGTTACTGATAGAGGCCTTCATTGTTACAAGGTGATGCCTTTTGGGTTAAAGAATGCTGGGGCTACTTATCATAGGTTGGTGAAAAAAGCTTTCGCTGATCAGATTGGAAGAAACATGGAAGTCTACATTGATGACATGATGGTAAAAGTGTGGAAGAAGAGTTACACTTGGCAGACTTGCAAGAGACTTTTGCTAACTTGGTAAAAGTTAATTTAAAGTTGAATCCAGAAAAATGTGTTTTCGGAGTGCAGTCCGGAAACGTTTTGGGGTATATGATAAGTGAGAAACGGATACAGCATGATCCAGACCAACTTAATGCTTTACTACAGATGGATCCTCCTCGGAATATTAAAGAAGTACAAAGATTGACAGGGAGGTTAGCTGCTCTAAATTGTTTTATCTCAAGGTCCTCGGAAATGTGTGCCCCGTTTTTTCAAACTTTAAAGGGTGCCAAAGAATTCAATTGGTCTTCACAGTGCGACCAGGCCTTTGTTGAAATAAAAAAGAATTTATCCTCCCCCAAAACTCCGTTTAAACCTACTGATGGAGAAACACTATACATATATTTAGCACTCTCTGAATGAGCCATAAGTGCGGTGCTAGTAAGAGAGGTGGATAATTATCCTCGTCCGGTGTACTACATCAGCAAAAGCCTGATGGATGCTGAAAAAAGATATTTAAAACTTGAAAAACTAGCACTGGCTTTAGTAATTGCTGCTAGGAAAATGAGACCCTACTTTCAGTCTCATTCTATTATTGTCCGAACGTCTTTTCCCTTGAAAAACGTTCTTCAAAAGGCAGACGTATCAAACAGAATGACTAAGTGGTGGGTAGAGTTGGGGGACTATGATATTGATTTTCCCCTCGAATTGCAGTCAAGGATCAGTCTGTTGCTGATTTCCTAGTTGAATTCAATTCAGACAGAGAAACTAAGCAAGCAACAGGTGAAAAGACTAAGAAAGTATAGGGTGTGAGGACTGATGGTGGATCAAGTACCATGGGTTGTGGTGTTGGGATATGTTTAACCTCTCCGTACGGCGACAAGCTGTACTAGGCTATATGTTTTGCTTTCAGAGCTTCTAATAATGAGTCCGAATATGAAGCTGCTATAGCTGGTTTGAAGTTAGCTCTAATTTATGGAGCCTAAAGGGTCAGGTTAATGAGTGATTCTCAGCTTCTTATCCATCATGCACAAGGTCAATCTGAGGCCAAGAAGGAGCAGTTGATTAAATATTTATTCATTCTTAAAGAGGTGGCACTTAACTTAAAAAACATCACCTATGAGCACATACCCAGAACAGAGAATACACTAGCAGACTCATTGGTAACCATAGCATATTCTGAGTCCTACCCATGGATTCATGTGCAAGAATGCCCATCCATTCAACTCCATCAAAGCAAGGAAGAGGAGGAAAGTTTGAATATACAACTGAGTCAACCTAAAGACTGAAGGTATCCTCTTCTTTAATAAATTTCACATGGCATTTTGCCTCCGGAAAAAGTGGTAGCAAGAAAAATGAAGTATAAGGCTCGTGGATTTTTTATCCTAAGAGACGTCTTTTACAAGAAGTCTTTTAGTAAACCTCTCTTGCGATGTTTGAGGATTGAAGAATCCCAAATAGTGTTGTCCAAACTACATGATGGTGAAGGGTCGGCACACTGTGGTTATAGAGCTTTAACCCGAAGAGTCTTGTTGGTTTGATACTACTGGCCTTCCATAATTGAGATGCCAAGGAATTGGTGAAGAAGTGTGATCCATGCCAAAGATATTGCAATGAAATTCATATCCCAGTTGTCCCTTTGGAGTCTATTTCTGAGCCAATACCCTTTGCTCGTTGGGGGCTGGATCTAGTGGGACGTTTACCAATGGCGTCCGGAGGGTGCAGATTTATCATTGTTGCCATTAATTATTTCTCGAAGTGGATAGAAGCAGCCCCACTGGCAGAGACTACTTCAAAAGCTGTAATAAAATATATCTTATCTAATATTTGCTGCAGATTTGGGGTTCCACAGAAGATAACAACAGACAATGGACCACAATTTGACAACAAGGATATGGAAAATTTATGTGCCTCTAGAGGCATTTAACATTTCTTCTCTTCTTCATTCCACCCACAAACGAATGGTCAGGTTGAAGTAGCAAACAAGACCATCATGTCCGGTCTTAAAAAGAATCTAGAAGAGGCTGCTGGAAAGTGGCCAAGCTATCTACAAAAAGTACTATGGGCCTACCGGACTACTCCTGGGGCTGTTACACACGAATCCCCATTTGCCTTGGTATATGGTATGGGTGCAATAGCTCATATAGAGGCAACTCTTCCTTCATTCAGAGTCCACAATTTTTCCGAACAAACTAATGAAGTGGCAATCAGAAGTTAACTCGACTTGATTTAAGAAAAAAGAGTTAAGGCTCATCTTAGAGCCACCCATTATCAGGGATTGATGAGAAACAGGTTTGCTTCCAGATTCAGAAGGAGGGATTTTCAACCACGGGATAAATTATTAAGAAAATTCTTCCTACATACTAAGGAGAAGCAGTTCGACAAGCTAGCTCCAAATTGGGAAGGACCCTATGTGGTCATTGAAAAGCTTAAGCATGGGAAGTACATGCTTCAAGATAAAGATGGAAGGATCTTGAATCACCCCTGGAACATTGAACACCTCCGGTTTTATCTAGAATTAAAGTTATGTAAATATTTACTTGTTTAAAGTCCATGTAAATATTATGGGGCATACTCTTTCCTACCATGGTGACACGGGGAGGTTTTAATGAGGTGTCCGGGCTTTTTAATGAAATTTGATGCCTTCTTGAAAAATTCGGAGTGGTTTGATTGATAGCTTCTTTAAAACTTTCTAAGTATTGCTGAAAGACCGGATTGATCTGGTGGAGTGATGACCATTTAAACATTTGTCATTGGAGAATTTAAACACTCTCACCTTAAAATACTTGTAAAATAACTAGGGGCTATTTAAACATTAGCCATCAAAATTGAGCAAACATAAAACAATGCAAGAATTGTGTAAAGTAAAACTGCCCGGCTAGCACGGGGAATGATATTAAAACATGTAAAATGCCTTGGCCATCCAAGGACTTTGAAGTTTAAAAATAAAAAGTTTATCCGGACAAGAGCCAAACACGGTTACAAAAATTCCTTGGTCATCCAAGGACTTTAGTTTGACACAAGAATTAAAGAAAAATAAAAGATAGTCAAAACTTTAAGTTTGGGCTCCTTTAGATGTTCCAGCCTCATCTGGTTTCTTCTTGGGGTCTTTGGGATCCTCATTAGGGCTCTCTCCGGTCCCTTCTTCTTCATCAGTAGTATCATAACTGCTGGAATAGTTGTGCATGTCACCATCAACCATAGTGTGGAATGGGAGGTCTTCGTATTCCATATATCGCCATAGATCTCCAAGCATCCTCTTTGGAAATGTATGATGAAAGAGAAAGACCATGTCAGATTTAACTTCAGCATACCTCTCTTCTTGAGAATTTATCACCTTTTTGGTGTATGCATCGATCTTGGCCTGGATCGTCTTCTCCTGCTCCTTTATCAAATCATCTTTCTTATGGGTGACTTTAGACACAACATCTTCGAGAGAAATTTTGTCACTGGTTAGGGTTTGGATGGCGTTATCCTTGGCCTTCACTTCCTCCTTCAAAGTGGAGAGATCCTTCTCCAAGCCAGAACTCTTGGTTTGGAGTCCTCTGTTAACCACCTCTGAAGCGGCCAGCCTGGTGGCCAAGTACTCTTTCCCCTTCTTCAATTCTTCGACCTCTCTCCTTAATGACTCAACACTCTGATTGGCATTAAGCAGGTCATTAGATAAGCTCTCTTTGTCTGTGTTGAGTGTGTTGATGAGGGTAGATTGACTTCGCACTTGCCTCTCCAGGTTGAGAACTAGTTGAATGTTGCTCAGCAAGGAGTGAGTCACCATGTCATTCTCCCCTGAAACAGAAAAAGATTTACCGTTGAAGGTAACCATGTTTGAGAAGCTTGGAGGAAGGTATGGGCCAGCAAAGTTGTCTTTTTCGAGGTCTCTAAAGTAAAGGCCAATGTTTGGAGACCATTGATATCAACTCTATCGATATTGATATCCCCTCTGGTACCCTCTCCGGTGTGAAAGTCACTTGGAATTTGTTCTGCCAAGGTGGGGTCTGTTGGGACGGCCGAAGGAAGAGACTCTGGAGGCCGGAGAGAGACTTCATCCCCCTTGGAGATTTTCTTCTTCTTGGCTTCCCTATCTCCACCATCTGCTCCCCGTTTTCGATCCTTCTTGGGAGCTTTTGAAGGTTTTGGAGGTCCACCTGCCTCTTTGGTACTCTCATCTTCAAACACTTGGAGTAAAGTGGCATCGATTCCCCTTTGAACCTGCACTTCATGATTTGCTGGAATGATCTCCTCAACACCACCTTGAGCGACCTCAGTTGCATCCTGCTTTTTATTGACTTTCTTCCCCTTCATCTTACTTGGGGCTTTAGCTCTGGCGGGCAAAGCCAGCTTCCCATCCTTCTCCTCTGTCCTCTGCAGGATGACACCCGGAGGAGGTGGTGTGGTCAATTCTTCCCAAGTCAGGTCTCTCCGGCCGGTTGTGTTCCAGATGTGGGACCTCACTAGGTTGCCGGCAGTAAAGAAATTGTGGAAGCGATTTCCCCATTTGTCAGCAGTCCAAGCATTCAGTTTGGCACAAGTCGTTTGCCCCTCCTCTAAGTAGTCGGAGAACTCTTTCGGCAGCACTACCCAAAGAAAAAAACGAGCAATTAAGTAACATATTTTGTATAAGGAAAGAAAAACAAACATGATGAAATTTTTACATGTGCTTCTCCATCTGCTGGTGAGCATGTTTGGGTTGACACTGATAACGGAGCAATTCACCAATATTAATAAAAAGAATTCAATTGTAAATAGAAGGAAGTTAATATGTCTGTTATAGTATTTATTGTTTATTAGAGGATGATTGGTAAACAAAGTATTTTATGAAGGACTAAAAGAGAAATAAAACAAGACCACCAAGGACATTAATGGGTCCACCCTTCCCCACTATAAAAGGAGACCCATTATTCTTGGTAGGTGGGACAATTGAATATAATATTATCTTTCTACTTTCTCTCTCTAGAATATTGAGTCTTAGTCACATCAGGTCCAAGATCCAATATCACCCCTTTAGTCATTTATTCTCTCATCATTGGCTCCGTCTGTGGGAACCCGTAATACCAAAAAGAAATCTTTTTCTTTTAAAATCGTGATCTGATCTTAAAGAATGAATGACCAAGAAATCGAAGAGAGGGTTAGGAGAGAAGTAATCCAAGCCGTTTCGGTATCTGAAGGTGAGGAAGCACCGGGTCGGGAATATTACGCGCAGGGTCAGGACAAGCGGTCGACCCTCATCATGACTCGGAGACAGCTGCTGGAAGACATCGCGAAGCTAAACCCTGAAAAGGAACGGGAGTTAGCTGATAAAAGGCCTCGGGAAGCCAAAGGGAAAGAACCAATTGTGGACAACCGCGGCGAAGGCTACGGGACTACTGACCCTTGTATCGACGCCCGCCCCGTTAGATATTATCGGGACTCTCATCCGGAGGACAGGCAAAATGGGGGAACCGGGCAGTACACCAAGGATAATCAGGGGATTTCTATTGATGATACTTCGGACGATTCATCAGGAAGAGAGTACCGACAGAATGAGAGATTGAACAAGCGTGCGCAGAAGAGCATTCTCGACGAAATAGGGCGCCTCGTTCTGACTCTCCTAAGTTCAAAAAGGGTAGCTATGAGAAAAGGACGCCGGTGTCCTTTGAGAAAGAAGAAATACAAACAAGCAGTAGAAAGGAGCGGGTGGTTCTGCCTCAGGCCCAATGGCAACCATCGAACAGCCAAAACCAGGGGTACCGAGTCAGCAGCCAGTTCATCAACCCAGGAGATGAAGGTCTGTATGGGATTCAGACCGAGGGGCTCGGAGGCGGCTCGTTCGGATTCAGAATGAATTGGAGAGCCTCGCCGTTGTCTGACGAAATATTATCGGGACATCTCCCGAAGAGGTTTGATATTTCCAAATTAGAAAAATATGACGGTAAACGGGACCCAGATAATCATTTGGAAGAATTCAAATACTTTATGTTAAGCTTCGACATCGTCGATAAGCTTTTGTGTCAGACGTTTTTCAATGACATTTAGAGACCGGGCATCAAAAGTGGTACAACTGTCTACCGCAGGGTAGTATCAAAAACTTTGGGATGTTCTGGATGATGTTCCGGCAGCATTTCATCGGGAGAAAAAGCTTCCGAGCCAACGGGGATACGATCATGATCTGTAAGAAGAGGCTAGGAGAGAGCCTCAGGGATTACACTAGGTGTTTTATTGATGCTAAGACCGACCTGGATCATTGCGAAGAAAACGTGGCACTAACAACATACCGCTTGGGATTGTTGCCAGGACCGATGAAGCAAGCGGTCACCAAAAAGCAAGCTTTCACTTTTTCCGCCCTTCTGGCTCAGGTTGAAAAACAGATACTGATAGAAGAGACCGGGGCGTCCGAATTGGCTGCGCAAATTCAACAGAGCGCGTAAGCGTCGGTCGTCATAAAACAAGGGGCTCAATCTAGCTATGCTCAGCAAGTCCAGCCAGTCAGCACAATTTCGCCGACCCAGTCCTTGCCAGTCAAGCCTCTGGCTCCCCAGAGCCAAAAAGCGAAGTCGACGAACCAAGTGGTCTCGCGACCTATGTCTAATAAGTGGATCCGACCCGCTTACTTCCCTGACCTAACAGAATGTGTCTCTTCTATTTATGAGAAAACTAAGAAAAGTGGGATGTACCGAAGGCCTTTCCCCATACCGAAACCTTAGGAGCACATGAACAACCGGTATTGTCGCTACCACGAATATGTGGGACACGATACCAAGGATTTCATTGCCCTCAAAAAAGAGATACAGATGCTGATAGAGCACGAAAACCTACTCGAGTACGTGAAAAATAAATCGCAGCAGGGCACTGTATCGAAAGGAATCGTGACGATACCGAAGTCCGAGACAACCATGACAATTTCCGAAGTGACCAACCCTTTCGATGTCTCCATCGAGTATCTAGATCCAGATGTCAATCGTAACCTCATCGGGGTCATCGAGGAGGAGGCTGCGGAAAGTAATAGGAGTGTAAGAAACCTCTGTTTATTTTTCGAATCATTAACTATTTTTGGGGGTGACTCTATGGTAGGAATAACGCACTCCTCCAGAAAGCGACATATTATGAACTTGGCTACTCAGTTAGAAGCTCGGCCTTATTCCCATTCGAAAACCGTTCCTTCACCGTTTCTATATTTTGACGATGACGATATGAGAGACATTTCCGGACCTGATGAGGACGCCGTCGTTATTGGGGCGGCCATTGCGGGGGAAGAGGCCTGACGCATCTTGGTAGACACCGGGAGTTCAGCCAACATAATTTTTGCATCAACTTTCGCCAAGTTCAGGGCACCACCAGTCATTACGCGTTCGGATCGAACTATTGTAG
Source organism: Limnanthes douglasii subsp. nivea (assembly GCA_036936605.1). Taxonomy (NCBI): domain Eukaryota; kingdom Viridiplantae; phylum Streptophyta; class Magnoliopsida; order Brassicales; family Limnanthaceae; genus Limnanthes; species Limnanthes douglasii. The sequence goes on from JAUPFV010000004.1 coordinate 218,266,346, forward strand.
GGTTTACAGGCTCGGCAGTAGACGTGGTTGGAGAGTTTGAAGGCATCGTTCAGCTTGGCCGCGGACCATTTAAAAAGGAAGTCACTGTTTTATTCGTCGTGGTAGACGCGCCGGCCTCTCATAATGCAATATTTGGCAGATCGTGGCTGTCGCGAATGCACGCGGTATCCTCTACGGTTCATGAGTGTTTGAAGTACGTGGTCGGGAACAACGTGGGGGTAGTGCGGAGCAACCAGAAAGCAGCAAGAGAATGCTACCGAGCAGCTTTGGCCCCAAAAAGGGATCATAAGATGGAGCAATCGCGGGACTAGCAATTAGTGGGATTTCCCTTGGGGTCACTGCCCGTCAATGATCCTAGAGAAGCTCCCAGTTTTTTAACTACCGAGAAGAGTGCGGAAAATACCAATTTACCGAAGGAAAAGTCTTACGGATCGGAATCCAATTGTCATCAGTCTTCAAGAAACAATTGTTGTTATTACTACAGGAAAATTTAGACTTATTCACGTGGTGTTCGTTGGAGCAACTTATCAGAGGTTGGTTAACAAGACCTTCGACTGCCAGATAGGGAGAAATATGGAAGTTTATATCGATGACATTTTTATAAAGAGTGGCACAGACGAAGGCCATCTTGCTGATTTAAGGGAAACCTTTGACAACCTAAGGGGTATAAATCTCAAGCTAAACTTAGAGAAATGTTCCTTTGGAGTAAGATCGGGAAAATTTCTAGGATATTTTGTCAGCGAGAAAGGAATCGAGGCAGACCCTACTCAACTACAGGCTCTTACCGATATGACACCGCCTAAGAATATCAAAGAAGTCCAGATATTAACCGGGCGTCTCGCGGCCTTGAATCGATTTATCTCTCGTTCGTCTGACAAGTGCGCTCCATTTGTTCAGGTTTTGAGAAACGCTAAGAATTTGGTTGGACGCCGGCGTGCGACGCAGCCTTTTCAGGGATCAAAGCTTATATATCCTCCCCGAACCTCTTAACAAAGCCTCTGACGGGGGGAAACTCTTTTTCTTTATATAGCGGTTTCGGATATAGACCCTCCTCGGATGGGTAAGTAAACTGATTACTGACTCGGTAATCCTGATTGTAGCTGTTAGATGGAATTCTCCTCTGAAGAGTTACATGTTTTGATCAAATTGCATTTTTTTATTGACCTTGAATATTTTTGTCTTTGAACTGCTTTATTCCTAGCATCGGTATTCGAGGATGAGAATCCATCGGAACTAAGAGAAGTATACTCACTTGAATCTGCTGACTCATATCATGGTTCAGATCTAGCTCGCCTTTTAGAGGATCGATGATTTTTTCTCCGATGTCTTTCCTCGGATTGATTGACATTGTGGGCCTGATCTGTCACTGTATGTTCTCTTCGAACTACCGATTCGATTCTCGCGAGCTGATTATTACTTTCTTCTCAGCGTTTAGCCTCTCGATGTCCTCCAACAGTTCTTTTCGCTTGGCAACCAAGACAGATTCTTCGAGGAACTCTTCTGCATATCGATTATTGTAGTTTCTTTCATTTGTCACCTGATCTTCCATCATAAGATCTCCAGATGAGACTCCGACCAAATCTTTTATCGGATTCTCCTCTACCTCTCCACGAATTTCAGTTTTCATTTTTTTTGCTTTAGATTATTTTTGCGGTTTTGGAACGATGATTACGGGTAGGGATGACAATTTGGGTGTTGTCCGGCCCGAACATAGAACGGGCCCGGTCGGATTCGGGTTTTTAGTTTGTCTGACCCGTTTCGGCCCGAAAATTATTAAAATATATAAAAATAAATATTATACATATAAAAATAAATTAATATATTTAAAATAAATTAAAAAATATTAAAATCGCTGTCGGTGGGTCGGGCTGGGTTGACCGACGGACACGAACGGACGGGCTCGGGTTTGAAAATACAAGCCCGAGAGCGGGTCAAGCCGGGTTCGGGCTCAAGTGTCCAAAAGGCGGGCTCGGACGGGCCGGCCTAAACCCGACCCGCAGACGGCCCATTGCCATCCCTAATTATGGGTACCACTTAGGTTCCCACATGCGGCGCCACTGATGAGCTCAGATAATTCTTAGAGATAAGTTCAGATGCAGAAATGTTCGTAGGAGAGTATATGTCTAAGAAATGTTTGTATCAGATACTTTTAAAGAGATAATTAGTATTTGGTAGAGAGAGAAAAAGACAAAAGAATTAAATGTAGTAATAATTGCTTAATCATTGGCCATTTTTCCCCAAAAGAGAATGCCTTTATATATTACATGAGGTGAATAATGAAATTACATAATTACCACTGTTAAGTGGATTTTTCACGCCGTTCATAAACAAGTTTACTAGTTATTACATTTGATCCTCCTTAGTCCTTATGTTTGATTTAGGTTAGTCCTTAACAACTAATTTTACATATTTAACCATTGTAATGCTAGATCAAAGCTTATTTATCACCATATTTTCCTTCCCTTATCACATATAACATTTGTTCTTCCAAAATATCCATAAGCGTTTTTCTCTCTCCTATTTATTGTGTTTAAAAAAATTTATATCTTTCAAACCATAGCTCCAAAAATATATCCAAAAATATCATTGATTTTAAGGATGAACAAAAGTAAATCCACAAAAGATATAGTTTTTTATTTTTTTAGTTGTGATACTACGTGTAAATTGGTTGCAAAAAATAATTGTTGTTTAGTTGCGGAATTATGTCTAATTTGGTTATGAAAAAACAATTTTTGTTTAGTTGTGTAATTTGGTTAAAAAAGTAACTTTTGTTTAGTTGCAGAAACACGTGCAAATATATTGCATAAATAGAAGAAAATAGTTGCGGAAATAAGACTTTGGATGCTAATATATCTTTAAATAGAGTTACGGAATTACGTACAAATGTGTTGCAATGATAAAAAAAACAAAATTGCGGAACTATGACCTTTGTTGCTAAATAAGTCTAATTGTATGAAAATATAAAATAACTCGTTTTATAAAATATAAATGTAATTAAGTGTGAAATAACTAACTTTTCTGTAGTTGCGAAAATATGTGCATTTTTGTGTCGAACAAACTTTAAAAAAAAATTAGAGTTGTGGAATTACGTGTAATTTGGTTTCAAAATAAATCTGAAAAATAGTTTTGTTCAGTTACGGAATTACGTGTAATTTGGTTGTGAAAAAACAATTGTTATTTATTTGAAAAATTATGAACAATTTGGTTGTGAATTTGGTTTTAAAAGAAAAATATAATCCAAACACATTATCCATAAATTTCATTTTGTTCGTTTTTAAAAATAAAATAAAAAAGTATTTTTTTTATTTATTTTTTAATTAAAATTTAAAAAATATAGTTAAAAATAACCAAAGATAATAAACGGTATATTTTTGTGTTTCCATAATATTTTGGTAGAAAAATTTATTATAAATCTAATTTTTAATAAACTTCAAAATTAATGTATGGAGGACTAAGGTTCAAATTAGTGATAACTACATTAATTTTGATAACTACATTAATTTTGATAACTACATTACTAAGGTTCAAGTAATATACTAAGATTACTTGGAACCCTAGTGTTATTACGATTACTAGGATTTTCCAATCGCCTCAATTCATTCATTGTATGGCCAACTGTCATAACTTTAAAGCCACTTTCAAGCTCACTGCAATCCATGCTTTTAACGAAGCTCAAGATCTCATTTTGCATTGGAATGACCTAAAAAACATCTCCAATCAGGATAATCACATCCCCTGGGTCTCCCTTGGGGATTTTAATGCTATCCGCCATCCGGATGAGCGTTTTGGCTCCTCTGATTCTTGGTCTTCAGCAATTGATGAATTCAACAATTGCTGTTATCATTGCGAGCTTAGTGATCTTCGATCATCTGGCTTTCCTTTCACTTGGATTAACAAGCAACCTGCTCACCCTATCCTTTCCAAAATTGATCGAGTCCTTTTCAACCCTGATTGGGACGACGTTTTTCCCATGTCCCATGTCCTCATAGGTTACTTTCGCACCTCTGACCACACCACTGTTACTCTTAATCTCGGGCTCCCGCGTCCAAGACGGAACCTTATCCCATTAATAATAGTAGTGTATCTGTATATAAATAGGTAGCTCTCATATAATTGTGATATTTAAATATTTAAAATTTATTAGTCTCCCACTAAATATTGGTGACAAACGTTTTCTTTTAGAAGTTTTGTTGCCACGTATATAGATAATTCTATTATCGATTTAAATATTTTGGTTATAATTTTATTTTTTATATTCAGATACGGCGAGTACGAATATTCACATACGGATAAAACAAATGGACCTTTGTTTTTTGTATATTGCATCGACCAAATTATAGTAAAAATTATTATTAATTTTTTATGTTCCATGGTGGTATAAAACTATTCTTTTACGTTTATTTTTGTTTTTTATTGGTTTCGTATGTTTTAAAAATTTATATTGCCAGTCTCCCGTATATGTGAGCATTGAGATACTTATATGTGATAGTCCAAATATCAAGATTTGGTTTTACTATTGGTTCTTCAAAAACCGAAGAATAAAGTTTTGGAATTAAGGATTTAGGAGGAAGACTACATGTTTCTAAAATTAGGGTTTTAAATTTTTTGGAAACAATAGTGAGGCAAAATTTTGATGTTTGGGCTGTCACATGTCACCTTCTGAGTACTCGCATGTGCGAAGACTAATTATACAAATCTCTAAAATATGGAGGACCAGTGCCAGACAAAAGTGGACATATGAGACTAGTTTGATACTAACACGAAACATAGGGGATTATGATGATTTTTAGCCTCAAATTATACATGAACAAACTATCCATAACATTAACCCATACAAAAAAATAATTTTAAAATTTAAATTAAAAATCAACATTTTAAATGGTTAGATTATATCTTATTAAGTATTGAGAATTGCTAAAAAACAACCAAAACTACTGAGTGAAGTTGCATTTTCAATTTTTTAAATATTTATAAAATTGTTATTCATAAAAAAAAAATCTTAAAATCCTTAAATTATACTTATTTCAATTATTTACATTTTATACAAATTTTATATTTGTTAAAAAATACTTAAATCCTTTAAATTTTAATAATTTATTTTTTTATGCAACTTCATGGAGTAATTTTGGCCGTTTTTTAGCAATTCCCTTAAGTTTTTGTTGGATCTCTCACCGCTAGATCTCATCAGTAATTTTGTTAGATCTCTCATCTGTTTTCCCTTTTTATCCTCTATGAAAATCTATCTATATAATCCAATTTTCTACAATCGAACTTTATAGAATCGTCGATGTATGTATTTTAAACACTATGGTACAACTAGATTTTGATTCGATTTTTTAGATTATTAGATATTTGGGTTTTAGTTTTATGAATATTTAAAATGTGATATTTATATGGTTTAAGTTATTTGGTTGATATTTTGTAGTTTCATAGCATAGTTTTGATGTTTCTGTACGTTTTTTTTATATTTTTTTGTTGAATTTGGGGTAAATTTGATAGATTTAGATCATTTGTTTTAGGGTTGATGTCGACAACAAGATTCGCTACAATCGAGCTAATGTGGTAATGTTCCCCTCTAGACCCTAGCGAAACTCATTGTCAAAATCGTCAACTTCCATCAGAAATGAATATGTTAATTTCTCCTAATGAGCGAATGGTCGAACGAACTTTCCTAGGCCCTAAGGACAATAGTGACATAAATCATAAAAGTTTAGCAAGATACATTATGAAAATCGCTAAGATCTAGCGAACATAATGACGACATTCGGCAAATTTTTGTTTTCGATCGCTAAAACTTGTTAACGATAACAGTTAGTGTAATAGTTGTTTTCTAAGCATCTTGTTTACCATAAACAAAAGCCGGTGTCTGCTATATAAGTTGGGTAGTTAGGGAATTTCCAAATTATTTATTGATGCTTGCTTAACTTTTTTATTTATTTGTTTATGAAATATGCTAGTTCTTGAAATTTTGGTAGATATATTTTATTTTGAGAAAAGTACCCATAAATACCTTTTCAAGTATGTATTACCAAATCAGTACCCATAAATGGGATAGTACCATAAGGTACCTCAACCCAAAAAAATGGACTAAAATACCCTAAAGGTATAAATAAGCTCAATTAGGCCGTGAGTTACTTTTATCACATTTTCGGCCAGACTTTTGGTCTTATATCTCCCTCTCAAAATCAGAAAGTGATGTAAACCGAGAGTCACAGTAAACCTACGCTTCAAAACCCCACAACCAGTTTGAGCAGACGAACTTCGTTATTTCTCCAGCGAGCACTAACCGTCGATAATAACTCCGGCAAGAGCTTTAAGCCATTGGTAGCGGGCAATCATTGACCGTCGACTTCAAAATCGAACTGGCTGCCACTGTTGATTGTCCGGAACTGCAGTAAAGATACATTTTCGAACTCGATAAACGTTTTGTTCTTGTTATGTATATCAACGATGAGGGCTTGTTTATTATTTGGATTGATTTTACGTTTCCCAATAGTCGTTAGGTTGTGGAAGACGATTTTTTTAATGCATACCAAATGTTGATGGTCGTCAATATAGATAGATTGTTTGTTCTTTAGGTGTTTTCGATTCGACTGGTCTATTTTGTTATCATTATGTTGGGCGTGCAACCTTATGCTGATTTTGTGAAGTCAATGATGACATTTCTTTGGAGATCTACGACTTCCAGTTGCTTGATATATCTGGTTTCAAGATTCAATGTGCCCACTGAGCAGGTTATTTCAGGTCCATGTGTTATATAAGTAGTCCACAATAAATATCTAAACGTTTTCCACCAAAATTTCATTAGGTATGTCCTGAATACTCACATAGTCTGTAAATTGGAAAGACTAAAGACACTACTCGAAGTGGACCTTTAATTCTAGTTATTTGCATCCTCCTGCAGTAAAATTATATGGATTACTCAGGCTTGCTAACGATATAAATAATATCTTCAAAGGGTATGGCTATATATACCCAAATGTGGTTTAAGTTTACCCGAAAAATGCAGTTGACTTTTGTTTCACTTTTTAAAGACGAAGAAACCCTTAAACTTTCATTTAATTACCGAATTTCCACTAAGTAAAAAAAACACTAAGTATGTCCTAGATATACCCAATTCATAAAACAATCTATTTGGCTAGGTATACCAAAAAAAACACAACTCCTCACTAGATCAAACCCCATATTACTACAATTTTGTGAAGTTCTTCAAATTGTTCTTGAACATTCAAAATGTTGTCTTAAGAACATTCAAACTTTTTTCAATTTCTTAAAAAAAAATTCTAATAAAAACACAAAATCAAACATGAATCAACCGAAATTAAGGTAAAAAATTATTTATTTTTAGATTTTTTTTTAAATTAAGGATTTAATTATTAAAAAAAATCTCAAATTTTGGGTGTTTGGTGGCCATTTTCCAAGCCGAAATTTGGCCGAAAAATGACCTGCAACGAAGGTCTTGCGTAGCAGCGGGTACAGTTGACTTGTACCATAGGTACAGGGGCTGCGTACCGGCTGGTACGATACAACTGTACCTATGGTACGCTAAGCCTTTGCTGTCGGCTGAATTCCTGCCGGAAAATGGCCTTCAAACACCCCAAAATTAAGATTTTTTTACCTAATTCAACCCTAACCCTAATTTTGATACTAACACTAAGTTTTCGGATTTTAGTTTGCCAAATAAATTAGAGAGAACTTTGAGGTTTTAGAGAGAAGTTAGAGAGTGTAAGAGAGAAAATGAGGTGGATGAAGGTTAGTAAAAAAAACCTTATATACCCCTAAAAAGATATTTTTGTCAAAATTTGGGTAAACTTATACCTCCTTTGGGTAAACTCAAAATTGGATAAACTAAAACCATATTTGGGTATATATAACTTGACCCATCTTCAAAATGCAATGAAACCAACCACTAGGATGAATTGATCTCGCACGTTTCTATAGCCTGCAAACTCGGAAGAGCAAATCAAAATCTTATGAATCTGGAAACTCTTATAACCAAGCCGCGGTCGAATGCAACAATCATGAAGAGATGCGATTTATGAATCTCACACGTTTAGTGTGTATTTATTGTGCATTTAATTCACTTGTTCTAGATTTTTCTGGCGTGGTTGGTTGTACCGAAGTCGAAATCTTGTTTTTAGGATTGTAGGTAGAGGATGTGATTTTTACACATAAATCTCATGATCTATATATTACACATAAATCTCATGATCTATATATTACACATAAATCGCATGATCCGTTTTACACATAAATCTCATGACCTAATATTTTACACATAAATCTCATGACTTATTTTACACATAAATCTCACGTTCATCATTTTAAATCTACATTAATCACGCATGATCTATTTTACACACGAATCGCATGACCTATATTTTAGACATAAATCGCATGATCTGCTTTGCACATAAATCTCATGACCTATATTTTATACATAAATCTCATGACCTATTTTATACATAAATCTCATGTTCATCGTTTTAAATCTACATTAATCATGCATGATCTATTTTACACATAAATCTGATGACCTGTATTTTACACATGAATTGCATGACCTATTTTACACATAAATCCTATGACCTATTTTACATATAAATCTCATGTTCATCATTTTAAATCTACACTAATCACGCATGATCAGTTTTACACATAAATCTCATGACCTATATTTTACACATAAATCGCATGATCTGCTTTACACATACATCTCATGACCTATATTTTACACATAAATCTCATGACATATTTTACACATAAATCTCATGTATATCGTTTTAAATCTACATGAATCACGCATGATCTGTTTTACACATAAATCTCATAACCTATATTTTAGACAATAATCGCATGACCCATTTTACACATAAATCTCATGACCTAAATTATACACATAAATCTCATGACCTATTTTACACACAAATCTGATGTTCATTGTTTTAAATCTACACTAATCATGCATGATCTATTTTACAAATAAATCTCATGACCTATTTTTTACACATGAATCGCATGACCTATTTTACACATAAATCTCATGACCTTTTTTACACATGAATATCATGACCTATTTTTCACATAAATCTCATGTTCATCGTTTTAAATCTACATTTATCACGCATAGACATAAATTGATTACTCATGTTGAATAGATCTAAAATTGCATTCTCTACCTCATGCCTTCAACGAACCTAACTTCTCATTTACTTTTTCATACAGACTGACTAAGGCAATCATTGATTCAATCTTATCTAGTTGGATGAATTCCAAGTACCTGAGGATGAATGGGAGCTTAAGGAGTCTGACTCGGAATAGTCTTCTGATGATTGATGATTATGGTGGTCGATGTGTTTTTTTTATTAAAACATGTCAACCCTAAAATATGTTTTATTTTTTGTTAGGGTCGCGTTCTTGGACAATTGTAGGGCCATGTATGTAGTTATCTAATATTAAAAATTTGTGATGTTAGTTATACTTTACTTGCAAAATGGGTGGTTCAATTTCCAGTAACATAAAGCAATCGCAGTATTATTACAGTCACTACAATCGCAACCATAAATTTATAAGAAAGCTAGTTGGTGATAATATATTTGAAAAGTTGGATAACTGCTCACAATTTCGCATGATTACAGATTTTTACGTAAATCGGGCTCAAAATGCAAATTTTCAAAACCAATATAGCATGACCTATTTTACTCACATCTAGTATAACCTATTTTACTCACATCTAGCATGACCTATTTTATTCATAAATCTCATAATCCAGTTTACTCACTAACTGCATGACGTATTTTACTCACATCTAGCATTACCTATTTTACTCACAAATCGCATGACTTATTTTACTCACAAACCAAGCTAGCATGTCGTATTTTACCCACAAATCACAACATGAAAAAACCAATCTAGCATGACTAATTTTACTCAAATGTAGTATGACTTGTTTTACACATAAATCTCATGACCAATTTTACACATAAATCTCATGGTTAATTTTACACATAAATTGCATAACCAATTTTACACATAAATCTCATGTACATAGTTTTCAATCTACACTAAAATCGCATCATCTACCTAAAAAACCTAAAAACATGATCCCAACAAAATAAAACTAAGAACGACGATGAACTAATACCCACAAATCACAAAATGATAAAAGCAATCTAGCATGACCAATTTTACTTAAATCTAGTATGGCATGTTTTACACATAAATCTCATGACCAATTTTACACATAAATCTCATGACCTATTTTACACATAAATCTCATGTTCATCATTTTGAATTTACACTAAAATCGCATCCTATACCTCCTCATGTAAACATATTTTCTGAATCTTGATGTTGTGTCTTTTAAGCCTCCACAATACAATTATCTTTTACAGTAATGTCATATATATATATATATATATATATATATATATATATATATATATTCTTTTATCATGCACTTATATAAACTAAAAATCTGAGACAAATAACAATATATTTAGCACATGCATTCGGGTCATATGTATAAGAATACAGTTGCTAAGCTAAGTAGCTTGAGTGTTTATGGGATGTTTGGAATATTTTGATTATTCAAAACAAAAACTGACCAAGTATAGAAAATTAAGTAAATATAAAATAATATAGTTTTAGCAAAAATCAAACAAATGTCTACGAATTGTTGCCACCGAGATAAAATTAATATAGTTTGTATTATTCATAGGTAGTTTTAAAAAATATCATACACATATTTCATTTTCAAATGAGAATTCAACGATAATTTCAATTCTTTTAAGAATGAGGTCAAGTATCACTTTGGTATAATAATCAAATATACTATATATGACTCTTTTGGTTGTCAGTATTGGAGGTATACCGGGAACCTGACAAATGTTGTGATCCATTTTGATAAGCTAAGTATGCACAATATTCCTTCTTAAGCAACAACTTTAAAAGTAGTTATTGAAACCAATATATCAACTTTGAATTTTACGGAACTTCTTTTAAATATATTTGTACATTCTGAATGTTTAGTAGAAGCAAAGTCTTATGAGATTAGAAAAAGGAAACTGGAATTCGATATAATTAATAATTATTATATTAATTATTTGTTCCATTCTAGATATGCGTAGTTTAAGAATCCTATAATCCTCACATGTTTTGAGGATATTATGGAAAAATATTTGGTGAACAACTTTGGTTTTGAGGGATAATAAGAAATTATTCATTCACATTTAAACAGTAAGGATTTTTTTTTATCTATTAACCGTGAGATTAATCATTTATTTTAGGTATTAATTTTCAAATTCCCATTTAATAAGAAATAATTTAAGTTATTTTTAGAAAAGAAACTCAACATCTTCAAAAACAATGTGCAGATTATAAATATTAAAGTATTATTATAAAAATTCACAACTAAAGAGAGGTGAAATACTATGATTTTAGGTTAAATAAAGTATTTATATAAAGAATTCCACGAGAACAATAACTCTCTTGTGATGTATAAGAATAATTCAATTTTGACTTATAAATATCATACCAGAACATTAAGATTCTTACGATGTAATAGAGGAATTCAACTTTAGTTTTGTTTTTTTAAATTATTGTACAAGACCATTAAGATTCTTACGATAGAACAAAAGAATAACACCATAAATATATTTTTTAAGAATATTAAGTCTCTTATGATGTTACAGACGAATTCAATTTAACCGCATAATCAAATCATAGATTAATGTAACGATAATGAAAATTAGTGCAATACAATTCAACTTTAAGATCTTATCAATTATTTAAAAGTAGACTAATTTATTGTAGATCTATATTTGAAACCAAGCACGATTCAAAGGATAACATGGTAAAATATATAAAAGGTTTTATCACTTGATATAAAAATATTGGTTTTAAGTAAATCTTTATTTTAGTCGAGAGAATAGCACTTTTAAATAGTCATGGCACAAATTATACACTTCAACATTAATATTTTGTAAATGAATATTAAAATCATGTTTTTCTTAGTGGTGGAACTTAGAGAAGTTGATATAACTTGCATATGATAAGTTTCAAATATAAATCGGTCCAAACAAAAATTAAAAGATTTATAACAAATATATATAAAATCTAGTAAATATGGTAAGCTTAAAAAACTCACTTATAAGATTTGGTCATTATTTCATCAATGATACTATGATTTTATATATAATGTTGTGTTCCAATGATATATTTTTACTATAAACTACATGAACATGTTGCATGACTCTAAGATATTTATGTATAAGTAATTCTATATGAAATATATGAGTCTGGACTTTTATGTGATAAAGATCAAGATTCATCAAGATCATACGCTAAAAGAATGTTATGATATTCTAGTATGAAGAATAACAAGACTATAGATTATTTTGAACCTATTTTCTATCTCAATTAGTGTCATAAAATTGATTTTGAAATTTAAAACATGAAGAAAACTGCATATACTTCGGCAATTGAAATTCTGATGTATGCTCAAGTTTATTCAGAAAATAGTCTAACGTTCATGATATTAATTTTAAGCAAATAGTTAAGTGTTACGATGAAGGACTACTGTATAGTCCTTGTATTTAAAAAGAACGAAATAATACATATCGACTTATAGAAACTAAGAAAAAAACCTAAGGATAATATTTAGATTTTATACTTGTATGGGTTTAGTGGATGCTATATTGCTTTTATGATTAAGATATGCATATTATATGAGAATACAAATTATAACATGCTAAAAATATAAAAATATATTTGGTTCATTATCTTTAAGAAAATTAAAAGTAAAGATTGTGTGTATGTGCAAGTGCTACTAACAATTTAATAGTAGAAATCCTAGCAACATGAGCATACTTATCAAAGAAATTAATCTCTTATTTATGAGGATTAGATAAAATGTCCCATGTTGAGATACCTAATTCCATTTATTATGACATTATGTACTGAATTCAACGTTGAAAGCTTAAAATCTGAATTTGGAATACGTTAGTATTAATGAATTCATATATTTCTTATTAATCCTGCCAAAACGATGTTCGTATGAGAGCGTCTGTCAAAGAAATGTTCGTATGAGATGTTTTTAGAAAGAGAAACTGAATTAGTAGAGAGGGAAAGAGACAAAATGAATAAATGTAGCAATCATTGACTAATCATTGGCCCATTTCCACCAAAAAGGGAATGTTCTTTATATTGTACATGAGGTAAGTTATAAAATTACATATTTACCACTGATAAGTGGATCTTTCACCCCACTCTTTTACTATTCATAAGCAAGTTCACTAGTTATTACATTTGACCTCTTCAGTCCTTATATTTTCCTTAGTTTAGCCCTTGGCAATTAATTACATCAATTTAAACCTTGTATTTATTATACTAAAGCTTAATTATCACTATATTTTATTTTCCTTATCAGTAGCCCTTTAGTCCTTGTGAAGGTATATGTGCAAGGACTGACTTTGGGAAAAACAATTTCTTCCTTTTGAGCGTCTTCTGATTTTTCTTCTTTTGGGCTCCCTTGTTGGATCACTCTCCCAACGTTACCTTTGGTCGAATTACTTCTCTGTTAGTTTGAATCATTTTTTGTATCCTCAGATTATTGTTTCTTGGCTCCCACCAGATTATTACTCTTTTGATGCTTACTTAGACCCATGAAATGGTTTTTCCTTTTCAACAGATCTTCTTCAGATATTCCTTCTAATGGTGTACCTTGCACGACCTCTTTGGAACACTCCCAAGGTTACTCTTACTTTACACTATAGTCGAACGGCTTCGTCATTCGTATTTCCTAGGTGGATCTCCTCAAGAATCTTCCTCGAACTATTTTATGGACACCTATTCGGATTCATGACTTCACCGTTGGTCACAGTGACCTCAATCTACCCCATCATTCGTTTTAATTTGCATGCACTTTTCTATCCGTTATTGTGTCAGAAATATTTTAGCCTGGTGACATCACTTCTGAACACATGTCGACTTTTTTCTTACATACGCCATCGTGCCTTTTAGAGTTTCTTGTGATGAGAATGATGTATCGAAGATACTTTCACACTTCCCAAGAGAATGACGTGTTGAAAAGACCCTCAAAATCGTTGTGTACCAAAAAGGACTCTTCAGCTTACGCGTGGAAACCCATATCCCTCTATAAATACTTATCTCCTTTCATAATTTCAAGTTTACACATTCTAACTCGGTGTAACAGAGTTGAGAAAAATTTATTCTAGATAGATAAAGAATTTTCCCAATTTGAGCTCTTCGCTTGAACTTTCATGCCTAAAGCGTTTGTGAATCTTGAAAGATACACACTTTGGAGGTGGCTCAACATCTCAAACAGAGCTGAAGAACAAAGACCTTCCGGTATCAAAGAGCACCCTACTCTTCTAGAAATTTTTCAAACAACATTTCACGATAACTGGTCTCCTATTCGGACGCGTTTTGATATAGTAAGAGCTTCAAGTAGTCATTATTCGTCTGTTTCGCCTACTATTCAGCCCCCCTAGTCAATCCTGTTTGGGACATAATGAGGGTGACCTTTCTACTTCTGAAGACAACCGCAAATCTTCCCCATTTTTACCGATGGGTGGTGACAAAGAAAAACTCACCGAAAAGAGTAAAGGAGATCGAGCTAAAAGGAAACAGTCCCTAGATCCCGTTAAAAGGTCTATTAAAATTAAACTTACCCCTTTTGCTGCGACCCCTCAAGGTAACTCCACAGGAAACCCCTCGGACTACCCCTGAGGTTAGTCTCCAGAAACCCTCCTCAAGAAATGTTCGACTTGGAAAAGTCTTGTAGTCCATCTCGGAAACGCAAGAGAATAAACCAGTTGATGAGTCAGATAATAACCAAGGGGTGGATCCCATGATCCTAGTAGAACGGGGCCTATTCAGGATATTCCAGCATTAATCCCCCCCAGACATCCTGTTCCAGGTCAAAAATCCTCTTATCTTCCCCCTAATATTACCACCACATCTCCTACTCACCAAGGAGAGACTTTCATGGTGAAAAATAAAAAGAAAAACAAATATAAAAGAAAACGTACTTCAAATTTTCCTTCGAACAAAGAAGATATCTTAGCCAATAATCTTTGCGAGGTTGAAGCTAAACATTTTCCTCATATCATAATTCGAAGTGAAAGTTAAGTCTAGGGTGACACTCTAGATGCTAAGTCTATCTCCTAGCAAATAATAACACCATATGCAGTTGGTCTGCCACTAAACCTATAACATGACAAACGTTAGATCATTATCTACGTAACCGCTTCAAATTCTGCCCAATCACCGTCCACCTCTTTCAATTATCGATACTTCTTTTCTCCTCTTATAAATATCACTGTGACCCATTGTTTGATTCACAGATTAAATTCCTTGAGAGAAAAATTGCAAAAGCCTAAAATCCCTTTGTTACCTTCAACGAATTTTTCAATCATCCAAAGAGTAGAAGATCTAAAGCTATAATTCCCAAAAAACCTAAATCTTTGAAATCCGATAACAACGTCTTCGGAGCTTACGACTACCTCTGTATTAATGAAAGGGCAGATGAATACAGAGCAACTGGCTTAATAAGCAATGATCATCTTATCCTATCTTCGAAGACAACATACTATGGTAACTTCGATCCTTCCAAAACTCCAGTTTTCCACCTTCTAGTCTCACAGAAGAAAGCCAATCGTCAAAAACTCAAACACCAAAAACACCTTGAATATCATCTTCCCTCACTGAATAATCATCTTGATTTAGTCACGAAGTAAGAAAATCCTCCTCGAAGAAATCCGAAGAGACTCCTTCCTCAACCAATCTTCCAAAAACTTATCATTCCGAAATCTAAGAAAAAAGACTTTCATAGCCATGAGAGATGATACTGACGTTACCTCGAATCCACCAACCACTTATCCTCCTCTGAGGGAGATTGTTGAGACAACGACATCGTCTCAACAAAATCCCTCAAGTGATCATCTTCTACTGATGGACAGGGGATCTGAAGGAGAAATTGATTGTGACGCTACTCAATCAAATAACGATGCTAAAACAGAATAAGAAGAAGCTTCAAAGGACATTGAAAATGCTGCAAAAGAAAAAAGAAAGCTCTTATCACAATATCCGACGAGCTGCGTGCGCCAATAGGTGAGAACTTGAGATCTCTCGATGCGCATTATATACTGGCTCTGAAAGACGTTTCGTATATATATTACGAGGAGAGCCAAACAGTTGATCTAAAAGAGCAATGGGTAATTGGAGACAACATTACGTTTCGTCTTCCCAAAGAAGGGGAAACACCTTTAGATTATAAAAAAAACGAACTAGTGGTCTACCCAAATATCATCAATTAGGGTCTTCGACTTCACTAGACCCCATTATAGTCGACTATTTCGAAATTATAGATTTGTGTCCAACCTAGGTGACACTAAATCAATGGTTCACCCTGCTTTCTGTGATCATGGCCTCTCACTTGCCCAAAATTCCGATATGCATCGAGGATTTCATTTGTCTGACCAAACTGTTAAAAGGACCGGTGCTTTAAATTCTATTATCTTACCCTTGATGATGACTTGAAAATTATTGATGACCTATTGGAAGCAGACAAATTTTGGAAACATAAATTTTGTCTTAATTTAAGGATCTTGGTAGAATGGCAAAGAAATATTTGATGCCAATCCATCTTGATTAAACCTCGTCTGGAGGAGTAATCGTAAGTCCTTTTATTTCTTTAAATTATACTTTCAACTAATACTATTCTTAATTTTTATCAACTTTTATATTTTGATCAAAAAAATTGAGGCGCTATGCACTTCGTCGAGAGAAAGCAAAAAATACCTTCATCACACTGCTTTCGAACCTATCAATTTTCTCAACAACCACCTGTTTCCGATCACGTTTGGAGCTCTGCCTCGTAAGAATTTGATGGAGCAACCTAATACTCGACAGGATGTCAAAAGGTTAGTCCACCCTGACTGTAAAGTATTCTTACCAATTTGCAATAGATTGGATAACCATCTTCCTCAGAAGAAGAAGAAGGAAAAAAAGAATAAAAAGGCAGCTAACACATCTGGTGCTAGCCCTTCAGTAGAATCAAAGCCAAGAGGTTCGAATAGGTAAATAAAAGAAAGAAATATCTCCACCATCGAGGAAGGAGTAGAAGACGAACCTTCTTCGAAAAATAAGAAGACAATTTCCTCTTTTAAAAAGAAAGGTGCCACTAAAACAACTCCCCAAAAGAAAGGGAAAAATAAAATTTTGGAGATTGTCAAAGAGGTATTGTCCGATGGCGACGACGGTGCAGAGAATCAACGAATCAACATAAAGAAAATTAAGCTATTGTTAAAAATGTTGCCAATCAACTAGGGGTAACTGTGGCTATAGAGGATGATCAAGGAGATGACCACTTCGAACGTGATAATTTTATTAACTTCAACGAATCACAAGAGCTTGCTGGAGACGAGGATCCCATTTTTCAAGACATTCAAGATCATCTGCATAATCTTGGTAGAAGTTCTGCACTTACTACTTCTGAAGCCACATCTCCTGAGGTTATTGTTCCTACAACCTTCTAAGCTCTTATTCCTCGATCTAGCCCAGTTGTCTTTCCTCCTGTGGAACCATCTAAAGACGTTCTTGTCGCTCTTTAACCTTTTACTAATCTCGATGTTGCAGCGCAAAAGCTAACTCAAGAAATCGAACCTTCTCAAAGCCATTTAAATCACATGGCTAAAGAAACGGTTCACTATAAAGGTATTGTTGCAGCTGAGAAAAAGATGAGGGAGATATTAGGGGATCTTGTAATATATCAGTTTCATCAATTTCAAATGGTCAGATCTGAATTTCACAAAGGGTTCTTTATGTCAAGAAGCATCTTAGAGAATTTCATCAAAAAGAAAAAGAAGATCTTAACACTTCACATCAAAATGAAATGGATCAACTCAAAGACAAACATTCTGAAGAGGTAGCTGCAACAAAGAAAAAATTCGATGATCTCCAGTTTCTTTTGGCAATAGTGAAGCAAAGAAAAAAAATTGATAGATGACATAACCACCCTCAAAACCTAATTTGATAAGGAAAAGCAACTTGCTGTCACTGATGCTGAAGATGAGTGTGCAAAGGACATGCTAGCAGCTATTAAGAATGACGAAGAATAAAAAACCATCATACTCATTCGTGAAATCCATATTTCATATCCTAAAATCAATCTTTACCACTTTTGGAGCAAATTTCCCATCAAAAGACGTCCTACCGAAGCTTTTGACCCTCTTCCTAGTTCGTCATCTGGAGAGGAAGATTCCAAAGAGAGCTCTGAAGATGAGTAATTTAACTTTCTCTTTTTTGTACCTTTCATGCAATTAATATAATATTTTTGTTTTCATTAGATGCCTTTTCACTTGGTATCTAGGAAATTGCATTGTTCTTCTCGAATTATATTGAATACAACAAATTTTGTTTATCATTTACTTTATTCAAATTATAATGATTTACTTATATTTATTATTCGTAATGACAATATAATATAATATAATATTTTACATAACATTATAATACATTACACTTCGAATATCATCATGTGTTTAATGAACGTATCACTTTGAATTTTATAGTGCATTTAATGGATGCAACACTTCGAATATTATAATACGTTTAATGAACATATCACTTCAAATATTATAGTGCATTTAATGGACGTAGCACTTCGAATATGGTACTTCTTTAAAAAGTGTACTCAACACTTCATAATATTCTACTCTTGGTCAACCTCAAAGATGATCAGTTTTTGATTAGTTACCAAAATAGTATAAAGAAGCACTCGTAAACAACCATTGGCCAAAAAATGCATTTTATTGATAGATTGAATATATACATAGCACCTCGTTAAAACCTTCATGGGCCAACAGGGTAGGAAGTAGTGCGCAAATCAATCAAAGAAAATAATTTCAGAATACAACATAATCACTCCCAATACAGTTTTAGATGTTGTATATTCCACGGATGTTGAAGCATCCTCCCCTGATTATCACTAAGGCGATAAGAACCTAGCTTTATCCTTTCAACAACCATATAAGGTCCTTCCCAATTCGGAGCCATCTTACCGATGCTCTTTTCCTTAGTATGGAGGAATACCTTTCTTAACACTTTGTCACATATCTTGAACTCACTCCTTTTTACCCTCGAATTATATCTATTCCTCATAAGAGTTTGATAATGAATTAAATTTAAATGTGCTTGAACTCTTTTCTCTTTAATCAGATTTAAACTTGTTCTTTTAGCTTCATCATTCAAGTCATCAGAATATTGGGTTATACTAAAAGAAGGCAAGGTAGATTCCACATGACTAACAACATCCATTCCATATTCTAAAGCAAATGAGGGTTTTTTAGTAGCCTCCCTAGGGGTTGTTCGATAAGCCCACAATACCTCTTGTAAGTAAATTAGGCAATTTCCCTGCTGCTCATGTCAAATTCTTCTTCAAACCTTCTAAAATAGATCTGTCTGTCACCTCTACTTGTCCATTTTCTTGGGGATGAAAAGCTGTAGAAAAAACATTGCTTGATTCCCTTTGAAACACAGAACAAATCCATTTTTTTATTATTGAATTAAGAACCATTGTCTGTAATAATTCTTTGAGGTACTCCAAAACGACAACAAATACTGTTTACAATGAATTTAATCACATCCTTAGCTTTTGTTCAAGACAGTGGTTCTGCTTCTGCCCACTTCGTAAAATAATCCACTGCTACAATTATCATTTTTCGTCCTCTAGAGGCCATCAACAAAGCTCTCACTAAATTTATTCCCCATCTATCAAACGAAATGGCTTCGGTAATGGACATAAGTGGAACTGCTGATTTATGAATAAAGTTAGCAAACCTTTGACTCGTATCACAGTTACGAACCAAGTTCTTGGCATCGTTCATAATCGAGGGCCAATAAAACCCTGCAAGCAAAACTCGACGAGTCAATGCCTTGAACCCACAATGCGTTGATCTTTCTCCATCATGTAATTTTGATAAAACCTCATGTGATTCTTGTCTTCTCAAACATCGCAATAATGTCTTACTCAATGCTTTGTTATATACAACTTCATCTAATACTATATAGCCAAAAGCTTTGCCTCGCAATATTTTGGCCAATTTTGCATCTTCAGGCAGCTTTCCTCTAATAAAAAAAATCAAAATGTCAGTTCTCTAGACGCCTCAGACTGTATCTGGGATGACAAACAATTCCTCAATACGTTCACACTGGTCTGAATGGGTTAAAATCGATGGACTTTCTTGTAATAAAATCCAAAGATACTCTTTTTTGTATGCAACAGTTGCTAAGGAATCAACAACCATATTATTCCTTCCGGTTATATGGTCCACAACAACATGATCAAATAAAAGAATCAGATTTTGAAGTTCTCAAAGATACAAAATTAAGTGGTCCTTTTTCGCCTCAGAAACTCCAGACACTTGATTTTCTACTGATGAGTCCGGAAATTTTTACCACTCAATGTAGAAACCGGACAGGGGCAATTCGGACAAAAGTCACCCACTGAACCATCCGAACAGGACAAAAGTACTAAATAACTAATCACCTTTTGACTAAGCTAATTGCTAATCTGTTTAATAAACTAATGGGTTTTTGAACTCGACCTGGTTTCATAAGTTTGACCCGAAATCCCATATAGGCCATAATTAAGGGTATAAATACGCAACCACTTTCATTAATGAGGGTAATGAAAATTTAATACAACCAGGCAACTTAAATCTCTCACTAAAAAATACTTAAACATTTAATACCTTTGAAACACCACAAAACACCTGACCAAATTACCCTCAGTCGAGAATAATCCACACCAAATTGGCGACCACAGTGGGAGGAGAAGGTGCCTGAATCTAGCATTCGAAACCATAAAAAAACCAGTTCTGATGAATCTGGACGAGTAGGAAATCCCACCAACTTTGGCAGAAGTGGTGGGAGAAAACAATGAATATACGATCGAAGAGCGAAAGTTGATGAACCATGTATCTTTGCGACTGTTGATGAGTCCTCTAGTAGCTCCTCGAATGAAGATGTAGTTGATGAGTCCCTGTCATCCAGCAAAAGTTGGTAAAAAAGTATTCAAGAAAGAGGAATAGGCATGGAAGGTTGAAAAGACATCTAGGGAAAGGGTCATCTCATGGCCACAGCCATAGCCGGAGGCATGTAGACCGGCTATTGATGGATCCTTTCGCTTTTCATGATGAACCATGTATCTTTGCGACTCACAATGAAGATACTGTGTTTAGTCGTGTCCGGAATTGGAGAAAATCTTCATTGTTTTCCAAGATACTATCCGGAAACCTTCCTAAGAGGTTTGACAGCACGAAGATGGAAAAATATGATGGGAGTAAAGATCCAGATAATCATCTGGAGCAGTTTAAAAACTTTATGATGAATTTTGATGATGATGATAAGTTGCTTTGTAGAGCATTCTCCCACAGGGTTGCATTAGAAATTTTGATACTTTTTGGTTGGCCTTCCGGAGGCAGTTCATTGGAAGTAAGGAGGTGAAGGGAAATGGAGACACTATTATCCATTGTGCCCAAGAACCAAATGAATCCTTGAAAGAATATATAAGTCGGTTTGTGAACACCAAGAACGGATTAGCTGATTGCTTTGAACAAGTAGCAATAGCTTCTCTAAGGCAAGGTTTGAACCCTGGAAATTTGGCTGATTCAGTAACGAAGAAAAAGGCCATGACGTGGGGCGGTTAACTGAATCAGGTGGGAAAGCAAATCAATGTGGATGAAACAAAGATGACTAGGGTGCATAGGCAAGTGAGGTCGGCCCCATCTGCACTAAATCAAAACCAGAATCAATCCGGTACAAGGCTAAGGAAGCCGGACAAGGTCCCAATAGGGCCAAGGCTCAATCCCACCCAGCACCAGCTCAGAGCCAGCAATCTAGAAATAAGCGAGGGCCTTGGGTTCAACCGGAGTGGTTCGCCGAGTTGAAAGAAAATGTGGCAACCATCTATGATAAAACAAAAGATGAAGTACATTTCAGGAAGCCAGCTGCGCTTCAATATCCCAGGGAAAGTCGTAATAATTTCTTCTGTCAATATCATCATGATATTGGCCATAACACAGAGGATTGCATCACTTTGAAACAAGAGGTGCAGAATTTGATTGAAAGAGGAAAATTGGGTGCTTACGTTAAAAGAAGAAGTGAGAATAGGCCTGATAATGCTCATCGGACCGGCCCAACAAATAATGCAGGGACATCGGCTCCGGATGGGGCTATGGTGATAATTGAAAGGTTTGATGTGGAGTCAGAGTATTTGGATCCTGATCCAACCTGGAATAAGGTGAGCGTTATCACAGAACACATCAAGTCGGTGTCCGGGCTCATCAGCCTTTTTGAGTCACTTACCATATTTGGGGGGGACACCATGACTGCACCAACTGCTTTTTCAAAGAAGAGGCATGTTCATACCTTGGCTACTCAACTGGAAGAAGGCATGACTTCCTATCAATCGCAAATTCCTTTTCCCTTCATTTTTTTATGAAGATGATTTGAGGGACATAGATGGTCCCAATGAAGATGTTGTGGTGATAGGAGCATCCATTGGGGGCAATGACATTAGACGAATTTTGGTGGACACCGGCAGTTCAGCCAATATCCTCTTTTTAACTTCCTATAAACAAATAAAGAATCCAGCAGTGATTCAGTGTTCGAACAGGTCAATTGTGGGTTTCATTGGAAGCTCAGCGGACGTAATCGGGGAGTTTGAGGATGAGGTTTTGTTGGGCAAGGGCCCTTTTAAGAAGATGGTCAAAGTACTTTTCATTGTGGCGGATTGTCCCACGTGCTACAATACCATTTTGGGAAGGTCTTGGCTCTCCAGGATGTATGATGTGGCTTCAACGGTCCACCAATGTTTAAAATATGTTGTGCAAGGACAAGTGAGAGTTGTCTGGAGTAGTGAGAAGATATCAAGGGAGTGTTATGCAACAGCACTGGCCCTTAGAACTTTGGGGGCAATTCGGATCAGTGAAGATTATCAGTTGGAGGGGCCCTCTGGGGGAGAGGGTGAAATTGATGACCCTAGAGAGACCCATGGTGTTTTGATATCGATTGAAGAGGTTGAAACTCACTCTCTGGCTGCAGGAAGAAGTATCAAGATTGGATTTAAGATGATGTCAGAACTAAAAAAGAAAGGTGTTATCTTTTTTTAACAAACCATCAACACGTTTTTGCTTGGTGTAATGATGATGTAACCGGAGTACCTGCAGATGTTATATCACACCAGCTATCCGTTCGGAGAGATGTAGTACCCGTTGTGCAAAAAAGAAGGGCTTTTTCTAAGGAGAAAGCTGATGTCATAGTTCAAGAGGTTGACCGGCTTACTAAGATGGGGAACATAAATGAATCTCAGTACCCTTTATGGACAACCAATCCGGTGTTAGTAAAAAAGAAAAATGGGAAGTGGCGTATGTGCATCGATTTTACTAACCTTAATAAGGCTTGCCCAAAAGACCTATATCCGGTCCCCCGGATCAATCAGTTAGTGGACTCCACATCTGGGAACAAGTTGTTGTCCTTCATGGATGCCTTCTCCGGGTATAATCAGATTCAAATGGATCTGAAGGACCAGGAACACACTACTTTTGTTACTGATAGGGGCCTTCATTGTTACAAGGTGATGCCTTTTGGGTTAAAGAATGCTGGGGCTACTTATCATAGGTTGGTGAAAAAAGCTTTCGCTGATCAGATTGGGAGAAACATGGAAGTCTACATTGATGACATGATGGTAAAAGTGTGGAAGAAGAGTTACACTTGGCAGACTTGCAAGAGACTTTTGCTAACTTGGTAAAAGTTAATTTAAAGTTGAATCCAGAAAAATGTGTTTTCGGAGTGCAGTCCGGAAATGTTTTGGGGTATATGATAAACGGATACAGCCTGATCGAGACCAACTTAATGCTTTACTACAGATGGATCCTCCTCGGAATATTAAAGAAGTACAAAGATTGACAGGGAGGTTAGCTGCTCTAAATTGTTTTATCTCAAGGTCCTCGGATAGGTGTGCCCCGTTTTTTCAAACTTTAAAGGGTGCCAAAGAATTCAATTGGTCTTCACAGTGCGACCATGCCTTTGTTGAAATAAAAAAGAATTTATCCTCCCCCAAAACTCTATTTAAACCTACTGATGGAGAAACACTATACATATATTTAGCACTCTCCGAATGAGCCATAAGTGCGGTGCTAGTAAGAGAGGTGGATAATTATCCTCGTCCGGTGTACTACTTCAGCAAAAGCCTGATGGATGCTGAAAAAAGATATTTAAAACTTGAAAAACTAGTACTGGCTTTAGTAATTGCTGCTAGGAAAATGAGACCCTACTTTCAGTCTCATTCTATTATTGTCCGAACGTCTTTTCCCTTGAAAAACGTTCTTCAAAAGGCAGACGTATCAAACAGAATGACTAAGTGGTGGGTAGAGTTGGGGGACTATGATATTGATTTTCCCCTCGAATTGCAGTCAAGGATCAGTCTGTTGCTGATTTCCTAGTTGAATTCAATTCAGACAGAGAAACTAAGCAAGCAACAGGTGAAAAGATTAAGAAAGTATGGGTTGTCAGGACTGATGGTGGATCAAGTACCATGGGTTGTGGTGTTGGGATATGTTTAACCTCTCCGTACGGCGACAAGCTGTACCAGGCTATATGTTTTGCTTTCAGAGCTTCTAATAATGAGTCCGAATATGAAGCTGCTATAGCTGGTTTGAAGTTAGCTCTAATTTATGGAGCCTAAAGGGTCAGGTTAATGAGTGATTCTCAGCTTCTTATCCATCATGCACAAGGTCAATCTGAGGCCAAGAAAGAACAATTAATTAAATATTTATTCATTCTTAAAGAGGTGGCACTTAACTTAAAAAACATCACCTATGAGCACATACCCAGAACAGAGAATACACTAGCAGACTCATTGGCAACCATAGCATATTCTGAGTCCTACCCATGGATTCATGTGCAAGAATGCCCATCCATTCAACTCCATCAAAGTAAGGAAGAGGAGGAAAGTTTGAATATACAACTGAGTCAACTTAAAGACTGAAGGTATCCTCTTCTTTAATAAATTTCAGATGGCATTTTGCCTCCGGAAAAAGTGGTAGCAAGAAAAATGAAGTATAAGGCTCCTGGATTTTTTATCCTAAGAGACGTCTTTTACAAGAAGTCTTTTAGTAAACCTCTCTTGCGATGTTTGAGGATTGAAGAATCCTAAATAGTGTTGTCCAAACTACATGATGGTGAAGGGTCGGCACACTGTGGTTATAGAGCTTTAACCCGAAGAGTCTTGTTGGTCGGATACTACTGGCCTTCCATAATTGAGGATGTCAAGGAATTGGTGAAGAAGTGTGATCCATGCCAAAGATATTGCAATGAAATTCATATCCCAGTTGTCCCTTTGGAGTCTATTTCTGAGCCAATACCCTTTGCTCGTTGGGGGCTGGATCTAGTGGGATGTTTACCAATGGCGTCCGGAGGGTGCAGATCTATCATTGTTGCCATTGATTATTTCTCGAAGTGGATAGAAGCAGCCCCACTGGCAGAGACTACTTCAAAAGCTGTAATAAAATATATCTTATCTAATATTTGCTGCAGATTTGGGGTTCCACAGAAGATAACAACAGACAATGGACCACAATTTGACAACAAGGATATGGAAAATTTATGTGCCTCTAGAGGCATTTAACATTTCTTCTCTTCTTCGTTCCACCCACAAACGAATGGTCAGGTTGAAGTAGCAAACAGGACCATCATGTCCGGTCTTAAAAAGAATCTAGAAGAGGCTGCTGGAAAGTGGCCAAGCTATCTACAAAAAGTACTATGGGCCTACCGGACTACTCTTGGGGCTGTTACACAGGAATCCCCATTTGCCTTGGTATATGGTATGGGTGCAATAGCTCATATAGAGGCAACTATTCCTTCATTCAGAGTCCACAATTTTTCCGAACAAGCTAATGAAGTGGCAATCAGAAGTCAACTCGACTTGATTTAAGAAAAAAGAGTTAAGGCTCATCTTAGAGCCACCCATTATCAGGGATTGATGAGAAACAGGTTTGCTTCCAGATTCAGAAGGAGGGATTTTCAACCACGGGATAAATTATTAAGAAAATTCTTCCTACATACTAAGGAGAAGCAGTTCGACAAGCTAGCTCCAAATTGGGAAGGACCCTATATGGTCATTGAAAAGCTTAAGCCTGGAAAGTACATGCTTCAAGATAAAGATGGAAGGATCTTGAATCACCCCTGGAACATTGAACACCTCCGGTTTTATCTAGAATGAAAGTTATGTAAATATTAGGGGGCATACTCTTTCCTACCATGGTGGCACGGGGAGGTTTTAATGAGGTGTCCGGGTTTTTAATGAAATTTGATGCCTTCTTGAAAAATTCGGAGTGGTTTGATTGATAGCTTCTTTAAAACTTTCTAAGTATTGCTGACAGACCGGATTGATCTGGTGGAGTGATGACCATTTAAACATTTGTCATTGGAGAATTAAAACACTCTCACCTTAAAATACTTGTAAAATAACTAGGGGCTATTTAAACATTAGCCATCAAAATTAAGCAAACATAAAACAATGCAAGAATTGTGTAAAGTAAAACTGCCCGGCTAGCACGGGGAATGATATTAAAACATGTAAAATGCCTTGGCCATCCAAGGACTTTGAAGTTTAAAAATAAAAAGTTTATCCGGACAAGAGCCAAACACGGTTACAAAAATTCCTTGGTCATCCAAGGACTTTAGTTTGACACAAGAATTAAAGAAAAATAAAAGATAGTTAAAACTTTAAGTTTGGGCTCCTTTAGATGTTCCAGCCTCATCTGGTTTCTTCTTGGGGTCTTTGGGATCCTCATTAGGGCTCTCTCTGGTCCCTTCTTCTTCATCAATAGTATCATAACTGCTGGAATAGTTGTGCCTGTCACCATCAACCATAGTGTGGAATGGGAGGTCTTCGTATTCCATATATCGCCATAGATCTCCAAGCATCCTCTTTGGAAATGTTCGATAAAAAAGAAAGACCATGTCAGATTTGACTTCAGCATACCTCTCTTCTTGAGAATTTATCACCTTTTTGGTGTATGCA
This sequence comes from Limnanthes douglasii subsp. nivea, assembly GCA_036936605.1. Lineage (NCBI taxonomy): Eukaryota > Viridiplantae > Streptophyta > Magnoliopsida > Brassicales > Limnanthaceae > Limnanthes > Limnanthes douglasii. Next base: position 218,293,458 of record JAUPFV010000004.1, read on the forward strand.
TCGATCTTGGCATGGATCGTCTTCTCCTGCTCCTTTATCAAATCATCTTTCTTATGGGTGACTCTAGACAAAACATCTTCGAGAGAAATTTTGTCACTGGTTAGGGTTTGGATGACGTTATCCTTGGCCTTCACTTCCTCCTTCAAAGTGGAGAGATCCTTCTCCAAGCTAGAACTATTGGTTTGGAGTCCTCTGTTAACCACCTCTGAAGCGGCCAGCCTGGTGGCCAAGTACTCTTTCCCCTTCTTCAATTCTTCGACATCTCTCCTTAATGCCTCAACACTCTGATTGGCATCAAGCAGGTCATTAGATAAGCTCTCGTTGTCTGTGTTGAGTGTGTTGATGAGGGTAGATTGGCTTCGCACTTGCCTCTCCAGGTTGAGCACTAGTTGAATGTTGCTCAGCAAGGAGTGAGTCACCATGTCATTCTCCCCTGAAACAGAAAAAGATTTACCGTTGAAGGTAACCATGTTTGAGAAGCTTGGAGGAAGGTATGGGCCAGCAAAGTCGTCTTTTTCAAGGTCTCCAAAGTAAAGGCCAATGTTTGGAGACCACTGATATTAACTCTATCGATATTGATATCCCCTCCGGTACCCTCTCCGGTGTGAAAGTCGCTTGGAATTTGTTCTGCCAAGGTGGGGTATGTTGGGACGGCCGGAGGAAGAGACTCTGGAGGCCGGAGAGAGACTTCATCCCCCTTGGAGATTTTCTTCTTCTTGGCTTGCCTATCTCCACCATCTGCTCCCCGTTTTCGATCCTTCTTGGGAGCTTTTGAAGGTTTTGGACGTCCACCTGCCTCTTTGGTACTCTCATCTTCAAACACTTAGAGTAAAATGGTATCGATTCCCCTTTGAACCTGCACTTCCTGATTTGCTGGAATGATCTCCTCAACACCACCTTGAGCGACCTCAGTTGCATCCTGCTTTTTCTTGACTTTCTTCCCCTTCATCTTACTTGGGGCTTTAGCTCTGGCGGGCAAAGCCAGCTTCCCATCCTTCTCCTCTGTCCTCTGCAAGATGACACCCGGAGGAGGTGGTGTGGTCAATTCTTCCAAAGTCAGGTCTCTCCGGCCGGTTGTGTTCCAGAGGTGGGACCTCACTAGGTTGCCGGCAGTAAAGAAATTGTGGAAGCGATTTCCCAATTTGTCAGCAGTCCAAGCATTCAGTTTGGCACAAGTCGTCTGCCCCTCCTCTAAGTAGTCGGAGAACTCTTTCGGCAGCACTACCCAAAGAAAAAAAAGAGCAATTAAGTAACATATTTTGTATAAGGAAAGAAAAACAAACATGATGAAATTTTTACCTGTGCTTCTCCATCTGCTGGTGAGCATGTTTGGGTTGACACTGATAACGGAGCAATTCGCCAATATTAATAAAAAGAATTCAATTGTAAATAGAAGGAAGTTAATATGTCTGTTACAGTATTTATTGTTTATTAGAGGATGATTTGCAAACAAAGTATTTTATGAAGGACTAAAAGAGACATAAAACAAGACCGCCAAGGACATTAATGGGTCCACCCTTCCCCACTATAAAAGGAGACCCATTATTCTTGGTAGGTGGGACAATTGAATATAATATTATCTTTCTACTTTCTCTCTCTAGAATATTGAGTCTTAGTCACATCCGGTCCAAGATCCAATATCACCCCTTTAGTCATTTATTCTCTCATCATTGGCTTCGTCTGTGGGAACCCGTAATACCAAAAAGAAATCTTTTTCTTTTAAAATCGTGATCTGATCTTAAAGAATGAATGACCAAGCAATCGAAGAGAGGGTCAGGAGAGAAGTAATCCGAGCCGTTTCGGTGTCTGAAGGTGAGGAAGCACCGGGTCGGGAATATTACGCGCAGGGTCAGGACAAGCGGTCGACCCTCATCATGACTCGGAGACAGCTGCTGGATGACATCGCGAAGCTAAACGCTGAAAAGGAACATGCGTTAGCTGATAAAAGGCCCCGGGAAGCCAAAGGGTAAGAACCAATTGTGGACAACCGCGGCGAAGGCTACGGGACTACTGACCCTCGTATCGACGCCCGCCCCGTTAGATATTCTCGGGACTCTCGTCCGGAGGACAGGCAAAATGGGGGAACCGGGCAGTACACCAAGGATAATCAGGGGATTTCTATTGATGATACTTCGGACAATTCATCAGGAAGAGTGTACCGACGGAAGGAGAGATTGAACAAGCGTGTGCAGAAGAGCATTCTCGACGAAATAGGGCGCCTCGTTCTGACTCTTCTAAGTTAAAAAAGGGTAGCTCTGAGAAAAGGACGTCGGTGTCCTTTGAGAAAGAAGAAATGCAAACAGGTAGTAGAAAAGAGCGGGTGGTTCTGCCTCAGGCCCAATGGCAACCATCGAACAGCCAGAACCAGGGGTACCGAGTCAGCAGCCAGTTCATCAACCCAGGAGATGAAGGTCTGTATGGGATTCAGACCGAGGGGCTCGGAGGCGGCTCGTTCGCCGTTTTCTGACGAAATATTATCGGGACATCTCCCGAAGAGGTTCGATATTTCCAAATTAGAAAAATATGACGGTAAACGGGACCCAGATAATCATTTGGAAGAATTCAAATACTTTATGTTAAGCTTCGACATCGTCGATAAGCTTTTGTGTCAGACGTTTTTCAATGACATTTGGAGACCGGGCATCAAAAGTGGTACAGCTGTCTACAAAGAGGCTAGGAGAGAGCCTCAGGGATTACACTAGGTGTTTTATTGATGCTAAGACCGACCTGGATCATTGCGAAGAAAACGTGGCACTAACAACATACCGCATGGGATTGTTGCCAGGACAGATGAAGCAAGCGGTCACCAAAAAACAAGCTTTCACTTTTTCCGCCCTTCTGGCTCAGGTTGAAAAACAGATACTGATAGAAGAGACCGGGGCGTCCGAATTGGCTGCGCAAATTCAACAGAGCGCGCAAGCGTCGGTCGTCATAAAACAAGGGGCTCAATCTAGCTATGCTCAGCAAGTCCAGCCAGTCAGCACAATTTCGCCGACCCAGTCCTTGCCAGTCAAGCCTCTGGCTCCCCAGAGCCAAAAAGCGAAGTCGACGAACCAAGTGGTCTCGCGACCTATGTCTAATAAGTGGATCCGACCCGCTTACTTCCCTGACCTAACAGAATGTGTCTCTTCTATTTATGAGAAAACTAAGAAAAGTGGGATGTACCGAAGGCCTTTCCCCATACCGACACCTCAGGAGCATAGGAACAACCGGTATTGTCGCTACCACGAATATGTGGGACACGATACCAAGGATTTCATTGCCCTAAAAAAAGAGATACAGATGCTGATAGAGCACGGAAACCTACTCGAGTACGTGAAAAATAAATCGCAGCAGGGCACTGCATCGAAAGGAATCGTGACGATACCAAAGTCCGAGACAACCATGACAATTTCCGAAGTGACCAACCCTTTCGATGTCTCCATCGAGTATCTAGATCCAGATGTCAATCGTAACCTCATCGGGGTCATCGAGGAGGAGGCTGCGGAAAGTAATAGGAGTGTAAGAAACCTCTGTTTATTTTTCGAATCATTAACTATTTTTGGGGGTGACTCTATGGTAGGAATAACGCAATCCTCCAGAAAGCGACATATTGTGAACTTGGCTACTCAGTTAGAAGCTCGGCCTTATTCCCATTCGAAAACTGTTCCTTCACCGATTCTATATTTTGACGATGACGATATGAAAGACATTTCCGGACCTCATGAGGACACCGTCGTTATTGGGGCGGCCATTGCGGGGGAAGAGGTCTGACCCATCTTGGTAGACACCGAGAGTTCAACCAACATAATTTTTGCATCAACTTTCGCCAAGTTCAGGGCACCACCAGTCATTACGCGTTCGGATCGAACTATTGTAGGGTTTACAGGCTCGGCAGTAGACGTGGTTGGAGAGTTTGAAGGCATCGTTCAGCTTGGCCGCGGACCATTTAAAAAGGAAGTCACTGTTTTATTCGTCGTGGTAGACGCGTCGGCCTCTCATAATGCAATCTTTGGCAGATCGTGGCTGTCGTGAATGCACACGGTATCCTCTACGGTTCATTAGTGTTTGAAGTACGTGGTCGGGAACAACGTGGGGGTAGTGCGGAGCAACCAGAAAGCAGCAAGAGAATGCTACCGAGCAGCTTTGGCCCCAAAAAGGGATCATAAGATGGAGCAAACACGGGACTAGCAATTAGTGGGATTTCCCTTGGGGTCACTGCCCGTCAATGATCCTAGAGAAGCTCCCAGTTTTTTAACTACCGAGAAGAGTGCGGAAAATACCAATTTACCGAAGGAAAAGTCTTACGGATCGGAATCCAATTGTCATCACTCTTCAAGAAACAATTGTTGTTATTACTACAGGAAAATTTAGACTTATTCACGTGGTGTTCGTTGGAGCAACTTATCAGAGGTTGGTTAACAAGACCTTCGACTGCCAGATATGGAGAAATATGGAAGTTTATATCGATGACATGTTGATAAAGAGTGGCACAGACGAAGGCCATCTTGTTGATTTAAGGGAAACCTTTGACAACCTAAGGGGTATAAATCTCAAGCTAAACTTGGAGAAATGTTCCTTTGGAGTAAGATCGGGAAAATTTCTAGGATATTTTGTCAGCGAGAAAGGAATCGAGGCAGACCCTACTCAACTACAGGCTCTTACCGATATGACACCGCCTAAGAATATCAAAGAAGTCCAGATATTAACCGGGCGTCTCGCGGCCTTGAATCGATTTATCTCTCGTTCGTCTGACAAGTGCGCTGCATTTGTTCAGGTTTTGAGAAACGTTAAGAATTTGGTTGGACGCCGGCGTGCGACGCAGCCTTTTCAGGGATCAAAGCTTATATATCCTCCCCGAACCTCTTAACAAAGCCTCTGACGGGGGAAACTCTTTTTCTTTATATAGCGGTTTCGGATATAGACCCTCCTCGGATGGGTAAGTAAACTGATTACTGACTCGGTAATCCTGATTGTAGCGGTTAGATGGAATTCTCCTCTGAAGAGTTATATGTTTTGATCAAATTGCATTTTTTATTGACCCTGAATATTTTTGTCTTTGAACTGCTTTATTCCTAGCATCGGTATTCGAGGATGAGAATCCATCGGAACTAAGAGAAGTATACTCACTTGAATCTGCTGACTCATATCATGGTTTAGATCTAGCTCGCCTTTTAGAGGATCGATGATTTTTTCTCCGATGTCTTTCCTCGGATTGATTGACATTGTAGGCCTGATCTGTCAGTGTATGTTCTCTTCGAACTACCGATTCGATTCTCGCGAGCTGATTATTACTTTCTTCTCAGCGTTTAGCCTCTCGATGTCCTCCAACAGTTCTTTTCGCTTGGCAACCAAGACAGATTCTTCGAGGAGCTCTTCTGCATATCGATTATTGTAGTTTCTTTCATTTGTCACCTGATCTTCCATCATAAGATCTCCAGATGAGACTCCGACCAAATCTTTTATCGGATTCTCCTCTACCTCTCCACGAATTTCAGTTTTCATTTTTGCTTTAGATTATTTTTGCGGTTTTGGAACGATGATTACGGGTAGGGATGACAATTTGGGTGTTGTCCGGCCCGACCCGGCCCGAACATAGAACGGGCCCGGTCGGATTCGAGTTTTTAGTTTGTCTGACCCGTTCCGGCCCGAAAATTATTAAAATATATAAAAATAAATATTATACATATAAAAATAAATTAATATATTTAAAATAAATTAAAAAATATTAAAATCGCTGTTCGTGGGTCGGGCTGGGTTGACCGACGGACACGAACGGACGGGCTCGGGTTTGAAAATACAAGCCCGAGAGCGGGTCAGGCCGGGTTCGGGCTCAAGTGTCCAAAATGCGGGCTCGGACGGGCCGGCCTGAACCCGACCCGCAGACGGCCCATTGCCATCCCTAATTATGGGTACCACTTAGGTTCCCACATGCGGCGCCACTGATGAGCTCAGATAATTCTTAGAGATAAGTTCAGATGCAGAAATGTTCGTAGGAGAGTATATGTCTAAGAAATGTTTGTATCAGATACTTTTAGAGAGATAATTAGTATTTGGTAGAGAGAGAAAAAGACAAAAGAATTAAATGTAGTATTAATTGCTTAATCATTGGCCATTTTCCCCCAAAAGAGAATGCCTTTATATATTACATGAGGTGAATAATGAAATTACATAATTACCACTGTTAAGTGGATTTTTCACGCCGTTCATAAACAAGTTTACTAGTTATTACATTTGATCCTCCTTAGTCCTTATGTTTGATTTAGGTTAGTCCTTAACAACTAATTTTACATATTTAACCATTGTAATGCTAGATCAAAGCTTATTTATCACCATATTTTCCTTCCCTTATCACATATAACATTTGTTCTTCCAAAATATCCATAAGCGTTTTTCTCTCTCCTATTTATTGTGTTTAAAAAAATTTATATCTTTCAAACCATAGCTCCAAAAATATATCCAAAAATATCATTGATTTTAAGGATGAACAAAAGTAAATCCACAAAAGATATAGTTTTTTATTTTTTTAGTTGTGATACTACGTGTAAATTGGTTGCAAAAAATAATTGTTGTTTAGTTGCGGAATTATGTCTAATTTGGTTATGAAAAAGAAATTTTTGTTTAGTTGTGTAATTTGGTTAAAAAAGTAACTTTTGTTTAACACGTGCAAATATATTGCATAAATAGAAGAAAATAGTTGCGGAAATAAGACTTTGGATGCTAATATATCTTTAAATAGAGTTACGGAATTACGTACAAATGTGTTGCAATGATAAAAAAAACAAAATTGCGGAACTATGACCTTTGTTGCTAAATAAGTCTAATTGTATGAAAATATAAAATAACTCGTTTTATAAAATATAAATGTAATTAAGTGTGAAATAACTAACTTTTCTGTATTTGCGAAAATATGTGCATTTTTGTGTCGAACAAACTTTAAAAAAAAATTAGAGTTGTGGAATTACGTGTAATTTGGTTTCAAAATAAATCTAAAAAATAGTTTTGTTCAGTTACGGAATTACGTGTAATTTGGTTGTGAAAAAACAATTGTTATTTATTTGAAAAATTATGAACAATTCGGTTGTGAATTTGGTTTTAAAAGAAAAATATAATCCAAACACATTATCCATAAATTTCATTTTGTTCGTTTTAAAAAATAAAATAAGAAAGTATATTTTTTATTTATTTTTTAATTAAAATTTAAATAATATAGTTAAAAATAACCGACGATAATAAACGGTATATTTTTGTGTTTCCATTAGGAAAAATTTATTATAAATCTGATTTTTAATAAACTTCAAAATTGATGTATGGAGGACTAAGGTTCAAATTAGTGATAACTACATTAATTTTGATAACTACATTACTAAGGTTCAAGTAATATAGTAAGATTACTTGGAACCCTAGTGTTATTACGATTACTAGGATTTTCCAATCGCCTCAATTTATTCATTGTATGGCCAACTGTCATAACTTTAAAGCCACTTTCAAGCTCACTGCAATCCATGCTTTTAACGAAGCTCAAGATCTCATTTTGCATTGGAATGACCTAAAAAACATCTCCAATCAGGATAATCACATCCCCTGGGTCTCCCTTGGGGATTTTAATGCTATCCGCCATCCGGATGAGCGTTTTGGCTCCTCTGATTCTTGGTCTTCAGCAATTGATGAATTCAACAATTGTTGTTATCATTGCGAGCTTAGTGATCTTCGATCATCTGGCTTTCCTTTCACTTGGATTAACAAGAGCCATGCTCACCCTATCCTTTCCAAAATTGATCGAGTCCTTGTCAACCCTGATTGGGACGACCTTTTTTCCCATGTCCCATGTCCTCATAGGTTACTTTCGCACCTCTGACCACACCACTGTTACTCTTAATCTCGGGCTCCCGCGCCCAAGACGGAACCTTATCCCATTAATAATAGTAGTGTATCTGTATATAAATAGGTAGCTCTTAGATAATTGTGATATTTAAATATTTAAAATTTATTAGTCTCCCACTAAATATTGGTGACAAACGTTTTCTTTTAGAAGTTTTGTTGCCACGTATATAGATAATTCTATTATCGATTTAAATATTTTGGTTATAATTTTACTTTTTATATTCAGATACGGCGAGTACGAATTATCACATACGGATAAAACAAATGGACCTTTGTTTTTTATATTGCATCGACCAAATTATAGTAAAACTTATTATTAATTTTTTTATGTTCCATGGTGGTATAAAACTATTCTTTTACGTTTATTTTTGTTTTTTATTGGTTTCGTATGTTTTAAAAATTTATATTGCCAGTCTTCCGTATATGTGAGTATTGAGATACTTATATGTGATAGTCCAAATATCAAGATTTGGTTTTACTATTGGTTCTTCAAAAACCGAAGAATAAAGTTTTGGAATTAAGGATTTAGGAGGAAGACTACATGTTTCTGAAATTAGGGTTTTAAATTTTTTGGGAACAATAGTGATGCAAAATTTTGATGTTTGGGCTGTCACATGTCACCTTTTGAGTACTCGCATGTGCGGGGACTAATTATACAAATCTCTAAAATATGGAGGACCAGTGCCAGACAAAAGTGGACATATGAGACTAGTTTGATACTAACACGAAACATAGGGGATTATGATGATTTTTAGCCTCAAATTATACATGAACAAACTATCCATAACATTAACCCATACAAAAAAAATAATTTTAAAATTTAAATTAAAAATCAACATTTTAAATGGTTAGACTATATCTTATTAAGTACTGAGAATTGCTAAAAAACAGCCAAAACTACTCCGTGAAGTTGCATTTTCAATTTTTTAAATATTTATAAAATTGTTATTCATCAAAAAAAAATCTTAAAATCCTTAAATTCTACTTATTTCAATTATTTACATTTTATACAAAATTTATATTTGTTAAAAAATACTTAAAACCTTTAAATTTTAATAATTTTTTTTATGCAACTTCATGGAGTAATTTTGGCCGTTTTTTAGCAATTCCCTTAAGTTTTTGTTGGATCTCTCACGCTAGATCTCATCAGTAATTTTGTTAGATCTCTCATCTGTTTTCTCTTTTTATCCTCTAAGAAAATCTATCTATATAATCCAATTTTCTACAATCGAACTTTATAGAATCGTCGATGTATGTATTTTAAACAGTATGGTACAACTAGATTTTGATTCGATTTTTTAGATTATTAGATATTTGGGTTTTAGTTTTATGAATATTTAAGATGTGATATTTATATGGTTTAAGTTGTTTGGTTGATATTTTGTAGTTGCATAGCATAGTTTTGATGTTTCTGTACGTTTTTTTTTATATTTTTTTGTTGAATTTGGGGTAAATTTGATAGATTTAGATAATTTGTTTTAGGGTTGATGTCGACAACGAGATTCGCTACAATCGAGCTAATGTGGTAATGTTCCCCTCTAGACCCTAGCGAAACTCATTGTCAAAATCGTCAACTTCCATCAGAAATGAATATGTTAATTTCTCCTAATGAGCGAATGGTCGAACGAACTTTCCTAGGCCCTAGGGACAATAATGACATAAATCATAAAAGTTTAGCAAGATACATTATGAAAATCGCTAAGATCTAGTGAACACAATGACGACATTCGGCAAATTTTTGTTTTCGATCGCTAAAACTTGTTAACGATAACAGTTAGTGTAATAGTTATTTTTTAAGCATATTGTTTACCATAAACAAAAGCCGGTGTCTGCTATATAAGTTGGGTAGTTAGGGAATTTCCAAATTATTTATTGATGCTTGCTTAACTTTTTTATTTATTTGTTTATGAAATATGCTAGTTCTTAAAATTTTGGTAGATATATTTTATTTTGAGAAAAGTACCCATAAATACCTTTTCAATTATGTATTACCAAATCAGTACCCATAAATGGGATAGTACCATAAGGTACCTCAACCAAAAAAAATGGACGAAAATACCCTAAAGATATAAATAAGCTCAATTAGGCCGTGAGTTACTTTTATCACATTTTCGGCCAGACTTTATGTCTTATATCTCCCTCTCAAAATCAGAAAGTGATGTAAACCGAGAGTCACAGTAAACCTACGCTTCGAAATCCCACAACCAGTTTGAGCAGACGAACTTCGTTATTTCTCCAGCGAGCACTAACCGTCGATAATAACTCCGGCAAGAGCTTTAAGCCATTGGTAGCGGGCAATCATTGACCGTCGACTTCAAAATCGAACTGGCTGCCACTGTTGATTGTCCGGAACTGCAGTAAAGATACATTTTCGAACTCGATAAACGTTTTGTTCTTGTTATGTATATCAACGACGAGGGCTTGTTTATTATTTGGATTGATTTTACGTTTCCCAATAGTCGTTAGGTTGTGGAAGACGATTTTTTTAATGCATACCAAATGTTGATGGTCGTCAATATAGATGGATTGTTTGTTCTTTAGGTGTTTTCGATTCGACTGGTCTATTTTGTTATCATTATGTTGGGCGTGCAACATTATGCTGATTTTGTGAAGTCAATGATGACATTTCTTTGGAGATCTACGACTTTCAGTTGCTTGATATATCCGGTTTCAAGATTCAATGTGCCACTGAGCAGGTTATTTCAGGTCCATGTGTTATATAAGTATTCCACAATAAATATCTAAACGTTTTCCACCAAAATTTCATTAGGTATGTTCTGAATACTCACATAGTTTGTAAATTGGAAAGACTAAAGACACTACTCGAAGTGGACCTTTAATTCTAGTTATTTGCATCCTCCTGCAGTAAAATTATATGGATTACTCAGGCTTGCTAACGATATAAATAATATCTTCAAAGGGTATGGCTATATATACCCAAATGTGGTTTAAGTTTACCCGAAAAATGCAGTTGACTTTTGTTTCACTTTTTAAAGATGAAAAAACCCTTAAACTTTCATTTAATTACCGAATTTCCACTAAGTAAAAAAAACACTAAGTATGTCCTAGATATACCCAATTCATAAAACAATCTATTTGGCTAGGTATACAAAAAAAACACAACTCCTTACTAGATCAAACCCCATATTACTACAATTTTGTGAAGTTCTTCAAATTGTTCTTGAACATTCAAAATGTTGTCTCAAGAACATTCAAACTTTTTTCAATTTCTTAAAAACAAATTCTAATAAAAACACAAAATCAAACATGAATCAACCGAAATTAAGGTAAAAATTTATTTATTTTTGGAATTTTTTTAAATTAAGGATTTAATTATTAAAAAAAATCTCAAATTTCGGGTGTTTGGTGGCCATTTTCCAAGCCGAAATTCGGCCGAAAAATGACCTGCAACGAAGGTCTTGCGTAGCAGCGGGTACAGTTGACTTGTACCATAGGTACAGGGGCTGCGTACCGGCTGGTACGATACCACTGTACCTATGGTACGCTAAGCCTTTGATGTCGCCTCAATTCCGGTCGGAAAATGGCCTTCAAACACCCCAAAATTAAGATTTTTTTACCTAATTCAACCCTAACCCTAATTTTGATACCAACACTAAGTTTTCGGATTTTAGTTTGCCGGATAAATTAGAGAGAACTTTGAGGTTTTAGAGAGAAGTTAGAGAGTGTAAGAGAGAAAATGAGGTGGATGAAGGTTAGTAAAAAAAACCTTATATACCCCTAAAAAGATATTTTTGTCAAAATTTGGGTAAACTTATACCACCTTTGGGTAAACTCAAAATTGGATAAACTAAAACCATATTTGGGTATATATAACTTGACCCATCTTCAAAATGCAATGAAACCAACCACTAGGATGAATTGATCTCGCACGTTTCTATAGCCTGCAAACTCGGAAGAGCAAATTAAAATCTTATGAATCTGGAAACTCTTATAACCAAGCCGCGGTCGAATGCAACAACCATGAAGAGATGCGATTTATGAATATCACACGTTTAGTGTGTCTTTATTGTGCATTTAATTCACTTGTTCTAGATTTTTCTGGCGTGGTTGGTTGTACCGAAGTCGAAATCTTGTTTTTAGGATTGTAGGTAGAGGATGTGATTTTTACACATAAATCTCATGATCTATATATTACACATAAATCTCATGATCTATATATTACACATAAATTGCATGATCTGTTTTACACATAAATCTCATGACCTAATATTTTACACATAAATCTCATGACTTATTTTACACATAAATCTCACGTTCATCGTTTTAAATCTACATTAATCACGCATGATCTATTTTACACACGAATCGCATGACCTATATTTTAGACATAAATCGCATGATCTACGTTGCACATAAATCTCATAACCTATATTTTATACATAAATCTCATGACCTATTTTATACATAAATCTCATGTTCATCGTTTTAAATCTACATTAATCATGCATGATCTATTTTACACATAGATCTCATGACCTGTATTTTACACATGAATTGCATGACCTATTTTACACATAAATCCTATGACCTATTTTACATATAAATCTCATGTTCATCATTTTAAATCTACACTAATCACGCATGATCAGTTTTACACATAAATCTCATGACCTATATTTTACACATAAATCGCATGATCTGCTTTACACATACATCTCATGACCTATATTTTACACATAAATCTCATGACATATTTTACACATAAATCTCATGTATATCGTTTTAAATCTACATGAATCACGCATGATCTGTTTTACACATAAATCTCATAACCTATATTTTAGACAATAATCGCATGACCTATTTTACACATAAATATCATGATTTATTTTACACATAAATCTCATGACCTAAATTATACACATAAATCTCATGACCTATTTTACACACAAATCTGATGTTCATCGTTTTAAATCTACACTAATCATGCATGATCTATTTTACAAATAAATCTCATGACGTATTTTTTACGCATGAATCGCATGACCTATTTTACACATAAATCTCATGACCTTTTTTACACATAAATCTCATGACCTATTTTTCACATAAATCTCATGTTCATCGTTTTAAATCTACACTTATAACGCATAGACATAAATTGATTACTCATGTTGAATAGATCTAAAATTGCATTCTCTACCTCATGTCTTCAACGAACCTAACTTCTCATTTACTTTTTCATACAGACTGACTAAGGCAATCATTGATTCAATCTTATCTAGTTGGATGAATTCCAAGTACCTGAGGATGAATGGGAGCTTAAGGAGTCTGACTCGGAATAGTCTTCTGATGATTGATGATTATGGTGGTCGATGTGTTTTTTTTATTAAAACATGTCAACCCTAAAATATGTTGTATTTTTTGTTAGGGTCGCGTTCTTGGACAATTGTAGGGCCATGTATGTAGTTATCTAATATTAAAAATTTGTGATGTTAGTTATACTTTACTTGCAAAATGGGTGGTTCATTTTCCAGTAACATAAAGCAATCGCAGTATTATTACAGTCACTACAATCGCAACCATAAATTTATAAGAAAGCTAGTTGGTGATAATATATTTGAAAAGTTGGATAATTACTCACAATTTCGCATGATTACAGATTTTTACGTAAATCGGGCTCCAAATGCAAATTTTCAAAACTAATATAGCATGACCTATTTTACTCACATCTAGTATAACCTATTTTACTCACATCTAGCATGACCTATTTTATTCATAAATCTCATAATCTAGTTTACTCACTAACTGCATGACGTATTTTACTCACATCTAGCATTACCTATTTTACTCACAAATCGCATGACTTATTTTACTCACAAACCAAGCTAGCATGTCGTATTTTACCCACAAATCACAACATGAAAAAACCAATCTAGCATGACTAATTTTACTCAAATCTAGCATGACTTGTTTTACACATAAATCTCATGACCAATTTTACACATAAATCTCATGGTTAATTTTACACATAAATTGCATAACCAATTTTACACATAAATCTCATGTACATAGTTTTCAATCTACACTAAAATCGCATCATCTACCTAAAAAACCTAAAAACATGATCCCAACAAAATAAAACTAAGAACGACGATGAACTAATACCCACAAATCACAAAATGATAAAAGCAATCTAGCATGACCAATTTTACTCAAATCTAGTATGGCATGTTTTACACATAAATCTCATGACCAATTTTACACATAAATCTCATGACCTATTTTACACATAAATCTCATGTTCATCATTTTGAATTTACACTAAAATCGCATCCTATACCTCCTCATGTAAACATATTTTCTGAATCTTGATGTTGTGTCTTTTAAGCCTCCACAATACAATTATCTTTTACAGTAATGTCATATATATATATATATATATATATATATATATATATATATATATATATTCTTTTATCATGCACTTATATAAACTAAAAATCTGAGACAAATAACAATATATTTAGCACATGCATTCGGGTCATATGTATAAGAATACAGTTGCTAAGCTAAGTAGCTTGAGTGTTTATGGGATGTTTGGAATATTTTGATTATTCAAAACAAAAACTGACCAAGTATAGAAAATTAAGTAAATATAAAATAATATAGTTTTAGCAAAAATCAAACAAATGTCTACGAATTGTTGCCACCGAGATAAAATTAATATAGTTTGTATTATTCATAGGTAGTTTTAAAAAATATCATACACATATTTCATTTTCAAATGAGAATTCATCGACAATTTCAATTCTTTTAAGAATGAGGTCAAGTATCACTTTGGTATAATAATCAAATATACTATATATGACTCTTATGGTTGTCAGTATTGGAGGTATACCGGGAACCTGACAAATGTTGTGATCCATTTTGATAAGCTAAGTATGCACAATATTCCTTCTTAAGCAACAACTTTAAAAGTAGTTATTGAAACCAATATATCAACTTTGAATTTTACAGAACTTCTTTTAAATATATTTGTACATTCTGAATATTTAGTAGAAGCAAAACCTTATGAGATTTGGAAAAAAGGAAACTGGAATTCGATATAATTAATAATTATTATATTAATTATTTGTTCCATTCTAGATATGCGTAGTTTAAGAATCCTATAATCCTCACATGTTTTGAGGATATTATGGAAAAATATTTGGTGAACAACTTTGGTTTTGAGGGAGAATAAGAAATTATTCATTCACATTTAAACAGTAAGGATTTTTTTTATCTATTAACCGTGAGATTAATCATTTATTTTAGTTATTAATTTTCATATTCCCATTTAATAAGAAATAATTTAAGTTATTTTTAGAAAAGAAACTCAACATCTTCAAAAACAATGTGCAGATTATAAATAATAAAGTATTATTATAAAAATTCACAACTAAAGCGAGGTGAAATACTATGATTTTAGGTTAAATAAAGTATTTATATAAAGAATTCCACGAGAACAATAACTCTCTTGTGATGTATAAGAATAATTCAATTTTGACTTATAAATATCATACCAGAACATTAAGATTCTTACGATGTAATAGATGAATTCAACTTTAGTTTTGTTTTTTTAAATTATTGTACAAAACCATTAAGATTCTTACGATAGAACAAAAGAATAACACCATAAATATTTTTTTTAAGAATATTAAGTCTCTTATGATGTTACAGACGAATTCAATTTAACTGCATAATCAAATCATAGATTAATGTAACGATAATGAAAATTAGTGCAATACAATTCAACTTTAAGATCTTATCAATTATTTAAAAGTAGACTAATTTATTGTAGATCTATATTTGAAACCAAACACGATTCAAAGGATAACATGGTAAAATATATAAAAGGTTTTATCACTTGATATAAAAATATTGGTTTTAAGTAAATCTCTATTTTAGTCGAGAGAATAGCACTTTTAAATAGTCATGGCACAAATTATACACTTCAACATTAATATTTTGTAAATGAATATTAAAATCATGTTTTTCTTAGTGGTGGAACTTAGAGAAGTTGATATAACTTGCATATGATAAGTTTTAAATATAAATCGGTCCAAACAAAAATTAAAAGATTTATAACAAATGTATATAAAATCTAGTAAATATGGTAAGCTTAAAAAACTCACTTATAAGATTTGGTCATTATTTCATCAATGATACTATGATTTTATATATAATGTTGTGTTCCAATGATATATTTTTACTATAAACTACATGAACATGTTGCATGACTCTAAGATATTTATGTATAAGTAATTCTATATGAAATATATGATTCTGGACTTTTATGTGATAAAGATCAAGATTCATCAAGATCATACGCTAAAAGAATGTTATGATATTCTAGTATGAAGAATAATTTTGAACCTATTTTCTATCTCAATTAGTGTCATAAAATTGATTTTGAAATTTAAAATATGAAGAAAACTGCATATACTTCGGCAATTGAAATTCTGATGTATGCTCAAGTTTATTCAGAAAATAGTCTAACGTTCATGACATTAATTTTAAGCAAATAGTTAAGTGTTACGATGAAGGACTATTGTATAGTCCTTGTATTTAAAAAGAACGAAATAATACATATCGACTTAGAGAAAGTAAGAAAAAAATCTAAGGATAATATTTAGATTTTATACTTGTATGGGTTTAGTGGATGCTACATTGCTTTTATGATTAAGATATGCATATTATATGAGAATAAAAATTATAACATGCTAAAAATATAAAAAATATATTTGGTTCATTATCTTTAAGAAAATTAAAAGTAAAGATTGTGTGTATGTGCAAGTGCTACTAACAATTTAATAGTAGAAATCCTAGCAACATGAGCATAATTATCAAAGAAATTAATCTCTTATTTATGAGGATTAGATAAAATGTCCCATGTTGAGATACCTAATTCCATTTAATATGACATTATGTACTGAATTCAACGTTGAAAGCTTAAAATCTGAATTTAGAATACGTTAGTATTGATGAATTCATATATTTTTTATTAATCCTGCCAAAATGATGTTCATATGAGAGCGTCTGTCAAAGAAATGTTCGTATAAGATGTTTTTAGAAAGAGAAACCGAATTAGTAGAGAGAGAAAGAGACAAAATGAATAAATTTAGCAATCATTGACTAATCATTGGCCCATTTCCACCAAAAAGGGAATGTTCTTTATATTGTACATGAGGTAAGTTATAAAATTACATATTTACCACTGATAAGTGGATCTTTCACCCCACTCTTTTACTATTCATAAGCAAGTTCACTAGTTATTACATTTGACCTCTTCAATCCTTATATTTTCCTTAGTTTAGTCCTTGGCAATTAATTACATCAATTTAAACCTTGTATTTATTATACTAAAGCTTAATTATCACTATATTTTATTTTCCTTATCAGTAGCCCTCTAGTCCTTGTGAAGGTATATGTGCAAGGACTGACTTTGGGAAAAAAAATTCTTCCTTTTGAGCGTCTTCTGATTTTTCTTCTTTTGGGGTCCCTTGTTGGATCACTCTCCCAACGTTACGTTTGGTCGAATTACTTCTCTGTTAGTTTGAATCATTTTTTGTATCCTCGGATTATTGTTTCTTGGCTCCCACCAGATTATTACTCTTTTGATGCTTACTTAGACCCATGAAATGGTTTTTCCTTTTCAACAGATCTTCTTCAGATATTCCTTCTAATGGTGTACCTTGCACGACCTCTTTGGAACACTCCCAAGGTTACTCTTACTTTACACTATAGTCGAACGACTTCGTCATTCGTATTTCCTAGGTGGATCTCCTCAAGAATCTTCCTCGAACTATTTTATGGACACCTATTCGGATTCATGACTTCACCGTTGGTCACAGTGACCTCATTCTACCCCATCATTCGTTTTAATTTGCATGCACTTTTCTATCCGTTATTGTGTCAGAAATATTTTAGCCTGGTGACATCACTTCTGACCACATGTCGACTTTTTTCTTACATACGCCATCGTGCCTTTTAGAGTTTCTTGTGATGAGAATGATGTATCGAAGATACTTTCACACTTCCCAAGAGAATGACGTGTTGAAAAGACACTCAAAATCGTTGTGTACCAAAAAGGACTCTTCAGCTTACGCGTGGAAACCCATATCCCTCTATAAATACTTATCTCCTTTCATAATTTCAAGTTTACACATTCTGACTCGGTGTAACAGAGTTGAGAAAAATTTATTCTAGATAGATAAAGAATTTTCCCAATTTGAGCTCTTTGCTTGAACTTTCATGCCCAAAGCGTTTGTGAATCTTGAAAGATACAAACTTTGGAGGTGGTTCAACATCTCAAACAGAGTTGAAGAACAAAGACCTTCCGGTATCAAAGAGCACCCTACTCTTCTAGAAATTTTTCAAACAACATTTCACGATAACTGGTCTCCTAATCGGACGCGTTTTGATATAGTAAGAGCTTCAAGTAGTCATTATTCGTCTGTTTCGCCTACTATTCAGCCCCCCCAGTCAATCCTGTTTGGGACATAACAAGGGTGACCTTTCTACTTCTGAAGACAACCGCAAATCTTCCCCATTTTTACCGATGGGTGGTGACAAAGAAAAACTCACCAAAAAGAGTAAAGGAGATCGAGCTAAAAGGAAACAGTCCCTAGATCCCGTTAAAAGGTCTATTAAAATTAAACTTACCCCTTTTGCTACGACCCCTCAAGGTAACTCCACAGGAAACCCCTCGGACTACCCCTGAGGTTAGTCTCCAGAAACCCTCCTCAAGAAATGTTCGACTTGGAAAAGTCTTGTAGTCCATCTTGGAAACGCAAGAGAATAAACCAGTTGATGAGTCAGATAATAACCAAGGGGTGGATCCCATGATCCTAGTAGAACGGGGCCTATTCAGGATATTCCAGCATTAATCCCCCCCGGACATCATGTTCCAGGTCAAAAATCCTCTTATCTTCCCCCTAATATTACCACCACATCTCCTACTCACCAAGGAGAGACTTTCATGGTGAAAAATAAAAATAAAAACAAATATAAAAGAAAACGTACTTCAAATTTTCCTTCGAACATAGAAGATATCTTAGCCAATAATCTTTGCGAGGTTGAAGCTAAACATTTTCTTCATATCATAATTCGAAGTGAAAGTTAAGTCTAGGGTGACACTCTATATGCTAAGTCTATCTCCTAGCAAATAATAACACCATATGCAGTAGGTGTGCCACTAAACCTATAACATGACAAAACGTTAGATCATTATCTACGTAACCGCTTCAAATTCTGCCCAATCACCGTCCACCTCTTCCAATTATCGATACTTCTTTTCTCCTCTTATAAATATCACTGTGACCCATTGTTTGATTCACAGATTAAATTCCTTGAGAGAAAAATTGCAAAAGCCTAAAATCCCTTTGTTACCTTCAACGAATTTTTCAATCTGTTGGCTACCTTCACTGAAAACATCAAACTTTCCATTCAATATTCAACTGGTTTATGAGAAATCATCCAAAGAGTAGAAGATCTAAGCTATAATTCCCAAAAAACCTAAATCTTTGAAATCCGATAACAACGTCTTCGGAGCTTACGGCTACCTCTGTATTAATGAAAGGGCAGATGAATATAGAGAAACTGGCTTAATAAGCAATGATCATCTTATCCTATTTTCGAAGAAAACATACTATGGTAACTTCGATCCTTCCAAAACTCCAGTTTTCCACCTTCTAGTCTCACAGAAGAAAGCCAATCGTCAAAAACTCAAACACCAAAAACACCTTGAATATCATCTTCCCTCACTGAATCATCATCTTGAGTTAGTCACGAAGTAAGAAAATCCTCCTCGAAGAAATCCGAAGAGACTCCTTCCTCAACCAATCTTCCAAAAACTTATCATCCCGAAATCTAAGAAAAAAGACTTTCATAGCCATGAGAGATCATACTGACGTTACCTCGAATCCACCAACCACTTATCCTCCTCTGAGGGAGATTGTTGAGACAACGACATCGTCTCAACAAAATCCCTCAAGTGATCCTCTTCTACTGATGGACAGGGGATCTGAAGGAGAAATTGATTGTGACGCTACTCAATCAAATAACGATGCTAAAACAGAATAAGAAGAAGCTTCAAAGGACATTGAAAATGCTGCAAAAGAAAAAAGAAAGCTCTTATCACAATATCCGACGAGCTGCGTGCGCCAATAGGTGAGAACTTGAGATCTCTCGATGCGCATTATATACTGGCTCTGAAAGATGTTTCGTATATATATTACGAGGAGAGCCAAACAGTTGATCTAAAAGAGCAATGGGAAATTGGAGACAACATTACGCTTCGTCTTCCCAAAGAAGGGGAAACACCTTTAGATTATAAAAAAGACGAACTAGTGGTCTACCCAAATATTATCAATTAGGGTCTTCGACTTCACTAGACCCCATTATAGTCGACTATTTCGAACTTATAGATCTGTGTCCAACCTAGGTAACACTAAATCAATGGTTCACCCTGCTTTCTGTGATCATGGCCTCTCACTTGCCCAAAATTCCGATATGCATCGAGGATTTCATTTGTCTGACCAAACTGTTAAAAGGACCGGTGCTTTAAATTCTATTATCTTACCCTGGATGATGACTTGAAAATTATTGATGACCTATTGGAAGCAGACAAATTTTGGAAACAGAAATTTTGTCTTCATTTAAGGATCTTGGTAGAATGGCAAAGAAATATCTGATGCCAATCCATCTTGATTAAACCTCGTCTGGAGGAGTAATCGTAAGTCCTTTTATTTCTTTAAATTATACTTTCAACTAATACTATTCTTACTTTTTATCAACTTTTATATTTTGATCAAAAAAATTGAGGCGCTATGCACTTCATCGAGAGAAAGCAAAAAATACCTTCATCACACTGCTTTCGAACCTATCAATTTTCTCAACAACCACCTGTTTTTGATCACGTTTGGAGCTCTGCCTCGTGAGAATTTGATGGAGCAACCTAATCCTCGACAGGATGTCAAAAGGTTAGTCCACCCTGACTGTAAAGTATTCTTACCAATTTGCAATAGATTGGATAGCCATCTTCCTCAGAAGAAGAAGAAGGAAAAAAAGAATAAAAAGGCAGCTAACACATCTGGTGCTAGCCCTTCAGTAGATCCAAAGCCAAGAGGTTCGAAGAGGTAAATAAAAGAAAGAAATATCTCCACCATCGAGGAAGGAGTAGAAGACGAACCTTCTTCGAAAAATAAGAAGACAATTTCCTCTTTTAAAAAGAAAGGTGCCACTAAAACAACTCCCCAAAAGAAAGGGAAAAAGAAAATTTTGGAGATTGTCAAAGAGGTATTGTCCGATGGCGACGACGGTGCAGAGAATCAACGAATCAACATAAAGAAAATTAAGCTATTGTTGAAAATGCTGCAAATCAACAAGAGGTAACTGTGGCTATAGAGGATGATCAAGGAGATGACCACTTCGAACGTGATAATTTTATTAACTTCAACGAATCACAAGAGCTTGCTGGAGACGAGGATCCCATTTTTCAAGACATTCAAGATCATCTGCATAATCTTGGTAGAAGATCTGCACTTACTACTTCTGAAGCCACATCTCCTGAGGTTATTGTTCCTACAACCTTCTAAGCTTTTATTCCTCGATCTAGCCCAGTTTTCTTTCCTCTTGTGGAACCATCTAAAGACGTTCTTGTCGCTCTTTAACCTTTTACTAATCTCGATGTTGCAGCGCAAAAGCTAACTCAAGAAATTGAACCTTCTCGAAGCCATTTAAATAACATGGCTAAAGAAACGGTTCACTATAAAGGTATTGTTGCAGCTGAGAAAAAGATGAGGGAGATATTTGGGGATCTTGTAATATATCAGTTTCATTAATTTCAAATGGTCAGATCTGAATTTCACAGAGGGTTCTTTATGTCAAGAAGCATCTTAGAGAATTGCATCAAAAAGAAAAAGAAGATTTTAACACTTCACATCAAAATGAAATGGATCAACTCAAAGACAAACATTCTGAAGAGGTAGCTGCAACAAAGAAAAAATTCGATGATCTCCAGTTTCTTTTGGCAATAGTGAAGCAAAGAAAAAAAAATTGATAGATGACATAACCACCCTCAAAACCTAATTTGATAAGGAAAAGCAACTTGCTGTCACTGATGCTGAAGATGAGTGTGAAAAGGACATGCTACCAGCTATCAAGAATGACGAAGAATAAAAAACCATCATACTCTTTCGTGAAATCCATATTTCATATCCTAAAATCAATCTTTACCACTTTTGGCGCAAATTTCCCATCAAAAGACGTCCTACCGAAGCTTTTGACCCTCTTCCTAGTTCGTCATCTGGAGAGGAAGATTCCAAAGAGAGCTCGGAAGATGAGTAATTTAACTTTCTATTTTTTGTACCTTTCATGCAATTAATATAATATTTTTGTTTTCATTAGATGCCTTTTCACTTGGTATCTAGGAAATTGCATTGTTTTTCTCGAATTATATTGAATACAACAAATTTTGTTTATCATTTACTTTCTTCAAATTATAATGCTTTACTTATATTAATTATTCGTAATGACAATATAATATAATATTTTACATAACATTATAATACATTACACTTCGAATATCATCATGTGTTTAATGAACGTATCACTTTGAATATTATAGTGTATTTAATGGATGCAACACTTCGAATATTATAATACGTTTAATGAACATAGCACTTCAAATATTATAGTGCATTTAATGGATGTAGCACTTCGAATATGGTATTTCTTTAAAAAGTGTACTCAACACTTCATAATATTCTACTCTTGGTCAACCTCAAAGATGATCAGTTTTTGATTAGTTACCAAAATAGTATAAAGAAGCACTCGTAAACAACCATTGGCCAAAAAATGCATTTTATTGATAGATTGAATATATACATAGCACCTCGTTAAAACCTTCATGGGCCAACATGGTAGGAAGTAGTGCGCAAACCTTCATGGGCCAACATGGGTCTTTGAATGCCTCTTGACCCTGCTCTAGTGGAGTATTTTCGTTTGATTGAACTCTGTCCATCTTAAGTTGGCCCGAACATGTGGTATACCCTTATGGCATGCATTATGGCCTCCAAGATCGCTAAGATCAAATTCTCGATGGAGCAGCTCGTCGGAATATCAGGTGTGGCCGAGAATTCTCACTATTATTTTTATTCTATAGGTCTTTTGAGGTAATAAGGTCGTAAAATATTTCTTAGAGGCTAATAAGAAATGGAAACAACAGTTCATTTTCATTTTTGGGCTGTGGGAGATCGGTTTTGAGAATTCTGAGGAGATGCCCCATCGGTTGAATTTGAAGTGGACTGGACGAAGTATTTGTTTCCATACTTATTCTATTTTGTTTGTTCAAATCAGTCAACCTAAAATATGCTCTTGTGAACATCTATGAAAGGGATTTCCAAATCATTCAAGGACCATATTAAATCCGCAAAAAAGGTCTTCGAAAGATTAAGCATATAGGGCGGATAACAATTAGAGCTATAAGTTTCATAAATGTTTCACACCCTCAAATTTAGTTAGGATCCATCTTTGGAGGTGTGATCCGGGTCAGAAGAATTTTTTGAAGGAATTTATAACCCCCCCCCCCCTTGGAAGACATTGTTCTTAAGAGTTTAGTCCAAATTTTCCCTCTGTAAAGAGGGTTATTATTGTAGACTCGGATTCTGACGGGGATTTTGTTTCATAAAAAAGAAAAGATTTCTAGTCAAGGGAATCAAGAAGAAATTCATGGGGAAGGGAAAATCTCTACCCTACCTAAGCTTATTTTGTTGTCTATGAAAATGACTTTGTTTTGAATGAGCTTAACAAATTGCTTCATGTTGCTGCTCTCCTCGAAAGGAAGGCCAACCACAAAGATCTCTATAAGAACGAAGTCATTCAAAGAAGAGTCGAGGTGAAAAATTTAATAGCCGAGGTGAATAAGTTAAAAGATGAACTTTCCCACGAAAATAAGACATTAGCTGATCAAAGGAAAACCGAACTGAAGAAAATCGAGGACGAGCTTGCTCGTGAGAAGAAGGTATCTGTTGAGCATCTAAGAAATATCACTTCTTTAGAAATTAAACTTTCTAAAGAGAAAAAGAAATTCCATAATGAAAGGGAGCGTTTTATCACTAAAGATATCGAACGGAACACCCTTGTCGACAGTCTCTTTGATTTGTGTGAGACGATTTGAAAATATTTTGAGAATGTTGTTAAATACCTTGAAATAATTACCACAGAAAAAAGTCCTTGAAGAAGAACTATGAGACTGAGAAGAAGACATGCTGGATGTGTATGTTGCCGACTGCGTTTCTCGCCTCGAAAAAAAGGATGCCAGCATAAAATCAGCTTTAGTTTTAGAAATGCATGGACACTTTTTTTACTTGAAGCTAGGAAGCCTTTGGGGGTATTTTATAGAAATACATCCCCTAGTAGGTGTTTCTTTGGAGAATTTAGTGACTACTAGTTGATGTGGATGATTTGTGGTCTGAGAGTGTTTTGGGTAGTTTGGATTAAGTTTTAGTAGAGTATAGTGAGAGAAGAGTGGTGCGTGCTTGTATTTAATATTTTTAGTCAAAAGTCCTCCCTTTTAAATGAATTTGGTTGGGATATTTATATTAATTTTGTCACCTATTGGCCTTCCCGACAGGACTACAGATTCGGGTCAAGTTTAAGGA
This sequence comes from Limnanthes douglasii subsp. nivea, assembly GCA_036936605.1. Taxonomy (NCBI): domain Eukaryota; kingdom Viridiplantae; phylum Streptophyta; class Magnoliopsida; order Brassicales; family Limnanthaceae; genus Limnanthes; species Limnanthes douglasii. The sequence goes on from JAUPFV010000004.1 coordinate 218,317,988, forward strand.
CCCCTAGTCCCAAGATAGGGAACGCTCATCAACTTGTTGAGTCACAATCCACTTGATCGTACTTTTCAGTGTGGTATGGTATTGAATATTTCTGAACTACCCTTCAGATGATGCAGTAAGTCGGTATCAAAGAAATCTGACCCTATCGGTAGCCCTTTTAGGTCTTGCAAAGATACTTTGGAAGAGTTAACTCGTAGAGAAAAGACTTGGATCATATCTGAAGTGAATTCTGATTTGGTTTTTATTCGAAGTGAATCCTGACCGGACCCGGAGAGGTTTCATTTGTAGTTGGGAATTCCAAAAGTCAAATTTGGAAGTATGACATGTGTCGCGTTTTGGTTCGACCTTTCAACCGTTTTTTTGACGTACTTATACCTGCTTTTCAAAAGGTAATTAAGGTGTAACCCCCATGCCGCCTAGGCTTTAATCATATTTTGATCGATTTATCTCCCCTAGGTTAAACCCGCATGCCTCTCACCTCTATATAAACCATTTTTACAACTTTATCTCTCTGAAACTAGAAGAAATTTCTAGAGAGAGAAAGCTTGATTTCATAACTTGAAATTGAATCTGGCTAATTTATATGTTCACAACCAGAAACGCTTTGGTGAAAGGAGGTTGGTTAAACTTATCCGATTTGAAAAAAACAAGAAAAAAGGCAGGAATCACAGCCGAACTCCCTATATCTCCTGGTGGAGAGACTAGCCAAACAAGGCCAAATACAGACAAAAGCTCATCATCATCAAGAACATCAGTAACTTGTTCAAGAGTCCCAAAAACCTTTACCTAGTGTTTGGAAACCTTCACCTTTCCTTGCTATGGGATCAGACGCTGAAAATGTCACCCCTTGAAGGGTCACACGTCTTTCAAAGGCCAAAAGCATTCCTTCATCCTCAAAACATATAAGTTCGGAGACAATAAAGCCTCATATAGATCCTAAATTGTCCGAACAACAGTCGAACATAATGGAGGAAATTATGGAGGACAGTAGGGAAGATAAACTATAAACAAAAAATTATGGATACAGAAATGCGTGGAGAGATCGAGGCTAATCCAACCAAATACTTAGTTGGTATCGAGTCTGAAGATCCTTTGATGGAGGAGCAGGTTACCAACGAGGGTAATGCTCCAGATCAGCATATAGAGGAACTTTTAGAGGAATCAGTTTTGGTCGCCAGACGGAATGAGTTTTTGGAAGACATCGAAAGACTAAATGTTAAAAGGGACGCTATGGTGGCGAGCACGAAAAGGGTTAGATCCGAGGTCCGAAAAGAAAAGGTCAAGGCCGACCACATCCAAAATGCAATTCACAAAATTCCTTGACCATTCAAGGACTTTGGTTTATAAGCCAGGAATAAAACAACATGCGATAAAATGCCTTGGCCGTCCAAGGACTTTAGTTTTAAAGAGAAATACAACATAACATTACAACCTTAGGGCTTGTTCCCTCCGGTTTCTTCATCACCATCACTTTCTTGGGACTCTTGAGCTCAACACTTTAGCTTTCACGAGTTCTTTCATCATAATCTTCCCCACTTGAATAACCATTATTGTCACCATATGCCATGGTATGGAAATGGATCTCCTCGTAAGGTACATATTTCCAAAAATAACCAAGGGTCCTCTCTGGAAAAGTCTCATGGAATAGGAAAACCATGTCTGATTTAACCCCCTCATCTCTTTTCTCCAAGGAATCCACTATTCTAGTAGCATACTTCTCTATTCCTGCAACTATCTCTTGGGCTTACTTGCTTATTAAAGAAGCACTCTCATCTGTCTTCTCCTTGAGAAGCTTCCCCAAATTAGGTTTTCTTCGGATAAAGTTGTGATAGTACTGGCACTGGCAGCTAGTTGATCTCGGTAGAGGCAGAAGTTTCCAGTCCCGAATACTTGGTCTGGAGATCTTCTTGAGCATCTTTTGACTTGCGCAGTTCGGTAGTTAAGTCCTCTTTTTCCTTCTTCAAGGCCTCTATACTTTGCTGAGCAGTGGAGAGATCTTTCTCAAGCATGGTTTTCTGTGGTTATAGAGGTTATGGTCCTCGTTTGTTCTCTCACTTGCCTTTCTAGGTCAACTACCAGACAGATGTAACCCAAGAGGGCATGGCTCAGATTATCTTGCTCACTTGATATCTTATATCACTCACTATTATGGGTAACAATAGTGGCCGCAGAGCCATAAGAAAAAGTCTGTTCGAAATCATCTTTGTCCAGATCGCTGAAGTAGATGTTCTGGAATTCATCTAGATTGACATCTCCTTCAGCAGTTGCCTGTTCGACTGACAGGAAGGTTGCGCAAGGAGGGTTAAGTAGAATGTCTTCTTGTGAAGGAGGATCAGTAGGAATGGGAGGAGGAAGTTCAGAAGGATACAAAATTATCTCTGACCCTAAGCTACTTTTCTTTTTCTTTGCAACTCTTTCGTCACTGCACACCTTGCGCCTCTTATGGTCTTTCTTTAAAATTTAGGGCGGATAATCCGATCCACCAGCTTCCTTTACTGTGGCCTGAAACGCTTCTAATAAAGCAGTGTTGATTCTCCTTGATTCTCCGAACCAACCCCTTAAGAGACTTGATGAGATGAGTCGATTTTTGTCTTCTTCTTCCTCTTGTTCTTGATTTTGTGCAAGTGGTTGGGGGATTTGTTCCGGGAAGTTAAGTGAAGTTTGCCATCCTTAGCCACAATTATCTTTAAGATGACATCTGCTGGATGAGGAGGGGTCAGTTGTTCCCAAGTAAGGTCCCTACTCCCCGTAGTGTTCCGTAGGTGAGACCTCACAAAGTTTCCAGAAGTAAAACAGTTGTGGAAACCTAATCCCCATTTCTTCGATGCCCATTCGTTAAGCCTGATGCATGTAGCTTAGCATGCCTCTAGCTAGTCTGGGAATGTTTTTGAAAATACTACAAGAAAACCCAATAGTCAATTCGGAATATTAACATAACATTTAGAAATTAATAAAAATAGGAACAAATATTACTTAAGCTTTTCCATCGGCTGGTCAGCTGGCTTGGATTAGTGGTGGAGTTTATCTTTCAGTCATTCTCCCATTCTCTGCTAATAAAAAGGAATCGAGTCCTCCATGGCTTCTCAGACTCCAACAGATCGTTTACCACCTTATAGTCATTACCCATGCTGTAATGGTAAAAAGGGATATGGTGATTTATGCATAGACCAGCCACGGGAGCAAACTGCTACATGGGTAAAGGAATTTTTAACAACCTAGATGCCATTATACCGGCCAACAAAGTATACCATGCGTTTTGGCTCAGTTGACTTGGCCATAGCTTTATCAGGTGGAAATACCTGACTATTTCTGGGTCCAGAGGAAACCGAAGACCCGAATTGAGCACCTCAGTGTACACCACTAACTTATGGGATTTACACACGGTTTCCGGAGTGATTGGAATTGTCACTTTAACAGAGTCACAAAAACCCCATTTTGTTCGGATCCGACCCAACTCAACAATATGGGTGTACACATAAGCAATATTCTGAAGAGCTATCAAGTATTTTACACTGACCTTCTGAACGCTTGGCCCCACTTTCCCTTCCAAGAACTCTGGAAGTGACTAAGTGTTGAGCAAACCTACTTTTACTTTGTCCTTCCGATCTGCTATATTATCCTCTATCTATGCGGACATCTCGAAAAGAGTGCATTCATACTGTCCTCCATAGTCTCCTCCATAACGTTTGACAGCTGTTTGGATGGTTAAGCATATGTTGGAGGCTTTATTGTCTCCGAACTAGCAGGTTTTGAAGAAGAGGGATTACTTTTGGCTTTAGACAGACGAGTTACCCTGCGAGGAGTGGTTTTCTCACCATTTGAACCCATGGCCAAGAAATGTGAAGGTTTCCTAACACTGGAAACTACTTTTTCTTTAGGCAGAGGGTTTTGAGACTCTTGAACTGAAGACCCTGATTATAAGGGAGATAGGGTTGGGATAAAAGATGATTTTCTAACCTTTGATGTCTTTGATGATGATGAACTCTTGTATGTGTTTGGTTATGACTGACTAATTTCTCCACCAGGAGAGGCAGGGAGCCAAGCTGCGATTCTTGCGTCTATTCTTGCTCATCCTAAGTCGGATAAATTTAACCAACCTCCTTTCACCAATGAATTTGCTGTGAACATATAATCAACCCAGACACAAGTTTAAGAAATTTTCAAGCTTTCTCTCTCTGGAAATTCTTGTAATTTTAGAGAGATAAACAGTGAAACTCGTTTAAATAGAGATGAATGTGTGGGAGTTTCACCTAGGGGAAGTTGAATCAACCAAAGTAATGATTAGGGGCTAGGAAGTATGGGGATTACACCCTAAGTTACTTTTTAGTCAAGTAAGTACAGAAATCTAGGGGGAAAAGGGTGAGAGGTCGAACCAAAAATCGACACGTGTTCCACTTAAAAAAACTGACCCTTGGAATTCATAACTGTAAGTTAATCTCTTCGAATCCGATTTAGATTCGCATTGGATAAATCAGAATTCACCTTGGATACAAACTAAGTTTTATTTTTTGAATTAGCTCTTCCAAAGTATCTTTGCAAGACCTAAAGGGTCTATTGATAAGGTTAAATTTTTTTACATTGACTATATATATATATATCCGGAGGGCGGTTTGGACATATCCAGTACCATGTCCCACCGAACAGTATAACCAAGTGGAACGTGACTCAACTAGTTGCTAGTCATTTTATCTTTTAGGCTTATGAGTTCTTAAACTTAACCCAAACTCATGATCCAATCCGGAAGGCCCACAATTCTTTAAATGAGTATAAATACCCCAACTACTTTCATTAATGGGGTGATAGAAATTTAATGCTAGCACACACCTCTCTTATCTCTCTACATTTTACACTAAACATTAAATTCCAAAAACTCTTTCCTAAAATACCCTTTAACCAGAAATAATCCACACCACTAATAAAGATAGTGATTGCAGATGCACACAACTCCGTTATCTTGTCCTACCGGCGTATGTTGGATGCTGATATGCAGGTGACAGAGAGATGAAAGCGTGAGCCAATATTTTTCGGGTCTGTCCGCGGGTTAACCATAGAGCTCGCTTAGTATAAACATGCGTACGGCTCAGCGCAAACCCATAAGGCCAATGTTGTGCAGGAGAAAGAAAAACTAGAAATGTCACCTTATTAAGAAATACTCGTGAAGCATGCAAGCAAAAGAACATGGAACTGACTGCTGAGACAACAACCCTGATATCGCAAAATAATGCGTTCGTGAAGAGGAATGATTTGCTGATGTCCCAAAGTGGTATCTATTGACGCAAAAAATGGAACAAGCCAAAAGGGTAAAGGAACAGGCAGATCACCTCGCAGGACTTGTGATTGAAAATGGGAGTATGAAGATTTCATTAAATAAACTGAAGGTGCATATGGAAGATCAACATTAGGAGTTGTCGAGGAAGGCCAAAAAGGATTTGGAACAACAGCAAAAAGAAGCGATGGAAATTTCCATGGACATGGTGGCCAATGGTTAGAAGGAGATGCTGGTAGAGCTACTTAAGTTGAACCCTGGAATGAAGGTGGGGCCGTATAACAAGTTTGCACCTCTTTCCAGAAGCCTAGAAAGTGTAAGTGGTATCGTTCCTCACGTAGATCCTTCTATGCCAAAAACCAAGGAGAAAGTGTTCCCTCAGGCAATAGACACTGATGACCAATTAAATCAGGCACAAACTACTGCGTCACTCAACCTTCCTAACTTGGAAAAATAGTATCTTGAGATAATGTACTATAATTGCTTGTTTGTTGGTGTCGTTTTTCTTTTTGGTGCTAGTGTGGTGCTCTAAGCGCAAGACTTTGAATTTTATATACATTCAAAACATATATGGGGGTGATCTAATTTTGTTTCCTTAAAAATTTATGAAGTTGTATGTTTGTTTATGTTTAATCAATCCAGAAGATGTCCTTATAAGGTCGAGCTAAGTATGGCTCATTGTGTAGCTTGGAAAACCATGGTGCGGGTCAGAAAGGACCGCGATGACCGAGATGGGCAATTGGCAGTGACTAAAATTCAAAGCTGTTTCTTTCGTTATTCCGCAGTGAAGAAAGCGAAAGAGATTGCCGACCTTAAAAACGCCAACGCTCTATTTGGTGACAAGTGTCAGAAATGGACGGACAAAGAGACTACCGAGGCTAAGGCTGCTTATGTGCTGACCTTTCACAATCGTTTCCCCGACCTTCCCCTTGGTTCAATGTGGTTAGATGTCCCCGAGGCGGATCGCCCATCCGGTGTGGTCTGCAAGGATGAAGAGTCGGATGCCACTGAGACCGATCCTGAGGATAAGGATGAGGATGAGGAAATATGCCCATTAGTGTATTTATTGTTTATTAGAAGACAATGTGTAAATAATGTTGTTTGTAAAGGACTAATTATGAAATAATAAAAGACTACCAAGGACATAAATGGGTTCCACCTTCCCCACTATATAAGGGAGCCCCTTTATTCTTGGTAGGTGGAAATTCTTTAATATATTCTCTTTCTACTTTCTCTCTCTTTTTTTGTATCGAAATTGTGTAACCTTTAGGGTCTGTCGAACCCTTTTGACTGTCTTGTAACCGACGACTTTTAAATGTTAAGCTTTCCCATAATTTTGAAGTTGTTCACCACTATGCTTCTGTAAATCGATATTTGATTGAGAATCTTCCTGCAGGATCGGGCACAAGTGTAGAAGATTTGATAGTTTTCATAATTAAGAAATTTTCATAAGGTCGGGATAAAAAATGTAGATCAGTTAAACACTGAAAAACCTATTAAGGTTTTGTTGATCAATGTTTAATCTAAAATTTTCCCATAGGGTCGGGAATAAAATGTAGATCAGTTGAACACTGAAAAACCTATTAAGGTTCTCTTGATCAATGTTTAATTGAAAATTTTTCCATAGGGTCGGGAATAAAATGTAGATCAGTTGAACACTGAAAAACCTATTAAGGTTTTGTTGATCAACGTTTAGTTGAAAATTTTCCCATAGGGTCGGGAATAAAATGTAGATCAGTTGAATAATGATAAACCTATTAAGGTTCTGTTGATCAATTAAGATCGCCAAAAGTTGTCTATCAGCTCGTCAGCTGATGGACTTCCCTTTTAATACTTCCAAATTTTAAAGGCAAAAGATTAGATTAAAAATATCGGTTGCCATAGATGCCTCATTAAAACCTTTTCGCGCCACCGAGGTAGGAAAGAGTGCATCCCCGACCAAAGTTTCTTACACAAACAAGAATGATTATAAAGGAATTATAAAGATCAATAAAATTACTCTAAGTATATCTTCAAATGTTCAATGTTCCAAGGGAGCCTCAATAAGCGTTCGTGCTTGTCCTGCAACCGATACGTCCCACTCTTGATTCTTTCCACTACTTTATACGAGCCTTCCCAATTCGGGGCGAGTTTCCTGAGGCTTTTGTCTTTGGTGTGCAGGAAAACTCTCCTCAAAACTCTATCCCCGACCTTGAACTCTCGTCGACGTACTTTCGACGCATACCGAATCCTCATTAGGGTCTGATAATGTAAAGAATTCAATTGAGCTCGGCTTCTTTTTTCTTCGACCAGATCCAGAGCTAAACCCCCTTCAAGACGTCCATATAAACGGAAGATATTGCACCAGATCGGACAAACAGAGGAAAAGTCGGGTTGTCCAACACTGAGTCACTTCTGGAGTGCCTGGAGGGCAAAATGGGGCCCAACTTTCGCAAGATTAGTTTGAAGTACCTAATAGCTCTCCAAAAAGTTTTTATGTGTATACCCACACTGCCGAGCTGGGTCAGATAATGTGAGAATCCCAATTACTGCGGAAACTCCCATGGACTGCAAGGCCAGTGAGTTGGTGGTGGATACCAAAGTGCTCAACTGGGGCCTTCAGTTTTCTTTGGATCCAGAAATAGTTAGGTATTTCCACCTGATAAATTGTGCCCAAGTCAGTTGAGTCTGAACGTCTACTATACTTTGCTAGCTAGTATTATGACATCTATGTTGTTAAAAATTCCCCGCCCATTGAGTAGTTTGCTGATATGGCCGGTCTATGCAAGAACCATCACATCCCTTTCTATCATTACAATATGGGAAATGACTACAAGGTGTGAATGAACTATTGAAGTCTGAGAAGCCATGGAGGACTCCGTTCCTCTTCATAAGTGAAGCGTGGGAGAATGGATAAAAGATAAACTCTACGGACAATCCAAGTCAACATACTAGCCGCTGTAAAAGTTCAGGTAATTTCCGTTCGGGTTTTCATAGTCTCCATATTTTATGTTGATATTTAGAACTGATTGTTGTGCCTTCTTATAGTATTTTCAAAAATGTTTTCAAAGCACTTGGAGGCAGGAAAAGCTACATTTACCCGGTTGAATGAATGTGCATCAGAGAACTGGGGACTTGCTTTCCACAACTATTTCACCTCTGGAACCATTTGAGGGCTCACTTATGGAATCCCACCAGGAGCAGAGACCTTTCTTGGGTAACTCCTCCTCCATCAGATGTTATTTTGAAGAAGGCTGAGGATAAGGATGAAATACTTCACTTGCCATCCTGGAACAAAGTCCTTAGTCACCTGAAAAAAAAAAGAACAACAAGAAGATTAAAGTTGAGGTTGACTCATCTCACCAAATCTCCGAAGGCGTTGGTTCGGAGAATCCAGAAATAATCAATTTCGTTTGGTTAGAGTCGGTTTCAGCCACAGTAGGATAAATCGGTAGGTCGGATAATTCACCCAAAATTAAGAAGAAAAGTCACAAGAGGCGTAAATAAGGCAACGACCGAAGAGCTGAAATAAAAAGAAAAGTAGCTTGGGGACAAAGATAATACTTCGCCCTTCGGAATTTCGTCCTCCCCTTCCTACTGACCCTCCTCCACAAGAAGAGGTTCCACCTAATCCTCCTTCTTAAATATTCCCAACAGCCGAACAACCAGCTACCGAAGGAGAGGTTAACCTCAATGAATTTCGTAATATGTATTTTAGTGACCTAGATAAAGATGAATTTGAACGGACCTTTACTCAAACCACCATAGCCAATTCTATGACCTATAATGGTGAGTCATACGAGGTATCATGTGAGCGGGATACTTTGATTCATGCTCTTAGGATATATTAGGCCGATAGTTGATCTAGAGAGGCAAGTTAGAGATGAGGCTAAGGACATAAATTCTCTCACCACAGATAATCAGAACTTGAAGAATTCAATTTCTACCGAACAGTAGAAAGTGGAAACTTTACTTAAAGAGAAATAGGAACTAAGCTCTGAACTAACCCAGGCCAAGGCTGCCCATGAGGACACCAAGACCAAGTACTCTGGACTGTAAACTGCCACCTCCACCGAGATCAAATCGTTGAAGGAACAACAAGTTACCAATGCCAGCACTATCAATAATTTATTTGAAGAGAAATCTGGGTTAGAGAAGTTTCTCAAAGAGAAGGAAGATGAAAATGCTTCCTTAATAAGGAAACAAAACCAAGATATAGTTGCAGCAATTGAGAAGTATGTTGTCGGTGTGGTGGATTCTTTGGAGAAAAGGGATAAAGGCATTAAGTCGGATATTGTTCTGTTATTTCATGAGACCTTTCCAAAGAAAAACCCGGGGCCTTTATAAAAATATGTACCATATGAGGAGATACCTTTTCACGCAATGCCGGATGGAGATAAACATGGTTATTCTTTATCAAGTGAGAGTGACTCCGATAAAGGAACCGATAAAAGTTACAGCACTGACACCAAGGGTCCCACCAAAGATGTAGGTAAGGAAAATACTTAAGGGATTGAGCCCTATGGTTATTGTGTTTGATTTTCATATTTAAAACTAAATTCCTTGGATGGCCAATGCATTCTGTATTTTTAAAACTAAAGTCCTTGGATGGCCAAGGCGTTTTGTTTAATAGTATATTGGACTTTTTTCGACGAGTGTTTAATATAAAATTCCCTTCGTACATATCCATTCTTCTTATGCTTAATATTTACCCAGTATTTAATTCTTCCGATAATTTTAATCATTGTTTAATTCATCGGTTTTCTTGAAAAAAAAACAAAAGTGTTTAATAAATTTGAACACTTTAAAGATGTTTTATTTAAATGATGAAGGTGTTTAATAAATCCGATAGGTGTTTAATAGACCCGATGTTTAATAAATCTAATCACTTCAAAGATATTTCATTTGAATGATGGTGGGTGTTGAATAAATCCTATCACTTCAAAGATATTTCATTTGAATGATAGAAGGTGTTGAATAAATCCGATCACTTCGAAGATATTGCATTTGAATTATGGAAGGTGTTGCATAAATCTGATCACTTCAAAGATATTTCATTTGAATGATGGAAGGTGTTGAATAAATCCGATCATTTCGTTCTCAACATAATTCTTGAAAGAAGGCATAAATGTTTTACTGATTTAAAATCGGACACCTCACTAAAACCTCCCCGCACCACCAAGGTAGGAAAAACTATGCCCCCAAATATTTACATTGATGTATGAAAAAGTAAATATTTACAAGATATTTTTATTCTAAGTACAACATGAGATGTTCGATGTTCCAAGGGTGCTTCAGCAAGTTGCCTTCTTTATCCAAAACCTTATATGTTCCTTACTTAATTTTCTCGCTTATGATATATAGCCCTTCCCAGTTCGGAGCCAGCTTACCGAACTGTTTTTCCTTTGTGTAAGAAAACTTTTCTTAACACTTTATCACCTATTTGAATATATTTTATTTTTACTTTAGACGTATACATGCTTCTCATTAAACCCTGATAATGCACAACCCTTAAATGTGCGTTTACTCTTTTTTCTTCAATCAGATCCAACTGGTTTCTTACTGCCATTTCATTAGCTTGTTTGGTATAATTTTGTATTCTGAAATTTGGTTAGTGTTGCTTCTATTGCCGTGATTGCATCCATCCCTATAGACAAGGGAAAACAGAGACTCTTGGGTGGTCGTTCGTGGAGTAGTTCGGTAGGCCTACAATATTTATTGCAAATAATTTGGCCATTTTCTTGCAGCTCCTTCCCAATTCTTTTTTCAACCTTGTTAAAATAGTTCGATTAGCAACTTTAACCCGCCCATTAGCCTGAGAATGAAAAGGAGAAGAGCAACAATATTGAATTCCTCTAGAAGTGTAAAACGTCTCCATATCTTTATTGTCAAACGGTGGCCCATTGTCCGTAATAATTCGTTGGGGAGTTCCAAATTGGCAACATATATTGGATAGGATAAATTTTATGACTGCCTTTGAAGTGGTTCCAACTAGTGGTACAACTTCTATCCATTTAGAGAAGTAATCTATCACCACTATTATTGTTCGGAATCCTCCGGATGCCATGGGAAGAGGTCCAACCAAGTCCAAACCCCATATGGAAAATGGTATTGGTTCGGATATTGATTATATAGGAACTGTTGACATATGGGTTTCGTTTCTGTACCTTTTGCATGGATCAGACCTTCTGCCATATCTTTAGCATATGTCATTATTGTAGGCCAATAGTACCCTGTTAACAAAACCCTTCTGGTTAATGCCTTAAACCCACAATGTGCAGAGCCATCTCTATTGTGCAGTTCTGATTGAATATTTTAGGATTTTTCAAATCCTAAGAAACGCATGAGGGGTCTACTGAAAGATTTATTATAAAGAACTTCTCTTAATACCAGGAACTCATGAGCTTTATACTTAACCTTTTTAGCGAGGGCTTTATCCGGAGGTAAAACTCCATCAGAAATCAACTAAAAGATATCATACCTCCAATCTTTAGGTTGAACTACATATATGCTCGTACTTTCTTCATCGTTTTTACCATTTTCTTGGCTTGAGGCTATTGAGGGGAATTATCGCATCAGAATCCATGGGTATACTTCGGAATAGGCTATGGTAGCTAACGAATCTGCCATAGAATTCTCCGATCTATGGACATGTTTCTACTGGATATTTTAAAGCTTGCAGTTACTTCCCTTAGTATCAGGAAATATTTTATCAATTGTTCTTTTTTAGCTTCAGACTGTCCCTGAGCATGATGGACAAGTAGTTGGGAGTCACTTATTAGTCGGACTCTCTTTACCCTACATATCAGAGCTAACCTTAGACCGGCTATGGTTGTTTCACATTCTGACTCATTATTCGATGTCTTGAAACCAAAACATATAGCTTGATACATAGTATTTCCATAAGAGGAAGTTAAAAACATTCCAGCCCCACATCCCACGGTAGTAGACCCGCCATTTGTTCGGATTAAACATTCTTTCTTAGACTGGTTTTCTTGCCTTTGCTCATAATGTCTTTTAATATGAAACTCTAATAAGAAATCAGCCACAGCTTGAGACTTAATTGCAGTTCGAGGTGCAATATCAAAATCATAATCACCCATCTCAACTGACCACTTGGTCATTCTGCTTGATATATCAGCCTTTTGTAGAACATTCTTCAAAGGAAAATACATTTGGACAACAATTGAATGTGCTTGGAAGTAAAACCTCATTTATTTTGCTGCTATTACCAATGCCAAGGCTAACTTTTTTAACTTCAAATATTTTTTTCTGCTTCTAATAGACTCTTGCTAATGTAATACACCGGACAAGGGTAATTATCCACTTATTTTACTAACACAACACGTACTGTATACTCCGATATAGCTAAGTACATATAAATTTTTTTCTCTGAACAGGTTTAAACATTTTTTTCCGGACCGGATACCAAAAATACATTTTTCCAGGTTTAATTTCAAATTGATGGCTTCTAAGTTAGAAAAAAGTTTCTCGAAGATCGGATATGGGTTCATATTCCTCGAGGATTTTCACCATCATATCATCTATATATACTTCCATATTCCTGCCAATTTGACTAGCAAAGGCTTTATTTACCAACCTTTGATAAGTGGCCCCGACATTTTTCAACCCAAACGGCATCACTTTGTAGCAATAGAGACCTCTATTAGTGATGAATGTAGTCTGATCTTGATCGTTCAGATCCACTTGTAGCTGATTATATCCTGAGAAGGCATCCATAAAGAACAAAAGTTTGTTGCCCGATGTAGATACCACCAACTGATCTATCCGAGATACTAGAAACATATATTTAGGACATGCTTTGTTAAGATCAGTGAAGTCAATGGACATACGCCATTTTCCATTCTTTTTCTTGACTAAAACGAGATTCACCATCCATAAAGGATATTGGGATTCTTTGATATGACCCATCTTGGTAAACCGATCGACTTCTTGTACTTTTTACATCAGATTTTTCTTTAGAAAATATCCTTCTTCTCTGAACTACTCGTCCAACATCAGATCAGATTGATAACTTGTGACATATCACGTTGGCTGGAACTCCAGTTACATCATCGTTGCTCCATGCAAATACATGTAAATTGTTAGATAAAAAAGATAATAATTTTTCTTTCAAATCCGATTCTAACTTAGTTCCAATTTTGGCACTCTTACCTTTAGCAAAGGAATGAATCTCAACTTCCTCAATAGGTATTATAGCACTAAGAGCCTCCCTTGGATCATTTATCTCATTCTTATGAGTGGAAGACTCCAGTAGTTGATATTCCTTGTTAACTTTGGTTGCCTCCAGTATCTTTGAAGTAAGGGCACTAACATAACATTCTCTGGCCACCTTCTGGCTGTTTCGGGAAACACCAACCTGTCCCCCTACAACGTACTTTAGATATTGATAGACTGTGGATGCCACAACATGCATCCTAGAGAGCCAAAACCTTCCAAATATGTCGTTATACGATGTGGAACAATCAACTACCACAAATAACACCCTTACCAACTTTTTAAAAGACCCTTTACCCAATAATACTTCCTCTTCAAACTCACCAATAACCTCAGTCGAACGGCCAGTAAACCCCACAATAGTTATATTTGATCGATGAATGATTGAGGGATTTATCATTTGTCTGTAGGCAGTTAAAAACAATACGTCTGTCGAACTACTAGTGTCAATCATGATCCTTCAGACTTCATTTTCCCCAATTGATGCTCCTATTACCACAATATCTTCATGTGGGCCAGGAATATCTCTTAAGTTATCCTCATCAAAGATTATGAAATTAGTAGGGGTCTAGTAAAGGTGTGTAGACATATTCCCTTCTAATTGGGTAGTCAAACTGTTGACATACCTTTTTCTTGAACAACTTGAAGGTGTTGTTACAGTATCCCCCTCCCCCAAATATAGTCAAAGATTCAAAAAAAATGCATCAGATCGGAAACAATAGCAGACTTATCCACTATTACCCCCACTTGATTCTGGTCTGGATTAGGATCAAGATATTCATTATCGACATCAAATGTTTCAGTAATCATCATAATATCTTCCTGTCTGGAAGTCTCTAGAACAGCTGATGAAGGTGTTCGAGGCGCATTGGTACTTGTTATATTGCCCTTGCTTTTTAACGAAGGCACCAAATTTCCCTCTTTCGATGAGATTCTGCACTTACAGTAGCAATACAATCATTTGTGTCTTGACCCACATCATTATGGTACTTACAGTAGCGAGTACTTTGGGTTTCTTTAGGAGACTGTAATGGGGCTGGGGCTCTAAAATGAACCTCAATTTTTGTCTTATCATAAATTGTTGCTACACATTCTCCCAACTCTGCAAACCATTCAGGTTAAACCCATGGGCCCCTTTTACTTCTGCCTTGCTAGTTTTGGTTGGACTGATTTTGCTTGGCCGGTGGGATCCCTGTACGAACTCTTTTGGTTTATAACTGAACTGGGTTGTTGGTTGTGGAGCTGGCATGGCAGCAGCAACCGATCTGTTTAGACGAAGGACTCTGGAATTTTTAATTTCTTTAACCGTGATTTTTTTTCCAACTTGGTTTAATAGCCCCCTAAAAGTCATCATTTTTTTCCTGATCACTGAATCGGCTAAGTCTCCCGGATTATGACCTTGTCTCAAAGAGGCAATGGCCACTTGTTCAAAGTAGTCAGCCAACCCATTATTTTATTCACAGACCTACTTATGTATTATTTTAAGGACTCGTTCGGTTCCTGGGAACAATGAATAATTGTGTCCTCATTTCCTTTAACCTCTTTGATTCCAACGAATTGCCTTCGGAAAGCAACCCTGAACATATCAAAGTTCTTTATAGACCCTTGGGAAATGCTATTGTACCACTTGAGGGCGCTTCCTTTAAAGGTTTGTGGGAAAGCCCGGCAGAGCAGCTTGTCATCATCATCAAAGTTCATCATAAAATATTTAAATTGCTCAAGATGGTTGTCTGAGTCTTTACTCTTATAGTATGTTTCCATCTTAGAGCTATCAAACATTTTGGGAAGATGCCCGGACAAAATAATTAAAGACAAAGGCGATTGCCTTTTATTATGGCTACGACTAAACACTGAATCTTCATTAGGGGTGGTGAAAATGCCTGGTTCAGATTGACATTCAAATGGTCAATCAAAATATGGTCAATGAGCTGATCAGTCGAACCCTTGACTTTCTGCTTACACTTCTTAATTATTCATCTTCAACCATTTTTCCTCGAATTCTTTTTAGTCAATCTCAACTTCTTCTTTACCCGGCCTTCATCGCTGCTAGATAAGAGTAATTCTTTGAGGTCCGAATCATCAGAAGAATTATCTGAGGACTCTGATGTCTTACTTACAGGATGTTTAGACCGATGTGTTTTCGTAGAGCTAACTCGAGTCTTTGTAGACTACTAATTTTCAGCAGGCTCATAGGTAGGATGGAGTCCGGACGCATCAGACTTTTCCTTCATTCCTTTCTCAACTTTTTTTTGAGCCCTCAAAGCCTCAATTTCAGCCCTTAAATGGCCACGTTCCTCTTGCATGAACTTTCTTTCATATCTGGTTGACATGAGACACAATATTGTGCTCATTAATTTCTATCACCCCTTCCACCTCCGGAGGAGGAGGAACTTCCTGCACATTGGGATCCATCTGCTTTGATGACATCTAAACTACTATTTCTTTTGTTGGTTTTGAATCTAGAATTTAGGCATTGTCGCCTCCCACCGTGGTCGTCAATTTGGTGTGGATGATTTGTGCTCTGAGGGTGTTTTGGGTAGTTTGGAATAAGTTTTAGTAGAGTATAGTGAGATAAGATTTGTGTGTGCTTGTATTTAATATTTCTAGTCAAAAGTCCTCCCTCTTAAATGAAGTTGGTTGGGTATTTATACTAATTTTGTGACCCATGGGTCTTCCAGGTCGGACTACAGATTCGGGTCAAGTTTAAGGACCCATAAGCCCATGATCGGGAATGCTCAGCAGCCTCCTAAGTCACGATCCACTTGATCTTACTGTTCAGTGTGGTATGGTATTGAATATGTCCAAACTTCCCTTTGGATGATGCAGTAAGTCGGTATCAAAGAAATTTGACCTTATCACCAGTGAGTCGGAAAATTCTTGTTTTGACTCTGGCTCCTCAGATGATAGTAAAGAAGATGTTGCTTCCGCATAAAATTGGTGTGTATTACTTTATATGTTGAACTTTATCCTTTTGTGTAACCCCTGCTTATTAACCATCTTTTGGGACCCTTGGTCCGACTATTAGTTGAACGTTTTCTTAGTACAACGTTCTTTGCATTGTGAAGGTTCTAACTGAAGGAGTATTTTGGTTATGTCTCTTTTTCTGTAACTTAATAATTTTACTTCCTTACTCCAACCTTTTTCCTGTAAATATACTCTATACTTGTCTTTTCTAACAAACTCATACTTTCAACCAAGCTTTTTTATATAAATATTTTATATCTAAAAGATACTCATGTTCTTTTTCTAAAGTTTTTCATATGACTAAGTAAATTGTTGACTAACATTCGTTAGTTAGCCCTTCTAGCTAAACAATATAAGCATTATAGTATACCATATTGGATGAATGTTATTACTTAGCCTTTATCGGACAGCTTTTCTAGTTCAAAATAATGAACATTGCACTCCAAAAATCGTTGGATGGAATCTTTAGTTCAAAAAGATGAACATTGCACTCTAACAATCGTTGAATGGCCTCATTAGTTTAAAAAGATGAACATTATCATCCAATATTCATTGGAAAGCCTCTCTGTTTTGGAAAGATGAACATTGTCATCCAACAATCTGTTGAAGGCCTCTCTAGTTCAAAAATGATGAACATTATCATCCAACAATAGTTGGAAGGTCTCTCTAGTTCAAAAAAGATGAAAATTGCACAACTTTTTTAAGATGGAAAATAAATTTTATATATAAGTCGCCTATTATGGCACCTCATTAAAACCTTCATGCCGCCACCAGGGTAGGAAAGAGTATGCCACTGATACTTACATAAGTTCATAAAGAAAATATTTATAACTTTACATATTCACTCCAAATAAATCTTGAGGTGTTCAATATTTCATGGGTGAAGAAGATATTTTCCTTCCTTATCTTTGAGTTGATATGTCCCTAGCTTGACTTTCTTCGTTACGTGTATGGACCTTCCCAATTAGGGGCTAACTTACCAAGCCATTTTTCTTTCGTATGAAGGAACACATTCCTCAAAACGTTTTCTCCTGCTTTAAATTCTCGTCTCCTGACCTTTAAGGTATATTGACTTCTCATCAAAGTTTGATAGTGTAGAGAATTCAGTTGTTCCCTTCTTCTTTTTTCTTCCACCAAATCTAACTATGTGCGATTTTCTTTATCATTTATCTCCTCGGAGTATTCTCTAAGCCTATATAAGAAGAAGATCATCTCGAACGGAACCACTGCATCCATCCCATAAACCAACGCAAACAGTGATCCTTGTGTTACAGTCCGATGAGTAGTTCTGTAAGCCCATAAAACTTCTTATAGATAATCCGGCCATTTTCTAGCTTTACCTTCCAAGTTCTTTTTTAGACCATCCAAAACTGTCTGATTGGTGACCTCGACTTGGATATTCTCTTGGGGATGTAAAGGTGACGAGAAGCACAAAAAGCTTTCATTTCTTTGTTATCAAACTTTGGTCCGTTGTCCATTTTTATTTTTCTCGGAACCCCAAAACGACAACAGATGTTAAAAGCAATAAATCTGATCATGTCCTTAGATATTGTCCCCACCTAAGGTTCAGCTTCCACACATTTATAGAAATAATCAAATGCGGCAATTATCGTCTATCGTCCTCCATATGTCATCGGTAATGGTCTGACCAAGTCAATACCCCATCGCTCAAACGGTAGGGATTCCGATATTGACTCGATAGGCACACCTGGTGTATGGATTGTATTGGCAAATCTCTGGTAGGTTTCACATTTCTGAACTAATTCATTAGCATCCGAGGAGAGTGTAGGCCAATAGTACCCTTCAAGAAGAACTCTTCGTATCAACATTTTGTACCCGCAGTGCGCTGAGCCTTCCCCATTGTGTGACTCTGACTTCATCATTTGTGATTCATCCCTTCCTAAGCATCGAAGTATAGGTCGACTAAAAGATTTTTTATGCAGTATATCTTTGAGGACACCATATCCATATGCCTTAAACCATACTCTTTTAGCCATCACATTGTCAACTGGTAACACATCGTTCACCGAAAATTCTTTAATCTCACTCCTCTAAGCTTTTGCCCTACTTGTATAAATTTGAAAAGCTTCAACAGACCCTTCAACTGTTTTGGACCCCTCACTATAGAAGGATTTTCTTGCGTGATAATCCAAGGGTACTCCTTTGAATAAGAAGTTTTAGCCAAAGAATCAGCCACTGAATTTCCAGCCATGTGAACATGCTCGATCTTGATGCCTTCGAAAGCCAACGTTAAATCCTGTAAGTCCCCCAAAGACTTCACTAAATGATCTTTTTTTGCCTTAAATTGACTAGATGTATGGTTTATAAGGAGTTGTGAATCACTCACCAGCGTTACTTTTTTAGCTCCACAGATTTTAGCAAGTCTTAAACCTGCCAAGGCAGCTTCGTACTCAGTTTCATTGTTAGATGCTTTAAATCTGAAACGAATGGCTTGATACATTGTGATTCCTTCTGGAGAAACCAACTGCACCCCTGCTTCACATCCTGACGAGTTCGAACCCCCTTCTATTTGAATTTTCCACTCTACTCCAAAGTTTTCCTCATCCATCTCCCTATTTGTTTGCTCAGAATGAAATTTGACTAAAAAATCTACTATTGTTTGTGCTTTGATGGCGGTTATTGGCTCAAACTCGATATTAAATTCTCCCAGCTCAACCGACCACTTAGTCATTCTTCCTTACACATCGGGCCTTTGTAGCATATTTTTTTCAATGGAAAAGATGTTCTTACGATGATAGATTGGGCCTGCAAATAAGGTCTCATTTTTCGCGCAGTGGTGACTAATGCAAAGGCTAATTTTTCTAACTTCAGATACCACTTTTCAACATCTAGAAGACTTTTACTCACGTAATACAGTGGTTTCGGATAATTATCCTCTTCTCGGATCAAAACAGTACTTACAGCATAATTTGACATTACCAAGTATATGTACAGCTTCTCCCCCGGGTTTGGCTTTGTTAAGATTTCTGGCAAAGAAAGATATTGTTTGGTTTGATGAAAAGATTCTGAGCACTCTTGGGTCCAATCAAAATAATTTGCTCTTCTTAGCACTTGGAAGAATAAAACACACTTATTAGATAACCGTAATGTGAATCTGTTAATGCTGCCAATCTTCTTGTTAGAATTTGTACCTCTTTCAACGTTTTTGGTGGTGCCATAGTGTTCAGAGCCTTTAGTTGTACCTGATCCAATTCTATACCACGCTCACTGACTACTCACCCTAAGAAATTTCCGGATCTTACTCTGAATGTACATTTTTATGGATTCAACTTCAAATTTATCTTTGTCAAGTTAGCAAAAGGTTTTTCTAGGTCTTCCAAATGATTCTCATCCATTGTACTATTGACTAACATGTCATCGTTATACACCTCAGCGTTTCTCCCGATTTGAGTCTCAAAATATTTGTTTATTAAGCGCTGGTAAGTTGCTCCAAAATTCATTAACCCAAACGACATTACAGTATAACAATGTAAACCTCTATCGGTGATGAAAGTAGTACTCTCCTGATCTTCTGGGTCCATTCAGATCTGATTATACCCAGCATAAGCATCTATGAAAAAGAGTAATCGATTTCTGAAGGTCAAATCAACTAACTAATCCATTCTAGGTACAAGAAAAGGATCTTTGGGGCAAGCTCTCTTTAGATAAGTGAAATCCACACAAATTCGTTATTTGTCATTCTTCTTCTTTACTAGGAACGGATTAGCAGTCCATAAAGGATATTATGACTCGCGTATGTCTCCCACTTTAGTCAAATGATCAACCTCTTCTATAATAGCCTCAGATTTGTCTTGAGAAAAATATCATCTCTTTGGATTATTGGACGAACATTACTTCGCACTGCTAGCCTATGACAAATAACATCCACTGGGACCCTTGTGATATCCTCTGTACACCATGCAAAAAAATGTAATTTTGTTTGACTAAACTTTCTTTTACCTCCATAGATAGCTGTTGTTTGGCACCATGAACCCGAGGGGCTTCCCTCAGATTATCTACGGGACCGGATCCTGAAGGAACTCACACTGACTGCTATTCTTTCTTTGATTCAACCATCTTAATTTGTTTAGGGGCCAAAGCTGCTCGATAACATTCTCTTGCCATCTTTTGACTTCTTCAAACTGTTCCCACATTTTTTCCCACAACATATTTTAAACATTGATAAATGGCTGACGGCACGACGTGCATTTTAGACAACCTAGACCTTCCGAAGATAACATTATAAGATGTAGGGGCATCTACCACAACAAACAAAACTATAACTACCTTCTTGAACGGTCCCCGACCCAGCTCGACTCTTCCCTTGAATTCTCTGACTACCTCAGTTGTAGCCCCGAGAAATCCGACTATCATTTGATCCGATCATAGAATCGTTGATGGGTTTTTTTATCTCGCTATAAGTACTCATAAATATAATGTTGGTCGAACTGCTACTATCAATCAAAAAAATTCATATCTAGTTCCCAACTATCTCTACCACGAAAATTACCGCATCCTTATGTGGACCAGCTATATCGCTTATATCATCATCTTCAAAATAGAGTATTGGAAACAGACTTCTTTACGAATGTGGTGAAGTGCCTGCTTCCAATTGTGTTGCTAGACTAACAATATGTCTGTTACGATGATAATTTGATATTCCTGCAACAATATATCCTCCAAAAATTGTTAGTGATTCAAAGAAAGCACACAATTTACCAACCTTTCCTCTCACTATCGACTCTTCCACTATATTTATGTTGTTTCTGCCTGGTTTGGGATCTAAGTACTTGGTGGAGATGTCGAACGCATCAATAGATTCTTCATCAATTATTTCTGATATTATTAAAGAATCTTATTGCTTTGGAATAGCTTTTTTTTTGGAGCAGCTGAAGAATTATTCTTCACAAATGCAGTCAACTTCCCATTTTTTATCAAGTATTTTATCTTTTTTTTCAACGCCACACAGTCCTTTGTATTGTGCCCGATATCCTCGTGATACTAACAATATTTATTTTTTATGTTTTCCCTTGAAGTCCGAATCGTAAACGGTTTACGGAAATGGACATACGGTCGTGATTTCTCGAAGATAGTAGTTACACACTCAGTTAATTCGGACAAATGAGCGGGTCAGTTCTACTTGTTTGACATGGGTTGGACATATTGATGAATGTTGACCATTAGTGTATATTCTTTCACTCTTGGAGGTTCCTGACTTATAACTTGAAAAGATGCTCGAGGTCGGATCACACTCGCTGGTTGTGACACCTGTTGTTAGACATTTGTTTGTGGTACATTGTTTCTTATCATTATTAGATCTTGGTAAAATTGATTCGGATTGAATTATGACATGGAATCTAATTCTGATGCCCTAGTATTTTGTACCACAATTAGCTTTTCTATCTAATCTGGTAACACTTCAAACGTCATAGTCTATGTTTCTGCAGCGTTATCCTTCATTACCCCAGGGAGTAGACCCATTCGGAAGGCAACGAGAGCCTCTTTTTCCTCACAGAAGTTCATGTCTGTTTTGAGTTGGATGAAGACTTTGTATATTATTTGAGACTTTACTCAACCTTTTTCCTGCAATAGATTATAGTATCCTTATTCGCACATAATTTTTTGCTTCCCTCAAAATGCTGGCGAAACATACTCCATAACATGTCAAAGTTCTTGATACACCCTTGAGGTAAACGATTATACAATTTTAATGTAACATTCTTGAAATTTTGAGAGAAATCCCTACACAGAAGTTTATCATCATCGTCATAATTAATCATGAAATTCTTGAATTGTTCGATGTGGCTATCCGGATCTTGTGTTCCGTCGAACTTTTCCAGCTTAGAGATATCAAACCACTTTAGAAGATGACCAGACATAATTTTTTTGGAGAGTTTGGATGATATCCAATTATGTCACATTTTATACGCACTTCCCCCATACCTTTTTCACTGCTGCATACAAACCTTCCTCGGACGGGAACATAAATTAATTATTCACACAGTACTAATGTTTATGGCTACCAGACTGAATTTTCCTACGAGGAGTTATATATTCTTGTCGAGTTACATTCACCACTTTATCGGGCTCTTTGGAATACAACTTTTTCTTTCAATGATCATGCTTTCATTTCCTTGAGCCCTTTTTTCTTCGATGATGAGCACCTTTGTGTCCCGTAAAATTTATTTCCTGTAATTTGTTTTATGTCTAGTATCCGTTTTTTTATGACAAAGATTCATTTGAGCTCAAAGCTGAATATTCACTAGATTCTGTTGATTCATAGCGTTATCCAGGTCTTACTCGTCTTTTAGAAAAATGATGACTTTTTCTCTGATGCTTCTCCTTGGACTGAGAAACATTTTGCACTGGGTCTGCTGCTATTATCTGTTCTCGTCGGACTTCAGACTTAATTCTCCGCGAACTGATTATTTCTTCCTTTTCAGCATTCGGCCTCTCAATATCTTCCAGTAATTCTTTCCATCGAGCTACCAATATAGATTCTTCGAGTAGCTTTTCAGCATATCGATCATTATTGTTTCCTTCATTTGTTACTTGTTCCTCGACCATGAGATCTCCAGATGAATCTCTGATCGCATGGTTTTTTGGATCATCCTCTAGCTCTCCACAAACTTCAGTCTCCATTGCTCTTATGTTGTTTTAAGATTTATATTATGGTTTGAGAACGACGACTCTGGGTACCAATTTCGTTCCCACAGACGGCGTCACTAATGAATTCAGATATTTTTTAGTTATTAATCCTGCCAAAACTATGTTCGTATGAGAGTGTTTGGCCAAAAAATGTTTGTATAAGATATTTTTAGAAAGAGAAAATTAATTAGTAAAGATAGAAAGAGACAAAAGGAATAAATGTAGCAATCATTTACTAATCATTAGCTTATTTCCCCAAAAAGGGAATGTCCTTTATATGGTACATGAGGTAAGTTATGAAATTACACATTTACCACTAATAAGTGGATCTTTCACCCCACTCCTTTACTATTCATAAACAAGTTCACTAGTTATTATATTTGATCTCTTCAATACTTATGTTTGCCTTAGTTTAATCTTTGGTAATTAATTACATCAATTTAAACCTTGTATTTATTATATGAAAGCTTATTTATCAACATATTTTATTTCCCTTATCAAGTATCATCCCAAGGTATGTGTTCATACTTGTAAGTTGTGCAGGTTGAGTTTATATTCTTAATAGTTCTTTTAAAACATTGCATATGAAGTTGCAAGAGTAAAAAAGTTATATATTTGAGCATGAAGTTTAGTTGTTGCGAGAAGCTAGTGCTTTACTTTGATATCCTTAAGAAGGATTAGGACATACGGCTAATAAAAGATAATATCAAGTAAGAACATTTGAAAATGTAAACTTATGTGTATATTATCGTCATGTATTCATTATAACTAATAAAAGTTCAATCCTTAGTGATGCATTGATATTCGAATATTTTATATATGTAATATACTAATTGAAACCTAATAGTCACGATATTTTATTTCTGCATAGAATTGTTGTTTGTTGTGATTTTATTTTAGATAAACATAAATTGCACTAAAATGGAAGAGAAATGTTATATTTTTAGTGTGATGGGATTGACCAGTCGACCAATGTCTTCATGATAATTCATCGAACAAGTCGAAAAGTGAATTGTGCACGTTTTTTGAGTATATTGTGAAGCGAAGTTAAGTGGCGGTAGTCCCTTGTGGGGTCTAATGGGTAGAGCCCATGGCTTGGGTTAAGCTCATTTAAATTTTATTTTGAACGGTGGTTCATAAACTCATTTAAATTTCAATTTTTGAAAATATCTATTTTATCAAATTTAAAATTGCTCCCACATTTTGGACAATTGGAAATTGTTTTTACAGGTTTGATTTTGATATTGGTAGATATATGCAAAGTATTTTGTTCCTATAAAATACACGAAAAATAAAATAATATTCTCTTCTTGAACATTCTGATTTTATCTGATTGAGTTTTTTAGTGAACCATCAAAATATTTTAATATGAAATTATCTAAACAAGACTTTATAATTTATTTATTTTTATAAAAAGAATTGCTACAGTTACTACTAGGTACTTGCAGTTAACTTCATCTAAATCAACTGATGAACTGTAAATTATCACATCACATGCAAGAAAAAATGATGCTATGATGATGAATATGTATTAGGTTTTAAAACAAAATGAACACAAATGTAATTATTATTCACCATACACAATGTTTGATGTCATTATTTTTAATATAAGTAAATTATGAAGTAATATTCTTTATTGAATAAATTAAAAAGCTACAATGATGAATATGTGCGCAAAGGGGTAACCGATTTGGTGGAGTAAGGCATGCTTGTGACCAAAAGTCATGAGTTCGAGTTCCTCTACAAACGCTTTCTTCGTTGAGCCTGTCACCTTGTGTGATTTACCTTCTGGTGTTGGTTTACAGGCTATTGCGTCAAACTGAGGGTTTACCATGCGCGCACTCGTTGAGTAACGGTTGCGGGTTCCCTCCGAAAAAAATTAATGAATATGTTTTATTGTTTAATATGTATTCTGATTTTGAACAGTATATCGTTCCTGGACTATCACATTTGGTGACAAATAGTCTATTGACTTTCAAATATCCGCTGGTAGTCCCTGGACAATCAGCTTTAGATAACTGTTAGTCCACCAGATTATTTGGTTCATGTGAACCTGCCACCTGTCACCATAGTCACCGAAATTGTGTATCAGCACTAGCCCCTTAACTTTAGGTCAAAGCCAAAATGTAGTCTATAACCCATGACTTAAAGTTAAGGGACCAACGGTGATACAAAATTTTGGTGACTATGGTGGCAGGTTCACATAAATCAAAGGATTTGGTGGACTAACTTTATCCAAAGCTGATAGTCGAGGACTACCAGCGGACTATCTGTCATCAAATGTGATAGTCCATGGACGATATATTGTTCAAAGCTTATGTATTCAATATTCATCGTTGTATTTTTAATGTGATGATTTGTTTTAATCTTGCTAGATTATATTTTTATATTATACAATGCAAAACTATAATCAAGGCAATAAAATAATTGTAGACTCGTGCATGCTTTGTGTAAACCATGCCATGAAATTATGAAATTTTGCACAAAGTGCACCAATTTAGGTATATGTTTTGGTTTTTTTTTTCAAACAGAACGGAAAAAAAAATTATGAACATAGTCAATATTCGTATAATTTGTGTGATATATTGGCTTTGTTTGACCAAAAAGTACATAACATATACCTAGTCTTATGTGCTTTGTGTGAACCATACCATGTAATTTCATATAAAACGTGCAAAATTGGATTTGTGTTTTAACATTATCTTTTAGGATTCATACAACATGTGCAAAATTTGATTATATATTTTCATATTTCATACAAAATATTAGTATGCCAAAAAATATAGACATAACATAGGTCAAAATTCACATGTTTTGAATGAATCACGATATGCAATTTCACTAAAAGCATGTGAATTTAGGCATATATATATATATATATAAATATTGGAGCATAGTTTGTAAATTACAAATATAGAAATTTGGTTTAACCATTATGTGCTTCATGTTTGGCCATAGGCGGAATTGGGTGGGTGAAGTAGATGTTTTCGTACCGCTAAAAAATCAAATTCACCTTTGTCTGAGTGGTAAAATTAAAATAGGAATCCACCACCGGAGTGGAGGCCATAGGTTCGATAATTTTTTTTTTTATCTTATATATTTTCGTTTTATACCCTATATTTTCTCTTCTTTTTCTATTCTTATCTATATATTTTCGTTTTTATTCTTATCTATATATTTTCTTTTTAAACCTATCCTATATTTTCTCATTTTTTTTCTCATTTTTCTTTTATTCTTATCCTATATATTTTCTTTTTAAACCTACCCTATATTTTCTCATTTTTTTTATTCTTATCCTATATATTTTCTTTTACCTGTTTATTCTTATCCTATATATTATATTTTCTTTTTAAAGATCTGATCCTACCCGTTTATTCTTATTCTATATATTATCAATTTTTTTTAAAGATTCTATCCTATACCTATTTCCTATATTTTCTCATTTTTATATCCGTTTATTCTTATCCTATATATTATTAATATATTTTCTTTTTAAAGATCTTATCCTACCCGTTTATTCTTATCCTATATATTATATTTTCTTTTTAAAGATCTTATCCTACCGGTTTATTCTTATTCTATATATTATCAATTTTTTTTAAAGATTTTATCATATACCTAATATATCCTATATATTAGTTTAATATAGATAATATTTTTTAAATATATATAATATCAATTTATACTTATATATATATATATATATTAAACTCTAACTACAAAATACAGTATTTTCTTTCTAGTTTCTACTATAATTTTAAAAAACTCTAACTATAGGCTGCAAATTGTTTTCTTGCTTTCTTGTGATTTTCAGCTTCAAACACTAAGGTATTTATGTAACATATATTATGTCGTGACACCGACAATTCAATATTTGAAATTTGAATATAAACCATTTGTTACTATAATTTATTTTGATATATATACTTCTTCAATAATAAAGTCCAGGACACCACGGTGTTCCGATCCTGGCTACACCACTGTGTTTGGCCCGAATAAATTAAAAAATTATAGTTAACAATATGTATACTTATATTACATACACTTGAAATAACGTAAAATATGGAACTTAACATAAAACAAATTACATCATATGTTTAGTACAAATTTTATAGTTTTAACCTCAAAATATAGTTAGAATACAGCGTATGAATTCAAAGTAGCAAAATATATTTAAAATAATATGAGACTATGTTTATTTTTATGAGACGAATCAAAAAAATGGTGTGAAAGATATGTTTCGAGAAACGTTTTTAGACTACGAAAATAAATTGTTAAGTAGTTTTTATACTATTAAAAATGTATTAACCTTAATTACATTTAAATTTTTAATAATATTAGTTTATTACTGTTAAATAATTTATATCTAACAACAACAAAATTGTTAAACGTGTATTTTAACAGTAATAAAACTACTAAACATTGTATTTTAACAACAAGAAAATTATTAAACAATTTATTTCAACACTTATAAATTTTATAATTGTTGAATAATTTATTTACAGTTTTAAAATAATTTTAGCACTAATAAATTTATAAGGACTAAATTATTTTATACTCTAACGAAAAAGTATCAAAATAATATTATATAAGAAAATCTACAATATGAAATAAGGAATCTCCAAGAACTGATCCTTTGAGTTCTTCGTCGGAGCAGGTGATCGCCGGCTGGGCGCTCCTTGCTGCTATTTTGGTGCTGCTCGTTCCTCTTCTGTATTATTCTGCCTAGGTTTTATTTCGGTTGCCTCCTGGAAATATTTGATCTAGAGCCTCTGTTTCAAGTTTGCAGAGCCTCTATTTTGGATTATATGTTCTCACCATCAACCGGATAAAAAAAGTCATGTTATGAAATGAAAAATTCACAGCTCTTCAAAACTACAACGAAATCAATACCCAAAAACAATCTAAGAAATCGTTCGCTGAAATCTTGAAACCTAATGCTCTGTTTTCTGAAACAACCCCTGAGTTCATTAAAGAAACAGAGGAGCAAATAACGATCCAATACTCGAAAGAATGAAAGATCTTCTTCTCCAGCAATCTCGAACTACTCTAATCGGGAAGTTCAGCAATGGTTTACCGAAAAGATCTTCTATGAGCATCTTCCTTGATTCATTCAAATTTAAAGGCTTCTACAACTTCATTACGCTGGAATCCAGACACATCCTGATGGAATTTTTCTTGAAAGAGGACATCAGCAACATTTGGTCTAAAAACGTGTGGAAGGTTGATGGCAAAATGATGAGAATTCTCTGATGGTGCCCTGACTTTAACAAAAACTTTGAAAATCCTATATTTTTTCTCTGGGTTCGGTTCGAAATATTACCATAATTTATGTATAACACCTTTGTTATTAATAATCTGGCGTCCTCCCTTGGTATAACTTACAGAACGATCGTCCCTGATACCAACAGATCCAGTAGCAATGCATGCTACGCTCAAGTGGAAATTGATGTTTCGAAAAGGTTAAAACAAAGAATGTGGGTAGGCTTTGGGGATAACGACGGATACTGGATTGGCATAAGTTACAAAAACACTCCAAGCTATTGCAAATGTTGTTTTCATTTAGGCCACAAAAGCGATTAATGCAAAAGGATGGATTCAACGGTTAAAGAAGATAAAGAATATAGATAATTGGTTAAACAATGTGATGTTGCTACTAATCAAACTGATCAGATTAAAGAAACATTAACCAATGTTCGTACATCCAAGATAAAATAATATCAAACATTCAGTAAGGTATACATAAGAAAGATAAAATCCATAATTACAGCAAATGATCAAGTTACAGATTCTCATACTAGAAGTTCTACAGACAAAGACAATGTTAATCTTGGTCCTGAAGAAGGGGGTAACTCTTCTAAAGATGATCCTAGAGACTGGATCAAGACTATGCGCAAAGTAGTCTTCAGAATCAGCATGAAGAAATCTATTTGTCTCTACACCATGATAACATTGGTAGTAGCAATGTTACTCCACGAAACAACTCTCCTGGTCAAGACTTCAATGCCATCATCAGCAACAAACTTAAATCTACAAGTAAACGTAAAAATATCAACAGACTGACTATCAACGCTCTGTTAAAAAGAGAGAGAATACAACACAAGTCTTTATCAAAAAATGATAAAGATAGCTAGTTGGAATGCTCGTGGCATCAACAACAAACCAACCTTGTTAAGGCTAATCTTTATGATTAAACTGAAAAGATTAAGATTATAGCCATTCAAGAACCTATGGCTAAGCTTGAGAAGATTGACAGCATTGCTATGATGATTGGTTTGCCAAATTATGCTACATACTGCTCTGATAAAGTTTGGGTTTTTTGGAGTGATTGTGTTAATATCAATGTAAAATTTGACCATGAGTAGTTTCTGCATATGGAGGTTATCTATCCTAACATGATTTTTAAATTTACATTTGTTTATGCTAAGAACCAAAGGTCCATTAGAGTAGATCTCTTGAATCGATTGCAAACAATTTCTTGTGAAGATCTCCATTGGATTGTTGCTGGTGATTTCAACGTTATCACTAGTTTAGAAGACCAGCTTGGTTGTTCTACCTTTGATGAAACTAGCTATGATAACTTCAATAAATCCATCAGGCTCTGTAACTTAAAAGATGCAGGCTATGTGGGCTCAAGATATACCTGGAACAATAACTATCGTTGGAAAATATTATACATAGCTCTAATCAACAATAACATGATCTCTACTTTCAACAGTCTCCAGGTTTTTCACATGGTCAGAACTTGTTTCGACCATGCCCCTCTTCTCATCTCTTTCTCTTAAAATTCCAATATTCTTCCCAACTATAACAAATGTAGTTTTAAATTCTTGAATTCTTGGGCTAATGATAATAATTTTCTAAGCATGGTTAAGCAGAATTGGAGCCTAAGTTGTAAGGGTGATCATAATAACATTTTCTGGTTTAAGCTAAAGAGACTTAAAAAGTGCCTAAGGGACTGGAACTACAGGACATTTGGTAACATATTCAATAAGGTTCAAGCTGCTTCCGAGACTGTTAACAACATGGAGATTATTATTCAAACAGAGAACAACAACTCTTCTAAAGCCAACCTTTCTAAAGCTAACAGTGTTTACATTCAGGCTCTTAGAAATAAAGAGAGCTATTGGAGACAAAAATACTATAATACATGGTTAAAAGAAAGTGATGGAAACACCAAGTTGTTTCATAACTATGTCTCTAAGAAAAGAAGGAAAATGTTATTAAGGGAATAAAAGATGGTCGTGTTTGGATTCGGAACCCTGAAGATATAGCTAAGTCTGCTGAATGTTTTTTTAAGAATGCTCTTTCTATTGATTCTTATATGAGCTATGATGATCTTAATCTTAAAATGCAGGATCCCATTTTTACAAACATCCCTAAGATAGTTACTGACAATGATAATCACACTATTCTCAAGCCAATTACAAAAGAAGAGGTTTGGAGCATTACTTGCTGAATAAAGAATGACAGTGCAGCAGGCACTGATGGGTTTAACACTTTTTCCTTAAAACTTGTTGGGAAATTATTCATTTGGATCTCTGTAATGTTCTCAATTCCTACCTTAAGGGAAGTAATATTCCTAAATGGGTGTTTGCCACTGGGATTTTCCTTATCCCGAAAGGCTTTAACCCTACTAGTTGGAGCAGCTTCAGACGTATAAGTCTTTGTTCTATATTTTATAGATTACTGTCTAACTTAGTGAACAACATACTCTCTAATATTCTCCCTAACATTGTTTCAAACACTCAGGGGGCCTTTGTGAAACATAGATTTATTCATGAAAACATTCTAATTGCTAAGGAATTAATTCACAACATAAATAGAAAGCCTAATAAAGGGAATATAATGATCCAACTGGACATGTCTAAAGCATTTGACAGAATGTCTCATGCTTTTATTCTCAAAGTTCTGGAATGTTTTGGGTTCTCTAATGATTTCATCTGTCTTATTAAGAGAAGGATTACTAATGTTATGGTTTCTATTCTTATTAATGGCTCTAGTATAGGTTACTTCCATCAGAAGAAAGGTCTAAGGCAGGGAGATTCATTGTCTCCCAGCCTTTTTATTCTTGTTGAGGAAGTATTTATAAGAGGTCTTTTCAGTATGTTCAACTCTAACAGCAGTTTAAAATTTCATGTGAAAGCAAATTTCCCAAGTTCCAAGCTTGGCCTTTGCAGATGACATCCTCATTTTCACAAAAAGCCTCCCATCCTCCATTGATAAGTTGAGCTATCTGTTAGAGAAATATGAGTCAGTGTCTTGGCAAGCAATTAATAAAGAAAAAACCAAAATCATTACTTCAACCAAAGCTGCTCAAACCAGAAGTATCAGACTGAAAATGCTTACTGGTTTCAATGTTGATTCTCCTCCCTTCACTTATCTGGGCATAACCATCCGTGGCAACAATAAAGGGAAGAATTTTATTCCTTTACTTGAGAAAATTTAGAATAAAATTAATGAATGGGATATGAGACAGCTATCTTTTGGAGGCACACTATCCCTTATCAATTAAATCTTACTCCCTATTATCTTCTATTGGATGCACAATAGCTTGCTTCCTAACTCTATTATTAAAAAGATAGAGTTATGTTTCAATAATTTTCTCTGGAGGTCTAATTATAATGATAAATCTATTCACTAGACTTCCTGGGACAAGTTGTGTAAACTTTATGATGAAGGTGGATTGAATATCAAAAAGTTGGCTGATATTCAACACATCTTCTCCCCAAAAATATGGTTTTTATTTAGGAAGTAGAATTGCCTTTGGGAAGAGTTAATGCATAGTACTTACTTTCCTACCATTCATCCCTTAAAAGCTACCTACAAAATTACTGATTCTATCGTGTGGAAGAGACTCCATAACATTAAAAAATTTGCTGACAAAAATCTAAAATGGATCCTAGGCAATGGATTTATAGATTTTTGGTTTGATGAGTGGCATAATCTGCCTCCTCTCTTAAATGATGCTAGCCCTGATAGGTGGTTTCTATCAACTAAAGTTAAGTCTTTCTCGAAAGACAAAAGCTTGGACAACTCTACTCTTCTGTCTTTTCTTTCTCAAGACAGAGTGAATCATATTAACTATTTCAAGATCATCCCTAACCAGGATAACAAGTTGGTCTGGAAGTTTTCTAATGATTATAGCTTCAATACTAACCTAACTTATGATAATATCAGATCTAAGAACAACAAATCAAGCTTTTTCAGAAAAATCTGGAATCATCTCATTCCTAAAAAAATTATTTCCTATGTTGGAAACTAGTTAATAACTACATTCTTATTGACAATATTCTCTTAAAAAGACATATGATCATTGTTTCCAAATGCCAGTTCTGTTGCAGTTGTGAAGAGAAAAATCATCTCTTCGTCAACTGCAACTTTGTCTGGAATATTTGGAACTATTTTGGCTGTCTTTTCAGAATTAACTTGAAGCATTTCATGTATCTTAATCACATCCTCCGCACTTGGTTCTGGTACTCTAAGAACAAGTTTCATGTTACACAGGTTATCCTCAAATCATTTGTTGGACAATCTGGTATAACAGTAATTGTTCGAAGTTCAATGACACTCATGACACTGTCAAGAGTGCCATTGATAGAGTTATTAGAATTATTACGGGGATGGATATGAATAATACTCTATCTGCTAAGCACTGGTATAATGTCACTAACGCAGGAGAAACTATGGGATGCGGAACTATAAACAACAGAAAGAAGAAACCTAGTTACCTGAAGTGGATGGCTCTTAACCTTGACAGACTCAAGCTTAATGTTGATGGCGCGTGTAGCTCGACCGGAGAATCCAGTGGTGGTATTCTGATAAAAATGACAGTGGCGACATTGTGATTGGTCATGGATGTTTGTTTGGGAAATTGAACCCATTTTTATCTGAATGCAAATCCCTAATTGAAGACTTAATCCTTTGTAAGCGCAACAACTAGGAGGATATTGATGTAGAATCAGACTGCATGACTCTAATCAACATCCTGGCCTTTGGAATTGCTGCTCCCTTTCTTGATTCAACCATCATCGTTTGTAGAAGCCTCATTCACCCTCATATGACTCTTCGTCACATCTCCAGAACCCAGAATCAGGCTTCTGTCTGGGTCGTGAAGTGAGTTCTTACATGCAGACAAAATCAAAGCTCCAAAGACTATAGTGCCACAAATTCCCTTCTGGTTGTCACAACCTTGGAAAGCCTTGGAGTCGGGTACATCGATCCTGGTTAAATGCCCGGATTGTTGAGTTCTTTCGTATCCTTTGGTATGAGGAATTCCTAGCTTCTTGGAAGTATTGTTTGTTAGTTCGTCGAAAGATGACCTCTGGTCTTCTGTTTTTTAGTTTAGGGTTATTTGTTTTTAGCCCTTTCTTTCCTAAATTTTTTACAATTTTAGATAAACTCTTTTGTACCTCTCAATTTGGTCTGAATTAATAAAATCCTTTATTTACCAAAAAAAAATTATATAAAATTTCAAATTTAGGCAAAAGAAATGAAACTCTCGAACCGAACATTTAACACGAAATTATCAATTATCTCCCACACTTAATTATATATGTTTATGAGAAAATAACAGAAATAATATCAGTAATTCAGATCATCTATATTTTTAAAAACTATTATATATCATAATTCAAGTATATATTAGTTTACATATAATATTATATTAGTCCACTCTTAATCAACCTAATATCAGTAGTTAATAGTTTTAACTTGAATATGAATAAAGTTTAACATGCTATATGTAATCATTTACTTACTTTATAGGTGTATTCACTAACATATTAGAACTTGTAAGAGTCTAATTTAAGGTAGATTATAACAACAAGACTGCTGATGACATTGCATTCTAGTTCTTACAACCTAAACAGCTCTAGTAGACAGTTGCTACTCGGTGTTACAACGGATAGGATATCCATCTAAGTGTCTTCACACTCTAGGCACGAAGTTAGTGGCATACGCCAATGTGTTGTTCACCGCTGGA
Organism: Limnanthes douglasii subsp. nivea; assembly: GCA_036936605.1. Lineage (NCBI taxonomy): Eukaryota > Viridiplantae > Streptophyta > Magnoliopsida > Brassicales > Limnanthaceae > Limnanthes > Limnanthes douglasii. The sequence goes on from JAUPFV010000004.1 coordinate 218,352,067, forward strand.
TCAACGGTTCTCGATAGGACCTTTTCTAGTAACAATAGTCTGGACAAAAAATCTAGACAAGGAACACATTACAAGATGTCCGTTCTTGACGTCTTTCACCTTCGACTCTGGAAACGAATCAAGATCTACTGGTAATCTAAGAGGGTCAAATGAACCGTCTGGGTAGAGTGGGTCAAGCCCTTCACCAAGCGGGCCACCACCAATAAAGTACCCTTCAACAAATCTCATGAACACAACCCTCGACAACTCAAATATCTAAAATCTTCCGTGCATGAACAAGATTAGGGTTCCCAATGTAATTCAGGCCACCATCTGAGAAGATTTGGGATCCAGCTTTGAACTAAACAGTCTCACCGAACTTGCTACCATTCTTTGATAGGAGTTCATGGAAGATACAATTGATAACCTCGACCTCACGGTCGTTGGCAAACGTCTCGGGCTTATCGGTCAGCTGATAACCCAACGATGTCTCATCTATAGTCTATAGGGAATTCACATGTCAAGTATAATAAAGTTTGCTATGAGAAAGTACCTAAGTACTTAGGTCTATCTTCAGCATACCTACGTTGTCAAGTAATTATGATTAAATATGTTCAGAATTTAGTTTTGTTTGGGTAGTAAGAGAACTAATAAATAGCTAGATTCATATTAACATATTTCAAAACTATCTATCTTTCGAAATTAACCATTATGCCCTATTACTTACACTCCAAATCAACTCTTTAGATGTCAACTTTATTTTTTACATTTAGTGTTGTTCAAACGCTAAATACTTATTTTAGACAATTTTGATCTTGATATTAAGTTCATTTAGCAAGTATATCGAGCTCATGCTTAAAAATTTATTGCATAGCAGACCGTAAATATATCAAATTATTTGTACAATAACATTTCTTAGGTTGGTTCAGGCAAAAATCATCCATCAAACCACTCTAAAGTTAATATTAAAATATTCTATCTCGTATGAAAAGTATAGAAAAATTCACATTTTAAAGTCTCCAGAATATATGAAATTTTCACGTATGAATTTGCACGAAAAAAAAAGTCAATTTAAAAGCAAACTATTGAACAATGCTTTATCGAGCAAAAGAAAGATAATTTCTCTTGAGTTTTCCTAAAGCCAAAAGCAGCTTTAAGTCTACATATTTCAATCAACCCACAAGAAACAACTAATAACTCTCAAGTATAAACACCTTTCCTTATACCGGGATGTCATCGTGTTCCATGGAACCAAATCTCTCACAAAAAAATTCATCAAGCAATTCTCTAGCGTCTCTTAAAATGTCGCATTAACTACTCGTAACATCTGTGGTACACTTATCACAGATAAGAGAGTTATCAGTTGTATACGTAACAATTAGGGAAAAATATTATCATCAGGAAATTCAACGATTTTATGTTTTGTTTGGTAAAATAAAAAAAATGTATAAATTTTGGAAAGAAAAAAATAAAATTGAAGTAAGATTTTTTTGGATTTGGATCTCATCCACTAACGGAGAATGATAATATTAGATATAAGACTATTTTAAAGACTTACCATATTAAGTCACTTGTTGTTAAACAAGCATTATGGTTCATCCATGTCCAAAATTGATCATCTATGTTTACAAAAATTGCATAGATGATCACTTAACAAAATTAACCTGATTGTAACACGTAGCATCCAAAATTATTATATTTTATTGCAAATACGATTACTTAACAATTCACATACAAAATGTTTCTAACTTAATCTTTTGACAATTTATTTTAATTTTTAATTTTTCTACCATTTATTTTACCAATTTACCATTTACCATTTACTTTCCACCAAATTATCAAATTGATTAACAAAACCAGGTCAGCCAATTTAATTTAAAATAACACGACCTGGGTCACACCCAAAATTTTCCTCCTAATTAAAATTCTAAGTTACATTTTTCCTCCCGATTTCTAAAGACAAACACTAAATCACCCACAAAGAAACTTAATCACCATAAATTATTTTTGAACCACACTATCTCATTGTCTCCTTCACACGTTAATCATAAATCACCCTAATTTTCATTTTCTCTTTCTACTTTCCCCAAATTTTAGGTTTAATTCAAAACCCTAATTATCAATTTCCCAAAATGATTTGTTATTCAAGGTCGCAAGCTTCTTATGAAGGTAATGAATTTATTTAAGTTTTTTAATTTGGATTCCCGGATGGGTCCTAAGTCTCTGGTTCTTCGTGGTTTTTTATGTTTTTTACTCTGGTTAATGTAATGCTTGGTATGGTTTATGTAATTGTGGGTCTGGTTAATGGTGGTTCTGGTTTTTTTATATGTTTTTACTTAGATGTTGTTAGGGTCAAATAATATTGTCTACTTCTGGTTTAGTGCTCTAAGTTTTGTTTTGATATTTTTTTTATAAGTGTCAATACACACCTCTTTGTCGTGAACTACAACTTTGACGAAAAATAGTGGAAAATAATTCTCTAAAGTACGTTGGATGGAAGTAAACGACTATTGATTACATAAAGCCATATATATTTTCAATTTTTGAGTGATGTGAAATATATTCCCTAACTAATGTAGCAGGAACTGATTGTCTTTCTGTTATTCTTTTTTGGACCAGGTGAGAAGATGCAGTTAATAAACACTGACACAGATGCATATGCACTAAATCATAAATTATGTGATACTAAACTAGTTAGTATATAATCAGAAAGGGAACCTTCGCTAGAAATGATATCCCCTATAAAAAGAACAACCCCATCTAGAATCCCTACTATGGATATAGAGAAAACCAGTACCATTATACTTTGGAAAAGTGTAGATCTTGGTTTAGAGAAGGGTGTAGATACTGGTTTAGAGGAGCTTGATAAGGTTAATACAAAAGTTAAGGTTGATGTAAATGTTGGTTTAGAGGAGGGTGTAGATGTTGGTTTAGATGAGTCTGGTAATGTATATGCAAATGTAGAGATTGATGTAGATGAGAGTTTAGAGAAATTTGTAAATGTTGTTTACAAGGATTTTGTTGAAGGTGTAGTTGTTGGTGTAAATGATAGTGTAGATGGTGGTTTACATAAGGGCGGTAATGTAAAGGTTGATGTTAATGCAAATGATTGAAGTGGATGTTGGTTTAGATGAATTTGTAAATGTTGATATAAATGTGCATGGTGTAGATGTTGATATTGGTTTAGAGAGTGGTTTAGAAGATGGTGATAATGTTGATGTAAATGCATATGCGGGTGTACAGGTTGATGTAGAGGAAGGTGTTGATGCTGGGTTAGAGGTTGGTTTAGAGACTGTTGATAATTTGATATAAAATACACATGCTAGTGTACATATTGGTGTAGAGGAGGTTGTAGAGGCTGATATTGGTTTAGAGGTTGCTGATAATATTGATGTGAATGCACATTATAGTGAAAAGTTTAATTTAGAGGTTGTTGTATATGATGGTGGTAATGAAGAGGCTGATTTAGAGCGAGGTGGTAATGTAGAGGTTGTATCACAGGCATGTGATGGTCTAGAAGACCTTAGAGCTTCCATGTTTTTTTATTTGGACATGTTATAATTTGATGAAGTGTAAGAATAGCCAACACAACTTGTTAAGTATTGTAGTAACATTGGTGATAGTGCAGACGATACTTATGGTTTAGCAGAATATAGCACAAGTGAAAGTGACAATGATGAGATATATTCTTATTGAAGTATAGACAGTGATTGTAGTATCCAGAAGATTATGTAAGCTCTGATAATTTAATCGGTCTCGATACAAACGAAGAAGAAGACCTTATCGCTATGAGTAAGAGTAGAGAAATGAAGGTCAAACCGAAACTAAGAACTTTCTTGCCACCTACTGAGTTGAGGTACCTTCAGTTAGTAGTTGGGGTTGAATTCAATTAGTCTAAATATTTTAAATACATCGTCAAAGAGTACAATATCAAATAACATCGAAGTATTAAAGCATACAAGAATGATAAGATGTATAACAATTCTAAATGTAGCGCGCCAGACTATAAAGGGTGTATTTGAGCTTTTTTCCAACATCGTGCCCCTATATAGAGGATAAAGACTTCAACAAGAATCACTCATATGTTCCTACGAAACAAAATAAATACGTTGATATACAATGGATTACCAAACACTACTTACAAAGGTGGAAAATTGATCTGGATTGGTCGTCAAGAGCTTACTTGATAATTTATCCAAAGATTATTCATTGTAGATCACTAGAGCCAAAGCCTACCGTGTGAAGTCAAGAGCTCTTAATATCATTCTTTGTGATGACATGACTCAGTACCACAAGCTACGATATTACGACCATGAACTTACAATCCATGGTCGAAAATTTCTATCAAATGCAACGAATCCATGTTTAAATTAATTTATGTGTGTCATGATGGGTTGAAGATTGGCTTTCTTGCTGGTTATAGGTCAATTCTTGTACTAGATGGTTTATTCTTGAAAGGGCTATGTTGAGGAGAATTACTAGTTATTGTTTTATGTCAGCGTAAACGATTAGATGTATTTCATTACTTGGATAGTATTAGAGAGTGAGAATATGTCTAGTTGTCAGTGGTTTTTGGAGATTTTAGGAGAGGAAGTTAACATCCAAAATCAAGGAAGTTTTACGTGGATTTTGGACAAGCAAAAAGGGTTTGTTAGAACCTTGAATAAGTTATTCCCTAACTTATAACACAACTTTTGTGCCTAACATATCAACGCTAATATAAAAAAGGTTCCTCCTTAGGCATACTCCCAGTCTTCATTTGTCCTAGAATTTTACTTCCATGTGGAAGAGATGAAAAAATGTAACCCAGTATGTTATGAATGACTAGCATTGAAGTCTCCTTCTAGGTGGAGCATGGCTCACTATAGAGTTGATAATAAGTGTTTTATGCAAACATCCAATTTGGCTGAAATATTTAACTCGGTTATCTTAGACTATAAAGGGAAATGAGTTACCATCTTGTTAGAAGGTATTCAAGAGCATACAGTTTATTGGATTGTAAAGAAAATAAGCCTACTACTTCAGTTAGATCAATAATTTTTCCATATATTCATAAAAAAATAACCAAGAATTACAAGTTAGAATGGAATACGACGTACTTCTTGCTGGAGGACCAAAGTTTCAGGTTAAAGAGATAATGGTCCACTATAAGTTTTTGGTTGAGTTACAAACATGAGAATGTTCTTGTAGTAAATGGCAGCTTTCAAGGCTTCCATGTAGCTATGTTGTTGCATGTATTTGGTACATTAGTGGAAACCTATTAGATTACATATCTAAATGGTTCATGGTGTCAACATAAAATACTATATATTTTAACCTAATCAACTCGATTAATGCATAATAACATTAGCCAATGAACACTTTAAAGCTTGTCCAAGCTCCACCAGTTAAGATGGATAGAAGAAAACGACAAAGTGTTAGAATGATGGATCCATCAAAGAGACTATGATCACCCTTACAATCAACCACATCTGGAGTAACAAGGTTATCTAGGAATTAAAACACCCTTAAATGTTCCACGTGTAAAGAAGTTGAACATAATAAACGACAATGCATCTCTATAGTCGGTCAACTTTAGGCTGAAGGCACATCCACATCCAATAACCCTTCTGCACCAGTAAGTTTTTGCTCTTGAATGTTATCTGTTATTGTTATGTAATGCTCTATAATACGTGATAATGTTGTCTTATGTTCTATAACACCCAATATTATTATCTAATGCTCCATAGTAACTGTTTTTGCTCTACAATGCTCTATAATACGTGAAAATAGTATGCAGTACAATATAATTCTCTACTATACCTTATGTGAACCTCCAATAATTGTATTTGTTATTTTTTTATGTTATCATTTTTTATAACAGGTTGAAGGCACATCCACGGTACCTGTTAGTGAACCTTCAAGGTTTACTCCAATACAAGTAAGTGTTGGAAGTTGTTTAGTTTTAATTCCAATAGAATGAGCTTCTCTCTAATAGCAATAAGTATTTTCAATGTTATTTTATGTTCTCTATTTTATAATAGGATGAGGGTGTACATTTAGGAAGTTAAGGCATATTAATTCTCGATGTAAGTATGGTCTATTAGTGTGGTCCATTTTATGGGTAGTCTAAAAATTTTAACTTTCATATTATTAATATTTTTGTTTGGTGTGTGTAAGCAGGTTAATGTGGTCCAGTATTTTGAAAGAATGGACAACTATAATGCCATACGTGTTGTCCCACTTATAAGATTCATGGATTCTATATATTAAAGTGATTTTGGACATATTATCCTGGAAATGTGTGGTTTATATTCTATTTAATATTACAGGCTGGTACCACTCTATACTTTTTTTACAATAACATAAATTCACCACATACTAGTTGGGTAAAATGAGGAAATATGTAAGGGTACAAAGAAGTTGCCCATGCGTAAATTATAGGTAAAAAAAAGTTGCCTCAAATTATTGTAGGTCCTTTCAAGCAACCTAGGATACATGGTTCTGCATCAACTGTACCTCAATTTTCCGTTGCGGTAATACATAGTGTTGTAACATCTGCTGGTGGATCTGTATCAGCACCTTCTGGTGGATCAACCGATAACTTGGGCAACAAGGCTGTAGCAACAGGTGGTAGCAAGCATCAGTAGAAGGTACTGGTAACCATGTTGTTAACAATATTGAATCACAGCTGAATTAGTGGGTGGTTAGTTACTTGGCGTGGGGTATGGTTATCAGTTTATGGTTAGATGATGCATGATTGTTTTTTGTGATGAACTTAGTCAATTTTTTATGGTTAGATGTTATAGGTTATTTTTTATGAGGAACTTAGTTAATTTGTTATGTTTAGATGTTGTTCTGTTTGTAATGAAGTTAGTGTATTATGCATGGTTTATGTAATGACTATAACATATATTTTCCACGTGTGTGCATAATATGACAATTCCAATGTAACAACATATACAGTATTCTATTTTTGTATTCATATTGATGTTATTGTAATGGTCTTATTGATGTTGTATGAATGCAATTCACTACTTTTGTTAGTTGATGCAGGGTTTCATTTTCCCAGTCATAAAACTATTAAATTATCATGAAACTATTTAATTCTGTCTACTTTTGTTACTTTTCAAACAATTCAATTGTTGTTTTGGTGTTTCTCACTGTCTATGTTCTCATACCAATTTAGTTACATCGATTCATCATAACTGAGTTGCATTGACAACAAACATTCTAATCGGTTGACATCAATTACAATTCCAAACAATTAAATTCAACACATTCAATTTAAATTTGACTAAAAATTCAATTAAATTCCAAACTGTTAATACAATTCAACTCAATTTCATTCCAAAATTCAAGTTCCAAACAATTAAGTTACAAAAACATGAGCCAAAATACTATGGATACACCAATAACCATTACACAAACTAAAAAACACAAGCAGTAACAAACATAAAATTAAACATATACTAAGAATCCTAATTATTAACTTCTTCTTTTGAATTTTTGATTTCATATTTCCTTGTTTCTTCAATAAACCTTTAATCACAGATCGTGACCTAACGTTAACGATGGGGCCAATCCTTTTAAAATAATGATAGTGTTCACCTTTCTGATAAAGAAAAACTTGTTTATAAAAACTGATATACAATAACAAAAATATAAACGATTAAGATCAATAAGAAGAATATGTACCCCGTAACTGCCACGTTCATTGAATCTTTTACCTGGATTCAGGTATGCCCAATCCATTTTGGTTACGTTGGATAACCCACAATCACAACCCTAAACAACATTAGGGTTTTGAGGTACTAGAGAACGACATTGGTGGGTTTGTTAGAGAAAATGGACTGAACATAGAAAAGAGGAGGAATCCAAGGTATGAATATAGAGAACAGGTTTAGTGAAGAGAAGGTGACTGAATATAGAAAACGGGTTTAGGTTAAGGAAAGAGAAGATTTAGAATTTTAATTTTAATTTAACCGGGTCAGATTTTTTAAATTAAATGGACTCACCTAGTTCATTTAGTAAATTGAATGATTTGATGAAAAGTAAATGGTAAATGATAATTTATTAAAAGTAAATGGTAAGTAATTAAAGTAGAATTGTAAAAATGTTAAAAGAAAAAAAAAGTTAAAAAATTAAATCAATAACATTTTGGGTGGAAATAGTTGGCTGACCTTTTTTACAACAACAAAAATATAGCTTTGAATGTCATGTATCACTACCAAATTAGTTTGTACACGTCAGTGATTATATATGCAATTTTTACCGATATAGAAATAAAATTTGAGAATGAAAAAGTTCATACAAAATGTATCGTAAGAAGTAACCAATATTGGTCACTAAAATTTTAGTAGTAATTTAATTCTCCTTTTAAATAATTAATCATTTTGATAGGTTACCATAAAATAATAGTAGTAGTAGTAGTAGGTACAAGTGTGCCATTCGAATATCGGAGATGGTAGTTTATACCGAAAAGATTGTACTTTATAGTAATTTCAAAATGCTATTTGATTTTCCGGTGTACTTCTATAAAATTAAGATACAGAATAAATATAATACTCCGGGAAATGACGGGAATATATATTTATATCGATGGGCCTATTATGTGGACAAAAAGGCGTCATCGAACATCATGTTTAAGCAAACACACAAAACCCGTTTTCATGCTTTTAGGCCTTTTTATCGTGAACATGTTCTTTTTGTTTTTGTTGTTTTGTTTTTCTTTAATTAAAATAACAAGGTGTTCTTGGTCAACTAAATGATAGGGCGAAGCTATACAAAATGTGTTTTTTATTATTTTAAGCTACTGTTCTTATTATTTGATTAACAACCCTTTTTTGATAAAAAATAATTAGAAATATATAATATCGTTTGTAAACGTCGAAATCTTATGAATTTTTATAAGTTTTATTAGCTTTTATAATATAGTTATTTTTTTTTTTAGTCATATATGATAAGTTAAGTTAACTATCCGAAACAAACTTCTATTTTGAAAAGTGAATACTTATAATTCTCACGTCATCTCCTTATAAAGATACATACTATATTCTTTATCGTTATATTATAACGTTTCAGGTGTTTGTGAAAACTCATTCGTGCAAAGCTTGGGGTACCTTACTATGATAACTCTTATTGGAACTCTTGGCTCCTAGAAGTCTCTAACTGGTTCCAATCTAGCTTACGTCATTTTTGGTGGGAGTACTTTGGTGCTACCATTTACCACATTTGAGAAGAAAGAAACAACGGAATCTTTGATTCCCCTCTAACCCTTTCCTCAACTATCTCTTTTCGTTTGCTAGCTAATCTTCGTTTCTGTTTTTTGGGAACGAAGATTGTCTGGCCTATTCATCTCATATCCCCACCAACTTAATTTGTTTTCCATTTGATTTTTGTAACATGTGCTGATTGTTTCCCCACCAACTTAATTTGTTTTCCATTTGATTTTTGTAACATGTGCTGATTGTTTCCCTTGCTGACTCCTTCATGGTATTGGTTTTTCGACTTCAGACTGCTTGCCCCTCTACTTTCGCGTTATTTATACTTATTATTGACCTCGCTATGGTCTATTTTATTTTTATTTTACTCCTCGGCTCTAAGCCTTCCATGGATACTTGTAAAAACAATTTTATTTTCATTTAATACATTTATTTCAACAACAAAAAATCAAATAATTTTTAATTTTTCTTACAAAATCCATAATAATCATGTTAGATACAACTACAAATAATATAAAACTGCGTACCCCACCTCAATTATGTATAAACTTAAGATGAAAAAAAATCCATATAACATCGGACTAATTACGACATTCAAAAATAAAATTTGTTTTATACTTTTGCTTTTTTCAATAAACATATATTAATATAAGCAATTTTTATACAAAATAATAATATATTAGAATAAAATGAGTGGGTTTACAGTTATTTTGGGATATTTCCAACACATACATGTTATAAAAAATACAAATGAAAATGGCATATCGTGTGTTAGTAAAAAAAAAGTTTGAGTTTAACAACAACAACAACGGGTGATACAACTTATGAATAATAAAAATAAGTCGGAAGGAGCGGGAGTCCATGCACTAGCAACCATAAGCTAGTTGGGCCAATGGGATGAAGGAGTGGATAATTTTAACTTCCAAGAGCATCCCTCCCAAACGAGTTGGTGAATGGGCATTCTACTAAAATGTGGTTAGTGGGATCTGATTTACTGTTACACAAGATATAGTCGAGGATTGTATTGTATCTTTATGGGAGAAGTTTTTTGCGGGTGGCGAGCTTTCCTGAATGGCAAGCCAGACAATAAAGAAGTCTATGGATATGTTGTACTTGTTCCAATCGAGATTGGCCCAATGGACTTTACGCAGTGAAGACTTGATATGGTGATAAGTGTTACTGATAATGAAAGAATTACTATTATGGTTAGGTAACCAGAGTTTAACGTCTTCTTTGTCTGAGGGGCGGAGGAGATTGATAGCATTACCAATTTAAAATAGATAGGTTTGGTGAGACCTTCTGTCAAAACAGAGCAGATTGGGCCAGTTTCATGAGCCGTTGTGAATGATGTCAGAAACCTTGTTATTGATTCACATTCTAGTATAACAGATAATAATATAACCGTAATAGTCAAAAATATAATTAGAGAAAATCCAATGATCATATAAGAAGGAAATATAGTGTCCATGACTAACGATCCCCTTATAGAGCTTGGCAATGAGGGACTTTAAATCAACAATTTTTCTCCACCCCCAAGTAAGGAATGGTCCAACATGGATACGTCAATGGCTATTATCTTTTACCTTCTCGATAATAACCCAATTACGCCAAATTGAGGAAGAATTGTACCTCAAGGTAGAGTAGAATTATTTGATGGAAACCGCTTGATTCCAGATGCTAAGGTTTAGATACCCAAGGCCACCATCAAAAGATGGTAATGTAATATTATATCAGACGACCTTAGAAGCAGTGATTTTTAAATTATGTCTCATCCAAAAGAATCTACAAAAAAAACTGTGAGAGTTCCATAAGAACATGCACATGGAGAATAAACACGGAGCACCATTATACTTGACCATAAAATAGTAGAACCTTGATAAGTTATATCTTACCAGCATATGATAGGTATTTGGAAGTCCATGAATTGATATGGTTGATGATTTTATTAAAGAGTGGTCTACAATCATTGTAGGAGAGATGTGAGGTGATAATGTGAATACCAAGGTAACAAAGAATAAGGAAACCTTCCTCGAAATCGAAAGAAGATATTATAGAGCACCGAAGCGGGTTGGAGACACCAATGAATAAATTTTGGTTCTTGTTAGATTAAGATGGAGGTCCGAAGGGAGGTGAATTTCTCAAAACTATATTCAAAAAGGTTAATACAGTTGATGAGGCGCGACATAAAATATTAGGTCATCCACAAAGCGAAGGTTAATGATTTTAATCTAATGGAACTTCCAATGGAAGTTAAATGAAGGAAGTTGGTTTTTTTTCCTTAGGGATACTAGATAGAACTTTTATGGTGAGAATGAATGGGAAATATGAGATGGGATCCTCTTGACGAAAACATTATTGTTAATGTTAATCGAGTATAAAGGTGTGAATATATGTTGGATAATTCATCCCGAGATATCAACGAGCATTGGATTAGGCTTTTATAAGGTCAATCTTGAGAGCTTCTCTCGGACATTTCCTATTGGTATGGTAGCCATGAAGTAGTTCTTGAGATAGGAGAATGTTTTCGGAAATGATACGACCTAAGATGAAGGTTGATTTAGAGGGTTCAATAAGAGAGTGAAGAGAAGCTTTAATCATGTTAGTAAAGATTTTAGAAAATATCATGTGGATTATGTTGCAATAAGTTATATGGCTGAAGTCGGAGGGGAAAGAACGGTTGTCCGACTTAGGGATAAGGGCAATGAGTTTTTTGTTCTAGTTGAGGTCCATACGGCTCTGATGGAAAAAATGATAGACCATTTTACAAATTTTGATACCAATGGAGGCCCAAGAGGTCTTAAAGAAACCAACATTGTAGTCGCCCGGATCAGGGGTTTTATTTTTATCAATATCAAACACGTCATCCTTAATTTCATTGTCAATAATTGGATGGGTCAGGTGGGATTTTTCAGAGTTGTTAAGTTTGAATGTGATCATACTTCTAACTCTATCAAGTCCCGGGTAAATAGGGAGAGGTGTGTTTGACACCTAGAAGGTTGGTGAAATAGGTAGCAAAGACGTCAACGACACCCTTGGGGTTGGAAACAAGTTTCTCTAACGGTCGGAGGAAAAATAATTTTATTTCAGGATATACACGAGTTGATACTGATATAAAAGAACTTGGAATTATGACCCCCTCAATTTAAGCCAAGATTTACCAGACTTCTGCTTGAAGAAAGATTCTTTCACGCAACTGAAGAAGATGTAGTTTTTAGAAGTAGGAATTTTAGCTTTAATAAGAGAAATATTGAGAGGATCACTAGCTAAATTATGTTAGGCTTTAAAAAGTTTAGATTGGGAAGTATTAGCTCGTTCATTAATATTACTAAACTCGCACTTATTGAGACGGGAAAGTGAAATTTAGAGTCGCTTAAGCTTAACGAGGATAATAAACATAATAAAACCATCAATATGGAGGTTCCAACTATCGGTGACAATGGACTGATAATCAGGATGTGAATTCTACATACCAAAAAAAATCTTTATACAGTAACTAGGGATTTTAAGGTAGAGGGTGATTATGGTATGGTCGGAGGTACGGGTATAATCATAATGAGCCAAAATTTGGGAAAATGGTCATCACAATGATTATTGACGAGAACCATATCAATTCTCATATGGATAAGGTTACCATGCTGCTTGTTGGACCAATAAAGTTGGAAGACAGTATCACAGAGACTATTGAGCTCACTATTATAGCAACAACTATTAAAATTATCTATGGAAAAAGTCAAGAGTTCAAATTAATTTTTCGGTCATTTTGCTTACAAATGGTATTGAAGTCACCAAAAATAATCCAAGCGATGCCTTGAAAACAATAAGAAATGACATGAATATTGTGTCAAAGAGGAGTATGGTCTGTGGTCTCATTCAATCCATAGACAGCGGTAAGAGAGAATGAGGTGTTGGATAATATATTTGTGATAATATAGTCAACCAGTCGAGGTAAGATATGATCAAAGATAATTCTAGATACACTACCTAAGGGGTGCATGATATGGTTGTCCGTATAGTGCCAGTATATGAGCATGGTATGCATAATATTTTTGACTTTACTATCACGTGTTGTAGTTTCTAATAGGAAGATTAGAGTTATATAGTTTGAGAATACATATTTAGTTACATCATTTTGCCAAACATATTCGTTAAAACCACGTTTTTCTCACTTGAAAGCCACATTTTTCTTAATCACGGCAATGGGAGGAGTTGCGGTGCTAAAATCTTTCACAAATCTCATATACAAACTAGCCAATATATGGAAACTTCACACATGTCCAATCTTCGTTGGTTTTTTGACATTATTGGATTGCCTTGATCATTATTTAATCAATTTGCAGGCTTTAAAAACTCACATTAAATACAAGGAAGACAAATTATCAAGTACATAATGTACACTTCTTGAGATTATCATAAAGGCTTTATTGTTGTATAATTTAGAAAACCAGTTTAAAGCTCTCTATATGCTTTATCAAACTCTTTTGGTAAATCAGTATGTCATCAAAGTATACCACAAGAAACTTACATAAATATACTCTTAAAACCTGATTCATCATCCTCATAAATATACTTAGGGCATTATTAGTCCCAAATGGCATAACAAACCATTCATGTAATCTTTGTTTGGTTTTGAAGGTTATTTTACATTCATTTATTTCTCACATTCTGATTTGGTGATAACCACTCCTTAAACCAATCTTAAAGAAGATGGTGGCACCACTAACTTCATCCAACATGTCATAAAGTCTTGTAATTGGATAACGGTATTTGATGATGATATAATGGTACGATAATTTATACATATTCTCAACTAACATATTTCTTAAGTACCAATAGAACTGGTAAATCACATGCATTAAATATATTTTTTATGTATCATTTAGCCACCAATTACTACACTTGTTTCTCCAACTTTTTAGTTATTTTGTGTTAATGCGGTAGACTAACTTGTTTGGTATTACAGACCCATTAACAAGATCGATTTGATATTCAATGTCTCGAAGATGGGGGAAACCTTGAGGTATATCTTCTGGAAAAATCTATTGATATTTTTCAAAAATATATTCACTTCATTTGGTAGTTATAACATGCTAAGAACTCGTTGAACAAAATCAGTAATACGGTGTTTCTAGCACTCATGGACTTGCAAATAACATTAGAAGATAAATATAGGTTTTATTTACTTACCTCAACTTCTTTAGCCATTCGTGTTTACATTTTATGAAATGCATATGGACTAAGAGTTGTTAAGTTGATATTATTCTTATAAAACACAAGTGATTAGACGTTTGCACGCTTATTATGACATACTTCACGATTAAATTGTCATGGTTTACGAAGCCGTAGGTATCCAACTTGTATATACACTAGATCACACACAAATTCATCTTGATATTTTTTTTATGCTGAATGGAATAGTAACTTGATTTGTGATGCGTAATTTGGCTTAATCATTGATCCATTGTAGCTTGTTAGGACTTGAACTTTTAGTCTTTGCAAGACCCGATCTGTCCACCACAAATGTGTTAGCCATATTACTACTAGAACATTTATTTATGATCAGATTACATACGGTTTTGTTGATAGTACATATAGTGTAAAATATGTTCTCTTTTTCGATGGTTTATTTTGGTTGGATCATTGCACTTATAACTCTTCTTGCCACCAATAAATCATTAACAACGTGAATGTGTTCTCCTTATTTTTATTATGTTATTTATCTACGGTGGGAGGTAGTACTCATCCATGTGTATTTGTATCTGTAAGTTATAAAATGAGGCATTACTATGACTTTTTCAGGTCATGTGATGAATTTTAAAATATACATTTATGGAGGATTGTAAATATAAGCTTGTGTAAATTTTTTGATTGTATTTAATTTCTAAGTTTTCTCTTGTGTTTTTATAAAATTAATGTTTGACATCTAGACTCTTTGAGTCGTGGACATTATATATGACTTAATGTTATATTTTTATATTTAGTTATATAGTTATATACATGTATCGCATATGTTTATAGTATTATATTAGAATTTGGATATCTGTTAAGTTAAGGTGAGGTGGATTGGTATAAAAACATATGTTTAAGAGGTTTTGTAAATACAACATGATCAAGGAAAACCACGATTTATATATAGTAAGTTAAAGTTAGTGTATGTCACTATTTTTTATAGTCTATTTGAGCCAATTTGTGAATATATGTAATAATAATAGTAAGAAATAAATTACATCACAATAGGAAAGATGAGATGCAAGTTCTAATAGAGACAAAAAATATATTTCAACCTCAAATATACAATGGAGCACGATCATGAAGTTCAACATGTTGATCAATTTATTTTGCCATGCATCAAAGTTGGTAAGTAACATAGAAAAAATATGTTAACAACTTCAAGATGGGCAATAATATAACATTCGTGTGAAATCGACAGTAGCAAAAGTGAAAATTTTATACCAATTTAGTCAAAAAGTCCAAAATGGTAAAGAAAAATCTTAGTTAAAGTCGTCAGTGTTCTTGCCATAAAAACAAAGAAGAATTAAAACTGAAAAATTCAGTAGATTTATTATATGCCAAGATTTTGAAATCAAGTTAGTTATTGGTTTATTCATGTCATGCATATTGTATTGGGTCATCGACATGCAATGTTAGTGATCTATTATGATTTTTGATAAGTCTATCAGCTGGATAAACATCAATATGAGATATAAAATATATCATTATATAATAATGATACATATGGGTAGAAAATATATCATCAAAATCAACTATTTATTATGCGTGTAGAAAAATGGGATATATAGTCAGTATCTATACATCAAGCACTAGAGTAAATTATTTAGAATTTTTATCATTATATCAAGGTAAAAGTCATAGTGAGAGTCAGCCACATCATAGAGGATAAATATAAGGTGAGCAAGTTGTAGCGGGATGGATAATCAAGCTCGAGTATTACAATAACATGACATAATAATTATATAATGCCTCATGTTATGATATGTATCATATAAGCTTGTAATTTACCTTTTATGTATATATATATATATATATATATATATATATATATATTCATATATCTCATATAACTTTGCTATATATACATGTATAATACAGTCGAGTTATGATTTGTTCAATTCAATGTTTATTGGTGGTATAATAATTATATACCACATGGGTAAAATATCAATATTATTTTAAAATATTATATATTTGTAGTTGACTTACTATCATTGAATATCGTCAATTTGATATTTTTTTAAGTTTGCATTTATTGTCTACATACCACGAAAGTATTGTTAATATTTTGTAAGGAGTGTATGATTTTGCATATAAGTCTCATATTGTATGATTTTGTATGATTTTGATTACACTATATCATATGGAACTAGCATAATTGAGAGTAAAGTCATATGACCTATTGCAACATAGTCTTATATAAATTATCGTTCCTCCATGAGGTGTACAAGTATTATTTGTAAATAAGAAAAATGATACATTATAGTTGTTCATCGATTATAACTAAACAAAGTGGTTGCCGAAAGCAAACATCCATTATCCAAATTGATGTCAAATTATATAAGTATATATTCCCATAGATTTACTTGAGGTGAGATTATCATTAAGTGAAAGTTAAAAAAGTATGATCTATAAAAAAATGTTATATTTAATACATAGACATATCTAATGAATAAAGTTGTTTAATTATTTTTTGATTTAGCTGTTATCGTGGTTATTGAAAATAATTTTATAGATTTGATGAATGCATCTAAATATAAAAAACATAAGAGATTAGTATTTGACAAATTATAAGATGAACATGTATACGTAAAATTTAGTAAGTGCGAGTTTCAGTTATACAATGTGGTATTTTTAATCACATGGTTAAATGTGATGGAATGACTATGGATTCAAATAAGGTTGAGGTCGTAAGCCAATGACGCCATTGCTTATTTAGTGTATCTTGTAAAATACATACAGATCACCAAAGTTTGATGTATATATTTGTACATAAATAGTTAGTTTTTAGACCAATATATTAAATAAAATTAATTACAAAATACGACTATAATATTTATTATCATCTCAAAAAAATCTAACATAATGGTATTTTTTTAGTCAAAATATATTAAAAAATATTTCATGTTTATAACGTATGTCAATTTCTTTTTTATGATATGAAAATAGTACATGCATGGTTAAATTTGATTGATCATGTATTTGTACTATCATACTTCCAGGTATGTATTTTGTTGATAAATACGATTTGAGAGTCTCGTAGGAGTAAACCAAAAACGATACAATTATGTGATGATGTACAAGAAAATAAGGTTATTGAAATATGTTAATTTAACCGATAAAATACTATGATATGACATGAATGTGTATACTAAATTATAATGATTTTAAAGAAAAAATATTATGATTAAGCACACAGTTATGCTTGCTGAAAGAGCATTACCGGTAACTGAAAATGATTACAAGTATTGCTGAGTATATTAGTGAATGCTCAATATGTTAACATGTTTACTTTAAAACCCAATGGTTTACTTTAAGCTTTAAATATGCTTGAGTGAAAATAACAGCATATGATAATGTATTTTGTTTACAAGTTTCCATGAACTCAAACTAGACATAATTTGATTTTGGGTATCATAGGCAAATGAATAAAAAAATCATATTGTTTATAAGTTAGCAATAGCATTATATGTACTGAAAAAATATATGCATGATTATATATTTCTCTATATTTTATAGTATCATATTAAGATCTAAAATTTACTTCATTCTTATGGAATCGTGTTCATGCAACTTTGGATACTAAACTTCAATTTTAATACAAGTTTTCATACACAAACAAATGATTACTTAGAACGAATGATATAAACGTTCCAAAGTATGTTAAGAGTATCCGTTATTGAGTTTAATAATAGTTGGACTACCCATTTACCATTAAATTTAATTGACATTATAGTAATATTTATCATAGTTGTATTGTTATGATACTATTTACAGCTTTATATGGAAAGAAATATCGCACAACCGCGTGTTTGGATAAAGTGGGATAAAGAAAGATTAGAAATCATGTATATAACTCATTTTTTATAAAAGAACCAATTGATAAGGTAGATATTATACATGAGATAATGAAGAAAAAAAACTCAAAGTTATCAAAAGATAAATTTTAATGTTATCGATGTCCATAGAGATTTAAGGTATAAGATTTTATATATCTAAACATATTATTGTATAAATCAATTTGATAAGAGATGGAAATTGGCTCCAATGTATATTGAACATATGAGCTAGTTGAACATGTTGGTATGATAGTGTATAATTTAAGCTTACTAGTTGAGCTGTCAATATTACACAATGTGTTCCACATATAGTAGCAATGATATTATGATTAATACACATTGTTAAAAGATCCAGAAGTATAACTCGCACAAAGAAATGAGTTGATCACCTTCCAGATAAAATTCAGGATTCAACATGAACACTAAAAATATATACGAGTATATTTTTTCAGAATCCCTATTTAATATTTTAACACAAATTTTGGAATATTTTGAGAAATAATTACAAGACCAACTTTTGGAAAAAAAACAAATGGTCTTTCAATTATTTTAAACAAAATAGATTCAAAATTTAAAATAATATATGTTCAATTATATCGAAGTATCACATATCCAACTCTTCTATGAATTGGTTGGAAGTTTCATGAGGGTAGAGGTCTCATACTCAAGTTTCAGGGTAAAGTCAAGAATTATTTTTAAAAACTATACCCAAAAATCGCTAGACATAAACCAGTTTTTAATCGAATGAACACATTAGAAATTCGTACATTTGACATTATAATATTTTCAACTTGAACTCAGTCCAAAACAAATTGAGAAATTTAAAGTTCTCAATTATGCACACCATATGAAGCTTTAAAGTTCAATTCAAAAACTCCACTGTCAATTTTAAAACTTGAAAACTAGTTAAAAATTTAAAATTCTCAACTAGACATAATAGTAATAATATTTTTTTGAGAACTTTTGGAAGAACCCAGTTAAAAATATAAAAACTAGTTGATAAATTTACTTGATTAGACATAGTAATATCTGGTTGAAAAAGATGTTTGAGTTTAGAACATAAATTAGTAGTTGGAAGCTCTAAGTATCTAGTTGAGAACCCAAAAATCTATCTGAGAACTTGAAAACCAGTTGAGAGCTTTGAAGTTGTCAACTAGACTACATAATGTCTAGTTAGGTACTTGAAAATGTAGGCTTACATTCGTGGTTGATCCTTTTACTATGGTGCTTTCTTTCATATATTTTTTACTTCAAAACAACCGGTGAAAGTCCATCAGCTTGTCGATTTTGATAAATTTAGTCATTTGAGTTCAGAATGTCTAGTGAGTGTCCTTCGACTATGAAGATTTTGATAAATTTAATCATTGATTCCTCATGCGTCATGGACTAAATTTATCAAAATCGTGAAAGTCGAGGGACGCTCACCAATTTCGAAATCAAAAGACTAGATAGAAGAAATTCTCATAGTAAAAAAAGTTTCACCGCGCGTTTTGAAATTAAATGAGTATACGTAGAAATCGTTATAGTCAAATGACCAATGTCTAATTTAAACCTGAAAATGCATACATTGAGACTACGATAGAAATCTCAATTAGTGGTGTTCATTTTAAGTTGCAAACTTGGATTCTTAATTGAAAATTTAATAAGTAGATCTCAACAGATTATTGTAATGTTTTTTTAAAAAAAAAGAATTGGTTATCTCATTATGTAATTTCCGATTAAAAATTTAAATATTTAATTGAATGTTACAATGATTGTTTTTTGTATTTTTACTTTAAATTATCCACAACGCGTTTAATCAATAATTTTTTAATGAGTGTATATTAAACTTTTATTTATAATTTATAACAGATATTATTTTAAATAAAAATTGCTAGTTATCCCCTCGGGGACATCCGATAAAATTGGAACGATACATAGAAGAATAGCATGGCCCCTGCACAAGGATGACACGAATAAATCAAGAAATGGTCCAAATTTTCAACAGACATTCGGTAAGGGAACAAAAAGGGTTTTGAGAGTTGGTTAGTCCAAACCAGAAGATTTCGATGGCATATCTGCTCTCTCTATCAAGAAATGCAAGAACAGAGTACCCAACTCTGTGATTTCAAGGCTAATCTTGCTTAGATAAGATTGTTTTCTTCTTCCATGGAATGAGGAGAATGACAAACGTAACCATCCTCAAACTCACCAAGATTGACAAGTTCCATGCCTGTCAACAGATCTAATTTTGAAAGCGATTTCCCTCTTCTTTCGCTAAAAACTCAGGAACATAAACATAGTATGGAGAAGGTGCATATAATCTCAAATCCAGCCTTCGATATTTCTTGCAAAATAAATGAACAAAGTAATGGAACTGAATACAAGAAGATTGAGAAAACGTTTTCTCATGTTTAAAACCAAGTAACAAATAAATTCTCCACAAGAATGTCTTTGTTACCCATAATATGAATCATACTGTAATTCGTTTCAAAAAGAATGATAGAGACATATTACAGAAGATTTCCAAGCATACAATTGCTGGGAAGTTTGCACAGGGTAAACCAAAATATGAGACTATCAAAGGGTTTCTCGGCAGTTTCAAATTCAATAGTCCATTCAATGCTGCAATATGTGATTACCGGCATGTATTCATCGAATTGACAGTTTTGAAGATCAGAAAAAAGCTTTGGTCTAGGAATGTTTGGAAAGTAGGGAGAAAATAATGAGATTACTTAAGTGGAGTCTTTCATTTGATCCCAATAAAAAGAGCCATATGACGCTGGTTTGGGTTACGCTAACAAATGTGCCAGAGTTTATGTACAATGAAGCAACGATCTTGTAGATAGCAAAGACATTTGGAGTTCCTTTGAAAACCTGGATACCTCGAACCAACAGAGCTAGTTTTAATTGTGTTAAACTATGGGTGGAGATTGATATATCGAAGATTCTTGTGAATGATATTAGAGTTATTTTTGGAGATGATGAGGAATACATTCTGAAAATCATTTATGGGCCACATCCAAACTACTACAATATTTGTAAGCAAATTGGTCCCAACGTATCTGAATGCAAGAAAAGGCCTCTTCAATTTCAAATTGATCAACAATCAGAACTGGGAAACAAAGAAAATTATCATCAACCTATTGAAAAATTTACTGAAAACAAAATCAACAACTCTCCATCTCAAATCTGTGATTGTTGATAAAGAGAATGATATGGAAACTATTGATCAAAGCTACATTCAACTTCATACAAACAGGAAGATAACTGGCAGTACTGGAGAATAAAGTGAGTCATTAGCAAGTCTTGAAGTTACTAAAGGTTCACCATCAGGAACTGGTAGAATTGAGAAATATTTGAATGTCGACCATGAAATGATTGAAGCTTTGCACACCCCGGAGACTAGATCTTTGTTTGAAGTTAAAAACGTCACTACTAAATATATTCCTCAAATCACCTCTCCATCCAGAGACACAATAGGCAGCCTTCCATGCTCTCCTACACAAGGGCATAAAAATAGTAGTTATACAGACAATGAATCCTTAAAAACCCAAAGCAAGAAAACAAAGAAAATAAAGAGCTGGAATAACAAAGTCCCTACAACATCCAAACTCATACAGCTGAAAATGCTGTAAAATATAAATCTAATAAATGACTATCAAGATTATCAACTGGAATGTCAGAGGGGTGGGGAATAAACAAACCATGAGGAGATTAAGGTCTCTAAAGAAGTCTGAAAATATTGCTCTTATGGCTATTCAAGAACCATTGATTAACTCAATTAGAATTGAAACTGTGGCAAAACAATTGGGCTTTAATCAGCATTTTGGGAATATAAACAACAAGATTTGGCTGCTATGGAGAGATAATTTCAATGTAAACATTATTTTTAATGAAGGTCGGGTAATTCATGTTAATTTCAATCACACTGCTTTGGACAAATCTTTCAGATTGTTTGTGGTCTACGCTAAATGCAACAGAACTTTAAGGCTGGATCTATGGGACTCTCTTAGAAGGTTCAACGATAATGATACTGAATGGATAGTGGTTGGAGATTTTAACATAATTCTTGACTCTGAGGGGCAACTCTCTTGTACCAGAAATTTCTTGAGAAGCATGGATGACTTCAACAATGTTATGCTGGATTGTAATCTAATTGATAGGGGTTACTCAGGATCTAAATTTACATGGACTAATGGGATGAAATAGAAGAGACTGGATATGGTGATTTACAACAACTCATGGATTAGATACTTTGACAATAAAAAGGTGGTTCATCTAGCAAGAACTTGTTCTCATCACTCAGTAATCTGCATTACAATCTCTGTTAATTTTAACACATTCAAACCTACATTTAAGTTCTTAAACATATGGGTAGAGGACCCTGGATTTTTAGAAATAATTGAGAAAAGCTGGTCGGGATTCATACATAGGGATTATATCCAAAGGTTTGGCATAAGTTAAAAATACTTAAGAGTGATCTGAAGATCTGGAACAAAAGAGATTTTGGCAATATGTTTGATGCAATCAATCAGGTTGAAGAGGAAATATGCTCCAGGGAAACAAATTACCAATCTACAGGGGCTATGGCTGATAAGATTATGCTTGATAAAGCAAACTAAATCTACTTGCAAGAGAGGAGAGTTATTGGGAGCAAAAATCTTACACTATGTGGCTAAAAGATAGTGATAAAAGCACTACCTGCTTCCACAATCTGGTGAAAAAGAGAGGTAAAAGGAATATAATCCACAGAATAAGGGATGGTGATCAGTGGCTGGAGGACCATGATGAAATTGCCAATTCTGCAATTTCTTATTTCAAAAATCTTCTAACTAAGCCTCTTAATATTAATGAATGCTCTGCTTCATTTGATTTTATTCCTAATCTGATATCTGACTATGATAACACAATATTTACAGCTATCCCCTCTGATGAAGAAATTTACAAAGTTATCAGCAGCCTAAATCCTAACAAAGCAGCAGACCCTGATGGATTCAATGGGAAGTTTTACAGAGTTTGGTAGGCTATCATCTCTACTGATCTCTGTGATGCTATAAAAGAAATTTTTAAAAGAGCTAGAATCCCTTCTGGGATCCATGCTTCAGTGATTTATCTTATTCCTAAAGTTAGCTCACCAAAGACTTGGAAGGAATTTAGACCAATCAGCTTGACCATAATGTTCAACAGAAGATATTCAAAAGTCATCAACAACAGATTGGGACTTATTCTTCTTAAGCTAATTTCTGAAGAGAATGGAGCTTTAGTCAAAGACAGGAGCATCCATGAGAACATTCTCATTGCAAAAGAGTTATGTTATAATCTTCATCTAAAAAAAGGAGGTAATCTGATTTTGAAAATTGACATGTAGAAGACCTTTGATAGGCTGTTTCACAAGTTTATTTAACACATGCTTAAGGCTTTTGGATTCAACTCTCAAATCATTGAGCTGATTAATAACAATATAAACGACAACCATTTTCCTTGATTATTAATGTATTACTAAAGTTTTTTCCAAGTCAAATCAGGGACTGAGACAGGGGGATCCCTTATCCCCTAGTCTTTTCATTCTGGCTGAGGAATTCTTGATAAGGGGTCTAAGGATGATTAATGAGTCTAACAGTTCTGTCAGGCATAAAACAAGAGGGAAGCGGGTTATACCTTGTCTGGCATTTGTTGACGACTTCGCCATTTTCTGAAATAATTCAGCTGAGTCTATCTCCAAAGTGTCTGAGTTTCTCACTCACTACCAGAGCATCTCAGGTCAGACTATAAACAAAGGGAAATAAAAGTTAATAATTGTTGAGAACATGAGAAAGAAAAGTATTAACATGACTGGGATAATACTTGGAATAAAGCATAGTTCTATGCCTTTCAAGTATCTGGGAGTAATGATGAGTAACAAATGTAGACTTAGTCACTTTGATGGACTGGTCTCACAGATCAGAGATAGAATTACTACTGACTAGGATGGAAGCACATTATCATCTAGTGGAAGACTTGTTTTAATCCAGTCTGTTTTATCAACCATCCTTCTTTATCACATCCAAAACACATTACTTCCCAAATGTTATAAGGAGGATTGAAAATCTTTATAACAAATTTCTTTGAGAAAACAAGATGGAGTCTAAGGCTATAAATTGGTCCTCGTGGAGTAAGATATGTAAACCTTACATTAAGGGGGGAATCAATGTCAAGAAACTAGAATCCCTGCAGGATACTTATTCATATAAGTTGTGGTTTATACTTAGAACAAACAAATCTCTATGGGCAAGACTAATGATAGCTACCTACTGCATAGATCATCATGTTGTTGCACCTATTCCTACAAGGAAATCCAAAATTTTGGTCTAGAATCTTTGAAATAAGAGACAAAGCTGACAAGCACATATTCTAGATTCCATGGTGTGGGAAGATTGACTTTTGGCTCGACAGATGGTGCACTGAGAAGCCTTTTATCTACTTCAACACAACTGACAACATGAGCTTTTATGAGAGCACCAAGTTAAATATTTATTGGGTCAGTGACAAGTGGGATATTTACAAGCTGAGTACTACTGTTACTAGTCCTATCATCTCTAACATTCTAAAGATCAAACTCAACAATAACCCTGGCAGAATCAAGTGGACTATATCTCCTGATGGATCATTCAATTCAAAGTTAACTTGGAACACAATTCGAAACCATGGAAATGAGTCAAACTTTTATAGAAAAAGCTGGAATCTAGTTACTCCAAAGAAATTCTCTTTCTTTCTTTGGAGATATTTAAAGAATTGGTTTCCTACAGAGGTGAATCTTCAAAGGAAACAATTACAGCTTGCTTCTAAGTGTCAGTTTACAACAATGAAGAGACCTCTAAGCATGTCCTAGTTCAATGCAAGCAAGCATGGACTGTGTGGAATCGCTTCAGCACCATCCTGGGTATAAATGTTACCATGAATATGACATTTCTCCATCTTATTCACACATGGAACTAGTCTACAGCTAAGCTCTACAGCATAAGAACTATACTTCCAGCAATCATTGTTTGGTCAATCTGGAAGGCAAGAAACCACAAGAAACATCAGAATGTAAACATTCCTTCAAACTCCATAACTGAACAGGTAATCCGAATTAAGCTAGGTTGACCAACGCAAAGCTTCTTAAGAGAAAACACTGGGGTAAATATATCATATTTACAACTTAATTGGGATGCAATGTTCAGCAATACAAAACGATGGTTCCCATATCACTCAAATGGACTGGACCAAAGCTCAACAGATATAAACTTAATACTGATTGGGGCTTCATTGTTATATGGAGAAGCCAACGGAGGTGGCTTGATAAGGAATCATGATGGAACCATTCTTCAAGGATTTGGCAGAATATATGGGAAGAATACAACAATAATTGCTGAAACTAGAGCTCTCATGGATGTTTTAGTTATTTGAAAATCCTTAAACATAAAAAAGCTTGATATTGAGGTTGATTCAAGTATTCTAGTTGATCTAATAGGCAAAGGAAAATCGATATGGTTTTTGGATCCTCTTCTTTGCTACTGCAGAAAGCTTATCACATCTTCAATGACGATAAAGCATGTATTCAGAGAACAGAATAAAGCTTCGGATTGGATTGCAAAGAATACGCTAAAGCTGAGGAATAACTTAGAATTTGATCAAAGATCTGCCCCAAATCAGTTGCGAGCTATTGCTTTTCTCGAATGCATTGGGCTCGGGTACATAAGAAACGTTAAATAAGTTAGGTTACTGCTTGAAATTCTCAATGGAATTGAAATAGAGTCACTCTTCTGTCCTTTAAAGGTTTGGTAAGCCTCTTTGTATAACTGATGGAACCTTGAACATTGAAGAATTGATCGACATAGTGTCTTGTTGCATTAGTGAGTCCCTGAAGAAGTGAAGACAAATCGAAATCTCCTGCAACCATCAAAGATGGGAGATGAAAATTTAGCTCCCTCTTTTTTTTAGTTCAAAATCTATAATAGTCCTTGTACTTTGAAGTTATTTTCAACAAAAAGCTAAATTCAAATGAATAAAAATTGCTAACTATAAAACAAAATTGGCTAATCTATATTAGAATTTAATAAATTTTTAATGAGCTAATTTATAACAAAACAAAATTAATATTCTAAAATTTTGCATAAAATATTTTACTTTTAACGTATATAATATTTATTGACTTCTGTACTCATATGAATATGTTTTAGATATGGCTATTTACTTTTTAAACGTATAATCTCCCATTAAACATGGTTTTCGGTCGTAGTCTTTTTTATTATATAGTTTTGATAAAATTAGTTGATTGATCATCTATTTTTAATTAATTATTCAATAAACTAAGACGATTTTTAGTTAGAACGCTGTATATTTAAAAAGTGAATAATCATGTACTATTATGAAAACCTATATAAACATCAGCCCTTATTTTGATCGATCTATGCCTTTGATTTGTTGGTGTATCTTCTCATGCACTCGAATTGTGTTATAATATATAGAAGTAACGTATCCAAAAAAACATCATGTACTTTTTTGTCGTCTCCAATATTATGATTATAATTTATAATCATATCCGAACGCAACATCATTACCCATCATTCTAGGATATAAGTTTTAGACAAAATCGGAGTCAATCACGCGAATGGGTCCTCCATCAAAACAAAATTTTATTTTCTAACTTTTGTGTCAACTATTTCTGTTCATTGTTAATTAACCAAATTATTAATGATTTTTTTTTTCTATTCAAAGATCAGTCTATTGTTTCTGTGTTCTTACATCGACAATTCTTTGTAAATTAAAAGATGTTAATGGGCTTTTTATTTTCCAAACATATCCTCCTACATCTATATATAAAGGCCGGTTTATCAAGAATACGTAAGAAAAGCATTTTGAATTGTTGATTTATCGGAGGTAGCTGAGTTGGTTGAGTAAGGCATGCTGTGACCAAAAGTCATGACCGAGTTCTTCTACATACGTTTTTTCGGTTGAACCTGTCACCTTGTGTGGTTTATCTTCTGGCGTTGGTTTGCAAGTTATTGCTACGTTTTCTCGGTTGAACCTGTCATCTTGTGTGGTTTACCTTCTGGCGTTGGTTTGCATGCTATTGCATCAGACTATGAGTTTACCCTGTATACACTAATTGCAAACGATTGCGTGTTCCCTCCAAAAAAAAATATCCAATGCTACAAATTTTTATAGTTGGGATTAATGACCGAATTTTGGATTGAGCCCATAAAATAATTGTCAAGTTTTAAGTTTTAGAATACCATATTATTTTAAATATCTATCCGAAATTACTAACTCCTTTACCATTTTCGATATTCGTTTGTGGTATCTATCGTTATATATTTTATCACAAGTTTTATTATTTATAAATATTATCACTAATTCAATTGTTATTCAAAATTTTAATTTATTATACATGGTTGTGTTCCTCTTATTGTTTTAAATTTTTTACTATCATAACATATAATTTTATAATTAAAAAAGTCTCACATTAATCATTTGATTATTCATTATTAATTAAGTTAGTTCGCCATATATATTAGACTATCTATTTTTGTGATAAACAGTTTTTCTACTATTTTATCTAAAATAATTAGTCATTTAACTATTTATTTTTATAAAAATATTTTTCTACATAAACATACGCATAAGATTACAATTTGATCTAAAAGCTGGACTATTTTTAGTTGACAAATTATATATTATGAAAGTTGATAGACTAAAATCGGACGATGTTTAATAAAAATTACATGCGATGAAAATGATAGCGAATAGATTAATTACTATCCGAAACCACTCTATATGATATGATGTTAGGTGTTGCGTTTAAAATTGGATTTGCACTCGTATTTTATGTTGTCGTCCTCTCTTTAAAGTTAACACTAGTCTCCTTTTATATAGTGAAACTTAACGGCAAATAAATATATATATTTTATAGAGAGTTAACTTGTAAGTCACCCTATATAAACTATTATAATCACACGTTTTGCGTATACTAGAATAGATTATTATCTACAAATTTTTATCTATTGTACAAATAAGATTTATTTATATTTGTTGCTTAACGTGTTGTAAACTTCTAGTATGGACTAAAAGATGGATGGATGGATGGTTGTATATCCCCTAACTCACAATAATGAAAGGGACCATATATAGTGCACGCTTCACTATAGTTTACTAAGTTAGTGGGCTAAAATGCTTCTACATTAAACTATCTACGACTATCGCTACAATAAGAAACGTAAAGCGTGTTTTTCTATTGTTAAATAGAAAACTAACAGCAACAACCCACTTGCCGCAGTCCATCTACACAAACTAAGGTCGGCGAAATCGGCTAGTGCTCCTCCGCTCATGCCCTTTTTTATATTCATATAAAATGCGGTAAATATGGTTAGATAGCTTGGTAGTTTGTATGGTGTTTGAAAAATTAAAATAATTCGTATTACAAATATGAATAGTTTGTTAAGTTTTGTTCTTATTTATTTTAAATTGTTTTGGATTATTTTCATGTTTAATTGGTGTATAGTTTTTGATCGCACCTAACCATTTTTATTAAAAAAATATTATTATCTAAAAAAAATCAATTAATTCGTATTGAGGTTGTATGCACATTAATAAAAAAAAATTCAATTTAATTTATTTGTCCATTTTAATTAAACCGTACTGATTTTTGTATGAATCCGAAAGTTTTAGAACTTTTTAATTTTGAACATTATCGGTAACTAAAGTCTATATATAAATATGAACAACTTGTAAATTGTACGATGTTCGACACCTGAGATACATGTATGAAAATATAAACAACCTTCTACCTCTACCATTTTGTAGGATATTTTTTGGATACCAAATCTTTATTTTTGGTCATTTAAAATAATTTATACTAATTAAAATATATTATTATTTATTGTTCTCATATCTAATCCAATCCACGTGTAGTTTTAGTGCATTTAACCATAGTAATAAATTATTTAATAAATTTTGAAAATTAAAAATTAAAAAAATTAAAAAATTAATTTATAAAAACACAATACATATATACTAATCGATCGTGTTATCGAACATGTTATTACACGCAACTAATACTCAATCTCAATTGGTGTGCACAAAATAAAACCTCCATTTAACGCAATAGCACGTAAACTTATGTCAAAAAGTAAACCATATACAATATGACAGACTAAAAAACATTAGTAAAAAGCATGAATCCATAATTTTATCAGAAACTTACATTATTCCACTAAGTTTGATTACACACAAGGTAAACCCTAATTCTGACGCGATAACCTGCAAAACAACCCAGAAGGTAAATCACACAAGGTGATAGGCCTTGCCAAGAAAAAGTATGTAAAAGGACTTGAACTCATGATTTTTGGTCACAAACACACCATACTCAACCCACTCGGCTACCCTTTTAGAGGCTCTCAATACGTTTTAATGTTTAATGATGGGGATAATTTTGTTAAACAAGTTTAATATTTATTAGAAATATTTAGTATAATTGAATAATACATATTTAATTAAAAAATTATATTTTACACTGAAGCAAAGTCTCGTGTTTATAAGATATTCATGAAGTGGAGTTTATACTGAAATTGAGGTTGTGCCGTTAATTTCGCACATGAGTTCATTATATTAAATTAAATGGCTTTGTTTTGTCGAGAAAAGTAGTTATATACATGGTCCTCTCTAGATTTGTGTAGGAAGCATTTTTTTCAATCATACTCTACATCTTCTCGAAAATTAGTTATACAGGGTCCTCTCTATATTCGCATAGGAAGCATTTTTGTCAATTATACTCTACATCTTTCGGTTTCAACTAGGTTACGAATTTTGCGATGGTTTTGTTTTACAAAAATTAGTCGTTCAATTTCATTCGTGTACCATTGACCATTGATTTCATAAATAACGACACAAAACTCAAAAAAATAAATAAGAAAAAGGTAATAAAAAATTAAATTGAAAGATTTCAGGTTTAATAACTTTAAATCATGATATTTTTGCAACGTAGTATATTTTTGCAAAAAAAAAATCGTTCACGGTAAATTAATATTATAATATAATACAAAATAATATTAGAAAACTAATTATTTTAAAAAAACCACTCAAATTTGAAATTATTTAATTTATTTTTAGATCCAAACACATAATATAATTAATAACGATCCATAAAATTTGAAATGTTTTAATAAAATTATGAAAATGATTCGAAAAAGTTGAAAAATAATACCAATTATTAATATTATTTATAAATAATAAAAATGAATAAACAACCATTTTAATGACGGTTATTATATTTTTATCTATAAAGTTTATAGTTACAAAGATGGATCACAAATATTAACAAGATTTGATACTATCTTATTTTAACCATCTAAATATCACATATTTGATTAAGTTTAGTGGATCTTTGAGTACTTAAATAGGTGATATGTCAATTGTGACGGACCAGACTATTTACACCTTTATAAGTAACTTGTATAGTCAATGCGCAAGTAACAATGAGCGACTAGTTTTGATTTTCCGAAACATTTGTCATTGGTCGAATCATGTTGGTTTTTTGTCAAAACATCTCTTGGTGTTGACCGAAGATTATGTACTTGAATTTGTTGCTTACTAGAGTTTTTATCTTCACATTCGAAGCTATTATATCTTATATATTTTACATATTAAAATGTTTATGTCTACCATTTTTTCTTAGACTTTTAAGAGTCTTAGGGATATTATTCTAATTTATCTTAGTCGAACTGTTACTAGAGACGTGTCTGATGTAGTTTGTACTTGATTGTTCATGTCTCATTAAAAACCTTGTGTTGGTCGAAACCTTAAGGATATAAAGCTCTATTTTACCAAATAAAATATCACAACTAACTGTTAGTATGCTGTTAGGGATCTTGCATATTCATTATTTACTAACTTACTTTTTTTTACTACTAGCTTCAGAATGCTTTAATTCTTCATTGACTATAGTTAAGTAGCCCTATCATTACTTGATGAATGATGAAGTAAGGACTACTAATAATCTGAAATGTTGATATTTCTTTGATAACTTTGGGTAGCTAAGAATGTGCTTCGACCAAACTTCTTCTGATGGTGTTTTAGTAACCCCCAAAGCCATTGGTGAAAAATGAAGGAGTGATTATACTAATTGATTATCAACCTTTGTAATTCTTTAATAACAATGATTTTGATATGTTTCTTCAGCTTTAAATTGATTTTAAAATTTATTGAGTAGCCCCTTTAGTTATTGATGAAGATTGAGGTAAGCGATGACCAACACATGGAAATATCCTTGATTTTTTTAATTAGTCAAGATTTATATTTTTTGTTTGTATATCTGGCTGAAGTTATCTGGTGGTGAATATTTTTAACGAGAAGGGATTTTTGTTGTAGGAGATTTTTCTTTATTCCATGTTTTTAATTAAAAAATTATGAAATTAGAAGTTTTATGTGTAATTTGGTGAAAATGAAGGTTGATGAAAGAAACTTACACGTTGAGGAAAGTCTCTAGTTTTAGACAGATGTGTGCGTCTTTTTCACCTTCTCCAATCGTGTTCCTCCATGCTTGTTTGAATCTAATTTACTCACTCTGCAAGTTAATCCAAGCCATGGAATAAAAGAAATCGGCTGTTGGGATTAGTGTGTACCTTTAGGTATAAATACTTGTTACTTGCATTAATTCTCTTTCTTTCTTTGCTTTATTACTCTATATTATATTCATCTTGTTCCACCAGTTTCTTGATTTCATGAATAAATTACTTTCTTATTGTTATTCTTATAATAATTGTTTTTGTATGAATGGGTAGAATGGGTGAAGATAGAGAGAACTCAAATAGCCAAAGTAATCACTACAACGGTTTATTTAGGGCTGATTCTTCTGATAAAAAAGAAGTTTGTAAGGTTTCACATTCAATTCGTCACACAAACCAAAAGAAGAAGAATAAGAATAGAATTTCTACTAAAGAATGGATATGAGTCTTTCGACAATGGAAGGTAGTAACAGAGGCGACGTTTATAGTTATACAGATGTACCAGAGTTATAAGAGGAATATATGAACAAAATGCATTTGAAGAACATCGTGGATCATTCATATCGGTATCTTACGAATTATAGATTTATACAACATCTCATTGATTGGGTGGTTCCTCACGATGCCAACATTAGGTTTCCTATAAATAAGGAAAATCACCTCGACGCTTGTGAATGTGGAGTTGTTTTTTGTAATTACTTCTTGATCATAAGTTTGGTTTCTTCTCGCTCCATAACTTGTTAAATGTTTCCAAATCACAAACAAGTGTCCTTGTCAGCTTGTTCTCAACTCATACAGTACTTTTCTTTTGGTTTTAATATTATCAAGAATATTGTTTGAATATTTCTTGGAAAATGAATTCCTTACTATCGTTAAGGTTTCCAACTGAAACACCAACCTATTTTTCTACTTCTTGATGAATTCATATGCCAAAATTATGACTAAGTTTCGAACTTCTAACATGAAAAGATAATTTTTATCTTTGGTAATTGGAAGACCATTTATTATTCTTACCCTTTCCTTTTAGTGTCCGAGTAATTTGTTTATAGCGAGTTATGATTGAGTATCGTTGTACGAAGTGGATTTTATGTTTGTGCTTCCTCTAATGGAAATATGTTGGATAAACATCTCTAGTAAAAGACTTAAAAAAGCAATGTCCGAGGAAAAAGATTGTGGAGACAAAACTTTTGGAAGAAAAGTTTGCGCAAAGCGTTCTTCTAAGATGGAATTGCATAACAAAAAAAATAAATAAGGTTCATTGAAGCTATATGTTGATGGTATTATCCTATTTTAATTTTATCTGGCATGTTGTCTAGTTGACAACTAATTGAGAGTATGTAAGGAGTTTTATTTTCATAGCTTAGAATATTTTTACCAACCGAGTCCTGTGATTACAGATTTGTACTCGACTTAAATATTTGATGTTGAAATCATAACTTTATGGATATATTTAGGGTATCCCGTTTCGGAGATACGATTTTTGCCTCTTATCTTGAGCCTTGGTTATTATTATTTTCGTCAGTTCTAAGTCTCCAAGTATCTTTGGACTAGTCATTTGGAGAAATCGGTCTCTTGGACTGGAACTCTATTCAAAAAAAATTGCTAACGCTTAGGATTTGATTGTCTTTCTCAGCTTAAATTGGATGTTATGTGGTCAATATTCCTAATACATCAAGTTAATATGAAACATTTCTCAAAGGAAACAAATTTAACTACTAACGAATGTGTTTGCAAATTTAGTCTCATTTTCCAATATACAACTACTAGTGTTAAAAAAACCTATTTAACCTTAAATATTAAGTTTCAACTGGTAGTGGAGATTCATTTACATGGTATACTGCTTCAAATTCCTTCATTCCTCCATGATTAGTACTGCGTTGATTGCATAGTCCAAGTTTAAGGTACATGTACAAGGTTTCCTAGTCGAGGTTAAGTTAGCACTTCTGAGGCGGCTAGAAATTTATTTATGTTTTTGAATGCTTCATCACACATCGGAGTCCATTTAAATATTCTTTCTCTTATCATAACTTTGAAAAGGGTTGACACTTTTCCGAGAATCTTGACAGGAATGTGTTTAGCGTTGGTAGTCTTTTGGTCAAGATTTAGACTTGTTTTGTACTCCTTTGTGACTCTATATTTGCTAAATTTACTAGCTGTGTTGGATCAACATTGATTATCCATTCCCTCACCATATAGATCAAGAATGTGTCAGTCGTATGCGAAAAGTTCATTTTTTCATCGTGTAATTCTTCTAAAATAAAAGTTTCATAATATGTGCCTAAGGACCGAAGTAGTGGCTTACTTAGCCCTATTTTGTATAATGTGTCTGAAGTCTAGACGAATCTTATTGACTTCATATATATATATATATATATATATCTTAGTGCTTCATTTTTGTCTTTGGAAAGTATTCCTTATATCAGGTACTCCTTGATTGGGGTTCTCTAATATTCTTCTTCTTTTTCACCTTATATTAAATTCTCTCATGTGAATATGAATGAGGATAGGAAACGGTTGGGTGATATATTAGATGCATTTTCTTGAAGAATTATTCATATTATCAAATATGTACATATTGAATATGCAAGTGCGTCAACTGTTGAATGCTCGTCTGGGGACTTGTTTAGACTTCATATGTTTGAATTATGCAATTAGTTGTTGTAACTCTTTTAAGTATTGAATAATATTATACTTTTTAATTTGGAAGGTGGAAATGTCTATTTTCCTACCTCCGTAGATCTTTACTAGTCGAAGTCATGCGATTATGGTTTTTTAGTCGGTTTTATTATTGCATGCTGAAAATCAAAACCTAATAAATTACTTTATGTTATCTCATGTTGGAGGTACGAGTCGGACCCATGCTTTTAAGCCTTGGTTATTGCATCATTCATAAGTTCTAACTCTTTAAGTATCTTCGGACTCATCCTTTGGATAAATAGGTCTCTCATATTGAAATACATCAAAAATATGTCAATGTATGGGATTTGATTGTCGTTCATGACTCAAAGTGGATATCATAATACCCTATTTATACTAACCATTTAATCAATCTTCTTGATATATCAAGTACTGCAGTACATTTCTCAAAGGAAATAAACTTCTAACTATTATCGAATGCACTTTAAAATATGTACTCATTTTACTAAGTGCAAATATTACTGTTAAAGCTTTTAAACGTTAAATATTATGTTTCAACTGGTAATAGAGATTTAATTACATAGTACACTAGTTCATAATACCTTCCTTCCTTATTTATTAGTACTTCATTAACTATATAGTTTGAGATATCAAGGTACATGTACAAGTTTTCTCATGGCTGAGGTTAGGTTAGCACTTCTGAGGAAACCATAAACTTATTTACGATGTCCAATGCTTTATCACATGTTGGAGTCAATTTGAAATTTCCCACTCCTCTCATAAGTTTGAAGAAGGTTTGACACTTGTTTGAGAATATTTCCAAGAATGTATTTAGGATATCTCTTGTTGAAGATGTGAGTTGGAATCATGTTATTGAGCCTTGGTTATTGACTAATTCATCATTTTTAACTCTCCAAGTATCTTCAGACTCGTCCTTCAGAGAAATTATTCTCTTGTACTAGAACTCCATAAAAAAATATCAGTTCCTAGGATTTGATTGTCGTTCATGACTCAAAATGCGATTGAAAATATGGTCTTATTTTCCTACTATTTTCTAGTGTTAAAGAAATTTTCTTTAACCGTAAATATCAAGTTTCATTCGTATTAGAGTTTTACTTACATACTATACTACTTTAAAATCATTTCTTTCATTCATGATTAGTATTATATTGAGTGTATAGTTCGAGACTCCAAGGTATAAGTACAAGGTTTCTCTTGACCCAAGTTAGGTTAACACTTTTAGAGAAACCATAAAATTATTTAGGTTGTTCAATGCTTCATCCCACGCTGGAGTCCATTAAAAAATTTCATCTCCTATTATGACTTTATATAAGGGTTGACACTTGTTCGAGGATCTTGACAAAAATGTATTATGTGATGCTATTTTTCCGGTCAAGATTTAGACTTCGTTTGTATTTTTGCCGCTTCGTTGGTGCTAAATTTGTATGTTGTGTTGGATCTGCCTTGATTCCTTTTTCACTCACTATGTAGCCTAAAAATATTTTGGGTTATGCTAAAAATAAACTTACTCATCCTGTAGAACTTCCTAAATAAAAGTTCATTTGTATAGGCCTAAACACCAGAGTAGTGGTAAAACTCTTTTGTATAATGTACCTGAAGTTTGGACGAATCTTGTTGACTTCATAATCTTTTGTGCTTCCATTTTGTCTTCGGAAAGTATTTATTCTCTCGGGTAATTCTTGGTTGGGGTTCTCCAATCTTTTTTTTTTCTTCTTCATCTTTTATTACTATTTCTCCCACGAACGTGAATGTTGATAGGAAACGTTGGGTGATGTAATAGATGGTTGTTCTTGAATAAGTATTCATGTTATCCAAGATTTACATACCGAATATGCAAGTACATCAGCCAGTGCGTTCTCGAATCTTAGAATTTATTTAAACTCCACTTCCTCGAATTGAGCAATTAACCATTATAAATATTTTAATTATTGGATGATATTCTATTTTTCTACTTTGGTCTGTCCAAATATTTGGTTGACATTTAATTGAGAGTTGGTAATGAGTTGTATTTTCCTACCTTTGTTGATCTTCTCCAGCCAAAGTCCTGCGATTACGAATTTGTACTCGTTTTATTATTGGATGCTGAAAATAAAAACTTTATGGATTGATTTAGAATATATTATGTTGGAGATATAAGTTAAGACTTCTTCTTTTGAGACTTGGTTATTGCTTCATTCATCGTTTCTGACTCTCCAACTATCTTTGGACTCTTCCTTATGAGAAATTGAGTTATCCGAATGGAACTTCATCAACCTATCTGCCAGCTCATGGGCTTTGATTGTCGTTGTTGGCTCAAAGTGTATATCGTAATCCCCCAAATCTACTGGTCTTTGGTCAATCTCTTGATACATCAAGATATTGGAATATGTTTCTCAAATGAAAGAAATTTCTAACTACTATTGCAAACGCTTGGAATTATGGTCTCATCCTAGCCGTAACTGCTAGTGTTAAATAAAGATTTTGTTAACCATAAATATCAATTTTCAACTGGTAGTAGAGATTTACATACATAGTACACTGCTTTAGAATTTTTTTTCTTCATATATGATTAGTATCGCGCTGATTGTATAGTGTAATACTACAAGGTACAGGTACAAGGTTTCTCGTGGACAAGGTTAGGTTAGCATTTCTGGAGAACCTAGAAAATTCTTTATATTTTTAATGCTTCATAACACACTTGAGTCTATTTAAACTTTCCCACTTCTCTCATAACTTTAAATATGGGTTGACACTATTAAAAGAATTTTGACAAGAATGTGTTACGTATTGCTAGTCTTATGGCAGGATTTGGATTTTTTGTATTCCTTTGTGGATTTATTGTTGCTAAATTTTAGATTTCTCTGAAATCTACCTTGATTCCTATTTTCCTCACCATGTAGCCCAAGAATTTGTTGGGGGTATGCCAAAACTGCACTTTTCCATCCTGTAATTCTTTCAAAACAAAAGTTCATTTATATGTGCTTAGCACCAGAGTAGTGTCTTAGTTAGAACTCTTTTGTACAATGTGCCCGAAGTCTAGATAAATTTTCTCGACTTCATATTTATGTTTTGTGCTTACTTTTATCTTCGAAAATTATTCCTTCTATCAGGTACTTCTTGATTGAGGTTCTTCAATATTCTTCTTCATCTTTACCTATTATTTCTCATTTGGACGTGAATATGGATAGGAAATTGTCTAGTAATGTAATAGATGGATTTTATTGAAAAAATATTCATATTATCAAATATGTATATGCCGCATATGCAAGTGCATCAAGTGTTATGTTCTCGGCTCTCAAAATTTTTTCAAACTTCACTTGGTCGAACTAATCAGTTAACTGTTGTAACTATTTCAATTACTTGATTATATTCTCTCTCTTTTTATTTCGGTTTGCCCTAATGCCAGGTTGACAACTAACTGATAGTTAGTAAAGAGTTGCGTTTTCCTACCATTGCAAATATTTTTGAGTTGAAGTCCTGCGATTGCAGATACACGACTTCATTATTGGATGTTGAAAATAAAATTTTGATGGATTAAATTTATGATATATCATGTTGGTACTCATGATTTTGAGTATTGGTTATGACTTCCTTCATTAGTTCTGGTTGTCCAAGTATCTTTTGACTCGTCTTTTGGAGAAATTGGTCTCTCAGCCGAGGCTAGGTTAGCACTTTTGTGGAGGCCATAAAAGAATTATGTTGTTAAATGCTTCATCATACACTGAAGTTCATTTGAACAATTTCACTCATCTCAAAAATTTAAAGCATGGTTGACATTTGTTTGACGATCGTGAGAAGAATGTGTTAAGTGGTGTTAGCCTTCATGACATAATTTTGACTTCTTTTACATTATTTTATGGATTTATTAGTACTTATTTTGTGAGTTGCGTTAGATTTTCCTCGTTTTATCATTCATTTACCATGCATCCTAAGATT
Source organism: Limnanthes douglasii subsp. nivea (assembly GCA_036936605.1). Lineage (NCBI taxonomy): Eukaryota > Viridiplantae > Streptophyta > Magnoliopsida > Brassicales > Limnanthaceae > Limnanthes > Limnanthes douglasii. The sequence continues at coordinate 218,390,395 of JAUPFV010000004.1, forward strand.
TTGGTGGGAGTATGCTGAAAATGCAATTTTCCAAAACAAAAATTTCTTAATATGTGCCTAGGCCCTGGAGTAGTGGTTTCGTAAGCCTTTTTTTATAATATTTCAAATTCTAGACGAATCTTGCTGACTTTATCTTTATCTTTCGTTCTTCCCTTTTATCTTTAAAAAGTTCTTCTCTTATGTACTTCTTGATTGATGTTCTCCAATCTTTTTCTTCTTCTTCACATTATATTACTATTTTCATCGTTGATGTGAATATCGAGAGGAAACGATTGGGTAATATATTAAGTATTTTTTAAAAGAATTATTCTCGTTATCGAATATTACTAGTCGAATATGCAAGTGCATCAGTTGTTGAGTTCTCGGTTCTCTGGACTTTTTTAAAATCTATTTTATCGAACTAAGCAATTATTTGTTGTAACTTTTTCAAATTTTTAATAATATTTTTATTGTTTATTTAGGCGTGCCATGAATTCTAGTTGACAACTAACTAAGAGTCGATAAGGAGTTATATTTTCCGAGCTCTGTAACCGAAATCATACGATTGCGGATTTGTACGTGGATTTGTTATCGGATAATGAAAATAAGAACTTGATAAAATGATTTAGGATATTCCTTGTTGGAGATATGAGTGGCGCTCCTGCTCTTAAAATTTGGTTATTTCTTCTAATTATCTAACTATCTTTGAACTTATCATTTGGATAAATTGGTCTCTATGAATGGAACTTCATAAAACCATCTACCAGCCCTTATAATCTCATAATTTTACTAAACATTTACATCAAGTTAATACAACATGTTTCTCAAAAGGAATAAACTTATAAATACTATTGAATGCGCTTTAAAATATGGTCTCATTTTCCTAGCCACAACTAATAGTGCTAAAAAGATTTTTTTTAATCGTAAATATCAAGTTTCAACTGGTAGTAGAGATTTACTTACATAGTATATTTATGTAAAATCTCTTATTTCCTCCCTTATTAGAACTACACTAACTGCATTATCCGAGACTTCAAGGTACACGTAGGTTGAGGTTAGATTAGCACTTATAAGATTCTTTATGTTTTTGAACGTTTGATCATACGTTGGAGTCCATTTGAAATTTATCGCTCCTCTCAGGACTTTGAAGAAGGGTTGACTCTTCTCAGAGGATCTTGAAAAGAGTGTGTTAGATGTTACTAGTCTTCTAGTTATGGTTTGGACTCTTTTTGCATTCCTCTATGGTTATTGGTGATAAATTATGATTTGTGCTAGATCTGTTTTGATTTCTCTTTCACTTACCATGTATCCCAAGAATTATTTGGGCATACACTGAAAGTTCATATTTCATGATCCAGCTTAAGATTCACTCGTTTGAGATATGTGAGTGTCACAGTGAAGTATGTTATGTGATCATCTTCATAAAGGCCAATATGTCTTCTATGTAGGCTTTTACGTTGCGGTCTAATTGAGTAGTGAAGATCTCGTTCATTAGTATTTGATAGGTTGTTCTAATATTCTTTAGTATGAAGACCATTAATTTGTAGCAAAGTATCCCTATTATGGTGATGAAGGTTGTGTGTTCTTGGTTCACCTCAACTAGATCTGATTGTATCATGCAAACACATTCATAAAGGGTAGTAGTTTGTTTTCGGATCTTGAATCAACAAGCTGGTAAATTATAGGTGGTGGAAAAGTTTCCTTCAGACATATTTTGTTAAAGTCCATGAAATCGATACACATCATTCACTTGCCGTTCTTTTTCTTGACTATAACATGATTACCTATCTATATCTTCTGGAGCCCAGATATACATATCAAATTATCCTCGTCGAACAAAATAATAGGTGTAACATTCCTCCTATAAATATGGGTAGATATTTTACATTCTATTTGAGTTGCCAAACTTACGACATGCCTTTTTCGTGAGGTATCTCCTCCAAAGATGGCTAAATTCTCAAAATACTCACATAAATCACGAAACTTCCCTCGAATTGTTGCTTTGTTCATGACTATATCCACTTTCTGATCTGGGTCTGCATCTAAGTATTCTGAAGCCACAACAAAGCTTTCATGTTTTTCTAACTTCAAATTCATTATTAATAATGTGTTTTCTTGCTTCGAAGGTGTGCTCATGTTATGTTGTGCATATGTACTTGGATAATTCCGACCATTATTATCCTCTTTAACAAAAGTTGTTAACTTGTCATTTTCTATCAAAATCTGAATTTCTTTATTCAAAGCTATACAGTCTGCAGTAGCATGCCCAACATCGTTATGGTATTTGCAAAACTTATTATTTTTCTCCTCTCTTGGCCTATTTATTGGAGATGGTTTTCAAAAAATAACATGATTCGTGGGTCTTTCAAGATTGTTGCTATATTCTCAGTTAACTCCGAAAATATTATGGCCTTATCTATTGGTCGGGCCTCACCCGAGGAGGTTGACAACTAGTTATGTGAGAATGTGCTCCTCTTGTTCGAGGAGGCATACTAATATTCACCCTCGGACGAGATGGTACCTGATAATTCGATGAGCTTCCCTGCTAACCCTGACCAGTAGGTGCATGACCTGAATTTATTTGAATGTAACTTGACCCACCTCAAACTTTTGTCAACTATTACACCTTAATTTGTTTTTAACTTAAGTCATCCCTCTAAATGGAAACGTCCTTCTCCTCGTAGTCTTGTTTGCTAAATTCCCTGGAAACAATCCTTGCCTAAAAGCTGCAATGGCAACAAGCTCTTTATAATCTTCCAACTCCGTCTTTTGTTAACACAAACCGTCCGGTATAATCTTTTAATTTCCCCCCTACTACATGTTTGCATTGTATTATAGTATCATCAATAGCTCGCATCTCTTTGCTTCCTACAAACTGTCTTGGAAGGCAGTATAAAAAATCCTAAAATTGGTTATCGAGGCCCTCAAAATTCTATTATACCATTTCAGTGTCGCACCTTAAAAGTTTGTGAAAACACTCTACACACTAATCTGTCATCATCTTCGAAATTTATCATGTAATTCCTAAACTGTTCAATATGGTCATCGAGATCCTGTGTTCCATCAAATTTATCAACCTTTGAAATATCAAAGTATTTAGAGAGAAATATAAACCTAATCTCAGAAGACAAAATAAAATTCCTCCAATCCACTCCTTGCATGTATTGATTGGCTCTAGTTGTTCCCATAATTCATATAAATTTTGGTCTGCAATATTAACATACTGGTTGAATGTGTCATCCTCATACAATAAATGGTCTCACATGCAATGGATGGTCCCTCATATTCTGAGGCTTACCATCATTCTTCGGTTTATGTTATTTGCGTGATATTTTGACGTTGAATTTTTTATCCCTTCGAAGAACACGAATGCCTCCCTTGTTTAAATGAATCACCCTTAGAATTCGAACTAGAGAATTCACTATCACTGGTCGGAATATATCGTTGTTTATCTTTCTTTTCCTTTCGTGAACAATAGTGCTCTCTGTTTGACTGGAAATGTGTTTTTTATGGTCACTTCAAACTTGATGAACCGTGTAAGATTTATCAGATAAGTTCTCCAATTCTTTTTCCTCGTCAACTCATTATACCTCATATTTCACCATATCGGAGTGGATTTGCTGCTCGCTTCGGTTAAACCCATCGTTCAACATCGTTTTCATTTCTAATAACTTATTCATCTGATTCTCTATATCAGATTGCTCATGTTGTCTGTTTCCTTGACTATCAACTCAATTTCTTTCTTTAAGCAAGCCTGAGTCAAACACTTCATTTTCCACCACAACTGCATGATCGGCTCTAATTTCTGGTTCCATGGTAATCTCAACTGGTAATTTCAATCGTAAATTTAATGGTTTTGGATTCGTTATCTAGGTACTTCGTAGTCTCCCACTGTGGTCGCCAATGTTATGTAATAGATTTTCAATGTAAAGATAAAGCAATGAAAATGATTTTAGAGAGAGAGAAAAATAACAAGTCTTTTAGAGAAACATGTTACAATTAAATATGAATAAAATATATTAGTTAGTCATTTATTTCTCAAATTCACCGTATTAATAAATATAGAACGATGATGGAATTAGTTACAAGTTACACCAAATTGCACTTTTACCTTTTACTATTTATGTTTAATATTAAATATATCTTCTAACTATACAAGACTTAAATAAAGACCTCATTTCATAATTATTTTTACTCTTTAATTATTTATATCTTCATCGGTGTGCAAATATGTTGCGTAAATAAAAAGAAAAGAGTTGTATATGTAGGACTTTGGTTAGGTAAAAGCAATTGTGTTTAGTTGTAACATTATGTGCAAATATGTTGCGTAGATAAAAAGAAAAGAGCTGCGTAAATAAAATTTCGATTGCGACAGTTGCAGAATTACGCGTAATTTTACTAAAAATAATTGTGTTCTATTTGTAATTTTGCTAAAAACAATTGTTTTCTATTTGTAATTTTGCTAAAAACAATTGTGTTCTATTTGTGTAATTAAGTATAATTTGGTTGAAAATGAGAAGGAAAAAGAAATTTCTCTAAAAATATTATCCATGGATTTCGTTTTGTTCGTTTAAAAAAAACAAAAATATATACTTTTAGAAAATAAAAATTAGGAACTTAAAAGATATAAAGTTTTAACTAATGGTTAAAAATTTAGATTTGGAGTTTAAAGTTTTGAAGTAAAAAATAACCGATGGTTAATTGAAAGATATAAAGTTTCGAAATTAAAAATTACTAATTTTAGATTTAAAGTATGGTTGGAAACTCAATACTTATCTATACTTTCGAATGATTGTAGTTAACCTAACTCTGCTAAAATCATAAAGTTCACTTATTCTTAATAATTTTAGAAAGAGAATCAATGCATAACAACAAATCACTAAGACCATAAAAATTAAAATAGCTAACGAACATATCATTTAAACAGTATTGCAACATCGTGTATTACAAGCTCGCCCATTACTACTACTAAACATGTAACAATAAAATCCTATATGTATATTTCAATATTTTCACAAATTTCTTAATCTAATTATCAATATCTAAGGTACTGTATCTTCGGCGTAAATATTCACCAATGCGAGCGCATTACTGGTGAACTTCTTAACAGCGGTCGTCCGATCTAGTATATCCGTTTTCAGCCTTCCATCGGCGACATCTTCAAATCCGTCCATACACGTGTCCTGATCCGTCAAGGCAGCGCTCATCCACGTCTGCACATTACTCATCTGAAACCCAAACGACTCACCGGAGCCGCCTGACCCAGCCGTCCCTCTCGCCATCTCACGCATCTGTTTCAACGACCCGCGAATCTCATCGACGGCGTCACCGAAGTTAGACAAACAGTCTTGGAGCGCGCCGACGGCTCGAGGCTCGGCTCCGTCGTGAGCTTGGCGGGAGAGTTTTTTCACGAAAGACGCGACGGCGTGTGTCTTTTTTAAACTGATGTTTACGGCTAGGCGTGCCAGACGAGCTGGGTCTCGACGGACGGCGCCGGCGTAAATGGCGAGGGAGGTGTAGCAGATGTCAGGGTAGAGTGTGGCTACGCAGCTTGTGAGGATGAAATCTGAACCGTTTGTTGGGGCTGTGAGGTTAAAGGAATAGACGGCTCGGATGGAAAGAAGAAAGATGAGGAAGGTGGCCAATTGAATTTTCATGTTTTTGTTTGTTAGAGAGTTGATCAGTTACCGATGTTTATATAAGCTCATAAGCTTCGCTTAATTACTTTTCTACCCTTGTATGTGTTTGTATAATTTATAATTTATATAATTTAATATTTCCGTCACCCTCATTTTATTCAGGCGAGAACTGTAATCATTGTTATACTAAAGTAGTCTTCGGGGGTATAAACTACCCGCACTGAATTCATATTAGTTTCACACTAAAAATTAATTATTTTTTTTGAATTTTTCGCACTCCATTTTTTTAAAATTAAAATTTAAAAATCCAAAACTATTTACAAGTATTTATATAATTGTATTGTCTCAAAAGGTAATTGTAATTTAAAACTCTATCATAAATTTAACATTTTATATGCCACAACATAACTATGTTTTACCTTTAGCTCTAATTTTTTTACCATAAATCTAACGAACATCAAAATAACATGGAAACGATGAACTTGATTGTTTTTTTTAAGACTTCAATGACGATAAGGATTTGTATTTGGTGGAAATAATTTTTTTATATTTTTTAATATAATTTCATGGCATGTTTCGTGCAAATTAATAGTGCTTTGATGTTTAATGCGACATGTTAATTAGTGTTGATAAAGAAGTTTGGGAAGTGAGTGGATATTATAATTAGTTATTTAATTTTAAGATTTTAATTATCATAGTTAAAATAAAGTATATTATGTTATTTAATTTTAAAATTTTAACCGATTTTATTACAAGATTAAAATATCTAATAGCATATAGAAAAATATAGAAAAAGTAAACCACCAATTTAATATAAAATTTAATTTATATATAGTAATGATTAGTTTGATATTAATAATAAAACTCTTTAATTTTTTAAAAATGTAAAAAAATTACAAACAAATTGATTTTAAATAGTTAATAATATAATATAATATAAATACTATATTTGAGTGTTAATTATGATCAGTTATTTAACTTTGAAATTTGAATTAATTTTACCATAATACTACAAAATATTAAAATATGTAATGAAATAAAAAGAAAATGTATGTCGTCAATATAATGTATAATTTTTTAAAGAAGTATTTGAATAATTATTATGTTTCAAAATTATTTAGTATATATTAGAGAAAAAAAGAATTATTCGGTATTCAGTCTAGAAATGTTCAGTTGGTTTCGAAATGTGTTCATTGTGAAAGTAATGAAACTACTCACCGTGCTTTTGTTCAGTGTCAGCAGGTTTGGATTGTTTGGAAGCACTTCAGTGACATCCTCAGAGTTCGAATTCAACCCTTTATGACTATCTCCCATATTGTAATGAAGTGGTATTGGTCTGCTCAGAAAGATTGTGACATTTTCACGATTCTACCTGCAATTATAACTTGGTGTATATGGTCAGCCAGAAATAAGAAGAAAATGCAGAATGCTTCAACTAGTTCTACTTCTATAATCAGTCATGTTTTGTACGTTTTATCTAGTCTGGATCGAAGTAAAGTCTTAAACAGAAAGCATTGGGGCAGATTCAAGCGTGAAGCTTTAGTCTTGGGTTGTGTTACTCAAACTAATTCTGGGTTTAAAGCTCTACACTTGAAATGGAAAAACCCCGAATATGGGAGATATAAGATGAATATCGATGGGGCTTGTACCTTATCTGGGGAGTCTGCTGGTGGAGCTTTGGTTCGTGATAGCAATGGCGAAATGGTGATTGGTACTGGTTGTTTGTTTGGTAAAGGCTCTCCTTTGACTGCAGAATGTAGAGCATTGTTTGAAGGTCTGAAAATCTGCAAAAGGTTACAGTTAAGAAGTGTTGATATTGAGATTGATTCTGCAATCTTGGTTAACTTACTTTTATTTGGTAATTCTCCGTGGTACCTTGAGCCATTGTTACGTTGTTGCAGAAATCTTCTTAGCTCTGATATGGTGGTGAATCAGATTTTTAGAGAGAAAAATTTGGGTGCTGATTGGATAGCAAAGGAAGCTCTTGATAAGAAATTGAACTTAGAATTTGATAAATTCAATGCTCCAGTGAAATTGAGAGCGATTGTTTTCTTAGAAAGTATCAATCTTGGATATTTGAGGCTGAGAGATTAGGGTTAGAATTGGGGTTCTGAAGGTTGAAGATGAAGTGGGTTTCGCGCGATTTCTTTGTTTTGATTTTGTGTAAAATTGCCTTATTTGACTTGTAGTTTTCTTTTATTCAATAAAAGCCCTTGATTAAAAATAATAATTCTATTTTAAGAGAATTAAATGAAAAAAAATTGTTTCTAATTTTATTTTGTCTTTCTTTGTATTTATTATCTAATTAGATTTTTTGTAAATCGTAATAAATATAATAAATTTGGGTTGTTATGTCGCATTAAGTTTGCGATAGACCCTTGCGAATTCATCAAGTCACCGCGATCAGAGCAATCCAATAGTCTGAAACCCTAAAACAAAAATTCATGAACCATTTTTGCTCAAAATCTAATGCAAAACACAAACTGACAACCCACTTACAATACTAGGATATCAAACCAACAAAACAACAACTCAAACCATGCCAAAATATAATTTTTTTAAATCATAAATTCTAACCTAAATATATACCAAAATATAGAACAAAATAAAAAAAAATAGACTACTAAGGTTGTATGACATACATTTATACTGTTGTGAGATCAAATTCGAAAAAATAAAGTGTTTTTATTGACGGTTGCTTGAGTGATTTTTAAAATTTTAGAAAGGTTTAGAGAAAAAATTGAAAAATAGAGTGAACGACCTATCAATATGCTTGTATACCTTGCTTTTTATAAAAATGGTAACAATGTTTAAAATTTAGTGAGAGATCTATTAAAACGGTACGAGATTCAGCGTTGTAAGACAATTAGTTATTTTTAGCCAGTAAAAGTTTATATTTTTTAAATTATAATTCAAAACATAAATTTTATATTTGTTTAAAGACGAACAAAACGAAATTCATGAAGGATACGTTTGGAGATTTTTGTTCTATCTACACAACCAAGTTAGACATAATTTCGCAACTAAAAAATAAAATAAAAAAATCATGGATTTAGTTTTGGTTTTTAAAAAACAAAAACAATGGTATTTTCAATTTTGTTTTTTAAACTCTAGTTTGAAAGATATGGAATTTAAATATAAAAAATAAAAAATATGAAATAGAAAATAACACAATGAAATATATTACGCAACTAAAATTATATTTCCGTGATAATTTTTTTCTTATGTATGTAACTCAATTACACCTAATTACGCAGCTAGAACGTAGTTGCTTTCCCACACTTATTTCACAATATAATTAGATTTAGTCACGAAGCTAAAGAAACAAAAATAAAAATCAAAATATATTTCATGGATCTAGTTTTCACGACAACCCACACATTATATTAAAATTACGGGTCGTCGCTGTAAACTCTTTTTACTGTTTCGACGACTGATTTCCTTATTGTCATCTTCATTTTTGATAAGTTTATTTTTGTGTTTGTAGTATGCTTCTTCAACCCTATACTTCTAATTATTCAAACCCGTTTCCAGGTCGATTTTGATCATTTGACTGAATCGATTTTTCCAATAATCATTTCCTTGACTAAGTGACATCTCTTATCTTCTCATTGAGATAAGTTTTGCGCATAAAAAACACATTTCGATTTGAATTTTACCTTAGTGCAAATAAATAAATAATAAGACTCTAACTTTGAATAAACTTCTCGTGTGGCTTAGTTGACGATCTCACACGCAATCGTTTTACCAATCTATTTGTCAATAATTTTGCTTAATATAATATTAATAATGTGTTTTATCCATCTCAAGAAACATAACTTGAAAGAAACTTATTCTCTACTGAAAGGCGACACCGCTTCTAGATTCTTATAGGAGCAATTCTCGCTGTATTTTTTTCATCTTTAGAAACATGTGTCACACGTACACGGGTTGTATTAAAGTTCTTTCAACTAATCATTTAATGATAACAACCAACATATAATATAAACATCACAAATGGAACTCAATTTTATATGTTGAAATATTTCATAAATAAATCATAGTTATCTATAAAAAAAATTGATGACTAGTTTATCTATAGTCAAATTTAGTTTTCGCTATTTTATATTCAAGATGAACCATTAACATTTGATTTTACCATGAATCAAACAACGATATAAATATTAAACGTAAAAAATAAAATTGAAACCTCGATTGTTCTTGGTTTTTACCTTTTTTTTGTTTTGATAAAAATAATTAACCATAAGAAACCAAAACAAATTCAAACAAAGAGATTCAAACCCGATTATTTGTTCTATATTTGGTAACTGGACAAATTTTGATTCACAATATTCATTTTGAAGAAGTTTTGATAAACCAAAGTATAAGTTGACGATTTAGATTTTTTCTTATCTCGGCATTGTCAATCTTTTTGAATCTCTAAACAATAACTCGTTATTTTATAATTCGAACCAAATTTGATTTCATCGACGTTCTTCTGTTTTTATTGTATCGATTTGTTTATTTTCTGTTTTTCCCAAACATTTTTTTCATATATTTCTTATCTTTTAAAATGAAATGCTTTTAAGTTTCAAAAAGATAAAAAAAATGTTCTCCACATATGACGTCATTGATGAGGTAAAAAACCTTAACAAAATATGTCAAAGTGTTTTAGATATTTTAAGAGAGAGAATATATAACGTTAAAATAGATACAATAATTGATCATATATGAGATAACCCATTTATTTAGATGTTTCTCATGTATATATATCAAATATCAAGTTTATAAATATAAATAACAGATATAACCTCATTCATATGTATATTTTCTCTTGATATAAAGTAAATCCCTCTGTAATTATAATTACATAAATGTCTTGTTTAGTTTATCATTAACCGACTATTTTATCATCATCATACCGAACATTACATTTTTTGTTGGGTTTTTAGGAATATATATAATTAATCTACGGAATGAACCATTGGAAATTTGACATAAGGATTCTCCGATATTATTGATAAACAAAAGAACACATATTGATATAGAGAAAGCCGAAAAATCTTGAGATAATTGGATATTTTGACTCATATTTTCGTAAGTTGTGTGGAAATAGTATGAAGCCCTTTAGGAAACACATTCCTATTAGTTGAAGTTGCAAAATTATAAAAAACAAACGGAAAGTAACACTAGTTGCATCCTCCATTATGACTGCATAATATTTTACATGATTTTAGGTGTCTAACCAAACATTGTGGTTGCGGAATTTGGTCAATGTAGAGAAGATATATTATCCTATAATGGTATAATATGGCAGCAATTATACAGTTAAGTATTCAAATAACAGAAGGATCTTGGTTAAGAGCACATATATAGATATCAAGTTCATGTTTATTCAATCGATTTTATAAAGTCGTAAAATCAACATAGATCATATCGCTGCAAACTCCATATTGACAGATCCTCTTATTAAATTCATAACACTTATAGTTTTCAAGAACACACCATTAGGATGTATGTTGTTTTTAGATAATACTTGATTTCAATAAGAGTTTGTAACAGGTGCCAAGATATATGTGTTATTTGGTTGTATGCATTTAAGTTTGGCTATATATATAATAATAAGTATGCTCATTTATGTTTTATTAACTTCTCATTGGATTTAGTACTAATTAAGAATATATGTATATATATATATAATTATATTTCATATTTATTCTTATACTATACACCATTATAGATCAATATAATTGACAATTATGATTTATATTGCATGAATCCCAAACATAAATATGAATAAATAATCCATTCCATATACATTATTGGATTACTCATTAATATGACGACACTTTAATATATGGGTTACATAAGTCCCAAGAGTCAATTGTTGCCTTTCATATAGAAATGCCTCATCGACCTTCATCTCGTTGGGAACTGGTCTAACGGAATGACCTAAATCTTAGCCGACAAAGACATGACATATACTTTTATCCAAACACCGGATTCAAGGAAGTATGAGAGATAAACTAGGTTAGACTGGTGATAATGTGGCTCGCTAAGATCAAACATCTGACCGACTGTCATAATGAGAAAGTCAAGCTAACATGATACTCTGCATTGGTCTGGTATATGGTTCTTGATTGCTTAGCTAAACTATAAAAAAGATACATGAGTATGTGTGGTGTGGGAGGATAGAAGATTTACATGGTTGTTTAAACTCGGTAAGAACGGGGTCGTACCATGAATCAGATGGAGATAACCAGTCATTCTTGATGAATAACAATTAGTTTTTTCACCATCTGGTGGATAAGGGTAGACTCTTAATCACCCAAGGTACCTGCTCCATATAATAAAATAGGCATTATCATGGTGCTTTAGTCAATAAAAGGACGCAAAGTAATTTAGTGAAACATCTTTTGTGATTAAACTTTCCATATTATCAGCTAGCACCCGATATATAATTCAATTTTACCAAAATTCGCACATTTAAAGCTTAATTAAAATAGTGAACATACCAAAAAAACTATCAAATGCGCATATATGAAGCATCTCATTAACATAAAGAAATATTCTTTTATGAACATTTTATTAGCATTGGAATTTTGTATTATCAGTAAAATAAAATAAAAAATTGTTACTCCACATCGGTTAAATAATGTTAATTTTTATTATACCAAAAGAATAAAAAAACAAAAAAAATATTTTCTTGAAAACTATTAGGTTTATGCATTCGAATATGGTATTAGAGTTTTATTTTCCGTAATTGTATTTGGTTTAACCTGATTTTTTATTTATAAACCAAACTTGATGCAGACATTCCCGCCGGGGTAGAGAAGATTCGCCCTCGAATCAGAACCAGGCTCCTCGTCAGAAGAGTCACTTGCATAAGGAATCAGATGCTTAACATTAAAGACATCAGACGTACGGACATGGCTAGGCAAACGCAGTCGATAAGAATTCGGATTGATCCGCTCCACAATCTCCATCGGGCCAATCTTCCGGGCGGCCAGTTTGTTGTACTCACTAGCAAGGTACCAATTTTTGGTTAAAACTGCCCACACATAGTCACCAACTTCGAACTGAACAGGACGACGATGAGAATCCGCCTGAGACTTATACTTGGCGATGCTCAAGACAAGCTGATCGTAAGTCGTCTGGTGGGTTTGGCGAATCTGCGATACAAGCTCCTCAGCAGTTGTGTTAAAGAGAATTTTGTTACGCAGGGCTAGCAAGTCCACAGGACCCCGAGGCACAATACCATACATCACCTGGAAAGGACAAAACTTGTTGACCGGTTAAGGGCATGGTTGTGGGCGAACTCTGCTTGCGGTAGGCGCTGATCCCATGCCTTCGGCTGATCGCCCACTAGGCTGCGCAACAAGTTACCGAGGGACCGGTTAACCACCTCTGTCTGACCATCAGTCTGGGGGTGGTAAGCACTACTGAAGTTGAGCTGTGTATTCACCATACGCCATAAGTTGCGCCAAAAATGACTCACAAACCTGGTGTCACTGTCTGAAACAATGGTACTGGGAAAGCCATGAATGCGGTAAATCTCTCGAAAGAAAAGCTACGCGACACACACTCCATCAGATGTTTTTCTACATGGGATGAAGTGTACCATCTTAGAAAAACGATCAACCACCACAAAAATAGAGTCGAAACCACGCTGAGTCCGGGGTAAACCAAGAACAAAATCCATACTGATATCGGTCCAGGGCTGAGCAGGAATCGGCAATGGCAAATAAAGACCTGCATTTGTTGATGTTCCCTTGGCCAACTGACAAACTCGCCAATGGGAGACAAAACGACCAACTTTCTTCCGCATCGAAGGCCAAAAATAGGATGAGGACAGGAACTGGTATGTTCGATTACGGCCCACATGACCCTCATTATGAAGCTCCTTGATCAACTGTAGACGCAAGCTATAGTCAGGGATACACAACTGTACTCCATGAAAGAGAAATCTATCCTCCATTAAAAAATCAGATTGTGTTCCCTGCTGAATCAGTTCAATGACCCGAGAGAAGAACGACTCAGTAACATTACGGTCAACAAAAGTATCAAAGCCAGGAACCTGAACTCGCATCTCAGTCAGCAGATTGTGACGACGGCTCAGAGCATCAGCAACCCGATTCGTAATACCGGCCTTGTGCTTGATGACAAAAGTGAACTGCTGCAAGTAAGCTATCCAAGAAGCATGTCTATGAGATACCTTATCCTGACTGCCAAGATACTTCAAAGAATCATGATCTGTATATAACACAAATTCACGCTGAAACAAATAATGACGCCAATGTTTGATAGCCTGAACCACCGCATAAAATTCAATATCATATGTACTAAATCGCAGCTTAGCATTCGCCAATTTCTCACTGAAGAAAGCCACAGGACACCCTGACTGGGAAAGAACTGCCCTAATACCAAATTTAGACGTGTCATAATGAAGCTCAAAGGGCTGGGAAAGATCGGGCAACACCAGAATAGGCGCAGTGGTGAGACGCCGTTTAACTTCTGCAAATGCTGCATCAGCATCTTCGGACCAACAAAATTTTGTGCCCTTCATGCAATCCGTAATCGGGGCCATAACACTGCTGAAATGGGGAATGAAACGCTGATAAAACGAAGCTAAACCATGAAAACTGCGAACCTCGGGGATGGAGGTAGGTCGAGGCCACTGGTCCACATCAGCGACTTTGCTCGGATCAGCTCGTAACCCTTCGACAGAGACAATATACCCCAAAAATTGGACAGCTGGGGACATAAACGAGTATTTGGCAGTAGCAGCATAAAACTTGTCCCGACGCAACACCAATAACACCTCTCGTAAATGGGATAAATGCACAGAATGGTTAGCACTATAGATCAGAATATCATCAAAGTAAACAACAACAAATTTACGGATGAAAAGCCTCAATGATTGATTCATGATACGCATGAAAGTGCTCGGCGCGTTGGACAGACCAAACGGCATCACCAGTCACTCGAACAATCCCTCACACGTCTTAAACGTCGTCTTCTACTCATCACCATGACGAATCCGAATCTGATGGTATCCACTCTTCAAATAAAGCTTGCTGAATACAGAAGCACCACCCAATTGGTCTAACAGATCATCCAGACGAGGTATAGGAAACCTGTAGCGAATAGTGATCTTGTTAATAGCTCGGTTGTCCACACACATACGCCAGGAACCATCTTTCTTCGGTATCAGTAACGCCGGAACTGCACATGGACTGAGAATTTCTCGAACATGCCCCTTATCCAAAATATCCTCCGCCTGTCATCATAATTCTTCATGCTCCTTCAGACTCATTCGATAGTGGGGCCGATTTGGGAGAGCAGCACCAGGAACCAGGTCGATTTGATGTTGAATATCCCTCAGATGAGGTAACTCGGGAGGCAAATTCTCAGGAAACACATCTGCAAACTCCTACAAAAGAGACTGAACTACAGGGCTGGGGTCCGCATGAGAATCAGTCACAACAGGATCACAAAACAACAAGAAAACCACACCAACCTCTTCCATGGCTGCTTGAAAAGGAGCACAGGACAACAAGGTCGTTGTGGAAGGACCAGAGCCAATGCTTAGGGGCCGAGGCTTTGCCGGCACAAGAACAATCTTTTTACCCCGAAAGAGGAATGAATAAGTATTTGTACGACTATCATGCACAACAAACAAATCATACTGCCAAGGACGTCCAAGCAGCAGGTGACAAGCATCCATATTGACGATATCACAAAACACCTCATCCTGGTATGTCTGCCCTACAGAAAAAGATATAAGCACACGTTTAGACAAAGTTATATCAGTACCTTTACTCAACCAGGCTAGCTTGTATGGCTTGGGATACGATTCTGATTTCAGCCCGAGCTTCGAAATCACTGTCTCAGATATGACATTCTCGCAGCTACCAGCATCAATAATGAAGGTGCACACCTTACCGCTAATCGTACAAGTCGACTGAAACACATTATTCTGCAGCCAGTCACTCTAATCCGAAATGTGAGGAGACAGAAAAGTGCGACGTAGCATCAAAACTGCACCAACATCACCAGTCACAACTTCCTCCGCAACCTCAGGTATATCATCATCATATGTATCAAATTTCGGAGGACCATCAAGAACAATGGGGTTCGGTTCAAATGCCTCGTGAGAGAAAAGACCCCTAGCACCCGTAGTATTCAGATACTCTACCTGACGATGCCCTAACTCACCACAACCAAAGCAACGTAAATTACCTGAAGAGCGGCTGGTCGCACCGCGCCTAGGAGGGACCTGATCATGGGTTGGACGGGGAACTGGTTTGGGCGCCGAAGTCCCTGGAGGAGCACCAGTCCGTACGCCAATCTGGGTCTAGCGAGCCAACTGTTTTTCTGCCTGGAGGGCACGCTAATGGGCTTCGGAAACAGATACTGGGTCGAACATGTTCAACACATCTTGAAGTTGAAGGCACAACCCACCAATATAGCGGGATACCCGCTGATGCGGTGACTCGTTCACATCCGTACGAGCCAGCAGCTGATAGAATTATTCTGTATACTCGTCCACAGATCGTGGTCCTTGACGAAGATTCTGGAATCACTGGAATAGTTCTCACTCGAAGTTGTAAGGTAGGAAATCCTTGCGGATTTTTTTTCTGAACTTCTCCCAAATGCGGACTTTCTCCTTGCCTTCACGCTCACGGGTCTTCTTCACTTGCTGCCACCAGGCTTGTGCCCTGCCGCGCAGGTGGATGGTGACCAAAGCGACCTTTCTCTCCTCAGGAACGTCCTTGAAGTCTAGCACTTCCTCAATATGGGATAACCAATCAACAAACGCCTCTGCCTTAAGGCTACCATCAAAGTCAGGGATGCCTACCTTAAATCCAAGCTCCCAGCGGCAGTCGTGATAAGTATCGTGTTCTAACCCCTCCCCAAAAGGGTTATCGATACTTTCAACCTCCATACCTTGTTTCCTGACGTTAAGATCAGCCATCTGACGGGTAAGATCAGCCACCTGACGGCGTAGGTCAGCATCTTTGCGATCTCCGAAATCACATGCATCTCTAGCCACCGCAGCGCCACCGCGACCTCTGGGTCTTCCTCGCACCATCTCGCAGGACTGTCTGTGTCTGATACCAATCTGATTCAAAGTAGAACATAAAAGAAGCTAGATAGAGGGATAAACCCTAATTTTAATTAATCAACAAGTCTCCGAGAACAATGTAAAGAAGATATGTTTATATAAGGTTTCATTTGAAACCCTAAAACCAAAATAAGAAAATTACTAAAGTATCCTAAATTATTAAAAACTCGAAATAAGCTGATAGATGAGCCCAAATGCCTAAAAAGCCCATATGTCACGAGCACAGCTGGTGACTTGCATTCGTGGTATCGTTTCCTTCGAAACAAGGTGTTGTGGGTCAAAATCAGACACCGGAACTCCAAACCTGTTAATTCACCACATTCTTCGGGTGATCGCCAGTCTTCATAAATTCCAGCGCTATACTGTCTGCATCAAAACCTTGCGTGATTGTTTATTTATGAACCAAATTTGACGTATAAAGGACTACCTAGTGGCTAAATCTCTAGCATGGATGGTGTGTTAGAGGTTATCCCATATCGATTGGATAATGTTAATTCGTATTATACAGAAATAAGTCATCATCTTTTCATAAGGCGTCTTTTAAGAGGTGTTAGGTTTATACACTATGACATTAATTTATCATTTATATACCATGAGTTTTTTTTCTTAAATATTATTGAAACACACAAAAGCATCCTAGAAATTAGAAAAAAACAATAAGACAAACTTGAATTTATGATAAATAAGAGTCTTTTCCATTCCAACAACTAAAATATTAACATGTAATATTTAAGACCACGTTTCAAAGCATTAAGGTTTGAGACCTAAAACCATATAATAGCTCATAGCTCAAGGTTTCGCCAATAAATATAACATGCATCTTCGGTATTTAGGGTTTTCTATTCTTTAATTAATCTTTTATATCCCAACAACTTTTCCTCTTTAATTTCCAACCTACTAACTCATCTTTTCTACTGCATAGGCCATACTCTCCATATATCTTTTCTTATCTTAATTAATTCTCTTCACTTCTAACCATGTTCTAGTATATCTCCAATACTTCATGCATTACTTATACACTTTTACAAAGTTTTGGTCAATAATCAAGAAATTCATCCAACCCTTAGATAATCATTTACTATACATTTTTTGGTGATTAGTATCATTGTGACTATGACTATCACCAAAAGACTTGTTCACATAAAACACATCACTACATTAACATCGTTTGTATGAAATTGAGGTAATAATAAAACAAATTCTTCAAAAATTTCTTCAAACACTTTCATTATCTCTACTAGTTTCCATAAAAAATCCTAAAAATAAAAAACCAAAAACAAAAAATATAACCAATATATTTCATTTATGTAAGCTTATAAGTATCCCTTGTATTTGAGGCTTATCTTTTCTCTAAGACAGATATTTATAAACAGTTGAATGTCATAGGGTACCCATTTAGCTGAGATAAAAATAATTTGCAACATGGTGATAGATATCGGCCCGACATGCAGACATACTCTATGTTATGTCGTTTTAAGAAATGTTAACAATCATGATGAATAAGACAAATTCATTTATATTATTATCAGAAACTGATAGTATGATTCTTCTAGACGTCACTGCATTATTTATCACTCTCAAGAATTGGAATAAAATTTTTATAAAGAGCAATATGATCTTGAGTCATCCAATTGATTTGGAAACCATTGCCATATTCATGAATATTAAATCTGGTATGAGGAGCATAATGCATTCCTCTAATCATCACAAAAATAAAGTAAAGAGATCGATCACATATGTGTCTCTCCCAACGCGGTAGGATAATCTTATTGTTCGAACTTCAAACTTATTTAAGAACCTATTTAAAAAACAAGATGGTTTAGGTCGGTTGAATAAGTAGTCGGTGAAATTAGAAGATTATGATACTAAATTTGCTCATCGAACAACAATTTTGGCACAAACTTTAGCGAATAGTTCAAACAGACGAAAGCTCGAGTATCTCAGGTTGTGGAGTAGAAGTTATCATGGTATATACCTTTGGATATTTTATGTATCAAGCAATATACTTCAATTTTAAAGCCTCAAACAATGAAGCAGAGTACGAGACAGAGTTAACAGGGCTAAGGCTTGCACAAATTTGTAGTGCTAAGAAAGTTTGTTTAATAAGTGATTCATAAGTGTTTATTAATCATTCCTCGGGGTAGTCTGAAGCAAGAAAATATCATGTAACAAAATACTTGAAGCCATTAAGAGAGATAGCAGATTTATTTAACCACATTAAGTACGAACATGTTCCTCATGCCGAAAATTTATTGGCTCATTCCATAGCTATTATTGCATATACGAAGGATATCCATAGATTCTTATACAAGAGCATCCTTTGATAATAACAGGACCTGAGCTTGGATCAAGAACCAAAGAAGATTTACAGATCTCTACCATCACAGATAAATATTAGAGGTATGAGATCAAAAAAATTAACAGTAAATCGACTCTGCGATTGATAAAATGTTAGCAAAAATGCTAAGGTTTAAAGCACATGGTTTCATAGTTTTTGGGGATATCCTATATAAAAATTCTATAAGTCAACAACTACCATGATTCATCAGAACCGATGAGTCTCAAATGATACCATCTGAATTGCATAATGGAGAGGGATATGTCAATTGTGGTTCTAAAACTTTAATAAGAAGGATTTTGTTGGTTGGGTATTATTTCCCTTCTATTATGGAAGATGCTAATATAATTATTAGTCTAACAGTGTGATCTTTGTCAAAGATTTGCGAACATACACATGCCAGTCATGCCACTATAATTAATATCCAAGACATTACTTTTTGAAAGATGGGAGCCTGATCCGGTTGGACCTATACTCAAGGCATCTGGAGGCCACCAAATCATTATTGTGGTTGTTTATTACTTTTCCAAATAGATGGAAGTCTAACCTCTATCTTGAACTAAACTCAAAGCAATTTTTAAGTTTATTCTTTCTAATATATGTTTTAGGTTTGGAATCCCAAAAATCATAACGATAGATAATGACCCTCAATTTAATAATAGGGATATGAAAACTTTCTGTACTTTTTGAGAACTCAACATTGTTTCTCCTCACTTGTCCATCCCTAAGACAACGAGAAAGTATAAGTTATCAACAGAACTATCCTCACTAATTTGAGAAAAAATTAGAATGGACAACCGGAAAATGGCCAAGGTATTTACATGGGCTTATTATACTACACATTGAACAACAACACAAGAATCCCCCTATGTATTGGTTTATGGGATGGATGAAGTTACACCAGCCGAGTCGACCCTCATGCTTTTTCGAATTGAAAATTACTCCAAAACGGATAATTATATAGCCGAAAGAGTTGAAATAGACCTGGTTGAAGAAAAGAGAACAAGGGCATGTCTAAGATCTCTTCACTATTATATATTAATGAGAAACATGTATACATCTCAGTCCGAAGGATAAAATTTAAAGTGGGGATATAATTATGAAAAAAGTCTTCCTACACACCAAAGATAAAAGACTAGGTAAGTTGGTACCCAATTGAGAAGGCCCTATTCGGATATTAACAGAATTAATCCTAAAATTTATCGGTTGGCAGATCGAGTAGATAATTATCTTTGACTTCCATGGAATATTAATCTCTTAAGACTCTATCTAGATTAACTCTAAAGAAAACATAAGTAATATCTCTTATTATTTCTTTATATTTTCTTGTGTGTATTCTTATTCTTTCTTTTAATATTCTCATGTAAATATATGAGGACACGCTCTTTTTCTACCATGGTGCTTTTGGAAAGTTTTAATGAGGATCCCGAACCACTTGAATTTTATGACATTTTTCCATTTATGATTTTATTATTATTTATTTTTATGATGCATATATTATTGGCATGATAATTTAAAGGCTCCAAAAGTAGCTGATTATTATTTAAAGGTTCTAACATTAGTTTCTCATGTTTAAAGGTTCTGAAATTAGTTGGTCAATATTAAAAGGTTCCAACATTAGTTGTTCAAGTTCATAATATTCGAAGGAACGAGGGTTTATACTCAAATAATTACTATGATTACTTTCGAATAAGAAAAATCTGAACAGTCTATTCGACAGATGATAAATTTGTTCAAAGATAAGGGATGAAAGAAAGGTGATTCATTCACAAATACCGAATAAAAAATATCTTGGCTATGCCAATGACTTATACAAAAAGATCTTAATAGTAATACAAAATGGTTTGGCCATGCCAAGGACTTGTAAAAGAATGGTGATACTAGGAACATGTAAAATGAACATAAATTTAATTTACTTTTGACTATTTTTCTTTGGCATAATCTTCATCGGAGCTGGTGTGGATAAAAGTAGCCTGAGGGTAGACTGGTAATTTTAAGTGGAGTTTTAAGGCGGCGTAAGGGTGTTTCACGGTGGTGTGGTGGTGTTTAAGGGTGTTTTAAGATATTTGAGGGTGTTTCAAAGTGTTTCAAGGGTGGAGAGAGAATTAAGCAGCCTGGCAGCAGTTAATTTTTCTTACCCATAGTTAATGCTGGTGGTTGGGCATTTATAGTGTGAAATTTGGGCCCTTATGGGCTTTCGGGTCAAGTTTAATGGACCTGGGTCATGTTTAAAGACCCATGAGTTTTAAGCAGGTGTACAGGTAGCTTAGTCAGATAGTGATTAGGTTTTTTAGTACTTTAGTCATAGTTCGAACTGCCTTATGTTTGCAGTGTTCAAAGTCACCTGTTCGGTTCAACCAGTGCTGTTCGAACTGAAGTCATGGAGTCAGTCCGAATTTACGGGGTGATTTTACCTTGGACTACCCTTCCGGGGAGCTCTTCGAATTCGGACTCATCAGGAGCCCCTTTTTTAGGTTTTTGAACAAGTTTCCTTGTTTAAAGAACTGAAAAACAGTCCGATTGAAGAAGAGTTTTCCAATTCGAAGAGAATTGAGATGGGCCCGGACAGCCCAACCGTTATGAATCCCAAACAGTTCTTTGTCAGAGGTAGTGGGACACGTGTCACACCCTGGCTGGTCACTTCAGCCGTTTTTTCATCTGGAAAATCGCACCACTTTTTTGAACAGGTAACTTCTTTAAATGCTTTTGATGACGTCAGCGCCGTTTTTTAATCATTGCCCAACTTTTCGGATTCTCCTAGGAATCAAACCCTTTTACACATTTACTATAAATTCCATTTGTCTTTCACAGTTTCATTTTCACTTTTACTTTGCCATTTTACTCAAAACTTCATCTCTCTAAAACTTCAAATTCTCCATAGTTGTTTTATGTTCACAGCAAGAACAGCTCTAATCAAGGGTGGCTGGCTCAATCTTTCAGAACTAGAGAAAGCTCAAAGGGTTGAAAAAGAGAAGAGACTTGCAGCAGGGCTTCCAGCGTCGCCTGTTGAAAAACCAGCCCCTTTAATCGAAGAATCTGATAGAGGTTCATCATCTTCGAAAGGTACGAAACCTAGAAAACTCTTTCAATCAACACTCTCCCCAATAGTTTCTGGCTCATCAGTCCAAGAGTCAATCCCCACTGTCGAACCGGGGGTCGTTGTTACAAGTGTTAGGAAGAAAACCACTTTCATTGCTATGGGGTCCGACTCCGATCATTCTCCAGACAAGCTTATTATGAAAAGACCAAGTAGACTGGTTAAGGGACTCTCCTCAAAAAATACCAGTGAGTCGGGGTCCGGGACAACTGTTAGAACCCTCCGGGAGAGGCCGGTTGGTCCGGAGGCTAGCAGTCCACTACCTCCTAAGGAAACTTCGACCTCAGAAACTCAAGCTGAGGTGAGAACTCAAAAGCATACAATGAGCCGCCAGTCCGGAGGATCAGCTGTACCAAGCTTCATCCCTCCCCGGGCTGTTTCTGCAGAAGCTCCCCTAACAGTAATGGAGGAGAGGATGGAAGACTCCACTGAGGAGGTCAGGTTTGAGTCCGAGTCTTCCGGGCAAGCTGAAACTGCAATAGTTGTTGCCAAGAAAGGCAAAGAGGATTTGTACCTGAGCCGTCCGGATCTGCCGGAGAGCCTTGAAGGGAAAGTTGGGCCCTGCTTTCACAAGGTAGAGTTTAAGTATCTCTTATCTTTGTTAAAAACCAAGTACATGTTTATTCATACTAGAGACTTGGGACGGCTTCGCACTAAGTGGGGGATCCCTGAAAACGTAAAGATCCGAATTCCCATCGATCCGGAGACACCGATGGATTGCAAGAGAAACGAGATTGTCTTTTTTACAGAGCTGTTCAATTGGGGACTCAGGTTCCCATTGGATCCGGAGATAGTACGCTATTTCCACTTAGTCAAGCTATGTCCATCGCAGCTGAGCCCCAACGGATGGTACACCCTGATGTCATGCATTATGGCGTCCAGGCTGTCCGGAATCCCTCTTCCCATGGAAGAGTTTGCTGCTGTGGCAAGTCTATGCAAACATCACCAGTTCCCCTTTTATCACTTTAATATGGGGAACAATCTGAAAGCTGTCGATGACCTCCTGGAATCGGAGAGCAAATGGAGGAGCCAATTTTTGTTTGTTAGTGGCTCATGGGAGAATGGGAAGAAGATTAAGGTTGGGGAGAATCCTAGCCTTCTTCGAAGCAGATGGAGAAGCGATCGTAAGTGCTTTCCTTAAGTTTCTATTTGAATCTTCCCTTCTTTAATCTTTCACTAACTGGTCATTCTTTTGTTTTGTTAGAACTGCCAAAAGAGTTCGGAGATTATCTGAAAGCCGGACAGGATACTTGTGGCAAGATAAATGCATGGGCCACAGAGAACTGGGAGAACCGGTTTCACAAGGCTTTCACTTCGGGGAACTTGGCGAGATCTCACCTGTGGAACACCACAGGTCGCTGTTACCAGCGTTAGGAAGAAAACTACTTTTATTGCTATGGGGTCCGACTCCGATCACTCTCCAGACAAGCTGATCATGAAAAGACCAAGTAGATTGGTTAAAGGACTCTCCTCAAAAAATACCAGTGAGTCAGGGTCCGGGACAACTGTTAGAACCCTCCGGGAGAGGCCGGTTGGTCCGGAGGCTAGCAGTCCACTACCTCCTAAGGAAACTTCGACCTCAGAAGCTCAAACTGAGGCGAGGACTCAGAAAAATACAACGAGCCGCCAGTCCGGAGGATCAGCTGTACCAAGCTTCATCCCTCCCCGAGCTGTTTCTGAAGAAGCTCCCCCAACAGTAATGGAGGAGAGGATGGAAGACTCCACTGAGGAGGTCAGGTTTGAGTTCGAGTCTTCCGGACAAGCTGAAACTGCAATAGTTGTTGCCAAGAAAGGCAAAGAGGATTTGTACCTGAGCCGTCCGGATCTGCCGGAGAGCCTTGAAGGGAAAGTTGGGCCCTGCTTTCACAAGGTAGAGTTTAAGTATCTCTTATCTTTGTTAAAAACCAAGTACATGTTTATTCATACTAGAGACTTGGGACGGCTTCGCACTAAGTGGGGGATCCCTGAAAACGTAAAGATCCGAATTCCCATCGATCCGGAGACACCGATGGATTGCAAGAGAAACGAGATTGTCTTTTTTACAGAGCTGTTCAATTGGGGACTCAGGTTCCCATTGGATCCGGAGATAGTACGCTATTTCCACTTAGTCAAGCTATGTCCATCGCAGCTGAGCCCCAACGGATGGTACACCCTGATGTCATGCATTATGGCGTCCAGGCTGTCCGGAATCCCTCTTCCCATGGAAGAGTTTGCTGCTGTGGCGAGTCTATGCAAACATCACCAGTTCCCCTTTTATCACTTTAATATGGGGAACAATCTGAAAGCTGTCGATGACCTCCTGGAATCGGAGAGCAAATGGAGGAGCCAATTTTTGTTTGTTAGTGGCTCATGGGAGAATGGGAAGAAGATTAAGGTTGGGGAGAATCCTAGCCTTCTTCGAAGCAGATGGAGAAGCGATCGTAAGTGCTTTCCTTAAGTTTCTATTTGAATCTTCCCTTCTTTAATCTTTCACTAACTGGTCATTCTTTTGTTTTGTTAGAACTGCCAAAAGAGTTCGGAGATTATCTGAAAGCCGGACAGGATACTTGTGGCAAGATAAATGCATGGGCCACAGAGAACTGGGAGAACCGGTTTCACAAGGCTTTCACTTCGGGGAACTTGGCGAGATCTCACCTGTGGAACACCACAGGTCGAAGGGATTTAACATGGGAGGAGTTCTCCACCCCTCCTGATGATGACATAGTGCTGAGAAGGTCTCACGAGCTAGATGGGACCATTTTCCTCCCTCTCCGGGCCAAAGCCCCAAGTAAAATGAAGGGCCAGAAGAAGAAAGGGAGGAAAACGGCAGTGGATACGGAGAAAAAGGCTTTAACTGACACAGATGTGCCAGTCCCAGCTCAAGTTGATGCAAACCTTCTACAAGTGGTAGAAGTGGAAAGTAAGAGACACGGAGAGACTCCCTCAAAACCTCTAAGGGCCTCCAAACGAACTCGCAAGCAAGCAAGCGGTAGTGCTGACAGAGAAGTAAAAAAGAAGAAGACTTCTCAAGAAGAAGAGTTCGCTGTCCGGGATCCGGAGCCCACTTTCCCAGTTGATCCTACGTTGGCTGAAGAGATCCCCGGGAACCTTAATGAGGGGATTCCAAGGGAACTCCATACTGATGAGATCGAACGGGGAGAGATCAATATGGATGAAGTGGATGTCACCGGTCTGGGTTCTTTAGGTGACTACTTTCTTGGCATGTCCAGAGATGAGTTCGCAGGGCCATATGTTCCCCCAAGTAGCTCCAACACAGTAAACTTCAACGGTAAGACTTTCTTGGTTTCCAGTGAAAGGGATGTTATAGCCCACTCCCTCCTTAGCAACGTGCAACCCGTGCTTACCCTGGAAAGGCAAGTCCGGAGTCAGGCAGAAACCATTAAGGAGCTTAAGTCCGAGAAGGAGAAACTGTCCGATGACCTCCGGGGTGCCACAACCCAGGTTGACTTGCTTAAGGAGTCGAACGAACAGCTGAAGAAGGGTAAAAATGAAAGCAACACAAAAGTTGCCTCTTTAGAAAAAACCCTAGAAGATCTCCAGGCTAAGCTGTCCGAGTTGGAGAAGGACTTGAAAACCTCAAAAGATGAGACTGCAGCAAAAGAGAAGCTTGTCACCAATCTGACTACTGACAAACTTGCTTTAGAGAATGCAGTGACTCAGGCTGTTGGTGAGAAAGCTGCTCTGGTGAAGGATCAAGAGGCCATGATCAAGGCCAAAATCAATGCTTATGCCAAAGAAATGATACGGAGTGAGGAATTATTGATTGAGAAGGTGAAGTCCGACATGGTCCTTCTATTTCATGAGAAGTTCCCGAAGAGAAGACTTGGGGACTTATGGCGTTATGTGGATGATGACGATCTCCCATATTGGACTATGGTTGATGAAGGGTACACTGATATATCCTCATCTGGTGACGAGGAGGAAACCGGAGAGAGTCCGGGTGAAGAAGAGGCTGACCCCAAAGGAAAGAAGGTCATTGAGGAAAAAAGTGATGTCAAGACCAAGGGAACAGATGAGGGTGAGCCATCTTCAAAGGCTCTACCTTAGTTAGTAATTTGTTTTGTTTACTTTTTGTTCGAACTAAAGTCCTTGGAAGGCCAAGGCACCTTTTTTGTGATGTTGTCCGTTTTTTCGGACAGATTTTTGTGTTATGCTCAAAATTGCTTAAAAAGTTCTTGGGAGGCCAAGGCAACTTTAATTTTATTGAATGAACGTTTTATCTTGCACAACTTTTCTCTTATTCCATAGTCTGTTTAAATATTTTGTATTGTGAGAGTGTTTAATTTCTCTGGCTAAAATTTAAGTAGCCCTTAGATCTTCCAGTCCGAATTGTATGACAATCACCAGAATTTTGTAAAAACTTAGAAAATTGTTTAAAAAGGCTCCAAGTTTTATTGAAAGCTCTTCGTGGCGCCGAAGAGAGGAAGTGGTATGCCCCCAAATATTTACATGGATGTTTAAACAAGTAAATATTTACATAAGTTTTATTCCAAATACATTCGAAGGTGTTCAATATTCCAAGGGTGAGTTAAAACCCTGCCATCTTTGTCTTCCAGCCAGTATGTGCCAGGCTTGATTCTTTCAACCACAGTATACGGACCCTCCCAAGTTGGGGCCAGCTTTCCGAAGAGTTTTTCCTTGGTATGCAAGAAAACTTTCCTCAATACTTTATCTCCTGGTTGAAAGTCCCTTCTTTTAACCTTGGAAGCAAACCTGCTTCTCATCAAGCCCTGATAGTGTGCCATTCTAAGATGAGCTTTTACTCGCCTTTCTTCAATCAAATCAAGCTGATTTCTGATTGCTATTTCATTAGCCTGTCCGGAGAAGTTATGAACACGAAAAGAGGGGAGTGTCTTCTCTATGGGAGCTACTGCATCCATCCCATAGACCAAGGCAAAAGGTGATTCTTGTGTGGCAGCCCCAGGCGTTGTCCGGTAGGCCCACAAGACTTCTTGTAAATAACTAGGCCACTTCCCAGCAGCCCCTTCCAGATTTTTCTTTAAGCCGGACAGTATTGTTCTATTAGCCACCTCAACTTGCCCATTGGCTTGTGGGTGGAATGGTGAAGAAAAGCAGTGCTGAATACCCCTTGAGGCACAGAAGCTCTCCATTTCTCTGTTGTCAAATTGTGGCCCATTATCTGTTGTTATTCTCTGAGGGACACCAAATCTGCAACATATGTTGGATAGAATGAATTTTATAACAGCCTTTGATGTTGTCCCTGCCAAGGGGGCTGCTTCTATCCACTTCGAAAAGTAGTCAATGGCTACGATTATGGTTTTACGCCCTCCGGACGCCATAGGAAGAGGCCCAACTAAGTCTAATCCCCATCGAGCAAAAGGGATAGGCTCAGAAATTGATTCCATAGGAATGGCTGGTACATGAATTTCATTGCTGTACCTCTGGCATGGATCACACCTTCTTACCAGTTCCTTGGCATCTTTTATTATTGAAGGCCAATAATATCCGGAGAGAAGCACTCTTCTTGTTAATGCTCTAAATCCACAATGGGCTGATCCCTCACCATCATGCAATTCGGAGAGAACCATTTGTGACTCCTGATCTCCTAAACAGCGTAGGAGAGGTTTACTATAGGATTTCTTGTACAAGACCTCTCTAATCATGATGAAACCACGAGCCTTGTGCTTTAATGTTCTGGCTTGTGATTTTTCCAAAGGTATGATGCCATCAGACAGATATTGGATAAGAGGAGACCTCCAATCTTGAGGCTCATTTACTTGTATTTCAAAGACTTCTTCTTTCTCTCCTTCATCAAGTTGAATAGAAGGACTTTCAAGCACATGGATCCATGGATAGGACTCCGTGTATGCTATTGTTGCCAACGAATCTGCAAGCTCATTCTCTGCCCGGGGAATATGCTCATAGACAACAGCTTTAAACTTCATTGCCTCATTTTTCAAGAGAAGTAAATACTTGATTAACTGTTCTTTTCTAGCTTCTGATAGGCCCAAGGCATGGTGGACAAGCAATTGGGAGTCACTTAGCAGCTTGACCCTTTTTGCTCCACAGATGTAAGCCAATTGTAATCCAGCTATAGCTGCTTCGTACTCGGATTCATTATTGGACGCCCTGAAAGCAAAACAAATAGCTTGAAACATGTTGTCCCCATAAGGAGAGGTAAGACATATTCCTGCCCCAGATCCTATGGCACTGGATCCTCCATCTGTTCGGACAATCCACACTTTTTTGTCTTTTGAATCAACAGATTGCTCTGAGTCCCTATCGGAATGGAATTCGACCAGAAAATCAGCCACAGCTTGAGCTTTTACTGCTGTTCGAGGAGCAAAGTCTATGTCGAAGTCCCCCAACTCTACTGACCACTTTGTCATTCTGCTTAAAATGTCTGCTTTTTGAAGGACATTCTTTAAAGGGAAGGATGTCCGGACAACGATAGGATGAGCCTGAAAATAAGGCCTCATCTTTCTCGCAGCTATCACCAAGGCCAATGCTAGTTTCTCGAGTTTCAAGTAACGGCGTTCTGCATCAATCAGGCTTTTGCTGATGTAGTATACTGGGTGAGGATACCCATCAACCTCTCTAACTAACACAGCACTGATGGCACAACTTGAAACAGCCAGATACACAAATAGAGTCTCCCCATCGATTGGTTTGAATAAAGTCTTCGGAGAGGACAGATGCTTCTTAATTTCATTGAACGCCTCATCACACTGTGGTGTCCACTCAAACCCTTTTACACCTTTCAAAGTTTGAAAGAAAGGAGCACATCTGTCCGAAGACCTAGAGATGAACCTGTTCAAAGCTGCTAACCTCCCCGTTAACCGCTGCACTTCTTTAATGTTTCGAGGAGGCTCCATTTGAAACAAAGCATTGAGTTGGTCCGGGTCGGGCTGGATTCCATGCTCACTTATAATGTACCCTAAGAACTTCCCGGACTGCACTCCGAAGACACATTTTTCAGGATTTAACTTTAAATTTACCTTGGCCAGGTTGGCAAAAGTCTCCTGGAGGTCGGACAAGTGCAGCTGCTCATCCACACTTTTCACCATCATATCGTCAATATAAACCTCCATATTCCTTCCAATTTGATCAGCAAATGCTTTATTGACTAACCTTTGATAAGTAGCCCCAGCATTTTTCAAACCAAAAGGCATCACCTTGTAGCAGTGTAATCCTCTATCAGTAACAAAAGTGGTATGCTCTTGATCTTTTGGATCCACCTGGATTTGATTGTACCCGGAGAAAGCATCCATAAAGGAGAGTAGCTTGTTCCCAGAAGTAGAATCTACCAACTGATCTATCCGGGGAACCGGATACAAGTCTTTTGGGCAAGCTTGATTGAGATCTGTGAAGTCAATGCACATTCGCCATTTACCGTTTTTATTTTTTACCAAGACCGGATTGGCAGTCCACAAAGGATACTGAGATTCTTTAATGTGCCCCATCTTTGTGAGTCTGTCAACCTCTTGTACAATGACATCAGCCTTTTCTTTTGAGAAAGCTCTCCTCTTCTGCACCACAGGTGCCACATCTCTCCGGACAGATAGGTGATGGGAAATCACCTCTGATGGAACTCCAGTAACATCAGCATTGCACCATGCAAAGACATGCTGATGGTCTTTTAAGAATTTTAACATTTCTTCCTTCAACACTTGTGGCATTTTGGACCCTATCTTGACAAATTTCCCTTCTTCTAAGCAGTGTGTCTCAACCTCCTCAACCGGGATCAACACTCCGGGGGTCTCCCTGGGGTCATCAATTTCACCCTCACCCCCAGAAAGGCCCTCAAACTGCTATTGGTCATTCATACGGACTGCCCCCAGCGTTCGTGGAGCCAAGGCAGTGGCATAGCATTCTCTTGCAACTTTTTGACTGCTCCGGACAACCCCAACCTGCCCCTGAACAGCATATTTTAGACACTGATGGACCGTCGAAGCCACTGCATGCATCCTAGAGAGCCAAGACCTCCCTAGAATGGCATTATAGCAAGTGGGACAATCCACCACAATGAAAAGTATTCGGACTGTTTTCTTGAATGGGCCTCTGCCCAACAAAACTTCTTCTTCAAACTCACCGATTACATCGGCTGAGCTGCCCGTGAAGCCTACAATCGATCGGTCTGACTTTTGAATCACATCTGGATTTTTCATTTTCTTGTAAGTATCAAAGAAAAGGATATTGGCAGAGCTCCCAGTATCTACCAGGATTCGCCTTATCTCATTGCCCCCTATTGATGCTCCTATAACAACAGCATCTTCGTGAGGGCCAGCAATGTCTCTCAAATCATCCCCATCAAAGACAATGAATGGGAATAAACTTGACGATTGATATGAGGTCATGCCCCCCTCTAGCTGGGTAGCCAAATTATGGACATGCCTTTTTCTTGATGAAGTGGTAGGAGCCGTTACAGTATCCCCTCCGAAAATTGTCAAGGACTCAAAGAATTTAATGAGCCCAGAGACCGTCCTAGAACGCTCCTCTATTGCACCCACTCCATTCCTTATTGGATCAGGATCCAAATATTCAGATTCCACATCAAACCTTTCAATGATCACCATAGCCCCTTCTGGGGCAGCATTAACCGGACCAGCCCGGTGAGTGTTGTCAGGCCTATTGCCTCCTCTTCTTTTGACGTATGCACCTAATTTCCCTCTTTCAATCAAGTTCTGAACCTCTTGTTTCAAGGCTATACAATCATCAGTAGTATGGCCAATATCATTGTGATATTGACAAAAAGAGCTGTTTCGATGTTCTCTGGGAGACTGCAAGGTTGCCGGTCTCCGGTAGTGTATTTCATCTTTAGTTTTCTCGAAAATGGTTGCCACACTTTCTTTGAGCTCTGCAAACCACTCCGGTTGGACCCACGGCCCCCTTTTGTTTCTAGACTGTTGACTTTGTGCAGGAGCAGCTGGTTGAGACTGAGCTTTTCCTCTTCCATGCCCCTGTCCGGTTTCTCTAGCTTTGTTGCCGGACTGGTTTGGATTGGGAGTTGGTGTCACCGGGGTGGATCTCACCTGCCTGTGCACCCTGGTCTTTTTTGTTTCATCAACATTTATTTGCTTGCCAACTTGATTCAGCAATCCACCCCAGGTCATGGCTTTCTTCCTTGTTACCGAATCGGCCAGGTTGCCCGGGTTCAAACCTTGTCTCAGGGATGCTATTGCCACCTGTTCAAAGCAATCAGCCAGCCCGTTCTTTGTCTTAACAAAACGACTTATGTATTCTTTCAACGATTCATTTGGCTCTTGGGCACAATGGATTATGGTATCTCCATTGCCCTTGAGCTCCTTACTTCCCACAAATTGCCTTCGAAAGGCCACCCAAAAGGTATCAAAGTCTCTGATACAGCCCTGAGGAAGGCTGTTATACCACTTCAGAGCACTCCCCGTAAAGGACTGGGAGAAGGCCCTGCAGAGTAGTTTATCATCATCATCAAAGTTCATCATGAAGTTCTTGAATTGCTCCAGATGATTGTCCGGATCAGTACTGCCGTCGTACTTCTCCATCTTTGTGCTGTCAAACCTCTTGGGGAGGTTCCCGGATAGGATTTTAGAAGACAGTGGGGACTGCCTCCAATTCCTTCCACGACTGAACACGGTATCCTCATTAGGTGTTGCAAAGATACCTGGCTCATCATGGAAGGCAAATGGATCCATCAGCATCCGGTCTATATGTCTCCGGCTGTGAGATGATCCTTTCCCAATGTGCCTTTTCATTCTTCCATGGTGGTCTCTTTTTCTGGAATACTTTTTAACTTGCTTCTGTTTTTTCCTGGTTCGCCCTTCGTCACTGCTGGAGGACAAGGACTTTTCATTCCCCTCACTGTCCGAAGAGCTGTCCGAAGATTCTGAACTTGAGTCAGAACTCTCCACAGGCTTGGACCGGTGAGACTTTTTAGAACTGGCATGTGTCTTTTTAGTGCTCACATGAGTCTTTGAAGCCTCATGCTCTCGAGGGTTATCAGAGCGATGAGCAGCTGATGCTTTGGATTTCTCCTTTACGCCCATCTTGGCCTTTTCAGCCCTCAGAGCTTCTATTTCAACCCTCAACCTGTCACGCTCCTGGACAGTATATTCATCGTTCTCTTCCACCACTTCGAGCAAAGCTGGTGGAAGCTCTGGATTATCCGGATTCATTCGGACAGAATTCTTTTACTTGGTTTTGAATGTTTGATTCAGGCACCGTCGCCTCCCACTGTGGTCGCCAATTTGGTGTGGATAAAAGTAGCCTGAGGGTAGACTGGTAATTTTAAGTGGAGTTTTAAGGCGGCGTAAGGGTGTTTCACGGTGGTGTGGTGGTGTTTAAGGGTGTTTTAAGATATTTCAGGGTGTTTCAAAGTGTTTCAAGGGTGGAGAGAGAATTAAGCAGCCTGGCAGCAGTTAATTTTTCTTACCCATAGTTAATGCTGGTGGTTGGGCATTTATAGTGTGAAATTTGGGCCCTTATGGGCTTTCGGGTCAAGTTTAATGGACCTGGGTCATGTTTAAAGACCCATGAGTTTTAAGCAGGTGTACAGGTAGCTTAGTCAGATAGTGATTAGGTTTTTTAGTACTTTAGTCATAGTTCGAACTGCCTTATGTTTGCAGTGTTCAAAGTCACCTGTCCGGTTCAACCAGTGCTGTTCGAACTGAAGTCATGGAGTCAGTCCGAATTTACGGGGTGATTTTACCTTGGACTACCCTTCCGGGGAGCTCTTCGAATTCGGACTCATCAGGAGCTACCATATTCAGAGCTTCCACATTCGCCTTCATGAATTTTTTTATCATATGTATCCAAATAAATACCTAGTTGATCTACTAAGGCCATATCGTTGGACCATAATTCTTATGGTACCAAGTCCCACATATATCTGAGGTTCAACTTTGGGAGTGCTTTGTGAAAATGTAAGACCATGTTGGACTTGATCGAAACATATTTCTTAAATAAGAACTCTAGTATTATATCAACATACTCATCCACCACAACTTCCTTATCTTTTACAGATTGTTTCTTAAAAACAATTAGCTCCCCATCATTTTTTAGTAAGCACATCATGGTCGTTTAAGGCTTTCGAAAATTACGCTATAACAGGGCTATCATATTTTTCATAATCTTTATATTTCTGGATTTTTTTCGTTTTGGATGACTACAACTCAGCAATTTCAGCTTTTGAGCAATTTTTGGCTAGTTAAGATTTTTGTCAGCACACACACCTTGGCTTGACAAACCATCAACACCCTCGTTTTTCTATTTGAAATCCTTCTCGTGATGCTCGCATTCATCCTTAAAAAGGGTAATGGTTTCTTTTTATGATTTTACCTCTCTTTCTAGCTCATTAATAGACCTCATAAATCCTAACATTAAGTGAGGAAGGGTGTATTCTTCTTCTAATTGAAAAGGCACATCAATAGGATTGTTCGAATTAGGAAATTGTTATTCAAAGACCTCCAAATAAATTATGGAGAATTTTTTATTGAAGCCTTTTAAACCAATCCTCTTCGAACTACCCTTCGGATTTTGGTCAACAACAACTTGTTATACAATCAACCAAACGAGGGAGTAAAATGGTTCAATTACTACAAGAAACATAGCCTAAATCGTGATAGGGACAATCTTATAGCTAGTATGCGTCTTCCTCCTCCTCCTCATCTTTCAATCGTGTTTGTCCCTCTTGTGGATTTTTGAGGTACTTATTTTTTTATTATTTTTCATGGATCAGGTATTTTCGGGTATTTTGCTGACTTTAACATTAAATTCATCGTTAACCTGTACCGGTTCTTCGGGTTGATTTGCTTCCACAACAACCATAATATTCTTATTTCAACCTTGCTCTCTATCATCGTTTTTATCTACACTATGGCTAGGAGCCATTTAAGATAGAGTTTTCATCAGTAGCCTCTATTCGGTCAAGGATACAAAGATACGAGGTAGAGTAATGAACTTTTCCTATGATAAGTTGATGTCTACATTGGTCCGTAGAGGTGACTCATAACTAAGTTGTTCAGAGTGAAGCGGTTATAGAATCGTTGGACCAACTCTCTTTGGCCCATTGGTGAAGCTTTTTAAGAGTGATTTTGGAAGCCTCCAAGAGTTGTTATTGAGATTTAAGAGTCACTAAAAAAAGTGAGAAATTACGAATATGGATGGAGAAGAGAAATCAAAGGTAGAAAAAAAGCTCAAGAAGTTACCCGCATTTTGCTACACCCTTTGAATGTGACTCAGATTGTTCATTGTGGAGATCTCCTTACCATTATCTTAGTTTCCATTGACAAAGAAAAATTACGCCTTTACGTTTTATCCGCTTCTAGCAAGTCTCTGACCATCTTCTACTTATCTCTAAGAGTGAAGAAGTATAAATGGATCTTATGGTTCTTTGACAACCCAGTGTTAACCACAACCTACTCCACTGACATATCAATTTTTGACAACTTCGACGTCATGATCCCCGACATCAAGGTGGACCAGGAGCTTGGGCTCACCTGGCTCGGCATATGCCAACTAGGTTGAAATATTTGACTATCTCAGGATCCAAGGGAAACCGAACCCCCAGTTCAGTACATTGGGATAGATAACCAATTCGGTTAACGATTTGTTCATCCAAGTCTCGCTAATTTTCGGTAATCTTATGATCACATCCTCTAGAATTCCTCACTTAACTCGAAGCGCGCTTAACTCGATATCCGAGTAATAGTTGTAGTGGATTTGAGAAAGGTCAAATATGTACTTGTTGCTCACGTCTTGAAATTTAAGCTCCACACACTCATCCAATGAAAGAGGTAACTCTACTTTCTTAAATGTATCCTCACCCTTACTCCATTTGGATTTATAGGCTTTCTACACACCTTCCTTAGGGACTTCGACATTTCCTTCGGATTGACCCGAAGCCTATGTAATGCTTTATTGACAACATTTTTTTATTCTTCATTTATTAATTACCTCAAATTAGATCCCGAAGAAAATGATTTGTTTTTAGGCGCATGGATAACTATTTTATTTTTGGATGATTGCTCTAAGAAAGAGCTTAGAGATAATGGGGGTATACTTGGCATCATCTTTTTTATTTTCCTTATTTATAGAGGCTTTGTGGACCTTTGTACCCATTGCTTAAGTAGTTCTCTTTGAAGGAGACATGTCCTCTGTATTCGAACCTATAACTATCAACGTTCATCAACGTCTGGTGTTAGTTTCTTCTTAAGACTGTGTCAGCATCGAAGACTGACTTCTTGATAAAAAAGACTGAGCAATGGATGGAGGTTCGGCTGAAATGGTGTGTCTGTTATAGGGATAGATACCTACGTAGTTAAAGTTTTGACTAATGATTGTTGGTCATTTGGACTTTGTTAACCATTTCGATCTCATAGGGTTTTTTTTGTTCTATTCAACTTTATCCAAAGAGCATGGCCAATCAGTCAAAGCGATTATGGCAGTAAACATACAAGTTTTAAAAAAGGCGTCACCGGAGTATAGTTTTACGGTAAATGTTAAAACAAATTATGAGAGTTGTAGTGGTGAAGGGGCAGAGCATCTCTCTCTAAAAATTGAGTTTCTTTATCTAAAAATTATTACAAAAGGGAAATGAGAGGGGAAATAATTTATAAAGAACTCTAAAAAACTATATAATCCCCTTTATGAGAGAATGAAGTTTTGGCTATGCGACTTGAGTTTTGTCACCTTTGGTGTTATGAAAGAAAATCATGAGTTATTTCAGAAAGAGTATAATGTTCTTAGTGATGTGTAAGGTAGTTTTCGTCCTCGTATTCTATTATGTACCTTTAGTTTGCATTCAAGTTTGAGTTCACGATTCATAATTAAAGTGAATGATGCACAATTTACATATTGTGATGATTGATATCTCTCATATATAATACAACATTCGCGATTGCTATTTCGCATATATAATCAATAATTGCAATTCACGCTAATATTTAATACATAATTTGTAATTCACATCTAAATAGATTATTCACAATTTATATTTATTTAATCAAATATTCATAATTTACATATAAATAATGATTCGTTTCATGACTACCAAATGGTTTACGATTTGTAATTATCATTTCATATGATTATAATTCATGTTAACATAATCATAATGATCCATTGTCATATAATCAAAATAATTCGTAATTCATGATCGACAAGCATTGATTATCAGTAAACTATTTGTGATTCATGATTCGTCTTATTTTTTAATAAGTATATTCACGATTTGTATTTAGTATATAAATTAATGATTCATGTCACTTTTCATAGGTTTATTTTTTATTTGTATTTTTAGTCATAATGTAATTTTTATTTCATAATTACATTAGAATTCACAAACCATTATATTTTTTAGCCATTACTTGCGAATCATGTTTACCTTAACAATCGTTCACGATTCGTATTTAGATCTCTTCTTCGTCTAACAATTTCTTATTTTTTCAGACCCAAATTTTTTAATCTTAAACCTTAAAACTTAACGTTTCACAGCCTAAAGAATTCCTAATATCAGTAATAATAAACAACACAACACCTACAACGAATTTGTACAACAAATAAACAAAAGAAAGGTTAAAAAGCGTAGAATTTTAAACAAAAGAAACTCAACGATTTCAATGAGTTTAGAAATCGAAAAAACTCAAAATTAGAAATTTAAATCAAATTATTATATCGTTTATAATAATCGTGAACCTCTCACTTCAAAAAAGTTCAAGAAACTTAAATGAAAATGATGAAAACAAATCACTAAATCATAAACTTAAAACGAAGAAACTTACATAGTAGATTTTGATAGTTCCAAATATCTCTGATGGAGGTTATGTGTCTAAGATATTTTCAAGGGCGATTATCTAGAGAGAGAAATACAGGAAATCTAAAGAAATAAGTTAACAAATGTAAGGATTAAATAAAAAATGTTCATCTTTCCTCAAAAATAGAATTTTCGTTTATATAGTAAATGTGGTGGAGCAAAAAACCATATGGTTTACCTACTTAAGGTTATTTCATCCCACTATTTTACTAATCTCAATCGTAGTTACTACTTATTACATAAAATACCCTAAATATTACATATTTGGTTGACCCATTTTACAAGACTTTCGTAAAACCAAATTAACCTTATATTTAACTGATCCAACCCGTAGTCCGAATAATTATCACCCTTATCAGTAGCCCCTAATTTTTACAAAAATGTCTGAGTGAGGACTAAATTGAAGGGAATTTCAGAGGCATCTGATTGTTTTTGTTAGATCGGTGACCGCATTACACGAATTGCTGATCTGGAAATTATATATTGTGTGCGTTATTTTCTATCCACGTATTAGTTGATCTGTGAAATTAACATGGTGGTCTTCAAGAATGACATGTGGGTGAATTGGCGTGTTAGGAAACTCTTCCGCTTCCCCATACACATGTTCTTCAAATTGTTGGATAAGGTTTATGAATTCATCTCCCCTAGGCATTCAACAATTGAAACCTTTCGCTTATTGGGCTTTTATGACCGTTGGAAGCCCAAATAACTGCCTATAAATACCATGACACTCTTTATGACTTTGAGTTATTTGTTTAATATTCTATAGAGAGAGACGCCTTGTAGAGAGAGAAAGTGTTGCTTGTGGCTTGAAGCCTTTTCTTTTACCAGTTTTAGCCTTCGTGTATCTCTTGTTTGTGCCTAAAAAATTTATCGTCAAGGTTGATTTTCCGTAAATAAATAAATCGAAAAGAGAAAGGATGTTGGGCTAGACGAGGAGCCAAGACTGCTGACTATAAGTCAAATCAAGTATTACGGTCTGTGGCCTCCGACCAAGAAGCAATCTGGAGCGGTTGAAGCTTCAGATACTAGAAATCCAACTATCCCCACTAACACTCAGCCCCCCGGTCAAGCTTGTCCGACACACATCAAGGGTGACTTTGGTACTTCAAGAAAATAGGCCTTTGAATATTTGTACATTCCAATGGGTGACAAACAAAAAAAGGTTGAAATAGAAAAATATGACGGGTCAAAGAGAAAAAGATCCCCTAAACCTCTAAAGAAGAGGTACATAAAAGTTAAGCCAACTTTAGAAGCCTTTTCTCCCAAAGACACTTCCACTAGTACCTCGCATCGTGGTTCATATATCCCTCCAGTGGTAATCATAGAGAAAGCAACGCATATTGTTGCGCCCGCATAAATACAGCCCCTCGAGCCAGTGAGGACACAAAGGCCAAAATAGTTGGTCAATGAGCCTGAAAAAGGACGAAAGTCAGGTTCATGCTAAGGTTTACCAAAATAAAAACCAAAATGGTACATCGTTCACCTATATCAAACCTACCAATCAAATCAAGGCGCCAATCCTCACAGATAAATTTGATATTGAGGTCTCTACAAAAAGAAAATGTCAAAATCATAAAATAAAAACACCGAAGTCAAGCTGCCCTCGAATATCGAGGTCATTCTTGGGAACAACCTTTAGGAGGTTGATAATAAATATCTATTAGAATTATACAAATTGAGATATAAGTACTACCACGCCTCTAAAGAGAAGAAGCTTTGGGACCGATGGGGTATCCCGAACTCAGTCATGATTCGATTTCCCTTTGTCGGGGAAACTCTTTTGTCTATAACGGAGGACGAGTTGATTGTGTATCCGAAGATACTTAAATAGGATCTTCGGTTCCCCCATCGACTTTAATCTAGTTAGGTTTTTGATCTGGTGGACCTCGGCCCCAGTTAAGCGACAAACATATGGTTTACGTTAATGGACTGCATAATATCTAAGGTCAGATTTTGATGGAGTAATTTGTCGAACTGACTACCATCGCGAAGAACCCTTACGTTTCTTTTTTTTCCCTTACTATGGGTAATAAGTTTAAGATAATGGAAGACATTCTAAAGGTCAACAAAAAATGAAAGAAGATGTTTTTCTTTTTTTTGGGCTGTGGTAAACCGAGTTCGAAGCATCAATTGAAAAACTGTATCAGCTTTCCATGAAATGGACTAACAGATGTACATTCTTACCGAGCTGTTTTCAATTTGTAATCTTTGTTACTTGCTTTATTTTTAATTTTTTTTATTGGGAAGAAAGGATGACGGGAGTGAGTGGGGGTGTTCGAGGAGCATCGATGTGATGCAGAGCGGATATTTACTCGGTTGAGTGATTTGCCCAAAACTTCATGGTTCAATACTACCGCTTCCTGACTCAAGCCAACATCACCAAAACCCATCTTTGAAGGTGCGAATTATCAACGACTTTGACATTGGATGAACTAATGGTGTCTCCCTCGAAGGTCGACGTACTGAAGCGACTGGAAGTCACGTACATGCTTGTCTACTTACCGGCTAGATACAAGGCCCTGAGCCACTGAGTCCCCTAAAAGGATGAAAGGATGACAATGAATTCATATGGGGTGTAGTCGGGGCTGGGGTCGAAAAGGTTGCTCCCTCGAAAAATGGTGTAATTACTAAATGAGTGGCTCTAAGAGGCCATAAAAAGACACATTTTTAAAAAGAAATGTAAATGCCCAGTCGATGGTGCAATAGACAAAGAAGTGAAGAAAATGTAGGCCACTTGAATAACACATCGGAGCTCAAACCTCATTCTCTTGAAAATAGTGTTATTATTGACTCAGATTCACCTTGGACGTCTAACGAAGAGCATGCAAAGTCGGACAATTCTAGTTTGACATCTCAAAAAGACAAAAAAGATGACACACAAATTCCCAAGTATCCTAAGGTCGGCTCTCCATCTGGGTCTCCCAAACCTAACGCATAGACTTTCGATCTCTTTAACAACGACCTACTGGCCTTTGAGTTTAACGAACTTATTGATCCCAATACCTTTCTTAAAAGGAAATTCAAACGATGAATGCTCAAGAAAATTTCTCCAAAGGGGAAGCTTTCAAGAGAAAGTCTAAAATAAAGAAATTAGAAGATGAAGTCACCCATATTAAAGAGATTGCCACCAAGCGACTCGAACGGGATGAAGATGCAGATATGCAGTTCAAAATAGAAGAGGAAGTGTTCGATTGTGAGTGAGAATGTGCCTTGGTATTGAGCGTTAAGAATGATGTCTTCATCATTACCATCATCAAATGGTATGAAAAAACCAATAACTACTTCAAATGGGTGGTCAATGACTTAGAGTCGGTCATGGGCTTGTATGCCCCATGAAGAGTATAAATATTTCATATATTTGTTGTCGAACTCCCGCCCATTATCCATCGTTATTCAGCTTGGGACACCGAAGCGACATCAGATATTAGAAAAAATGAACTTGATCACATTTTTTGCTCTTGTCCCAGACATTGGTTCAGTCTCTATCCACTTGGAAAAATAATCTATTGTAACGACTATTGTATGTCGTCCTCCATAAGCCATCGGTAATGTCTGACCATGTCGATACCCAATCGATTGAATAATGCCTCATATATGAATTTAAGAGGCACCACAGCCATATGGATGTCGTTAGCAAACCTTTGGTA
Organism: Limnanthes douglasii subsp. nivea; assembly: GCA_036936605.1. NCBI lineage: Eukaryota > Viridiplantae > Streptophyta > Magnoliopsida > Brassicales > Limnanthaceae > Limnanthes > Limnanthes douglasii. The sequence continues at coordinate 218,430,957 of JAUPFV010000004.1, forward strand.
ATTGCTACACCTTTTAACCAACTTATTGGCTTCAGAAGCAATCGTGGTCCAGTAATAACCTGCCAGCAAAAATCTACGCGTCAAAGTCTTATACATGCAGTGAGCTGACCCTTCACCGTCGGATAATATCATTTGTGACTCATTTTTCCTAAGGTATCAGAGCAAGGAACTGCTAAAATATTTCTTATACAAGATACCTCCGAGTATCACTTAACCACGCGCTTTGTATTCTCTTCGCCATTACCTTATCAATTGGTAAGACGTCATTGGCTAGGAATTCCTTGATATCACACCTCCAATCATTTTCAGCACTTGTGGAAATCTGGAAAGCCTTATCCAACCTTGTAATCAGCTTAGACCCTTTCAAAATTGAAAGACTTTCCTGCGTGACGATCCATGGGTGTTCTTTAGAATATGTAGTGGTAGCCAAAGAGCCATCCACAAAATTTTCAGCCCCTTTGAAGTGCTCATACTTTATGCTCTCAAAAAATGGTTGACAAGACCTTCAACGCCCTCAAATACTTTATTAAGTATTTTTTTCCTAGCTTCGGACTGGCCAGATGCGTAATTATGAGAAGCTGCAAGTCACTCACTAATCGAACCTTTTTAGCCCCGCATATGTGGGCGAGTCTTAATCCTGCCAAAATAGCCTTGTATTCCACCTCATTATTTGACGTTTGAAAACTGAAACATATAAATTGGTACATTGCAATCCTATTCGGGCAGACCAACTGGAACCCCACCCTATATCCCGAAGCGCTTTAACCCCTATATGTTTGAATAGTCCATTTGAACTTTGATTTTCCCTCATCTATTTTCATATATGGTTGTTCAGAGTGGTAATCAACCAAAAAATCTGCCAAGGATTGAGTTTTGATCGTCGTTCGGGGCTCAAAATCAATGTCAAAATCGCATAGTTCCACAAACTATTTGGTCATCCTACCCGACATATTGGTTATTTCCAACATACTCTTAGATGGAAAAGAGGTTTGAACTACAATTGAATGGGCCTGAAAGTAAGGCATCATCTTCTGAGATGCTATAACCAAAGCAAAGACTAGTTTCTCAAACTTTAAGTAACTCTTCTCTGCATCCAAAAGGCTTTTACTGATATAATACACCGGTTGTGGGAAATTATCGACCTCTCGAATCAATACAACGCTCACAACGTAATCCAACACCACTATATAAACGAACAACTTGTCCCCTGGACTAGGCTTTGTCAAGATTTCAGGAGAAGAAAAATATTCTTTAATTTGTGTGAAGGCTTCAGAATATTCTTTAGTCCAATTGAAACAATTCACCTGTCTTAATACTTGGAAGAACGTGGCGTATTTGTCCAAGGACCTAGAAATGAACCTGTTTAAAGATGACAGCCTCCTCGTCAATATATGTACCTCTTTGATCTTACAGAAAAAATCCATGATATTAAAAGCATTCAGTTGTACCGGGTCGACTTTTATCCGTTGCTCACTGACTATGTAACCCATAAATTTACTGGAACGAACGTATCTTCAAGATCTGTAAAATGGTCTTCGATCCTAGTGTTTTTTACCAACATATATATATATATATATATATATATATATATATATATATATATATATATATATATATATATATATATATATATATATCGATATTTATCCGTTTTGAGCCTCGAAGGCTTTGTTCACCAATCGCTGTTAAGTTGCCCTGATATTTTTCGATATAAACGACATAAGTTTGTAGCAATGCAGGCTCCTTCTAGTAATAAACGAAGTGCTCTCTTGGTCATTTGGATCCATCTTGATCTAGTTATACCCCGTCTATGCGTCCATGAAAGATAATAATCAATTTCCCATCATGGAATACACCAATTGATGGATCTGAGGGGGCTAGAAAAATGATCATTTGGACACACTCTATTCAAATTGGTGAAATCCACTCATATTCTTTACGTGCCATTTTTCTTTTTTACCAAAACATGACTGTCCATCCACAACGGGTATTGAGATTCTCATATGTACCCAACTTTTGATAGATGATCTACCTCGACCTAAATCGCCTTAGATTTCTTTTCGGAGAAATATATTCTTTTATGGATAATTGGGCGTACGCTGCTTCATATCCCTAATCTGTGTCAGATAATTTCAGCGTGTACCATTGTAACATCTCCGGTGCACCAAGAAAAAAATATGTAACCTCATTAATAGAAACTGAATTAACCTATCTCTCACCTCTCGAGATAACCTTTTACCAATCTTCAAACTATTCCAATTAGGAAAAACGTAGTCTTCGAACTTCTCGTCTAAGACAAAAAAACCAGAGGGTCTCCCTCAGTTCATTGACAAGGTCGGACCCCGAAATGAACCCCAATAACTATTATGTTTTATTTTTCTAGCCCATTTTAACCTACTTTGGCGCCAAATCCGTTCGGTATCATTCCCCTGTCATATTTTGGTTGATTATGATTATTCCTACATTATTTCCCACGACATACTCCAAGCATTGGTGAATAGTCGAGGTAAACACATGTATTCTAGACAACCAAGATCTTCTTAATATCGCATTGTATGACGTAGGCATGTCCACCATGATAAACAACACCGTCACCTCATTTTTAAATGGTCCACTATCCAGTTACCCAATCATTTCGAATTCCCCCAACCACTTCGGCGGCTACCTTAATAAAACCCATAATCGTTTGATCTGATCGGAGAATAGCCGAGGGACTTTCCATATTCTCATAAGTCATTATTGGTGAGGATAATTATCGCCTGAGGGTAGGCTTGTAATTTGTTTTGTGTTTAGTGGAAGTATGTGGGTGTTTAATATTTAGAGTAGAGTCTAGATGAAGAATTAAGCAGCCTGGTTGTATTTAATTTTCATTACCCACATTTAATGCAGGTGGTTGGGTATTTATACTTTTATTTTTGGGCCCTTATGGGCTTTCGGGTCATGTTCAATGGACCCGGGTCATGTTTAAAGACCCGTGAGCTCTAAGTAGGAGAGCAAGTAGCTTAGTCAAGAAGTGTTTAGGTTTTTTAGTACTTTTGTCACAGTTCGAACAGTCCCATTAGCTAAGTGTTCGAAGTGGTATGTCCGGTCCGGAGGGCTAGGTCCGATCTATCCCTGTCCGGTGAGTAGTCAGAATTCAGACTCATCAGGAGCCCCTTTTTTAGGTGTTGGTTCAAAAACCTTTGTCAAAAACCTGAAAAACAGTCCGACGTCAGGGGTGGTTTTAATCCGGACATGCCTGTTTGTCTTATGGTTTTGTTCGGACTGATAAAGCTTCACGAATCCAAACGGTTTTGTGCCAGAGTTCATGGGACATGTGTCGCTTTCTGGTTGGTTGCTTCAGCTGTTTTTTCACCTTGAATTTCGAACCCACCTTCTTCGAAAAGCAACGTCTTAATTAAAGGTGGTGACATCAGCGCCGTCTTTAATCATTACCAATCTTTTCGAATTCTCCTAGGAATCAAAACTCCTTTTTCAGATTTACTATAAATTAAAACACTTTCTACTGTTTTACCATCTCTCTCAAGTTTACTCTGCAACTTCTTAAAACTTTCTCTCTCTAAAGCAAAAATTTACCCAGATAGTTTATGTTTACAGCGAGGAACGCACTGATCAAAGGTGGGTGGCTCAACCTTTCTGAATTAGAAAAGGCGCAAAAAGTCGAAAGGGAAAGATGTATTGCTGCAGGACTACCCGTTTCGCCCATCGATAGACCAGTAACATCAGCCACAGAGTCGGATCAAGGCTCTTCTTCCTCTAAAGGCACCAAGCCGAAAAGGTTATTCCAAACCAATCTCTCCCCCATTATCTCAGGTTCCTCAGTTCAAGAATCAGAACCTGTGTTAGAGCCAGGCGTCACTGTCACCAGTTTTAAAAAACCCTCCCCCTTCATAGCTATGGGGTCAGACACTGAGCACTCCCCTCAAAAGCTAGTTGACCGGAGAAGAGGCCGATTAGTTAAAGGCCAAGCTTCCAAGAGCACCCCCTCAAAATCAGGTGCCAAAGACAGTAGCACAGGGTCAGAAGTGCCCATCAAAGTTCCCAAGGACAGGCTGCCCGGTCCGGAGGACACTAGTCCAAGTCTTCGAAAAGAAGCATCTGCATCAGAGCCCCAATCGGAGGCCAGAAATCAAGGGGACACTGAAGCCCATCAGTCCGGACTCCAGGCTGAGCCAGAGCCGAACCTTCCCTCTTCTACTGCTACCAAAAACCCTTCATCAATTATGGAGGACGTAATGGAGGACTCTGTCGAAGAGGCTCCATTTGAGTCTGAGCCATCCGGTCAGACCAGTAGTGTTGTTGTTGCCAAAAAAGACAAAGGCAAAGAGAAGCTATGTTTGAGGCATCCGGATCTGTCGGAGAGCCTTGAAGGAAGGGTGGGGCCCTGCTTTCACAAAGTCCAGGTTAAATACCTCCTCGCCCTGCAAAATATTAACTACGCATTCATCCATACAGCTGAACTGGGCCGGATGCGTACAAAGTGGGGTATACCGGAGAACGTGAAGATCAGGATCCCCATACACCCAGAGACTCCCATGGATTGCAAATTAAGCGAGATTGTTATCTTCACGGAGCTGTTCAATTGGCGACTTAGATTCCCCCTGGACCCTGAAATTGTCAGATACTTCCATCTGATAAAGCTCTGCCCGAGCCAACTGAGCCCTAATGCCTGGTACACCCTTATGGCCAGTATCATGGCTTCAAGGCTCTCCGGGATTCCTCTACCAATGGAGGAGTTTGCTGCTGTGGCCAGCCTCTGTAGAAACCATCACATCCCCTTCTACCATTTCAACATGGGGGATAACTTCAAAGCTGTGGACGAGTTGCTGGAGTTGGAGAGGAATTGGAAGACCCAGTTCCTGTTCGTAAGTGGTGCATGGGAGAATGGGTAGAAAATTAAGTCTGGTGTCAACCCAAGCCTTCTTACAAGCAGATGGAGGAGCGATCGTAAGTCTTCTGCTTTACACTCTCATCTCTTCTTTTTAAGTTAGTTTAAATTAATTTGTTTCATTTTTGCCTTAGCAGAGCTGCCCAAGGACTTCAGTGACCATCTGAAAACCGGGCAGGCCACTTGCACCAAGATCAATGCTTGGGCCGCTGAAAGATGGGGGAACCGGTTCCATGCTGCTTTTACTGGAGGCAACTTAGCAAGGTCTCACCTGTGGAATACCACAGGTCGGAGAGACTTAACTTGGGAGGAGCTCACCACACAACCTCCTCTGGATATTGTGCTTAAAAGGACACATGAGCCAGATGGGTCACTCTACTTGCCAGGCCGGGCCAAAGCCCCGAGCAAGATGAAAGGCAAGAAGAAGGGCAAGAAAGTGGTTGGTGAAGCCAACCCTGGAGAGGTGGAGGAGGATGCTCCCATACAACCGGAGGGGCCAGTCCCCAATCAAATTGATGCTGCACTCCTGGAAGCAGTGGAGCAGGAGACTGAAAGGCAAGAAGTGCACTCCCCAGACCCTCCAAGGGCTCCCAAAAGAGATCGTAAATTGGGAGGTGAAAGCAAAGATAGGGAGGCCAAGAAGAAGAGGACCTCTAAGGGTGACGACCTCTCTCTCCGGGCTCCGGAGCCTCCTTCCCAAGCTGATCCTACTGACTCAACGGAAGCAGAGGAAATACCGGGCGACTTCCATACCGATGAGGTCGAAGGGGGATATCTCAACATTGATGGGGTAGACATCACCGGTCTTGGTGGGCTTGGTGAGTACTTCATCAATCTTCCTAGAGACGACTTCGCTGGGCCTTATCTCCCTCCGAACACCTCAAATACAGTCACTTTCAATGGTAAGACCTTTGTTGTTTCAAGTGAAAGGGATGTCATAGCCCACTCTTTATTAAGCAATGTTCAGCATGTACTTGCGTTGGAGAAACAAGTTCGGAGTCAGGCAGACATCATCAAGGATCTTAAGTTTGACAAAGAGAGGTTGTCTGATGAACTTCGCACTGCCACTTCAAACGCTGTCATTCTAAAGGAAGAAAACGGGAAGTTGAAGAGAAACCAAGAGGCAAGTACCACAAAAGTCACCACATTAGAGGACACCATCACAGAGCTCCGGGGGAAGCTATCCGGACTGGAGAAAGATATTGCCACCTCAAAGGGGGAATCCAAGGCCAAAGACCAAATCATTACCAACTTGTCCAATGACAAAATTAAGAATACAGTGTCTAAGGCTGCCGAGGAGAAAGCTACTTTGCTAAGGGAGCAGGAGGCCAAGATCGATGCTTATGCCAACAACGTGATCGACACCCAAGAGGAAATGTATGCCAAGGTGAAGTCTGACATGGTTCTACTTTTCCACGAGAAGTTTCCGAAGAGGAACCTAGGGGATTTATGGCTTTATGTTGAGTCTGACGACCTCCTGTATCATACAATTCAAAAGTCCTTAGAGGGCCAAGGCATTTTACGTTATTTTAATGAATATCTTCGTTTTGTGCAATTCTCATCCTCTTACATAGTCTGTTTCAATTTTGATGGCTAGAGTTTAAATAGCCCTTGGTTATTTCATAGTGAGAGTGTTTAAATTCTCCGGCTAGAGTTTAAATAGCCCTTAGTTATTTCATAGTGAGAGTGTTTAAATTCTCCGATGATGAATATTTACGTGGTCATCATACATTTATTTCAATCCGGATAGTGTGACAAAGGACAAAACTTAAAACACTTCGGAAAATTTTTAAGAAGGCATCAAATTTTATTCAAAAGCCTGGACACCTCATTAAAACCTCCCCGTGTCACCAGGGAGGAAAGAGTATGCCCCCAAATATTTACATGAATATTTAAACAAGTAAATATTTACACAAATACTACTCCAAGTACATCCGGAGATGTTCGATATTCCAAGGGTGAGTCAAAACTCTTCCATCCTTGTCTTCTAGCCAATATGTTCCAGGTTTAAGCCTTTCAATAACCATATAAGGTCCTTCCCAAGTTGGAGCCAATTTGCCGAACAACTTTTCTTTAGTATGTAAGAAGACTTTCCTTAATACTTTGTCCCCCGGTTGGAAATATCTTCTTTTAACCCTGGAAGCAAATCTGCTTCTCATCAACCCCTGATAGTGTGCAACTCTAAGGTGAGCTTTAACTCGTCTTTCTTCTACTAAATCGAGCTGGCCTCTGATTGCCACCTCGTTAGCGCGTTCGGAGAAGTTGTGAACACGAAATGATGGGAGAGTTGCTTCTATGGGAGCTACTGCATCCATCCCATAGACCAAAGCAAAGGGTGACTCTTGTGTTGCAGCCCCAGGTGTTGTCCGGTAGGCCCACAAGACCTCTTGTAAATAACTAGGCCACTTCCCAGCAGCCCCTTCCAAATTCTTCTTTAAACCGGACAATATAGTTCTATTAGCCACTTCGACTTGTCCATTTGCTTGTGGGTGGAAAGGTGAAGAGAAACAATGTTGTATACCCCTTGAGGCACAAAAACTCTCCATTTCCTTATTGTCGAACTGTGGCCCATTGTCTGTTGTTATCTTTTGTGGGACACCAAATCTGCAACAGATGTTGGATAGAATGAATTTTATAACAGCTTTTGATGTTGTTCCTGCTAGAGGGGCTGCTTCAATCCACTTCGAAAAGTAATCTATAGCAACAATTATAGTTTTGCGTCCTCCGGAGGCCATTGGTAGAGGCCCTACTAAATCCAACCCCCATCGAGCAAAATGAATAGGCTCAGAACTTGACTCTAAAGGAATGAATGGGACATGAATTCCATTGTTGTACCTCTGGCATGGGTCACACCTTCTTACCAATTCCTTAGCATCTTTCATGATAGATGGCCAATAGTAACCAGCCAGTAGAACTCTTCTTGTTAAAGCCCTGAATCCACAATGGGGTGACCCCTCACCATCATGCAATTCGGAGAGGACTACTTGAGACTCTTCATCCCCCAAACAGCGCATGAGAGGTTTACTGTAAGACTTTTTGTACAAAACGTCTCTCAATATGATGAAACCACGAGCCTTGTGTTTCAATGTTCTGGCTAGTGATTTATCCGGAGGCGCGATACCATCGGAGAGGTATTGCAAGAGAGGAAACCTCCAGTCCTGAGGATGTTTCACCTGTATTTCAAAAATTTATTCTTCTTTACCCATATTTAGTTGAATGGAGGGGCTTTCCAGCACATGGATCCATGGATATGACTCCGTGTATGCTATGGTTGCCAATGAGTCTGCTAACTCATTTTCTGTTCGGGGTATATGTTCATAAGTAACACTTTTAAAGTTGAGTGCTTCATTTTTAAGGAGGAGTAAATATTTCACAAGCTGCTTCTTCTTAGCCTCAGACTGACCTTGGGTGTGGTGGATAAGAAGCTGAGAGTCACTTAGTAGCCTGACCCTCTTAGCCCCACAGATGTAGGCCAACTTTAAACCAGCTATAGCCGCTTCGTACTCAGACTCATTATTGGATGCCCTAAGCAAAACATATAGCTTGGTACATTTTGTCACCATATGGAGAAGTCAAACACACCCCGACACCACATCCCATAGTGCTAGATCCACCATCTGTTCGGACGACCCATACCTTTTTATCTTTTATGTCAGTAGCCTGCTCCGAATCTCTGTCGGAGTGAAATTCAACCAGAAAATCAGCCACGGCTTGGGCCTTGACTGCTGTTCGTGGAGCAAAATCTATGTCGAAGTCCCCCAATTCTACTGTCCACTTAGTCATCCTGCTCGAAATGTCTTCCTTTTGGAGGACATTCTTTAAGGGAAAGGAAGTCCGGACGATGATGGGATGAGCCTGGAAATAAGGCCTCATCTTTCTGACAGCTATCACCAGGGCTAATGCTAACTTTTCGAGTTTCAAGTAGCGCCTTTCTGCATCTATCAAACTTTTGTTGATGTAGTACACTGGATGGGGATGACTATCCACTTCTCGTACCAACACAGCACTGATGGCACAACTTGAAACTGCCACATACACGAAGAGTGTCTCCCCTTCAGCTGGGTTAAATAAAGTTTTGGGGGAGGACAAGTGCTTCTTGATCTCATTGAAAGCCTCATCACATTGTGGGGTCCAATCGAGTCCCTTTGCACCCTTCAAGGTTTGAAAGAACGGGGCGCACCTGTCCGAAGACCTTGAGATAAATCTGTTTAAGGCAGCTAATCTCCCCGTTAGTCGTTGTACTTCTTTAATATTTCGAGGAGGCTCCATTTGGAATAGAGCATTAAGCTGGTCCGGATCGGGTTGTATCCCATGCTCACTTATAATATAGCCTAGAAACTTCCCGGACTGCACTCCGAACACACATTTTTCTGGGTTTAATTTCAAATTCACTTTTACCAAGTTGGCAAAAGTTTCTTGGAGATCATTCAAATGTAATTGCTCAACCACACTCTTTACCATCATGTCATCAATGTATACTTCCATATTTCTCACAATCTGATCAGCAAAGGCTTTGTTTACTAATATTTGATAGGTAGCCCTAGCATTTTTCAACCCAAACGGCATTACTCTATAGCAATGAAGACCTCTGTCAGTGACAAATGTGGTATGCTCCTGATCCTTCAGATCTACTTGGATCTGATTGTATCCGGAGAAGGCATCCATAAAGGATAGCAACTTGTTCCCAGAGGTGGAGTCTACTAGCTGATCAATCCGGGGGAATGGGTACAAATCTTTTGGGCAAGCTCTATTGAGATCTGTGAAGTCAATGCACATGCGCCACTTGCCATTCTTATTTTTCACCAGAACCGGATTGGCAGTCCACAAAGGATATTGAGACTCCTTGATATGCCCCATCTTTGTGAGCCTGTAAACCTCTTGCACAATAACATCAGCTTTTTCCTTGGAGAAAGCCATTCTCTTTTGAACCACTAGTGCTACATCTTTCCGGACGGATAAGTGATGTGATATCACATCTGCTGGTACCCATGTAACATCAGCATTGCACCAAGCAAAAACGTGATGATGGTTCTTCAAAAACTTTATCATTTCGCCTTTCAGACCGGGTGGCATTTTGGACCCTATCTTGACACTTTTTCCTTCTTCTAGACAATGTGTTTCCACTTCTTCGACTGGTATCAACACTCCAGGGGCCTCTCTAGGGTCATCAATTTCACCCTCACCCCCAGAAAGCCCCTCAAATTGCTATTGCTCGTTAATACGAACTGCCCCCAGCGTTCGAGGAGCCAGGGCTGTAGCATAACATTCTCTTGCAACTTTTTGACTGCTCCGGACAACTCCCACCTGTCCCTGAACAGCATATTTCAAGAACTGGTGGACTGTCGAAGCCGCTGCATGCATCCTAGAGAGCCAGGACCTCCCTAGAATAGCATTATAACAAGTGGGACAATCCACCATGATAAAAGGTATTCTGACCATTTTCTTGAAAGGTCCTTTGCCCAATAGAACTTCCTATTCGAACTCTCCGATCACATCTGATGAGCTGCCATTAAAGCCCACAATTGATCTGTCCGAACTCTGAATTACAGCTGGATTTTTCATTCTCTTGTACGTAGTTAAGAAAATGATATTGGCTGAGCTTCCGGTATCCACCAGAATTCGTCTTATGTCATTGCCCCCAATAGATGCTCCTATGACAACAGCATCCTCATGAGGGCCAGCTATATCTCTTAAATCATCTTCATCAAAAACAATGAAGAGGAATGGATTTGGTGACTGATAGGAAGTCATGCCTCCTTCTAGCTGGGTGGCCAAAGTATGAACGTGCCTCTTCCTCGAAGAAGCAGTATGAGCTGTCATAGTATCCCCTCCGAAAATTATAAGTGACTTAAAAAACTTAATGAGTCCGGAGACCGTCCTAGAACATTCCTCAATTGCACCCACTCTGTCTCGAGTTGGATCAGGATCCAAGTACTCAGATTCCACATCAAACCTCTCAATTATAACTATGGCTCCCTCCGGAGCAGCATTACTTGGACCAACCCGGTGAGTATTGTCAGGCCTGTTACCTCCTCTTCTTTTGACATAAGCCCCCAGTTTTCCCCTTTCGATCAAGTTCTGAAACTCTTGCTTCAAAGCTATACAATCATCAGTGGTATGGCCAGTGTCATTGTGATACTGGCAAAAAGAGTTATTGCGATGCTCTCTGGGAGATTGCAGTGTGGCTGTTCTTCTATAGTGCACCTCCTCCTTTGTTTTATCATAGATGGTGGCCACACTTTCTTTTAATTCTGCGAACCACTCCGGTTGGACCCATGGCCCTCTCTTGTCTCTGGATTGCTGACTCTGAGCAGGAGCAGCTGGCTGAGACTGAGCTTTGGCCCTACCATTCCCCTGTCCGGTCTCATTTGCCTTGTTTTCGGACTGATTCTGATTGGGATTTGGTGTCACCGGGGTAGACCTCACCTGCCTGTGCACCCTGGTTTTCTTCGTTTTATCGACATTAATCTGTTTTCCAACCTGATTCAGCAACCCTCCCCACGTCATGGTTTTTTTCATGGTCACTGAATCAGCCAAATTTCCAGGGTTCAAGCCCTGTCTTAGGGATGTTATTGCTACCTGTTCGAAGCAATCAGCCAGCCCATTCTTGGTGTTCACAAAACGACTTATATATTCTTTTAAGGACTCGTTTGGTTCCTGAGCACAATGGATTATTGTGTCTCCATTGCCCTTTAGCTCTTTACTTCCAACGAACTGCCTTCGAAAGGCCACCCAAAAAGTATCGAAATTCTTGATACAGCCTTGTGGTAGACTGTTATACCATTTCAGAGCACTCCCCGTAAAAGACTGGGAGAATGCTCTACAAAGTAGCTTATCATCATCATCAAAGTTCATCATAAAGTTCTTGAATTTCTCTAAATGATTGTCCGGATCAGTATTGCCATCGTACTTTTCCATTTTGGTGCTGTCAAACCTCTTAGGGAGGTTCCCGAACAGAATTTTGGAAGATAATGGTGATTGCCTCCAATTTCTACCACGACTGAACACAGTATTCTCATTGGGAGTTGCAAAGATACCTGGTTCATCGTGGAAAGTGAAAGGATCCATCAGCATCCGGTCCACATGCCTCCGGCTGTGAGATGACCCTTTACCAATATTCCTCTTCATCTTTCCATGTCTATCTCTTTTTCTGGAATATTTTTTAATCTACTTTTGCTTCTTTTTAGTACGACCCTCATCGCTGCTAGAGGATAAGGATTCTTCAACGCCCTCATCGTCTGAAGAGCTATCAGAAGATTCTGAGCTTGAGTCAGAGCTCTCCATTGGCTTAGACCGGTGAGACTTTTTGGAGCTGGCATGAGTCTTTTTGGTACTTACTTGAGTCTTTGAAGGCTCATGCTCCCTTGGGTTATCGGTATGATGAGCAACTGATGCTTTGGACTTTTCTTTCATGCCCATCTTAGCCTTTTCTGCCCTCAGAGCTTCTATCTCACCCTTCAGCCTATCGCGCTCTTCGACAGTGTATTCATCATTTTCACCCACCACTTCGAGCAGAGCTGGTGGTACTTCCGGGGCGTCCGGATTCATTCGGACCGACTTTTCTTGCTGGTTTTGAATGCTTGATTTAGGCACCTTCTCCTCCCGTTGTGGTCGCCAATTTGGTGAGGATAATTATCGCTTGAGGGTAGGCTTGTAATTTGTTTTGTGTTTAGTGGAAGTATGTGGGTGTTTAATATTTAGAGTAGAGTCTAGAGGGGGAATTAAGAAGACTGGTTGTATTTAATTTTCATTACCCACATTTAATGTAGGTGGTTGGGTATTTATACTTTTATTTTTGGGCCCTTATGGGCTTTCGGGTCATGTTCAATGGACTCGGGTCATGTTTAAAGACCCGTGAGCTCTAAGCAGGAGAGCAAGTAGCTTAGTCAATAAGTGTTTAGGTTTTTTAGTACTTTTGTCATAGTTCGAACAGTCCCATTAGCTAAGTGTTCGAAGTGATCTGTCCGGGCCAGAGGGCTAGGTCCGATCTGTCCCTGTCGGGTGAGTAGTCAGAATTCGGACTCATCAGTTATTAATAGTATATTGGCAGAGATACTGGTGTCTATCAGGGCCCTTCGGATTTTGTCTTCGATGATTTCTAACATGATTACCACAACGTTCTTGTGTGGTCCCACCATTTCTCTCATGTCATCATCCTTAGAACAAAGAAATAGGGACAAACTTCGGTATAAGTGTGGTGAAGCGCCCGCTTCAAATTGAGTAACAAGGCTCACAACATGCCTTTTTTCAGGAGAAATTCGTTGTTACCAAAATTGTATCACAAAAAAAGACTGTCAATAATTTAAAGAAAGCACATAATTCCCTAAACTTCCATTTTGTTGAGGTTTCCTCCACTATCGTAACCGTATTTATACCAGACTTGGGATACAAATATTAAGAAGATACATAAAAAGAATAAAAAAAACTCCGAAATAATCAAAATATTCTATTGCTTCAGAATTGTAACAAACTCTTTTACCATCAGCTCACGGTGAGAATGTTACCAAACAAACTTTTCCAATTTCCTATATTCAATCAATGTTTGGATCTTTTTTTTCAACGCTATACAATCTTTTATATCATGTCCGACTTCATCGTGGGACTTGGAATACCTACTACTTCTACTTTTTTTTAGGTTTGTATCGGAGAAGGTTTGAAGAACTGTATGTGATTCTGATATTTATCAAATATTGTAGTTACACACTCCGTTAGTGCCACATTGTCTTTGCAACCTTCCAAACTCGATTTTAGTTTTGAAGAAACGCTTGGTATACTTCTTCATGCTCCCCCCAGTTTTTTGTCTGCACTAAATTATTGTGTCGCTGTTTGCATGGAACTTCTTGCTCTCCACAAAATGTTAGCGAAAAACATTCCAAAACATGTCAAAACTCTTGATACAACCATATGAATAAACGTTATACAACTTTGAGACGTCATCCTTAAATGTTTAGAATGACATCGTACACGATAACTTATCGTCATCGTCGTAGTTAATTATGAATTTTTTGATATGATCTATGTGTCTATCCAGGTCCTGAGTCTAATCTAACTTTTATAATCTTGAAATGCCAAACTGCTTTGGCATATGCCCTGATAGAATCTCCGCGGCTATATGAGATTATCTCCAACTATGCCCGACTTTATACATATTGACCCCGGGCCTTTGTTCGTGACTGTATATAAACCCTCTTCAGATAGGTTTGCAAACTGATTGCTCACACATGTATTGAAGCTCTGGCTTCTCGATAGGAACTGGACATGGGGCGTAGCCTATTCCCCTTTAGCGATAATTACTACTTTATCTTGTTCCTCGAACCCATATGTCTTTTTTCTTAATTACTTATTTCTCTCCTCGAACCCTTGGCTCGGTGCGACGTTTGATGGTTGTCTTTATACCTTTTCATACCTTTTTTATCACTATTCTTTTTGTATCAGTCATCCCTCTCAGGAGAGGAGGATTCCCTCGAATCGTAAATAGAGTAGTCATTAGATTTAGTATAGTCATACCGACGTCTATGCTTTATTTCTCTCCTTGAAGAGTAACGGCTTTGCCACCTGCGCGTTAAATGCTTATCGTCAGTCCGACGAGCATCATCTATTTTATTTTCCTCTGATAAGTGCTCTTCAAACCTCTGACCTAAGCCTCTTGGCATTCATCGCCACATATCTCTCCAAGTTCAGCTTTGTTATATCTTCCAAAATTTCATTTCTTCGAGCTACCAATACAAATTTTTTGAGGTGCTCCTTGGCGTATTGCTCGTCGTAATGACGTTCTTATATCATTATCTATTCGAGCCGGTGATCCTCGGACATACTTCCGGTCACAAAGCCCTTCATGCCAACATTGTCCCATAGTATTTCTATATTTATTTCTCTCAAAGATCCCAACAATAACGTAGTGATTTTGGATAAACGATTTCGAGTACCAATCACATTCCGACAACAGTGCCAATGATAGTTTCAAAGATTTTAGATGGAGGTTATGTGTCTAAGATATTTTCGGGGGTGATCATATAGAAAGATAAACACGAGAAAGCTAGAGAGAGAAGTTGACAAAAGTAAAAATAAAGTAATAAATGTTCACCTTTCATCCAAAAAAGAATGTTCCTTTATATAGTAAATGCATTGGGCCTAAAAACCACATGGTTGAACCATTTAAAGCTAGTTCCACCTTACTATTTTACTAATCTCAACTAGAAATACTATTTTACACAAAATACTTTAAATGTTACACATTTGTTGGTCTTATTTTATGAGACTTTCATAATAACAAATTAATCTTATATTTAACCGAACCGACTTGTAGTCAGAATAATTGTCACTTTTATTAGACTTGACGAAACAACTGTAGTATAATATTAGAATTTTTAATTCATTTTTTTCTTAGAATTCAACGACAACAATTTTATGTTGAAATATGAAAAATGTCAAAAGACAAATAAAGCATTTAATGAACCAAAAATAATTTTTATATAGTTAATAAAAAATAATTGTAATATTAAAAAAGCATCCAATATTAAATAAAAATTAGTAAATTTAATAAATAATAAACCTGTGAATCTCATATTTTTAGATAATAAAAATGATTAAATTTGATTTTAAATTGTATACTGTACTTCAAATATGAACTAAAAAATCAAAACAAAAGATTGCTCTATTTTCTCTCCAAGAAAATAGAGTCTTGTATTCTTGATATCTGGTCGTTAATGGTGGTAGATTGGTTCAATCAGACCTCTCCATGGAGGAAAGTGAAATTACTCCTTCATCTTCTCCCATGTCTGTAGAATCTTGTCCAGAAAGGGTACTGCCATATGAATCAGAATTTCCTCTGCTAAGGAAACAAAGTAAAGACGAATCCAGCCGTGATGTTTATTCAAGAACTCCTTATCATCCTCTCGGTGCTCCTGCTTTCATTAGGAACAATCCTGCATACGAAAATACAACCGTAAGAAGTGAGAAAACCAGAAACACAAAAGATTTAAATACAAATCTTCGTTCTTACGCAGAAACTCTGAAACCAGTCAATCAAGAATTCCAACACAAAAATGTATTAGTCTCCCACAATAGGGATTACTATGTTATAAGATTTAAAGGTAATGATAAACTATCTCTCTAGAAACAGTCAAAGCATACCCTTGTTGGGAAGTTTGCTGCATGCAAACCATCTTTTGAAACAATAAAAAGCTTCATGGGAAAATTCAGTTTTAAAGCAAAGTTCAGTATTTCTTTATGGGATTACAGGCACGTTTTTATTGAATTTAACAGTTATTAAGATCTCAAGAAGATTTGGCACAAGAACGTCTGGACTATTGGTGGTAAAATCATAAGATTACTGAAATGGACACCTAATTTTGATCCTAATTAGGAACGTTCTCTTACGCCAATCTGGGTAACTATTCCAAATCTCCCAGAGTTTATGTATAATTAATCCACAATAGATGAGGTTGCTAAACCAGTTGGAATCCCTCTAAGAATTTGGGTTCCTAAAGTTAATAGAGTAAAGCAAAACTGTTGTAGATTTTGGGTTGAAATCGATATATCTAAGCCATTGATCAATAACATTCTAATCAAGTTTGGAGAATAATATCTTTGGTTAAATATCATCTATGACAAGCATCCTGAATACTGCAGTGTGTGTTCTCATATTGGGAATTCTAATTCTGAGTGCAAGAAAGTCTTAACCTCTCAAAATGTTCTTATTCAAAACCTTTCACAGTCTATCACCTAGAATGGAATGCCTTCAAAACTGAAATCTATTATTGTTAATAAATAAATTAACAGTTCTCTGGACCATTTAACTGAAGACATGGATAAAGAAAAGAATAGTACTAACCCGAGTTTGATGAATAAGGCTAAATAAGCTCTTCATAACCCATCCTCAAGCTATAATGAACACTGCCCAATTGTCAATGATTCTGATATAACATATGCTCTACAAGCTTTAGTGAGGAAATCAATGTTTGACCCTTAATAAAATCCTGCTACATCCTCTTCCCCAGCAAAATAACAAGTTGGTAGCCTTCCTGAGTAACCTGTTAATAGAGAAGATTTGAAACATGAAGAATGCAAGAAGAATGATCTAAAGAAACCCAAGAAACTGAAAAACTGGAAGTCCAAATGACCATCTTCTTCGAAGCTAATCAAGCTCAAAAGAGATCCTAAACCCTCTCACATCATTAAATAACAATTTCCATTATGAACTGGAACGTGAGAGTGATAGGAAACAAAGATACGATCAGGAGACTACAATATTTATGAAAATCCTCAAAACTAAGTCTAGTTGATATTCAAGAGCCCATAGCTCAGATGAGTAACTTGCAGAAGATATCCAAAGAGTTGAAATTCAGTTGTTCTTTTGCAAATGTCAGTAACAAGATTTGGGTTCTTTGGCATCAAGACTTCAATGTTGATATTTTAGTGGATCATGATCAAATATTACATCTTAATGTCCACCACAATTCCTTTAATAAAGATTTTCTAGTATCAGTGATCTATGCTAAGTGCAAAAGGGAAATCAGAAAGGCTATTTGGGACACTCTGAGGGCTATTGATGATCCTTCTATTGAGTGGATTATATTTGGTGATTTCAATTCTATTAAAAATCTTGCTGAGCAGCTCTCTTGTACCTCAACTTACACCAGAAGTGCTGATGACTTTAATGAAGTAATAATGGACTGCAATCTTACTGATGTTGGGTTTAATGGTTCAATGTATACCTTGTCTAATAAGAGGAAGTTGAAGCGCCTTGACAGAGTGCTCTATAACACTTCATGGTTAAACTATTTTGATAACATGAATGTTTACACTTAGCCAGAAACTGCTCTGACCACTGCCATATCTCTATTTCTATATCTTCTAATCTTAATATCATCAAGATTTCTTTCAAGTTATTGTATATGTGGGTGATTCACCCTGATTTCTTAGATTGCATGGAGAAGAGCTAGTCTGATGAGATGTTTGGCAGCCCTTTGCAGAGGTTTTGGTTTAAATTAAAAAGGCTTAACGCTGATCTTAAGAATTGGAACAAGAATATTTTTGGGAATGTATTTGATGCCATCAAGAACTCTGAAGAAGTGATTAATTTCAGAGAGAATGTCTACCAAAATTCTCTTGATCCTGACTTGACTAATGTAAGTCTGCCAGCAAATGAAAGACATGAGACATTCCATTCATTTATCTTGCTGCTGACCTTGCAAACTAACTTATTGTAGTTGCTGATTTTATTAGCAGTATTGATTGTGACTCCGAGGTAATCTATAGGCAAGTAGCTAGAAGAAAAAACCAGAATAACTTGAAACAATATCAATCTTGTTAGGATTAATACCTTTAGCTAATAAGACTTTAGTCTTATCTTTATTAACAACCTGACCCGTAAGAGCTTGATACTTGTCAAGAAAGTTACAAAGTTTGTCAATAGAACTCTCTTTGCAGTTTGAAAATAATAATATATCATCAGCAAACGCAAGAGTATTTATACTAATACTGCTTCTACATCTATATTTCATATCTCTATTATTATGAATAAGAGAGTTGATACCTCTAATGAACAGCTCCTCAGCAATCTTGAAAATAAAGCAATGAGCAAGCTTGTCAAAAGCCTTAGACATGTCAAGTTGAATCAGCATATTGTTATACTTAACCATTCTATTTAAATCATATATTAACTCCTTACAAATCAAAATGTTTTCATAAATATTCTTACCGGGAACAAAACCACCTTGATTAGGATAAATAATATTAAGTAAGATCCTAGCCAGCCTATTAACTATTAGCATAGACATGATTCTATTTAACAATGAGCAAAGACTGATCGGTCTATAATCTTTCCAACAAGTAGGATTAGTCATTTTTTGAATTAGGGAAATACCATTAGAAAAGATACATCTAGGGATATTCTTACCAATAAGAAAGTCATTTATAGCATAAACCATATCAGCTTTAATAATATGCCAGCAATATTTAAAGAAACTTAAAGTAAAACCATCCACACCAGGGGCACTAGAAGGCTTTATGAGCTTGATAATGCTCCAAAATTCACTTTCATCAGGTTTGATTAAGCAACATTCTATTATCCTCAGAAGAAACCAAGTTAGGAATGCAATTAAACAAAACATCATTCATATTTCTAACATTATCATTATTAATATCATAAGGATGATCAGCAAGAGCATGATGAAATAAATCAACAACAGATGCTCCAATATCTTTAGAGTCAGAGATCCATACCTTACCATTCTTTATACCTTTTATACTATTTCTTTTTCTCTTCTTTTGAATAAAACTGTGATAGAATCTTGTGTTTTTATCACCATCAATCAACCAATTGCAGTAGCATTGCTGCTTCCAATACATCTCCTTCATTCTATGAGCCTTAATTAACAATGCATTAGCTTTAGCAAGCTCACATTTGGACTCAGTAGTCTTAAGAGTTTGGTGATTAAGCTCTTTGTGAACAACTTCATCCTCCAAGCTTTGAACTTTACTAAAGATATTGGCAACAATATCCTTGTTCCATATTTTCAAACCATTCTTCAGTCTTTTAAGTTTGTTCCAAAGAATGAACAAAGGATCACCAACCAATTCACGATTCCAGTTGGCTTCAACAAAAGGAAGAAATGACTCCTCCATAAACCACATTGCCTGAAACTTAAAACTAGCCTTTCCTTTAGTAGAGTTATTAGAAAAATATATAATCATAGGCATATGATCAGAACCAGTTCTAGCAAGATGATAAACCTTAGTAATGTTAAATTTATTAGTCCAGTTAGTATTGGTGAAGACACGATCTAATCTCTTCCATTTGGAACCATTAGACCACGTAAACTTCGAGCCAATATAACCAGCATCATCCACATTACAACAAGAAATCATGTCATTAAAATCATTAGTGATATTCATGCAGAAAGTACTACAGCCAATTTGATCATCAATAGAACAAACAACATTAAAGTATCCACAAATCAACCAACTTAACTCAGTATTGGCAATGATTTTAAGAAAGTTCCAAAGATCAATTCTATTAACTCTTTGACACTTAGCATAAACAACAGAAATCATAACATGCTGATTATCATTAACTAAACTTACTTTCAAATTTAAACACTGATTGATATCATTTAGAATGGTTACAGAAATATCAGAATGCCAAAAGATCCAAATTGTATTAGTTATATTAGAAGCAAAGTTTTCAAAACCAAGCTTAACAGCAATACAACTAATGTTATCAGTATTCACAATAGGCTCTTGAATAGCAATAATTTTAGCTTTGTTTTTTTAGCAAGAAACTTTAGCCTACGAACAAAAGCTTTATCTTTTATTCCACGAAGGTTCCAATTTATAATATTAATCATTAAGAGAGTTAGATGATTTTGATTTACTTGATCCATTGAACTGCAATGCTTTAATGATCTTACTCCTTGTCTTAGTCTTTCCTTTAGCTATTTTTATCTTTTTATCAAAGATTTCTTTGAAGCTTGATTCTCCTTTTTCATCATTCTTATCTTGAACATTGAAGTTATCCTTTTTCTCTATATCATCTTCCTCATTAATCATTTCTCCACTTTGTTTTTCCATTTCCTTTTGATGGTTTACATTAATATGCTCCATTTGAATAGTATTTTCCCCATCTGCCACCATTGTTTCACTCATCATTTTCTTTTTATTATTTCTTCCATCAAGATTGATCTGATCTTCTTGACTTCTTTCTCTAAAAAATTCTAGAGAGTTAGTTACCCATTTCTTGAGAGGAGAGTGTTGAAGACTTCTCAAACCTTCCTTAGGTGACTTATCATATTCAGATACCATGTTCTCGTAACCATTATTATCTGTCATTCCCAAATCTAAGGTTTGAATAGCCTCAATTATTTCACCTTGTTCAGGAGTTTTAAAACCTTCTAACTCTACAACTTTAGCCTCCCCTTTGTCTTGATTAACCGATTGTTTAGTTATGATTGATTTCACCTTCTTGTTCTTAACAGCCTATTCAACTTCCAAATCTTTACTCCTTTTCTTGCACTCATCATCACTATGACCAAGGTGAGAACATTTATTACAATATACTGGCAGATTTACATATGTTATTTTAACCCAATATCCAAAATTATCCCCGAAGCCAATCCAAACATATGAATGAAGTTTAGCAGTAACATCTAACTCCACAAGAGCAGTACATGATGAAAACAATCTATTTTCTTTAGGGATTTTCACCATTAACGTCTCTCCTAACATAGCTGTGATCGATCTTATAACACTTTCATCATACAATTCTTCTTGCATCTCTAATCTTATGCAGACTAAAGCAACAACACTTTCTTTTGAAAAGTCTCCAGACCATTTTAAAAGCCTCATCACCACAGTTCCTATAGTCCATACAGCCCTTTGAAACATCTTAGCATAATCTTGCTTTGCATCAAATTCCAAAATTATATGCCTTGAATCCCAAATTCTGTATATAAACGGTTCATTAAATTTGAAAGATTCAAGAAACTGAATCAATATATTTCTCTTTGGAAGTCCATGTGAAAACTTTCCCACGAGAGAATACTTTGATTTTGCTTTCAGTTTCTGAAGAATATTTTCCTCAAACTGTATTGACAAATGATCTAATTTAACTTCCTTAAATTCTGGCTTGAATTCCAAATTTTCCTCTATTGCAAGATTTTTCTTTAACATATCCACATAGGAAGCAGTTTCCTTATCGTTCTCTTTGTAACTATTGATTGATTTCTCCATCAGAACAGAAGATAACCCAAACAAGACTAATCCAAAAGACAGAGTATTCTGAAAAAAGAATAAAAGAAAGACGAATACTTAGAAGATAGAAATGAATCTATCGAGCTTGAAGAAGAGACCATTTTCAAGATGGAATAACAATCAGTTCATCGGAGAGGATGAACTAAAAATCAGAAATTATGAATCTTGATTCTTGGAGAAAACCATATTTTATGACCTTTTTAACTTGTTCCTAGTGTTAGGGTAAAAAAGAGAGGAGGAGACTTAATAATTAGATTTTAAATTTGATTTACTTTTACCATTTTTTATCTAATTTTCTTGTGTTACGCCTTAATGCGAAACCCTACCCGACCCGGTGGAAAATTTCCTATATACTGCTGGCCAAGTGAGCCCTTTGAGTACTATCACTAGTTTACCGCTTTCTTTGCTCTTAGCATCTATTAAACCCTAGCCGTTCCTTCCGCCGTCGTAATGAGTGATTGATTATTGTTCTCGCGGCTCTGTGATTGCTTATCTATTTCTCACCGAGCATGATTAATCTCACTATGAGATGGAAGAGAAGGAGTTGGATCTCACATCTCCGGAAGTCGTCACCCCAGTACTATATCATAGTTGGTATGTAGAGTAAAGGTTGCATTGTCTCTTCGATTTTCGTTCAAAGAAATCTATTCGATTGAATCGGAAAACTTGCAGAAGCACTGCAGTTCCCCTCAGGCTTGCGAAGCCTGAAAATAAGGTACTTTAGAACGTGAATGTCTTCTTTCAGTTGTTTCAACGATTCTAATTTACATGCTGCTGTATGAAGTTCATACATTTTTATTTTAAAAGATCTTTCATTCGTGCATAATTTTACAACTAGTTGTAATTTAAACTCATACAATTTAATCCACAATGGGCAACTTTGCCGAGGCGATCATTTACATGTTGATTTCCTCTTTTTCCCTGTTGCCAATAGTATACATGGCCATATCGAGGCTGCTAAGGTTTGATACTTTTTCAGTTCATACTAGTTACCTCAATGGGCTACATACTACTTACCCTGGATTTTTATGTTCTAGTGTCATAATAGACTAAGACAGGCAACTTTGCCGAGGTGATCATTTACATGTTGATTCCCTCTTTTTCCCTGTTGCCGACATTAACCTTGCTCATGTCAAGACTGATGCAGATCGATTCTTTTTCAGTTGATACTTGTTGACCTTATGAAGCTACATGTTATTATGATTGTTATGCATATAAATCTGACATATACAAGCAACTTTGCCGAGGTGATCATTTCTTGTTTGATTTCCTCTTTTTCCCTGTTGCTGATATCATGCTTGCCCATACTTAGGCTGCTACAGGTTGATACTTATTCAGTTCAAACTGTATTCCTATATGGAACTACATTACTCTTATCTCTTTTGTAGATGAGCTACTTTGCCTAGGTGATCAGTTCTTGGTTGGTTTCCCCTTTTTTTCCCTGTTGCTAGTCTCATGCTAGTTCATGTTTAGGCTCTTAGTTCAGTACTTAATTAATTACTTGATTCTATTTGCCTGTATCCTGTACTGATATTAGCAAAGATAGTCACTAAACAAACTATTTGTTACTTTTGAAAATTTATGTTTGTGATCCCTGATCTCTATATGAAGAAGATTGTAATTGGCTATGGACTAAAGTTCCAATCAAGCCTTCTTTTGTCATAGTTACACTGATAGAGTATATTGTTTTAACTCAATTGTTATTAACTTATTATTTGTGTTCCTAAAATTCAAGATGAGGTATTTGATGGTTTGGTATGCTAAGCATTCTCTAGCAGCTATTGTAGACTTCTCGTACAAGGGTCGGTTTTCAATAAGCGGAGGTTCTTTATATGATCGATACGTTTATTATACTGCCTAGTTCGAGATATCTCTATGTGATGAATACTATCATTGGCTATGGACTTAGTTCCGATGAAGCCTTCTTTTGTCATAGTTACACTGATAGAGTTTCTTGTTTGATTCACTTAAATTGAGCTTTTAGTTGTTTTGTTGCGTTATGCATTCACTATCAGCTTTTGTTTAATCAACACGTTTGCTTTCCTACAATTACGCCTAGTTGTGACCTCTATGTGATGAAAACTATAGTTGGCTACGGAGTTCTCCAGTGAAGCCTTTTTTGTCATAGTTACACTGATAGAGGATCTTGGTTGACCTATTTCCTATTGTCTTATATATCTTAATGGGTAATTGTGTTAGTCTATTATTTGGTTCAAAATGTGTACATTTGATGTATACTTCTGAGATACTTATTGACTGGTGTCTCCCTATATGATGAAAACCTCTATAAAAGCTATGGGCTGATGTCCAGATGAAGCTTTATGTCATAGTTACTCTGATAGGGTATATGTTTAGCTGGATTTTCTTTTTCTTATGCCTTGATATATATATATATCAAGGCATTAGAGAGCTGTTATTCATTGATGCCTTAATATGTTATCAGGTAAATGATTCATTACATCTGTTTGGCAGAATAAAGACAAAAATGTAACTGAAGTGATATAGTATGAAAAGTTTTAGTCTCATTGTGAGTCCCTTGGATCTTTTTTTACTTTTGACAAATACTCTGTATTGGGTGTAATATGTCCAGCCAGTATGATTCTCATATTTTTTTGACAACTTTATCATTCACAAAATTCTTTAAATATAAGAAATTCTTCCGTTAAGGTACCATAATTTTTCAAAAACATAGAATTTTCTCCTCTTTCTTTCTAAGTTTATTTTTCTAAAAATCTAAACTAAATAAAACGTATAAAACCTAAAGTATGGACGAAAGTAATTAAATTTAGACGTCGAAGTGAAAACTTGATTTAATTTAAACTTGTTTTAGTAAATTAATTAAAATTAAAATAATTAACTATGAAAACAAAATTAAACAAAAAAAAACTATCACCTTACACATCCGCACACACCAACTAACCGTTAGCACGTTCGACAGACAACCTCAAACCTGCCTAACTTACCTCCCCTCATTTGACAGATATCAACCTTACCTCATTCGATAGACAACACAAACCCACATGGAATCGAGCAACAATTAAGAGGCCCATTACACTGGTATCGGAATCGAGCAACAACCTATCGTACAACAGCATGCCTTTAAATTATCCACCGTTACGTATTTTGTAGTTTACGGTTCTTTGGGTGCTTTGGTTATGTCGGAGTTACGATTCTGGTGAAGAACACCTTATTTCTGCCAACCTGGTCATCGAATTATCTATGGATCATTTTAATCATCTTTGTTGGTGTGATTTATATATGTTTGCGCTATTTTTGTAAAAGAAAACAGCTTTCCAATTGACATTTAGTATTTTCAAGTACATTTTCACATTTCGTATGTTTCTATTTTCAGGTTATGGACTTAGGTATGGACTTTAATGTAACCGAAGACTATCGGTTGCTTCATGCCGTGAAAAAAGTGCTTTGTGCGATGTTTTATGATTATGGCTGATTCGAGGCTCCAAATTCAATTTCGTGAAAAAGTCAAAAATAGGTACAATAATGTGAAATATGAACCATAGTAGTTGTCCAACATGCCTTACAAAATTCAACAAGGAGCAGCTGAAGTGTGGAACATGTTTAGTGTGGAACATGTTTAGGACAAATTTCATTACTAGAGATATGGTAGTATATCTCGAGGATATGATTGTTAGAAAAGAAGGTGTCTTTGCAAACTTCGGACCTGTTCAGGACAACATGGATACGATTTTGATTTCTAAATTATATTACTATATAATATAATTGTTAATCCGACCTTGTTGTTATTTTATTTTATTTAAATTATGTCTCAAGTGTATTATATTGAAAATTATTGATCAATCACAGTTTGCTTTCTCTTAATTCTTACCATTCGTACAATTCTCACAAAGTGTTAATATTATAATAATACTAACAATTATTATTACTATTACAATTAATGATAATACTAACAATGTCTTGCACAAATTGTATTATTATTATTATTATTATTATTATTATTATTATTATTATTATTATTATTATTATTATTATTATTATTATTATTATTATTATTATTATTATTATTATTATTAACAATAATATTATAACCATCTTGTTCAATTTTAAATGTATTCGAGTATTCTTTCTCTCTCTCTCCCTCTCTCTCTCTCTCCCTAGATGTTATGTTAATTGAGAAACATAACGACTTCCTTGTACTTTTGATCTACTCGATCATCGAGTCTAAGGTATACTCGTCTTGAGTCGCGAAATGATGAGCGTAATGGGAACAAACAAAAAATTCGCATTGGATAACCTCATGCAAAATGTAAAAAGTAAACAATTAAATTCAACTGGGATTCTCGATTGTTTTAGGCTATTCCGCCGGTGGTATGACGCATAAAACACTCCATATGCCATCTCATTGCGAAACCGACCAACCGCATGCAACACATGTGGCGTTTGATGATGTCAGATTTCTTCGACACTGGATGTTGTATATATCTGAAGGGCAGTTCGGACAAATCCAATACAATACCCCACCGAACATGTTAACTAAGTGGAACGTGACTCAGCTCATTGCTAGTCTTTTCTTATTTTGGGCTTCTGAGTTTTTAAACTTGATCCAAGCCTATGATCCGACCCGGAAGGCCCATATGTCATTAAATAAGTATAAATATCCAAACTACTTTCATTTATGAGGGTGATAAAAATTTATTGCTAGCACACACCTCTCTTATCTCTCTACATATTACACTAAACATTAAATTCCCAAAACTCTTTTCCAAAATACCCTTCGATCAGAAATAATCTACACCAAATTGGCGACCACAGTGGGAGGTGACGGTACCCGAATTGCAAATTCAAAACCAATAATAAAAAAACCAGTTTGGATGGATCCGAATGCACATAATACTTCACTTCAAGAGGTGTAAGGAACAAAAGAAAATAATGGATACACTATTGAGGAGCAAGATCAATTAAGGGCTGAGATTGAGGCGTTGAGGGTATTCCAACAAGCGGAAAAAAAGAGTAAAAGAGAAATCCGGTGCATCAGCGCTTCACCATACTGATAATCCTGGTGAAAATGAGCAGTCATTAAAGACACATCTCAGCTCCAAGAAAACACATCGATCCAAACAGATGGAGAGTTCCACTTCAGAATCTTCTAGTAGTTCCTCTAATGATGCGGAGCTTGAAGAGTCAGTCTCATCAAGCAGTGATGAAGGACGGTTGAAAAAGAAAATAAGGCTTACCAAGAAGCATTCAAGAAAAATGGATAAACGTGGCAGGCTCAAGAAGTATCAAGGGAAAATGAAAGGTTCAACTAAACAATATATTGACCATTTGCTGATTGATCCCTTTGATTTCCAATCCAAATCGGGTATTTTTGCTACTCCGAATGAGGATACCGTGTTTAGTCGTAGTCAAAATTGGAGACAATCACATTTATCTAAAAAACACTCTCCGGACACTTTCCTAAAAGATTTGACAGTTTAAGATGGAAAAGTACGATGGGAGTAAAGATCCGAACAACATTCTTTAGTAATTTAAGAAATTTATGATGAACTTTAACGACGATGACAGGTTGTTGTGTAGGGATTTCTCTCAAATCTTCGAGGGAAGTAAAATAGTCTCCCTCAGGGATGTATAATTTTTTTTTGACATATTTTGGGTTGCTTTCAGGAGGCAATTCGTTGGAAGCAAGCAACTAAAAGGTAATGGTGATACGATAATCCATTACGCCCAGGAACCGAACAAGTCCTTAAAGGAATACATCAACAGGTTTGTAAATATAAAAAATAGGTTGGTAGATTGCTTTGAGCAAGTTGCATTTGACTTTCTCATGCAAGGCTTGAATCCAGGCAACTTAGCTGATTTTGTGACCCAGAAGAAAGCTATGAACTTTGGGGGATTGTTAAATCAAGTTAGGAAGCAAATCAATGTTGAAGAAACCAAGAAGTCCAGATTGCCTCACCAGATCAGACCCACAACTATAACATCAACACCTCAAATAACTACCCAATCCAGTTACAAATTGAAAGAAACTAGACATGGATCTCATCGGCCTAGGCAGTATCAAACTAACCATAACCAAAACCAGCAAGTCAGAAATAAAAGGGGACCTTGGGTTCAACTTGAGTGGTTTGCTGAGTTGGGAGATACTGTGGCTACAATATACGAAAAAACTAAAAATGAAGTACACTTTAGCCGGATGCATTACAATCTCCTAGAGAAATCCGATGTACCCGCTTCTATAAATATCATAATGACATTGGGCATGATACCTATGATTGCATAGCCTTGAAACAAGAGGTATATAATCTCATTGAAAGGGGGAAATTGGGGGTCTATGTTAAAAACAAGAGAGCAACATGCCAGATAATACACCATCTAGTACCAATGGTCCCAGAAATACTCCTTTCGTTCATGGAATATCTACACATGAAGATGCTATGATGATTACTGAGAGGTTTGATGTGGATTTTGAATAACTTGATCCGGATACGAGTCAGAATCATATAGAATTGATAGTGGACAATACTCCAGCCGTTTCCAATCTGATTAATTTTTTAAAGTCTTTAACCATATTTGGAGTTGATACTATGATTGCACCCTCAAATTGTTCAAGGAAAAGTCATGTTAGCAGTTTGGCTGCTGAGGTGGATGGGAAAATGTCCACACATCTATACAAAACTCCAGCTCCTTTCATAGTCTTTGATGAGGATGACAAAAGGGATATTGATGGGCCTCATGAAGACATCGTGGTGATAGGGGCTTCAATAGGAGGAAATGATGTACGCCGGATCCTGATCGATACAGGCGATGAGTCCGAATTCGAAGAGCTCCCCGGAAGGGTAGTCCAAAGTAAAGTCACCCCGTAAATTCGGACAGACTCCATGACTTCAGTTCGAACAGCACTGGTTGAACCGGACAGGTGACTTTGAACACTGCAAACATAAGGCAGTTCGAACTATGACTAAAGTACTAAAAAACCTAATCACTATCTGACTAAGCTACCTGTACACCTGCTTAAAACTCATGGGTCTTTAAACATGACCCAGGTCCATTAAACTTGACCCGAAAGCCCATAAGGGCCCAAATTTCACACTATAAATGCCCAACCACCAGCATTAACTATGGGTAAGAAAAATTAACTGCTGCCAGGCTGCTTAATTCTCTCTCCACCCTTGAAACACTTTGAAACACTTTGAAATATATCAAAACACCCTTAAACACCACCACACTACAGTGAAACACCCTTACGCCGCCTTAAAACTCCACTTAAAATTACCAGCCTACCCTCAGGCTACTTTTATCCACACCAAATTGGCGACCACAGTGGGAGGCGACGGTGCCTGAATTAAACATTCAAAACCAAGTAAAAGAATTCTGTCCGAATGAATCCGGATAATCCAGAGCTTCCACCAGCTTTGCTCGAAGTGGTGGAAGAGAACGATGAATATACTGTCCAGGAGCGTGACAGGTTGAGGGTTGAAATAGAAGCTCTGAGGGCTGAAAAGGCCAAGATGGGCGTTAAGGAGAAATCCAAAGCATCAGTTGCTCATCGCTCTGATAACCCTCGAGAGCATGAGGCTTCAAAGACTCATGTGAGCACTAAAAAGACACATGCGAGTTCTAAAAAGTCTCACCGGTCCAAGCCTGTGGAGAGTTCTGACTCAAGTTCAGAATCTTCGGACAGCTCTTCGGACAGTGAGGGGAATGAAAAGTCCTTGTCCTCTAGCAGTGACGAAGGGCGAACCAGGAAAAAACAAAAGCAAGTTAAAAAGTATTCCAGAAAAAGAGACCACCATGGAAGAATGAAAAGACACATTGGGAAAGGATCATCTCACAGCCGGAGACATATAGACCGGATGCTGGTGGATCCATTTGCCTTCCATGATGAGCCATGTATCTTTGCAACACCTAATGAGGATACCGTGTTCAGTCGTGGAAGGAATTGGAGGCAGTCTCCACTGTCTTCTAAAATCCTATCCGGAAACCTCCCCAAGAGGTTCGATAGCACCAAGATGGAGAAGTACGATGGCAGTACTGATCCAGACAATCATCTGGAGCAATTCAAGAACTTCATGATGAACTTTGATGATGATGATAAACTACTCTGCAGGGCATTCTCCCAGTCCTTTACGGGGAGTGCTCTGAAGTGGTACAACAGCCTTCCTCAGGGTTGTATCAGAGACTTTGATACCTTTTGGGTGGCCTTTCGAAGGCAATTTGTGGGGAGTAAGGAGCTCAAGGGCAATGGAGATACCATAATCCATTGTGCCCAAGAGCCAAATGAATCGTTGAAAGAATACATAAGTCGTTTTGTGAACACAAAGAACGGGCTGGCTGATTGCTTTGAACAAGTGGCAATAGCATCCCTGAGACAAGGTTTGAACCCGGGCAACCTGGCCGATTCAGTAACAAGGAAGAAAGCCATGACCTGGGGTGGATTGCTGAATCAAGTCGGCAAGCAAATAAATGTTGATGAAACAAAAAAGACCAGGGTGCACAGGCAGGTGAGGTCCACCCCGGTGACACCAACTCCCAATCCAAACCAGTCCGGCAACAAAGCTAGAGAAACCGGACAGGGGCATGGAAGAGGAAAAGCTCAGTCTCAACCAGCTGCTCCTGCACAAAGTCAACAGTCTAGAAATAAAAGGGGGCCGTGGGTCCAACCGGAGTGGTTTGCAGAGCTCAAAGAAAGTGTGGCAACCATTTTCGAGAAAACTAAAGATGAAGTACACTACCGGAGACCGGCAACCTTGCAGTCTCCCAGAGAACATCGAAACAGTTCTTTTTGTCAATATCACAATGATATTGGCCATACTACTGATGATTGTATAGCCTTGAAACAAGAGGTTCAGAACCTTATTGAAAGAGGGAAATTAGGTGCATACGTTAAAAGAAGGGGAGGCAACATGCCTGACAACACTCACCGGGCTGGTCCGGTTAATGCTGCCCCAGAAGGGGCTATGGTAATCGTTGAAAGGTTTGATGTGGAATCTGAATACTTGGATCCTGATCCAACAAGGAACAGAGTGGGTGCAATAGAAGAGCGTTCCAGGTCGGTCTCCGGGCTCATTAAATTCTTTGAGTCCTTGACAATTTTCGGAGGGGACACTGTAACGGCTCCTACCACTTCATCAAGAAAAAGGCATGTTCATAATTTGGCAACCCAACTAGAAGGGGGCATGACCTCATATCAATCGTCAAGTTTATTCCCATTCTTTGTCTTTGATGGGGATGATTTGAGAGACATTGCTGGCCCTCATGAAGATGCTGTTGTCATAGGAGCATCGATAGGGGGCAATGAGATAAGGCGAATCCTGGTAGATACTGGGAGCTCTGCCAATATCCTTTTCCTAGATACTTACAAGAAAATGAAAAATCCAGCTGTGATTCAAAAGTCAGACCGATCGATTGTAGGCTTCACGGGCAGTTCAGCTGATGTAATTGGTGAGTTCGAAGAAGAAGTATTGTTGGGCAGAGGCCCTTTCAAGAAAACGGTCAAAATACTTTTCATTGTGGTGGACTGTCCCACTTGTTACAATGCTATTCTAGGGAGATCTTGGCTCTCTAGGATGCATGCGGTGGCTTCAACAGTCCATCAGTGTTTAAAATATGCTGTTCAGGGGCAGGTTGGGGTTGTCCGGAGCAGTCAAAAAGTTGCAAGAGAATGCTATGCCACTGCCTTGGCTCCACGAACGTTGGGGGCAGTCCGTATAAATGACCAATAGCAGTTTGAGGGCCTGTCTGGGGGTGAGGGTGAAATTGATGACCCCAGAGAGACCCCCGGAGTGTTGATCCCAGTTGAAGAGGTTGAGACACACTGCTTGGAAGAAGGGAAATTTGTCAAGATAGGGTCCAAAATGCCACAAGTGTTGAAAGAAGAGATGTTAAAATTCTTAAGAGACCATCAGCATGTCTTTGCTTGGTGCAATGCTGATGTTACTGGAGTTCCATCAGAGGTGATTTCCCATCACCTATCTGTCCGGAGAGATGTGGCACCTGTGGTGCAAAAGAGGAGAGCTTTCTCAAAAGAAAAGGCTGATGTCATTGTACAAGAGGTTGACAGACTCACAAAGATGGGGCACATTAAAGAATCTCAGTATCCTTTGTGGACTGCCAATCCGATTTTGGTAAGAAAGAAAAATGGTAATGGCGGATGTGCATCGACTTCACAGATCTCAATCGAGCTTGTCCAAAAGACCTGTATCCGGTTCCCCGGATAGATCAGCTGGTAGATTCTACTTCTGGGAACAAGCTACTCTCCTTCATGGATGCTTTCTCCGGGTACAATCAGATCCAAATGGATCCAAATGATCAAGAGCATACCACTTTTGTTACTGATAGAGGATTACACTGCTACAAGGTGATGCCTTTTGGTTTGAAAAATGCTGGGGCTACTTATCAAAGGTTAGTCAATAAGGCATTTGCTGATCAAATTGGAAGAAATATGGAGGTTTACATTGACGATATGATGGTGAAAAGTGTGGATGAGCAGCTGCACTTGTCCGACCTCCAGGAGACTTTTACCAATCTGGCCAAGGTAAATTTAAAGTTAAATCCTGAAAAATGTGTGTTCGGAGTGCAGTCCGGGAAGTTCTTAGGGTATATTATAAGTGAGCATGGAATACAGCCCGACCCGGACCAACTCAATGCTTTATTTCAAATGGAGCCTCCTCGAAACATTAAAGAAGTGCAGCGGTTAACGGGGAGGTTAGCAGCTTTGAACAGATTCATCTCAAGGTCTTCGGACAGATGTGCTCCTTTCTTTCAAACTTTGAAGGGTGCAAATGGGTTTGAGTAGACACCACAGTGTGATGAGGCATTCAATGAAATCAAAAAGCATCTGTCCTCCCCCAAGACCTTGTTCAAACCAGTCGGTGGGGAGACTCTTTTTGTGTATCTGGCTGTTTCAAGTTGTGCCATCAGTGCTGTGCTAGTAAGGGAGGTTGATGGGTACCCTCACCCGGTATACTATATCAGCAAAAGTCTGATTGATGCTGAACGCCGTTACTTGAAACTTGAGAAACTAGCATTGGCCTTGGTGATAGCTGCAAGAAAGATGAGGCCTTATTTTCAGGCTCATCCTATCGTTGTCCGGACATCTTTCCCTTTAAAGAATGTCCTTCAAAAAGCAGACATTTCAAGCAGAATGACAAAGTGGTCAGTAGAGTTGGGGGACTTCGACATAGACTTTGCTCCTCGAACAGCAGTGAAAGCTCAAGCTGTGGCTGATTTTCTGGTCGAATTCCATTCTGATAGGGACTCAGAGCAACCTGCTGATTCAAAAGACAAAAAAGTGTGGATTGTCCGAACAGACGGGGGATCCAGTGCCATAGGATCTGGGGCAGGGATATGTCTCACTTCCCCTTATGGTGATAACATGTTCCAATCTATTTGTTTTGCTTTCAGGGCATCCAATAACGAGTCCGAATACGAAGCAGCTCTAGCTGGGCTGAAGTTGGCTTACATCTGTGGAGCAAAAAGGGTCAAGCTACTAAGTGACTCCCAATTGCTCGTCCACCATGCTTTGGGCTTATCAGAAGCTAGAAAGGAACAATTGATCAAATATTTAACTCTCTTGAAAAATGAGGCAATGAAGTTTAAAGCTGTTGCCTATGAGCATATCCCCCGGGCAGAGAATGAGCTTGCAGACTCGTTGGCAACAATAGCATATACGGAGTCCTATCCATGGATCCATGTGCTTGAAAATCCTTCTATTCAACTTGATGAAGGGGAGAAAGAGGAAATCTTTGAAATACAAGTGAATGAGCCTCAGGATTGGAGGTCTCCTCTTATCCAATATCTGTCTGATGGCGTCGTACCCTTGGAAAAATCACAAGCCAAAACGTTAAAACACAAGGCTCATGGTTTCATCATGATTAGAGAGGTCTTGTACAAGAAATCCTATAGCAAACCTCTCCTACGCTGTTTAGGAGATCGTGAGTCACAAATGGTTCTCTCCGAATTACATGATGGTGAGGGATCAGCCCATTGTGGATTTAGAGCGTTAACAAGAAGAGTGCTTCTCTCCGGATATTATTGGCCTTCAATAATGAAAGATGCCAAGGAACTGGTAAGAAGGTGTGACCCATGCCAGAGGTACAGCAATGAAATTCATGTACCAGCCATTCCTATGGAATCAATTTCTGAGCCTATCCCTTTTGCTCGATGGGGATTAGACTTAGTTGAGCCTCTCCCTATGGCGTCCGGAGGGCGTAAAACCATAATCGTAGCCATTGACTACTTTTCAAAGTGGATAGAAGCAGCCCCCTTGGCAGGAACAACATCAAAGGCTGTTATAAAATTCATTATATCCAACATATGTTGCAGATTTGGTGTCCCTCAGAGAATAACAACAGATAATGGGCCACAGTTTGACAACAGAGAAATGGAGAGCTTCTGTGCCTCGATGGGTATTCGGCACTGCTTTTCTTCACCTTTCCACCCACAAGCCAATGGGCAAGTTGAGGTGGCTAACAGAACAATACTGTCCGGTTTAAAGAAAAATTTGGAAGGGGCTGCTGGGAAGTGGCCTAGTTATTTACAAGAAGTCTTGTGGGCCTACCGGACGACGCCTGGGGCTGCCACACAAGAATCACCTTTTGCCTTGGTCTATGGGATGGATGCAGTAGCTCCCATAGAAAAGACACTCCCCTCTTTTCGTGTTCATAACTTCTCCGGACAGGCTAATGAAATGGCAGTTAGAAATCAACTTGATTTAATTGAAGAAAGGCGAGTAAAAGCTCATCTTAGAGTAGCACACTATCAGGGCTTGATGAGGAGCAGGTTTGCTTCTAAGGTTAAAAGAAGAGACTTTCAACCAGGAGATAAAGTATTGAGGAAAGTTTTCTTGCATACCAAGGAAAAGCTCTTCGGAAAGCTGGCCCCAACTTGGGAGGGTCCATATACTGTGGTTGAAAGAATCAAGCCTGGCACATACTGGCTAGAAGACAAAGATGGCAGGGTTTTAACTCACCCTTGGAATATTGAACACCTTCGAATGTATTTGGAATAAAACTTATGTAAATATTTGGGGGCATACCACTACCTCTCTCCGGCGCTACGGAGAGCTTTCAATAAAACTTGGAGCCTTCTTAAACAATTTTCTAAGTTTTTACAAAATTCTGTTGATTGCCATACTACCCGGACTGAAAGATCTAAGGGCTACTTAAATTTTAGCCAAAGAAATTAAACACTCTCACAATACGAAATATTTAAACAGACTATGGAATAAGAGAAAAGTTGTGCAAGATGAAACGTTCATTCAATAAAATTAAAGTTGCCTTGGCCTCCCAAGGACTTTTTAAGCAAGTTTGAGCATAACACAAAAATCTGTCCGGATAAAACGAACAGCATCACAAAAAAGGTGCCTTGGCCTTCCAAGGACTTTGGTTCGAACAGAAAGTAAGCAGAATAAATTACCAACTAAGGGGGAGCCTTTGAAGATGGCTCACCCTCATCTGTTCCCTTGGTCTTGATATCGCTTTTTTCCTCAATGACCTTCTTTCCTTTGGGGTCAGCCTCTTCTTCACCCGGACTCTCTCCGGTTTCCTCCTCATCACCAGATGAGGATATATCAGTGTACCCTTCATCAACCATGGTCCAATATGGGAGATCGTCATCATCCACATAACGCCATAAGTCCCCAAGTCTCCTCTTCGGGAACTTCTCATGAAATAGAAGGACCATGTCGGACTTCACCTTCTCAATCAATAATTCCTCACTCCGTATCATCTCCTTGGCATAAGCATTGATTTTGGCCTTGATCATGGCCTCTTGATCCTTCACCAGGGCAGCTTTCTCACCAACAGCCTGAGTCACTGCATTCTCCAAAGCAAGTTTGTCAGTAGTCAGATTGGTGACAAGCTTCTCTTTAGCTGCAGTCTCATCTTTTGAGGTTTTCAAGTCCTTCTCCAACTCGGACAGCTTAGCCCGGAGATCTTCTAGGGTTTTCTCTAAAGAGGCAACTTTTGTGTTGCTTTCATTTTTACTCTTCTTCAGCTGTTCGTTCGACTCCTTAAGCAAGTCAACCTGGGTAGTGGCACCCCGGAGGTCATCGGACAGTTTCTCCTTCTCAGACTTAAGCTCCTTAATGGTTTCTGCCTGACTCCGGACTTGCCTTTCCAGGGTGAGCACGGGTTGCACGTTGCTAAGGAGGGAATGGGCTATAACATCCCTCTCACTGGAAACTAAGAAAGTCTTACCATTGAAGTTTACTGTGTTGGAGCTACTTGGGGGAACATATGGCCCTACGAACTCATCTCTAGACAAGCCAAGAAAGTAGTCACCTAGAGAACCCAGACCGGTGACATCCACTTCATCCATATTGATCTCTCCCCGTTCGATCTCGTCAGTGTGGAGTTCCCTTGGGATCCCTTCATTAAGGTTCCCGGGGATCTCTTCAGCCAATGTAGGATCAATTGGGAAAGTGGGCTCCGGATCCCGGACAACAAACTCTTCTTCTTGAGAAGTCTTCTTCTTTTTTACTTCTCTGTCAGCACTATCGCTTACTTGCTTACGAGTTCGTTTGGAGGCCCTTAAAGGTTTTGAGGGAGTCTCTCCGTGTTTCTTACTTTCCACTTCTACCACCTGTAGAAGGTTTGCATCAACTTGAGTAGGGACTGGCACCTCTGTGTCAGTTAGAGCCTTTTTCTCCGTATCCACTGCCGTTTTCCTCCCTTTCTTCTTCTGGCCCTTCATTTTACTTGGGGCTTTGGCCCGGAGAGGAAGGAAAAGGGTCCCATCTAGCTCATGAGACCTTCTCAACACTATGTCATCATCAGGAGGGGTGGAGAACTCCTCCCATGTTAAATCCCTTCGACCTGTGGTGTTCCACAGGTGAGATCTCGCCAAGTTCCCCGAGGTGAAAGCCTTGTGAAACCGGTTCTCCCAGTTCTCTGCGGCCCAAGCATTTATCTTGCCACAGGTGACCTGTCCGGCTTTCAGATAGTCTCCGAACTCTTTTGGCAGTTCTAACAAAACAAAAGAATAACTAGTTAGTGAAAGCTTAAAGAAGAGAAATTCGAACAGAAGTTTAAAGGAGAACTTACGATCGCTCCTCCATCTACTTCGAAGAAGGCTGGGATTCTCCCCAACCTTAATCTTCTTCCCATTCTCCCATGAGCCACTTATAAACAAGAATTGGCTCCTCCATTTATTCTCCGATTCCAGGAGATCATCGACGGCTTTCAGATTGTTCCCCATATTAAAGTGATAAAAGGGGAACTGGTGATGTTTGCATAGACTCGCCACAGCAGCAAACTCTTCCATGGGAAGAGGGATTCCGGACAGCCTGGACGCCATAATGCATGACATCAAGGTGTACCATCCGTTGGGGCTCAGCTGCGATGGACATAGCTTGACTAAATGGAAATAGCGCACTATCTCCGGATCCAATGGGAACCTGAGTCCCCAATTGAACAGCTCTGTAAAAAAGACAATCTCGTTTCTCTTGCAATCCATCGGGGTCTCCGGGTCGATGGGAATTCGGATCTTTACGTTTTCAGGGATCCCCCACTTAGTGCGAAGCCGTCCCAAGTCTCTAGTATGAATAAACGCATACTTGGTTTTTAACAAAGATAAGAGATACTTGAATTCTACCTTGTGAAAGCAGGGCCCAACTTTCCCTTCAAGGCTCTCCGGCAGATCCGGACGGCTCAGGTACAAATCCTCTTTGCCTTTCTTGGCAACAACTATTGCAGTTTCAACTTGCCCGGAAGACTCGGACTCAAACCTGACCTCCTCAGTGGAGTCTTCCATCCTCTCCTCCATTACTGTTAGGGGAGCTTCTGCACAAACAGCCCGGGGAGGGATGAAGCTTGGTACAGCTGATCCTCCGGACTGGCGGCTCATTGTATGCTTTTGAGTTCTCACCTCAGCTTGAGTTTCTGAGGTCGAAGTTTCCTTAGGAGGTAGTGGACTGCTAGCCTCCGGACCAACCGGCCTCTCCCGGAGGGTTCTAACAGTTGTCCCGGACCCCGACTCACTGGTATTTTTTGAGGAGAGTCCCTTAACCAGTCTACTTGGTCTTTTCATAATAAGCTTGTCTGGAGAATGATCGGAGTCGGACCCCATAGCAATGAAAGTGGTTTTCTTCCTAACACTTGTAACAACGACCCCCGGTTCGACAGTGGGGATTGACTCTTGGACTGATGAGCCAGAAACTATTGGGGAGAGTGTTGATTGAAAGAGTCTTCTAGGTTTCGTACCTTTCGAAGATGACGAACCTCTATCAGATTCTTCGATTGAAGGGGCTGGCTTTTCAACAGGCGACGCTAGAAGCCCTGCTGCAAGTCTCTTCTCTTTTTCAACCCTTTGAGCTTTTTCTAGTTCTGAAAGATTGAGCCAGCCACCCTTGATTAGAGCTGTTCTTGCTGTGAACATAAAACAACTATGGAGAATTTGAAGTTTTAGAGAGATGAAGTTTTGAGTAAAATGGCAAAGTAAAAGTGAAAATGAAACTGTGAAAGACAAATGGAATTTATAGTAAATGTGTAAAAGGGTTTGATTCCTAGGAGAATCCGAAAAGTTGGGCAATGATTAAAAAACGGCGCTGACGTCATCAAAAGCATTTAAAGAAGTTACCTGTTCAAAAAAGTGGTGCGATTTTCCAGATGAAAAAACGGCTGAAGTGACCAGCCAGGGTGTGACACGTGTCCCACTACCTCTGACAAAGAACTGTTTGGGATTCATAACGGTTGGGCTGTCCGGGCCCATCTCAATTCTCTTCGAATTGGAAAACTCTTCTTCAATCGGACTGTTTTTCAGTTCTTTAAACAAGGAAACTTGTTCAAAAACCTAAAAAAGGGGCTCCTGATGAGTCCGAATTCGAAGAGCTCCCCGGAAGGGTAGTCCAAGGTAAAATCACCCCGTAAATTCGGACTGACTCCATGACTTCAGTTCGAACAGCACTGGTTGAACCGAACAGGTGACTTTGAACACTGCAAACATAAGGCAGTTCGAACTATGACTAAAGTACTAAAAAACCTAATCACTATCTGACTAAGCTACCTGTACACCTGCTTAAAACTCATGGGTCTTTAAACATGACCCAGGTCCATTAAACTTGACCCGAAAGCCCATAAGGGCCCAAATTTCACACTATAAATGCCCAACCACCAGCATTAACTATGGGTAAGAAAAATTAACTGCTGCCAGGCTGCTTAATTCTCTCTCCACCCTTGAAACACTTTGAAACACTTTGAAATATATCAAAACACCCTTAAACACCACCACACTACAGTGAAACACCCTTACGCCGCCTTAAAACTCCACTTAAAATTACCAGCCTACCCTCAGGCTACTTTTATCCACACCAACAGGTAGTTCGACAAACATATTATTTTAAAACACCTATAAACAGATGGAAAATCCATCACTTATTCAACAATCGAACATAACTATTGTGGGGTTCACTGGGAGTTCGACAAACGTTATCAAAGAGTTTGAAGAGGAGGTATTACTGGGCATAAGACCTTTCAAAAAGGCAGTAAAGGTATTGTTTGTTGTGATTGACTGCCCAAACTCTTATAATGCTAGTTTTGGGAGATCTTGGCTCTCCGGGATGCATGATATAGCTTCTACTGTCCATCAGTGTTTAAAATATGTTGTTGGGGCACAAGTGGGTGTTGTCCGAAGCAGTCAAAAGGTAGCTAGAGAATGCTATGTCACAACTCTTGCCTAAAAGTCTTTGAAGACGATTAAAGTTAACAAAAAATAGCAATTATTGGAGCCTTCTACTGATGAATATGAAATTGATGACCCAAGAGAGGCTCCCAGTGTTATAATACCTATAGAAGAAGTTGAAATCCATTCCATGGCCAAGGGAAAAAGTGTTAAAATTGGTACTAAGTTGGCACTCGGTTTGAAACAAAGGCTACTGTCTTTCTTATCGGACAATCTACATATATTTGCAAGGTGAATGATGATGTAACCAGAGTGCCTTCTGAAGTAATTTGTCATACGTTGTCCGTATGAAGTGATGTTGGACCGATTATACAAAGAAGAAGATCATTATCTAAAGAAAAAGCAGATGTGAGTGTCCAAGAAGTCGATCAGTTGACCAAAATGGGCCACATCAAAGAATCTCAGTACCCGTTATGGACTGCCAACCCTGTTTTGGTCAAGAAAAATAATGGCAAGTGGCGCATGTGTATTGACTTCACTGATCTTAATAGGGCATGTCCCAAAGATCCTTATCATGCTCCTCAGATAGATCAGGTAGTGAACTCTACCTCTGGGAGCAAACTATTGTCTTTTATGGATGCATTTTTAGGGTACAACCAAATACAAGTCGATTCGAATGATCAAGATCACACACATTTATTACAGATAGAAGACTTCATTGTTACAAAGTAATGCCATTCAGATTGAAAAATATTGGGACAACCTATTAAAGGTTATTGAATAAAGCCTTTGCTAGTCAAATTGGCAGAAATATGGAAGTTTATATAGATGACATGATAGTGAAGAGCCTTAAAGAAGATGCACATATATCCGATCTTCAAGAAACATTTTCTAACTTAGAGGCTGTCAATTTAAAATTAAACCTTGAGAAATGCCTTTTTAGGATTCAGCCCGATCTGGAAAGTTCTTGGGTTATGTTATAAGTGAAAAAAGGATTCAGCCTGATCCAGATCAGGTAAATGCTCTATTAGCTATTGACCATCTCAGAGCATTAGAGAAGTTCAAAGATTAACTAGATGCATGGCTGCGTTGAACAAGTTTATTTCAAGAACATCAGACAAGTGTGCTTAATTTTTCCAAGTAATGAGGAATGCCAAAGATTTCAATTGGTCCCCACATTGTGATCAGGCTTTTCTTGAGATAAAAAAAATTATCCTTGCCCAAGACACTATTCAAACCTATTCAAGGGGAAAAACTTTATATATACTTAGCTATATCGGAGTATGCAGTAAGTGTTGTGTTAGTAAGAGATGTGGATAATAACCCCCGTCCGGTCTATTATATTAGCAAAAGGCTGTTGGATGCTGAAATAAGGTATTTAAAGTTAGAAAAGTTGGCCTTGGAATCGGTGATAGCAGCTAGAAAAATGATACCATACTTCCAAGCTCATTCAATTGTCGTCTAGACATCTTTTCCTATGAAGAATGTTCTCTAAAAGGCTGATATATCAAGCAGGATGACCAAGTGGTCAGTTGAGCTGGGTGATTATGACATTGACTTTGCGCCCTGAACTACACTTAAGGCCTAATCAATGGCTAATTTCATGGTAGAGTTTAATGATGATAGACCCCCCGAGCATATACAAGAGAACCAGTCTACAAAAGAATGGGTAATCCGAACTGATGGTGGGTCTAGTACTATGAGATGTGGGGCTGGAATTTGTTTAACTTCTCCCTATGGTGATAATATGTACCAAGCTATATCTTTTGGTTTCAGGGCTTCCAACAATGAATTTGAATATAAAGCAACTATAGTTGGTCTCAAACTAGCTCTTATAGGTGGGGCAAAAAGAGTCTAATTAATGAGTGAGTCCCAACTACTCATTCACCATGCTCAGGGGAAATCTGAGGCAAAGAAGGACCAATTGATAAAACATTTTCTCATATTAAGAAAAGTTGCTGTAAATTTAAAAAATATCCAATATGAACATATCCCTAGATTGGAGAATATTGTGGCTGACTCTTGAGCAACCATAGCCTACTATGACTCTTACCCATGGACTTTGATGCTAGACTGCCCATCAATAGATTCAATCCAAGAAAAAGGTAAAGAGAATGAGGGAAGTATGAGCATATTTGTCATTCAACCCAAATACTCGAGGTATGATATTTCTTAATTCATTTCCGATGGAATTTTGCCTCCGGATAAAGCCGTGGCTAAGAAGATTAAATACAAAGCTTATGGTATTAAAATAAATTATTTACAAGAAATCATTTAGCAGACCTCTCTTGCATTTTTTAGGATTTGAAGAATCCCAAAATATTTTATCTGAACTGCACGATGGAGAAGGCTCTGCACATTGTGGTTATAAAGCCTTAACTAGAAGAGTCTTATTAGCAGGGTACTACTGGCCAACAATAATGGCAGATGCCAAAGATATGGTAAAGAGGTGTGATCATCGCCAGAAATATGAGAATGAAATCCATGTGCTAGCAGTTCCTATGGAGTCGATATCCGAACCAATACATTTTGATAGATGGGGATTGAATTTGGTTGGGCCTCTTCCCATGGCATCCGGTGGATATCGAACGATAATAGTGGTAATTGATTATTTATCTAAGTGGATAGAGGGAACTCCATTAGCTGGAACCATTTCTAAGGCAGTAATAAAATTCATTCTATCCAACATATGTTACAGATTTGGGGTTCTCCTGAAGATCACTACAGATAACGGGCCACAATTTGATAATAAAGACATTGAAATATTTTGCACTTCCAAAGGAATTCAAAAATGTTTTTCTTCTCCATTCCACCCTCAAGCTAATGGGAAAGCTGAAGTTGCTAATCGAACGATCTTGTCCAGGCAAAAAATAATCTATAAGAAGTTGCAGGGAAGTGGTCAAGTTATTTGCAAGAAGTACTGTGGGCTTACCGAACTACTCCTCGGGTTGCTACACAAGAATCCCCTTTTCCTCTCGTTTATGGAAAGGATGAAATCACACCCATATAAGCTACTTTACCATCTTTCAGAATCCAAATCTATTCCGAATAGGCCAAGGAGATGGTAGTTTGGAATTAATTGGACTTGATTGAAGAGAGAAGAGTCAAAGCGCATTTAAGAACATTACACTATCATGGTTTGATGAGGAGCAGATTTGTGTCTAGGTTAAAAGAATAGATTTTCAATTGGGAGACAAAGTTTTGAGGAAAGTATTTTTGCACACTAAAGAAAAACATTTTGGAAAGCTGGCTCCGAACTGGGAAGGTCCCTATGAAGTATCTGAAAAAATCAAGCGAATGACATATAAACTTCAAGATAAAGAGAGCAGAACATTGAAACACCCATGGAACATTGAACAACTCGGGTTATATTTAGAATAAAATTCTCTTATAAATATTTACCTTTTCATATCTCAATGTAAGTATTAGGGGGCATTACTCTTTCCTACCATGGTGACACGGGGAGGTTTTAATGAGGTGTCTGGGATTTTTTTAATAACATCTTATGTCTTCTTCAAAATTCTTGACCATAGTATGTATAGATCAGATAAATTAAATACTTATTAAACACCCCAACTCTCAAATAAAGTATCTTTGAGCTGAATGGATTTACTAAACACTTAATCACATTTACTAAACACTTGTGACTAGAGTCCTCTCAAATAAAGTATCTTTGAGCTGACCAAACTTGTTAAACACTTGATCGGATTTACCAAGCACTTAATCAAATTTATTAAACGTTTGTGATTAGAGTCGTTCAATGCTTATTAAACGATTATTAAACATATTGGAAATATTAAAAACTACTTAGAATGTTAACCGTACGAAAATAATGGAGTTCATACAAAAGAAAGATACAATATGTAACTTGATCGGAACACATCCGATCCACAATTCATAAAATACCTTGACCATTCAAGGACTTTGGTTTGTAAGATATGAATTCAAAAAACATAACAAAATGCCTTGGTCGTCCAGGGACTTTAGCTTTAAAAACACAAAATAACATCATGACCTTAGGGATTTTTCCCTTCGATTTCTTCATCATTTTTGCCTTTCTTGGGAATTGGTTCCGACTTAATTTTGTTCATGTTATGAAGGTTTTGAAATAAATGGGTTTATGGGTTTAGTATTTTAAGGTTTTTGTTAGTTTGGAGAAGATGAATTATGGTCTGGTGGTTGAGGTTATTTTTGCAACTACATGGAG
Source organism: Limnanthes douglasii subsp. nivea (assembly GCA_036936605.1). Taxonomy (NCBI): domain Eukaryota; kingdom Viridiplantae; phylum Streptophyta; class Magnoliopsida; order Brassicales; family Limnanthaceae; genus Limnanthes; species Limnanthes douglasii. The sequence continues at coordinate 218,474,402 of JAUPFV010000004.1, forward strand.
TAGTTTGAAGTCCTCAATGGAATTCGTTTTAATTTATGGGGGGTTTAAGGGTTTGTTTTTAGGTTTTTTGCCTAGTGCCATTTTTGTAAGTATTGAAAATCAGGAAAAGGCGACTTCACGCAATAAAAACAGCTTTTTTTAGCAATTCCTTAAATTATGTCATTATCAGTAGCCTCCTTAGTCATTCGAGAAAGTCGAGAAAGACTATGCTGTTTCACGTCAGATCAAAAGCTGTTAGTCTTTAGTGAATGTCCCTTGGGTTGGGAAACTACTGATTCTAAAATTAAGGTAACCTTGAATAAGCACGACCTAAAATGTCAAAACATAACGGGAGGTTCGAAGCGCTGGGTGCATTACTTAAAGCAAGAAACTTTAGGGCCTAACCGGGCTGCTGGTAAGACTAGGCCCACTAGCTCTGTATGTCTCTCAATCTTACATACGTCCTCTGGTTATTCGGGGCATGTCATTCAAACGTTCGAAAAAAGACTATTGACCTTTACGAAGTAATATCGTTTCCACTTCCTTATGAATATAGTCATTGGAGAATAAACTGAGTATAAGTACTCTTCATTGCCTTATAAATCACTTTCAGACAATTTCTAGAGAAAGAGAGTTTTAGCACTTTGACTTTTCAAGAGAGATAAATTGTATCATCGCTTCGGTTTATGAGAAAAACGTTTGGTCTTGATTAATTTTCTATCACTGAGAGAGCTAACAAATATCGAGCACCATGAGTGATTGATAATTCTCCAAAAGAGTCTTCCCAAACCATTTCATACAGGTATTCGACCCTAACAAAAAAAAGGTTTATTTGAAGCAAAACCTCTTCATATCTCTAATCCGACCCCATCCATTCCTACAACCACAAATTGGTCAGAGTAAAACACTCATCCCATGCCAACCAAGTCTTTAAGCACCAGAGAGGCTTCAAAGCTCAAACAAAATCACCATCCCGAACCAGTCAAGTCTTTGGAAACTCACCCTAAGTCACATTTCATAGCTATGGGGGATTTTAGCTCTGAATCATCGCAAACAAATTCGAGTATGTGAGGATAAGCCTGACCATCACCGGTTTCCGAACTATTATTAATACTGATGCCACTACCAGGGGTAGCGGAATGCGGGACGTCTCAGCCCGAAGACCAGACCCTCGTAGTGAACAGGTCAACCGAAGCTAGCACTAACAACGGCTACCGCTACTACTGTTGCTAAAGAGATAACAATTCCTATAGAAACCCCAACTGAAGCGAGTACCAACCGCGCAGCTATTACAACCTCCCCTAAGGGATTGTCCGTCTCCAAAGGTACTAAAAAACTTAAATTCGCTATCTTCAAAACACGAAAATGGCCCCCGACGCTCCCGAGGATATCGGTGCTGACTTACACGCGCAACCCGCTGACGGTCTCAGACAGGGTAAAGAACCAGCTATGGACACAACCGAAGTAGATGAAATTTTTTACCACGAAAAAGCCATGCCTTCGGAATTAGCCGGGGTGCTGGGAAGTTATCATAATAGTTTGGCAAAACAACATCTGATTGGTCTTTACAGTGGCAAGTACCTGTATTATAGCCCAGGTGTGACATTAGACTTAAAGATGAGCGGGGGAATTCCGTCTTACGTTAATGTCCGTTTCCCGACCCAAGGAGAGACGACATTGTCAGTAAAATAAAAAGAGCTGGTATTGTTCGCTGACGTGCTCAATTGGGAGGCTCATCTTCCTCTCGATCCTGCAATAGTAAAATATTATGAGCTAATAGAGGTTTGCTCTAACCAAGTCGACCCTAATGTTTGGTTAACATTGATGTTTTGTATTATGGCATCGCGACTTTCTCAAATACCGATGCAAGTGGAAGAATTTGTGGCCATAATTGGTATATCCAAGGTGCCAAAATAAACCTTTTTCTATATAATTCTCAGGAATGACTATAAGATTGTGGATAATTTATTGGTAGCAGAAAAATCTTGGAAGCATCGTTTTCTGTTCCTTAGTGGGGCTTGGAAGAATTGACGAGCTTATACTAAAAATAATGACAACCCGAGGCGTCTCTCAATAGTGTGGACATGTCAAGGTACTTGTGTTTTTTTTGTTTTTTATATGCTTTTCACTATTGACACCAAACGTTATCTAATGCGTACACCAAAAGAGTTGACTCAATCCTTAAATAAAGGTTGACTCAATCCTTTCTTACTGACAATAAAGCCTAGGAATTTTCTTACTGGCAATAAAGGTTGACTCAATCCTTTCTTACTGACAATAAAGCCTAGGAATTTTCTAATGCGCACACCAAAATAGTGTTTTAGAGGGTTAAGTGTAAGGTTGTACATGCGCAAGGTCTTGAAGATTTCTTTTCGTACTTCCAATTTTTGTTTCTCGGAGTCATTTTTACGGTCATATCGTCGATGTAAGCCTCCATGTTTTGAAAGTTGGTTTTCAAATACTTGGTTGACTAGTCTATGTTATGTTTGATAAAAGAAGGAAAATATAGAGAGTAATAAGATTTATTGTATTAAAGCTAAATTAATATTTTAAGTGAACAAGGACTAAATTAAAGCAAACATAAGGGTTGATGAGGCTAAATGATATACCCTTAGAAATCGTTTGTAAAGAGTAGAAGAGTGGGGTGAGAAAGTCCATTTATTAGTCGCAAACATATAAATTCACCATCTGATTCTTGTACTATAACAAGGATATTCCCTTTTTGGGAAATGAGCCAATGATTAATGAATTATTACTACATTTATTCATTTTCTCTCCTTTTCTCTCTACAAAGTACTGATTCTCTCTAGAAGTACCCTATATGAACATTTCTTAGACTGAAGTTCCCATACGAGCATTTTTGCATCCGGATTTATCACTAAGAAATATCTGAGTTCATCAGTGACGCCGTCTGTGGGAAGCAGAAGCGATACCCGAAATCACCGTTTCAAAACCGCAAAATCAATCTAAAAAAACGATAGAAACTGAAATTCATGGAGAGATAGAGGTAAATCCGATAAATAATCTGATTGGAGTCTCATCTGGAGATCTTGTGATGGAAGAGCAAGTAAAAAATGAAAGAAATGACAATAACCGATATGCTGAAGAGCTCCTTGAAGAATATGTCTTCGTTGCTAGGCGAAAGAAGTTGTTAGAGGATATATAAAGGTTAAATGCTAAAAAAGAAGCGATAATCAGCTCACGAAAAATCGAATAAGAAGTCTGACGAGAGCATGTTGTGGCAGATTAAGCCCAAGATGTCATTCAGTCTGAGGAAAGGCATCGGAGAAAAAGTCGTCGGTCCTCCAAAAGTCAAACTAGATATGAGCAACGATACGAATCAACATAGTCTAGTGAGTATACCTTTTTTTAGTTCAAATGAGTTTTCGTCCTCGAATACTGATGCCAAACAAAAAGCAGGTTACAAACGAAGATATTTGAGGGAGCATAAAAGCTCTCATCGAACTAGCCGAAGGGCTAAGGACTCAAAGAAGAAATAACATGATCATGGAAAGAGAAATTTATATTCTGAAGAGCTTGAAAAAGCGGTGCATACTAATCAACAAGAACATATAACTCCGCGGAGGAAAATTCAGTCTAATAGTTACAATCAAGATTACCGAGTCAACATCCAGTTTACTTTCCCATCCGATGAGCGACAAACAAAGTTCCTGGAGGAAGTGCTTATAAGGTTGTACATAATTAGAGATCATCTCCACTCTCTCCCGAAATTTTGTCCAGGCATCTTTCAAAGTGGTTTGATATATCTAAGTTAGAAAATTTTTATGGGACACAAGATCTGGACAACCACATCGAACAGTTCAAGAATTTTATGATCAATTACGACGATAATGATTAGTTATTATGTAGAGCTTTCTCTCTCAAACTTTCAAGAATACCGCGTCAAAGTGGTACAATCGTTTACCTCATGGGTGTATAAAAAACTTTGATATATTTTGGAAGATGTTTTGATAGCATTTTGTTGGAAGCAATAAGTTCAGAGAAAACAGGGATACTATAATTTACTGCAGACAGAAAGTGGGGGAGAGTCTCAAAGAGTATACAAAACGTTTCATCCAGGTCAAAGCAAATATGAAATTTTGTGAAGATAAAGTGGCACTGGCCACGTTCCGAATGGGTTTTCTTCCAGGGGTGATGAAAGATAATGCCGCAGAGACGCAGGCCATGACATTTGGAGCATTGCTAGATCAGATAGGGAAGGGAATTTTAATCAAGGAAACTAGGGCGTCGGAGATAGAATCAATGTCGCAGTTCAATCCAAATCAGCTCTGCCAAGATCCGAGCATGATAAGAGCCAGTATGGCACCGGTTAACGTCCGACATCAAGTATCGCATCCCATAAGTACGGTTCGACCCCGAGCACCAGTACAAGTAATAAGTCAAGCACCTCAAAGGGTATTCAACACTCAACAATATGCGCTTATAGTCAACGCTCAGCAGTATGTACGGCCTATGTCCAACAAATGGGTCCGACCAGCTCACTATGCTGAGTTGACCGAGCGTGTATCTACTATCTTTGAGAAAACACGTTCGAATATACATTTCGCAAGCCTTTCCCAATGCAGACTCCAAGGGAACACAGAATAATAAGTATTGCCAATACCATAAGGAGATCGGGAATGACACAAAAGATTGTGTATCGCTAAAAAAAGAATTACAATACTTGATAGAAAAAGGGAAGTTAGTCAATGTCGTGAAGAAAAATTCTGCCATTACACTCAAACAAGAAACTATTCCTAAGCAGGAGGGTCCAATGGTGATAACGGAAACAATTGATGAAGAACCTATAATTACATTCAATGTCTCCGCTGAGTATTTAGACCCAAAGCCGGGCAGAAACAACATAAACATGGTAGAAGAACCGAAGAAAGAGTAAAGGTTAGTGAATTATGCGCTTTCTTTAAGTCACTAATAATTTTTGGGAGAGATACAGTTGCAGAAATATCAAACTACTCTCGAAAGAGACACATCATTAGTCTGGCAACGCAACTGGAAGTAGGTGCTTCAACACACTTGTATAGAAATCCATCGGAAGAGTCACCATTCGCACTCGTTTATAAGATGAATGAAGTAGTACCATCGGAAACAATTTTACCTTCATTTAGGCTCAGTGAGTATTCAGAGGAAACAAATGACAAGGGAAAGCGGATAGAGTTGGATCTGGTAGAGGAAAAGAGAATAATGGCACAACTAAACTCTTTACACTATCAGACTTTGATGAGAAGTAGATACACTTTAAAAGTTAGAAGACGAGAATTCGAAACCGAAGACAAAGTTTTGAGGAAATTTTTTCTCCATACGAAATAAAAAAGGCTATGCAAGTTAGCTCCTAATTGGGTAGGACCATACGCGGTAACAAAGAAGATCAAGCCGGGGACGTACAGATTCAAAGATAAAGAAGGAAGAGATCTTCCCCAACCTTGGAACATTGAACACCTCAAATTTTATTTAGACTATATGTGTAACTATGTAAATATTTTCGTTATGAGTTCATGTAAGTATTTGTGGCATACTCTTTCCTACCCTGGTGGAACATGAAGGTTTTATTGAGGTGCTCTAATAGCCGACTTATATATAATATTCGTTTGCCATCTTAAAATGACTCTCATAGATGTTCATCTTTTTTACTCAAAAGGCTTTCCAAAAAAGTTTAGATGGTAATGTTCATATTTTTGTACTCAAAAGCCATCCAAAAACGTTTGAAGGGTGATGTTCATCTTTTTAAACTCAAAAGGCTGTCCCAAAAAGTTTGGATGGTAATATTCATCTTTTTAGACTCAAAAGGTCATGCAAAAATGTTTGGAGGGTGATGTTCATATTTTTTAACTTAAAAGATACTGCAAAAAAGTTTGGATAATAATGTTCATCTTTTTGGACTCAAAAGGCCATCCAAATTGTTTCGGAGGGTAATGTTCATCTTTTTAAACTCAAAAGATACTCCAATTTTTTTTGGATGATAACGTTCATCTTTTTTAACCTAAATGAATGATAAACCGATGAATATAGACCAGCAAATTTCTCAACCATGTGAATATCTTTTGAGTAAGATAATCACGCAAAATATTATGACATTTAGATCGCTTGCAAAATAGAAATCATACAAAATAAAGGTTTCCAAGCCAGTCCAATTAGGGAGTCCAAAAAATCAGATCAACAAAGGTTAAACAAAAGATAATATTCGAATAAAAAAATCATTCATTTTGACCAGGCGCGGATCCATCTTTGTTGTCTTCCGAGGAATGAAAATTGGATGAAGACCTCTTCGATTCACTACTACTCACTAAGTCTTCTGCAAAAATGCCAACATGACGATATCTGTTTAGGACACATAGCCAAAGAATCCATGTTCTTAGGTCAGAAAAGCGTCATGTATCTACATAACCAAGGCTAATCCAAGGTTAACATCTCGTGTTTCCAAACGAGATGCAATCGACAACATAAAGATCTAAATATTTTTTCTTCTTGGCTTCAAAATTCTTGGTCAAGGATTCCTTTTCTATGGAGAGTTTTTTAATTTTAATATCAGCATTCTCAAAGTATGCTTTAGTCTTTGCACAAGATTCAACAAGACCATCGATGAGAGTGTCCCGTTCGGTATCCCTAGTAATAAAACGCTCTCGTTCGTCATCAAACTTTGTTTTCTCCTCAGAAAGTTGAGTTTCAAGCGAAATGATTTTCTTTTGATGATTATAAGAGATTTTTTTCTCTTCAACAAGTTTATCCTCCACTTTATTCAACTCAGTATTCCTTAAGTCTTCAGTTGCTTTCTTTAGACGGACAACCTCCTCTTTCAAATTATTAACCTCAAAGGTTCAATCATTTATCTCAGTTCTCCTTTGAATCACTTCGCTTTTATAGAGATCTTTGTGATTGGATTTCCTCTCAAGAAGAGTAGCAACACAGAGCAACCTATTAAGTTTATTGGCAACAAAGCCGTTCTCGTAAACGGAAAAATAAGCAGAGGCAGAGGGACAGATTCTCACCTTTCCCGGGAGCTTCCCCAGTAACTGGCTTACTTTGGAAAAACTCCCCACCATGGTCTGAGTCGACTATAATAACTTTTTCACAGGGGGCAAACTCGGACCCGTGGTGTGATTGTCTTCCTCCTCGTTATCAATAATTTTCTTTTGTTTCTCTTCGATAAAAAATCTCCTCGGCCTCACAACACCGTCCCTCCCTGCTGGCCTAACCTCAACAACATCTTCATGAGAAACATTTTTTAGATTTGATTCTTGAACATCAATCTGTTAATCTTAACTACCTCAACGAGTGGATCATCATGAACAACAGTCCATTGATCTTTGGGGGCATCAATTTGTTGTTCTTCTCGGACATCTTCCTCTGAGTCGGCATCATCCTCCGATTCTCTATCCTCACCATTGGATTTTTCAGCATCCTGATGACTTAGGGCCCTGGCTCGGGTAGGAAGAAACACTTGGTTGTCTAACCCCTCCAAACACTTCAAAATAGCATCTTCCGGGGGAGGTAGCATCAAATCCTTCAAGAATTTTTTTACACGGGTGATACCTCCAAAGGTTTCTTCTGACTAAGTTAGAAGGCGTAAATCACTTGTGGAACTTGTAGCTCCAGCTCTCACCTGCCCAAAGGCTAAATTTCACAAAGATATCCTTCGCTGATTTAGCATAGTTTTCAAAGGCTTAGCAATGCCTTTCACAACTGGTCACAAAGAGATGAGTTAGTATGATCTTTTTAAATGAAAAAACATAATAATTAAGTAATCAAATACATTTCCTGGACCGGTTTAAAGATAGCCGATGAGGAAATTCTTTGGAGTTCTCGAAGTCGGTCGCCCATAGTCTAGAGATGAATATAAATTGTTGCTTCCATTTCTTATCTGCCTCTAAGAAATCGTTGACTACCTTATATTTCATGGCAAGCCTTAAAGAGTATACGGGATAATGATAGTTTTTTGCTACCCCAGAAATAGAAACAAGTTGCTCTATTCGAAATTCGTTTTCAGAAATCCTACAAGCCATAAGGCAAGACATAAGTGCATACCACATGCTGGGGCCGACCTAGGATAGACATAACTCAATCAACTTGATATACTCTACCAAAGTAGGGTCAAGAGGCAAACGAAGACCCCAATTCATGAGTTTGGTGTAAAAAATGAGTTCATTATTACAAACAGAGAGGGGTGTTTCCCCAACAGTTAGAAATCGGATCACAAAATTTTCTGGGATCGCCCATCAGTCCCTCAACTTTACCTCCTCGGTCGGATGGGAATATTTGTACTTGACCGAGAAGAGTGCTAACAAGTGTTTGGCCTCAATTCCGCGTTAGTTGTTGCCAATGATATCTTCTATGTTTGAAGAGAGGCCAATGCTCGTTTCCTCTTTTGTTTCTTCTTTGTCCAATTGGAAGTTTACCCTTGATGATGTGGATAAGAAGTAGTAGTATTAGAGGGAGGAGGAGAGGGTTCTCGACTCGGAGCCACATATCCGGGGGTAGATGGCAGTGTATGGATAACTTGGATAGGCTCCCTTCTAAGGGGGCTATAAAGTTAACTCCTCGATCACTGTCTGACCCATCAGACATCTTGTTTTCTTGAGATTCAGGCATTGACTTCAAAACCTTCCTGGTACGAGTATTTCTAGTTGAAGGCCTCCGCAGACTAACTTCATGAGTAGTCGAAGGAGACCCTTAGGGGGTTACCTGTTAATCGCAACCGAAGAGGACAACTTAATTATGATGGATTTATTAATCGGTTCAGGAGATTGTTTTCATTAGTCCCTCTCTTTTTGTCCGCTTTAGGGAGATTATCTTATCAACACCCATGGATAGGAAGGGAAAGGATTTACGATTGTCACTGAAAGGCGAAAGATCACATTTGTTTCGCCCTAAACAAGATTGTTCGGGGGGGGCTGCACGACAGGTGAAGCATGAGTGTGAGGTGAATAATACAATGAGTTTATGCCTGAGGATCTTACTATTTTAAATCGCGGTCGAAAAAGGGACCAATTATCACGAAATATAGCATGGAAGATTTTGTCGGGTGTGAGATGTTCTATAGCACTGGAAGCTCTTCTTTCCCTTGACATGTTAGAAATGTTAAACTACCTTCAAAAATTATAACTTGCAAGGTTCACAAATTCCTCAGGCATGAAAGTTTAAGAAAATTACAACCTCAAAAGTTGTTTATCTCTCTAAAGCAGCCTCTCTCTAAATCAAAGCATATAAAATTGAGATGATGGTGGAAGACGAGTATTTATAGTAGGAGATGTATTTTTATAGGTATAAGTTGAAGAGTCAAATTGAAATTCCTCTTCGATATGCCATCCTTCTCAAACGGTTTCCTAAAAAGCACGTTGGTGTGTGCTAGAAAGTGGTCGACACGTGGCGAAGGGTGATGTAATTGCCCTAGGCTACTTCTGACACCATAAAGGATAAATAATCGCACGAAAAGCTGAAAGAAACGATGGTTTGGATGATGTCATCATGACCAAAATACTGATCACAAATCCGAGAAAGGTTATAAGATCTGATTCAGAGAAGTCCCATAAAAAAAACTTAATCAAAACACGAGTGATAAAAACGTTCGGCGAGAATGTAAAACAAGAAAATCCGAGACTCTCATGAAGAGTTTTGTTCTAAAAATGTAATTGCTGAAATCGCCCGACCAAAGTACGAGATAAGGATGATTCGAGGAGAGTCACGAGAACCCCGAAGAGCTAAGAATCTGAGGAGGCTCAAAGGAAGGAAAAGTTGTTTTCATCAGTCAATCCTCATTTAGATATCTTCACAAGGACTGGGGGGCTACTGATAAGGGAAGGAAAATACAGAGAGTAATAAGATTTATTGTATTAAATATAAGGGCTAAATTAATATTTAAGTGTCCAAAGACTAAATTACAGTAAACATAAGGGTTGAGGGGACTAAATGATATACCATTAGAACTCGTTTGTAAAGACTAGAAGAGTGGGTTGAGAAAGTTCATTTATTAGTGACAAACATGTAACATTCCCTTTTTGGGGAATGGGCCAGTGGTTAATGAATTATTACTATATTTATTCCGTTTGTCTCTTTATCTCTCTAGAAAGTGCTGATTCTTTCTAAAAGTACCCCATACAAACATTTCTTAGACTGAAGTGCTCATTCGAGCATTTCTGCATCCGCATTTATCACTAAGAAATATCTGAGTTCGTCAATGTTGACCTTGCACACTTTAACCCAAATGACATGACTTTTCAGTAGTAAAGATCCCACTTTGTTTAAAATATAGTGTGTTTCTCGTCCGCAGGGTCCATTCATATTTGGTTATACTGAGAATAAGCATCCATGAACGAGAGTAGCTATTTTCCTAATGCGACATCGACTAACTGGTCAATTTGTGGGAGAGGTAATGCATCTTTTGGGCATGCCAAGTTAAGTTTAGTGAATTCGACACACATACACCACTGGAAATGTTTATTTTTAACTAGAACGGGGTTCAGTATCCACGTCATTTATGAGGCCTGCCAAATGTGCCCAAGCTTGATTAGCTTGTCTCTTTCTTGGGAAATTGCATTTGATTTTTCTGGGGAAAACGTTTGTTGCTTCTAACTCAGTGGTCAAACTTTTTTGAAGATGACCAATGAATGGCATATGACTCTCGGATCGACCCTAGTGACCTTTTTGGCACTCCACGCGAATACGTTATTGTTTCTTTGCAGTAATGATACCAACTTAACTTTAAATAGAGGGTCAAGTTTATTACCTACACGGATGGCCTTGTCTTTTTTCCAATAGAGTGCAACTTTCTTCTCCTAAGGGGTCTTCTTCTTTTTCGTCCTCTCTGGGATCATCAACTTATAAGTGGGTGAGATCGGTCTACAGTTGATGACCCCCGACCCTCGGGCTAGCTAATTTCTATTAAGTTAACTTTGTAGGGTCAAGTTTTATGTCATATAAATTCATTGTTATCCTTTAGTTGCCTTTAATTATTCATACAAGGTTGCCAATCGGGTATTTGATACACTATCGAAATGAACACAAAGTTGTTTCGAGTTTATGAAGCCATGGTCGCCCTATTATTGCATGATATGAGCTTGGTGTGTCGCCAATCATGAATAGCGTTGTGACAATTATCTTCGTGTTCTCGTACCCTGCCGTGACTGGGTGTTTTATCTCCCACATGTATTTGGTTGGTTTACCCTCGTAACTGACCAATTGCTTGTTTGTATATTTAAATGGAAGTACCTCAACGATTTGTTTGTAACTTGCATTGAGTATGAAGTTAGCTGAGCTACCATTATCAACCAACACTCGAGTGACCATTACCCCTAAAATATTGGCATTGATGGTCATAACATCCTCATTGCGGTGGTAATACCCCTAAATTCATCATTATTGAATATGAGGCCGGCGACTGGCTCAAGTAATTAAGTATGATGAGCTGTCCTCCAAATTGATATCCAAATCCATAATATGTTTTTTTCTAGCCGCGATATCGGTCCCCGACAGGGTATCTCCCCTGAATATTGCCGGAGGTCCCATCTATGGGGCCACCTAACACTTTTTCCTCACTCGACATGGTTCATTATGCTTGACAAATTGGACGAATTATGTGTTTTCGATCAGCCGTTGGACCTCATTGTTTAATTGCATGTAATTTTCATTGGGGTGATCGTGGTCATTATGGTACACGCAGAAGTAATCGGCTATGAGCATACTCTGTAAAACTTGTTACTTGGCCTTTCCTTTGGATTTTTTTGAATATAACGGCTATGTTCTCCGTAAGAGGCGTGTATTTCTCGGCAGGGTTATCAAAATACAAGGTCGTTGTCTACTTACTTGAATTCTTGAAGAGTCAGCGTCAGGCGTCTCTTTGTAGCGTCTTTTATCACCACTCAGAGCTCTTAGTTCCTGGGAATTTTGTTAGGAGGGGTGTAGGGTCTTCCTCATTTGAGTCATTTACCTGGATAAACTAGTCTGATCTAGCTAGGATGTCTTGCGTTATTTTAACAAGGAATCAAATGAGGTTTATAAAAAAAATGGACCTTTGCGATCTAATCGCCTCTTAAAAGCAGCTACAACCATTGAATCTTCACAGGTTAATAGGGAGTTCAATTCTCAGACGAAACTCTAAACATATATTTATTAGTCTTTCCCTTCCGTTAGTACAAATTCATGATAGAGTAGCCCTACCGCTTATACTCATTGTTTCCAACGAAATGGTTTTTGAAAGCGACGCAAAGCCCTTTTAAATCTCTGATTGATCCTTTTGGAAGGTTGTTGAATCAATCGAGAGCATTTTTTAAAAAATTTATGGAGAAAGCTCTGCATCGCAAGACATAATCTAGGTTGAAGACTATCATCTTATTCCTGAATTTCTCTAGGTGTTGCTCGAGGTCTCCCGATCCATCGTACGATTCTATCTTGTGGGGGTCATATTTTTTAGGGAGCTTTTCCTTCATGATCTCTTTGACGAACGGGGACTCCTACAAAACATAAGCCAACATGGTCAGCCTTATCTGGTCATATTCCATCACTTCGATCCCCTTGTCTCCACGAGCAACATCACTAATTGACAAGTCATCCCCGTTAGAGACTACCGTCATCATTTTATTTTGCTTCTTGATCTTGCTCTCGCTAGCGTGTTAGCTTTTATGGGAGTGCCCTTTAGTCATAGGGATACTATCGGCCTAGCTAGCCTCTTAGAAAGTGTATTGTTTTCCAGCATCCTCCGATAGAACCTTTTCGATCAAGGGCTGAAGAGTTCCAGTAATCTTATCGAGGCGTTGTTTGGATTTCTCGTCCCTTTTCTGCTGTCGATGGGCGGACTTAAGTTTTTCCCGCTTGATCTTTATGAGATTCAAAATTTTGTATATTAGAAGTAATGAACATCATACTTAGGTTAAGAGGGTTATCTTCTTGGGATGCTCCGTCGGTGGTGTGTTCAGCTTTAACTTGAGATTGATCATTATTTTTTACTGCTGTTGTGTAGCCTTCCTGATGAATCGTCAGATTTTCCCCACGATCCCCTTCACCACTTGGTGAATTTTAAAGGACTCCCTAAACATCATCATGGTTGTCCTGTCAGCCGTGTCCGTGAAGGGCTCCCGAGATCTCTATTTCGATTCATGGTCTAGTTAACACCATCGTAGATTTCTAACAAAATAGTGACTAATTCTTTTCTAACAGACGACGCTAAAATCTGGTGAGAGATCTTAATGATAGTAGTTAACTAGAAGATAGATAAGAATTAATGTGCTTGTTTTCCTATTAATACCGTAATGATCTCATATTTTTCTAGGTTTATAATCTTTTTATATATTACAAGTATTTTACGCATTAAACCATTATCTTCTTGAACAATTACCACTCTTAGTTGTGTCCAATGTGGATGAGTGCTCTGCCCTCACGTTCGTCTTGTTAGTCTGATCGTACTTTTAGTGGCATCGTTCTCTTAGTAATTTTTTGTCGAAGGGTACCCTCGGTCGATAATAAGTTGCGCACACTTTCATGATATAGGTCATACTTTCCATGAAAGATAGTGGTAATTGTGTTTTATTGGTTGAGCTCACTCTAGCATTTTTCTTTGATCGAGCTTACATCATTCTTGGTGGTAGGTGTAATACATTTAAGGGGATATGCCTTATCATAATATAGTGTATTCATAACTTCAACAACTTATAGTTTGAAAATGTAAACCAAATGACTAGTTGTGAACAAAATTTATTGTAATTAGTATTCTTCTAATTAAATATTTAGTTTATTATTTATATATTTAGTAAATATATATAATTTTTATAGATTAAAACTAAAATTAATATATTTAAAAACAATTAAACCGGGTTTTATCAATTTTATTGGTCCAGATTTAACCTCGACTCTTTAACGGTTCGATAACATTATCGGATCGGTCCCGAACAAGTTTTGTCAAAGCAGTGTTGAACAGGTCACCAGGTTGATAAACCCAATAATAGCTTTATAAAAACTTAATAAATGGGTTAGTAGAGCTCACATATTTTAGCCCAATTTAATGTAGCAGTTTGAATTTGTTTGTGTATGTACGTGTAAGTAGTCTAATGGATAAAGGAAATGTTCCAAATTTATAAATGTGAGTTACTGATAAAGACCTATTCAACAAATCAATAACTGCTTAAGACATGCAAAAATTAATAAACTATGTATTTAAAATATCATTTCATATAAAATCAACAAACACGTGTACAGATTCTCTTTCATTTATTTATTTTAATTTTTAAAAGTATGCATTTTTTAAATGATAACTCGAAACAAAATCTGGAAATATCATTGGTTTTTTTAAGATGAACAAAACTAGATCTATTTATGATATTCTTCTAATAAAAACATTATGAGTCCTAGTTAACCCTGATCTCGCATCTAACTTTTTCGTCCCGCATCTATCATCTAAAAATTATGTTTTACACTTGTTTACATGATGTGTTCTCTCATCATTTATAATTTGCATGGTTTCCCATTATGTGGTATCTCATCATTTATAGTCATCCTAGTTTCGCATCACTTGTAGTTTGCCTCGTTTCCTATGATTTGGTTTCTCTTTATTTATAGTTGTCATGGTTTCGCTTGATGTGGTCTCTCGTCTCTTTGTTCTCATCTATCGTCTCTGTGTGTCTCATCTATCATCTCTGCAACTCTCATCTATCGTCTTTACGTCTCTCATCTATTGTTTTTACGTCTTTTGTCTCTTTTAAAAAAAATAAAAAATATCATAAACGGGTCTAGTTTTGTTCGTCTTATAAAAAAAAAATTAATATTAGTTTCAGATGTTTTTTTGAATTATGGTTCTAATAATATGACCTTTTAAAAACTAAAACTAACAGGCAAAAGAAAGAGAATATAGACATGTAAGATAATTTTATGTAAGAGGGTATTTGAGCTATTATAAAAGGAGTTGGGTATTAGATAGTACATAATAAGTTAAATGAATATTTATTAGACATAGATGAAAACAAGAATAATAAATGGATAATAGTTTAGTTTTTGGATCTTAATCGGTAATTTACCCAACTTCTAATGTTGATGGTGTTACAAATTCAGAGTTTATGTTGAAGATGTTTATTTTATTGGAATAAAAACACTGGGAAGGTTAAAAACTATTTTTGTTCGCAAAAAAAAGTCCCTTAGAAAAAAATTCATGTTTCTACCAAATGCTATCAAAACTTGATAAAAACATTTCTTTAGTATTTTTCAGAAATGTGTATTTTTAAATTAAACTGATAAAACAAAAATTTGTCCAACAATGTTAATCATTTTGATCTGTTTACTTAAAAAACTCTTTGCTTCACCTATGTTAAGACTATTTATCGTAGATATAATAACGCATTTTATTATTATTATAATTTAATATGTTTATTAACTGGAAAAAAAAACTTTTATAACGACACCTATTCACGCCACAATTTTTGTGAGAATTATGACGCTTATTCAGACCATAAATTGAACATATGGTAGAAACAAACGACGACACGACATATATTCATGCCACAGACTTCATGGAAACAGTTGTCGTAAAAGTATAATTACTTTTATCTATTTTTTGTTGAAAGAATGTTAGGTCTGTAAATTCAAAAAACTGAGGAAAAAGAGTAGAATAAGATGGTGAAACTGTGTATCATTACACATGACCTAGTTATAATATTCCTTATGACCTATACTTGTGAAACCTCGTTTAAAACATGCAAACCTTTATGTATATTATGTGCGAAACATATAGTATGTATATTGTGAAACCTGGAGAATATAAATATGTGAAATCTACCGCTGCTGCACATACTTGCAAAATAATGTTATAACTCACTATATCACCAAAGTCCTGGGAAAGTTATTTGTGATCGTTCTAACCACTGATCAATTGATTTCTTCATGATTTATTTATTGTTTTGTGTTGTATTAAAAATATGTCGGTAAAATATTAATTTTATATGTTTGTTCTCATCATTTACAATCACACCTAGTAAGATTACACCTTATTACCACATTATAATGCACATGTGAAGTCTTATGTATTATATGCGTGAAATATGTAGTATGTAGGCTGGAAAACAAGGAAAATTGAATCCATGAAACCTACAATTGTTGTACATACTCGCGAATTGATATCCTAACTTATTTTGCCACTTATATTTGTCTCCAAAGTCATGTTGTATTATTTTTTTTCCTTCTAACCAATGATCTTTTGGTTTTATTATGATCCATTTGTTGTTTGTCTGTTGTGTTATGAAGATTTTTGTGAAATATTAATTTTATATGCTTATTTTATCATTTTATACTTAACTTAGCGATACTTTACTTTATGAGCATAATTGTGAAACCCAATAATATTAATGTTCGAAGAAGACGTTATATTGCAAAACACATTGTTGTTATGTTGAAAAATATAACCTCCCAAAAACTTTCATGTGTTTTTCTTTTTATTAGAAGTAATGTTGGTCAAACATCATATTTAGTAGATTTTGATCATAATTTAGTGACATGCGAGTATTAAAAACTAGATTGTATTATTGTGTGAGTGAAAGATATTGGTAGAGAACCCGACTCTGTAGTTTTTCTCGAAACACACGATCTGGACCGTAAAGATAGAACCCCCAAAGTTGTATACCAATGCGAGAGATCCGACCACTATAATCAAGTTTTGAAGGATAAGACTGAAAATGAAAATCAACCGTTAGCAAAAAATAAATTTTCCTTTTAAATTAGTATAACGGTCGGTCGAAGGTGATAATATGTGGTCGTGAAACGTGTTTTCTAACGTACACAACCATCCAACGGTCAGATACTTTTAAAGATATGTGTCTATGGAAATGTTTAAAAAAATAATAAATAATTGTGAGATGTTTTAATCTTATTAGAAAGACGTCCCTGTGATTACTACATGGCTTAAATAAAACAGATCTGAAGAATGTCTCCAACATGCTTAACGTATACAACTAGTGCACAAAAAAGGTTTATCTACATATACAACTACCAGGAAATTTTTTTATTGAAAAATATGTTCTTTTGCACATGAAATATTTGTTGTCTAGATTACAAACACACAAACACATGAAATCGTATAAAAATTATGAACGAAGAATCCAATACCCTAACACGATTGTTGTTTTACACATCCGTTTATTATGGATTTAATACATATGTTCTCCTAATTGATTTTCATGGATAGTACGCGCATAATTTGACAATTATGTGCAATTGAAACTCATACAATCTAATATAAAGTTTGAAACTTTGCCAAGGTAATCATTTACATGTTGATTTCTTTTTCTTCCCGGTTGTCCATATCAATCTTGCTCATGTTAAAACTGATTGAGATTGATTATTTTTCAGTTGATACTGGTTGACCTTATGAAGTTACATGTTATTAAAATCTTCATGCATATAAATCTGACATATACAAGCAATTTTACTGAGATGATCATTTCTTGTTTGATTTTCTCTTTTTCCCTATTGTTGATAACAAGCTTACCCATACTTAGGTTGCTATAGGTTGATACTTGTTTAGTTTAAAATAATTTCCTATTATAGAGATACATTTCTCGTATCACTTTTATTGATGACCTACTTTGCCTAGGTGATCAAATCTTGGTTGATTTCCATTTTTTTCTTGTTGCTGATCTCAAGCTAGTTCATGTTTAGAATTTTAAAGTTCATACATAATTACTTGATTCCATTTACCTGTATGGAGCTACATTAGTTTACTTGTTTATAGATAACTAATAACTAAAAATAATTACCTAACACAACATGAAAATCTATATAGTTCTAAAATTACTATTTTATTAAATTATAATATTTTAAATTCAAGGAACAAAATTCAAAAGCTTATTCAAAAATATGAAAAATAATTTTTTATTGTTATTTTGAAGTCTGTTTAGATTCTAAAATCGAATATATAGTCAAAACAAACAACACATATTTAGACCACTGGAACCAAAACAAACGACGAAAAAACACATATTCACTCCACAACTCCTGTAACAATTACGACGTCTATTTATACCATAAATTAAATATATGGTCGAAATAAACGACGGAACAAAATATATTCAAGCCCTAACCCCATGCAATCAACGTTATAATTAATTATATTTATTTTGTTTATCAAAACTATTTTAAATATGTAAATTTAAATAATTGGGGAAGAAAATAATATTTATCAACTACATTGCAAAACCTGTTATAAACGCATTGCGAAACATAGTATTATTACATTGTGTAACGTATAATATGAGTTTTCGCAAGAGAATCATTAAGCATATTTTATAGATACATAATATAATAGGGTTGTGAAACTGTGTATCATTACACTTGTAAAATGTTTACTGCAATGTTCAAAAAACAAAGCATGCGTTAGACATAGTTTTCAAATTAATTATTTTTATGATTCACAATTCAAGAACACGTTGCAAAACATGTTAGCTAACTTTAAAAATCAAGTAAAATTATAAAATAATATGTCACAACTTATTTATTCCACGTTTTAAATAGTTTAGAAAATTTCTCATAACACGGTGATATTCAACGTATTGCGTCATCATGTTGGAAAATAAACTTTGAAAATTATATGCTCTCGAAAAATTCCAAGTACTACGCCATTAGTTGGATGTACATTATTATATCCCAAACTGGAAAATTATATACACTATCTCACCAAATCTCAAGTGTAATTTATTTGGTCTAGTATACCATTGATCTATTGTTTTTTTTCTTTAATGCTTGTTGTTTTATTGTTTTAGTATGAAAATTTTAGGGAAATATTAGTGTTAGATATTTGTTTTTATCATTTACAACATGACCTAGTTATAATATTCCCTATGACCATAATTGTGAAACCTCGTCTAAAACACATGTAAAAATTTATATATATTATGTCCAAAATATGTAGTATGTAGATTAGAAAACATGGAAAGTTAAAATATGTGAAACTTATAGTTGTTGCACATATTTACAAAATGATATATTATCTTATTACTCCACTTATTGGTGAATATAATTCACTATATTGTCAAAATCCTTGGCGAATTATTTGTGGTTGTTCTTGATGAGTTAATGATTGTCTAAGAGGATATTTCGGATATTGTGCCTGATGTGACTAGAGAGAGAAAGTCTAGAGAGATAAAGAAAATATATTAGAATAATCCAAAAAAGGTCCCCTCCACCAAACATGCGGGTCACCTTTTATATTAAAATAAGGTGGGCGAATTTGAAACCTTAGTGGGTTGTTTATATATTTCATGATGCCCCTAAGTTAATTATGCGTTTATACAATGGTCCCTGATAGACCCTAAACTCCTTATCTATCACATAAAAAGCATTTTATTACAATTAAGCCCTCATAAATTACATAGGCAAATTCCTCCCTTATCAGTAGCCCCCAGTCTTCGGGAGCATCGGGAGCGGAGACTCATTACCGAACCTGTGCGTGTCGTCTGTGCTAACCCGCGCCTCGGATTCCAACCTTCCCTTTATGGTTTTGGTTTAGGTCCGACGCGTTATAATCAGACCTGCTTCTTCAGATAATATTCAGGTTTACATAACTCCCTTTCCCGACGCCATCCGCCCCGAGTTGGGTCGGTTTCCCCTTTCTTTCGGGCTTTTATCTTGGGCCTTTCTGTGTTGGGCCGATTTTTCTTCAAGGTAACGGCAGCGAAAGCCCATTTCGTTAATCGGTTCGTAGGGGGCAGCTTAAGTAGGCTTTTGTCAGATCATGATCAACATGTGTCCCCAGACCTAGTGGTGTGTCTTTTCCCGACTAGGCTTTTAGGGAGACCCTTCATCTTCCCACTGTGCTTTTGTCGATTGGTATTCTCCGATCATTCATCCTTGCCTATAAGTACCCTTCAATCCTTAATCTCTCTCAGAGGCATTTTTAGAGAGAGAAAGCGCTGTCAAATTGTATTTAGAGAGAGAAAGTGGCTCGTCAGACCCGATTTATATCTGAGATGCTTGTTTCATGAAACCAAAATACCTGAAGCAAACACCCGCAAAGAAAAAGAAAAAGCCTGAGTGGAGTTTCGAAGAGTGGTCTAGTATCGGGGACCAAGCCGAAGAATACCGCCGCGCCGGATTAATCTGGGGGTCTAACTATCCAAACCTTTTATTCCCGCCCCGCTTCCTCACGACCCTGTCTTAGCTACTCCAATCCCCGTTGAGTCTTTCCTTCTTCCCGATCCTCTGGTTTCTCTATCGCCCGGGACTAGTCTTTCTCCCAAAACCGTCATCCTTTCTTCCAGCGGTAGTTCTTCCAATTCCCTCGCAGTTGGGTCTGAGAACCCGACCCTAGCGCCAGTTAACTCACGCGTTTCTTGCTCTCTAATTCTTCCCCGACGTACTCGGAAAATCAAGTTCTTGCCCATGGGAGAAAGTAGTCCCCCATCGTCTCCCACGAGAGGTAATGCTCTTGAAATGGTTCAGTTAACTCCCTCAATTCGAGGGTATCGGACCGGTATTAATACTGCGGTAACTTTTCTAGGTTTGCCCAAGCTTCGTCTGACGCCAGAGGAACTAGAGGCAGCACTTCGGGTTCAGTCAGCAAATACAGCCGAGCCTTCCTCTTCCCGGGTACGTGCATCAGACCCAAACATTGCCACTGCCCGGAGCTCCGACCAGGCCTCGAACCCCGATGTTGGGGAGTCAGAGGTGGATGTCGCACCCGCAGAGGTATGCGTTGCTACTGCTGGCGATGCTGCCAATCCTCCGGATGATCCTCTGCCCGAGGAAGTTGCTGCTGCCATCACTACTCCTTACTTTAGTTGGCTTCTGACAAAGGATGTTGTTTCCCTTTTTAATGGAAAATACCTCTACTTCCCGGAGTCTGACTATAAAGATCTGCTGATCCAATGGGGAATTCCAGAATGCGTTACCGTTCGGTTCCCGGTTCCCGGGGAGACCCCCGTCCATGTCCGATCTGGGGAGATCGTGATATTTACTGAGCTGTTCAACTGGGGGCTGCGCTTCCCCCTAGACCCCGAGATCGCACTCTACTTCCAAACCCTCCAGATCTGCCCATCGCAGCTGACGCCGAACGGCTGGTACACTCTAATGTCCTGCATAATGGCTTCCCGTATTTCAGGTCGGGTTATGCCCATGGAGGAATATATTGCTGTGTCGGGTCTATCCAAGTCCCCAAAATCCCGTTCTTCTACTCTTCCTTGGGGAATAAGTGGAAGGTGGTTAATGACTTTCTGGAGGGGGACAAAGGCTGGAAGCATCGGTTCGTGTTCCTGAGCGGGTGTTGGGAGAATGGTCTTCCTTATACCCCGCAGAACAAGAGGCAGCTTCTCCGCACTTGGGTTCATGACGGTACCGACCCCTTTTTTTTTAAAATAAAATCTGTTCTTCGTGCAGTGTCGAAGGAATGGCTGCAAGGTCTGAAAAAGGATTACAGCAAAGCCGCTGGTGTTACGTTCGGGATTCTCAAAGCTTATGCTCGGGAACACTGGGGTCGGGCTATGCATCGGACCTTCAAGGACACGAACTTAATCATGAGTAACCTCTGGCGTTGCTCGTCTGACCCTCTAACCATTGAGCAGCTGAGACAGCCCCCTTCCTTGGAAGATGTCATCGCGAAAACCGACGCCCCTGGGTCGCAGCTATACTTGCTGAAGCGCAACAAAGCGCCTAGCAAACGTCCGAAGTCGGATGAAGATGGGGAGGAAGGCGCAGTTGTGGCTGTTGTCGAGCCTGGTCGGGAAGATGTACCCGCGACGGGAGTGGCAGAAGCTAGTCAGGAATCGGCGCCCGTGCAGAAGAGGAAGGCTCGTGCGGATGCGGATGGGACAAAGGCAAAGAAGTCCAAGCACTCAAAAGTGGAGAGCAAACCAAGCGACGGCGCGAAGGTTAGCTCCAAAAGCCTGAGGCTGTCTGACAAGGACGATGGTGCGGATAATATTCCACCTGCGGACCTAGTGGTAATTCCCGATGATGCTGAGGCCCCCCAACCGTCCGATCCAAACGCAACCTCGTCAAGTGGTATAAAGTATCCACTGCTGTCCATGCTTGGCGGTCCGCACACGTTCCAGCTGCGGGGGTCGGATGGTCTGGCGTTATCCTTGTATAACTTGCTCGTTCCCGTAGCTGTGAAAGAACGGCAGGCGAATGAGTTAAGTCAGCAGCTTGCTTCTGCAGAGGGAAAGATCGTCAGCCTGACCGGGGATTTGGATAAGGCCAAGACGGATATGGAAACGGCAGAGGGTCGTATTTCCGAATTCGAGCGCGCTGCAGAGGAGGTGAAGAAAGCTTCGGAGGAGGCGAACAGGGCCGCGGAGAAGTCGAAGAAAGCCGTGGAAGACCACGCTGCTGCTTTGACTTTGGAGGTCTAGAAGTTGAAATCTTCGAATGTCGCCTTCGCGAACCGGTGCAGGCAATGGGCTAACAAAGAAGCTGCCGACGTGAAATCCGCGTATGTGCTCTCACTCCACAATCGCTTCCCCAAACTTGAACTTGGGTCGATGTGGTTGGACGTGCCCGAAAAGGACCGGCCCGAGGGGGTGGATTGCGAGGAGGAAGAGGAGGAGTCCGACGACGAGGAGGAGGATGAGGAGGGTGATAATGATGAGTGACCCAGAAGTTGGGTCCCTCTTTTGTTTTTTGTTTTGGGGGTCACGGGGCCCCTATCAATGTTTCTGTCGCATATTCTGAACCTTGTTTTGGGGGCCACGGGGTCCCCTTGTAATATATTGACTTTATTCGTCTAAATCTATTCATAAACTATGATCTGTATGAAGTATCGATGAAATGTTAAAAAGAATTCAAAGTAAACAAACAATATTAGGAAATCCTGATAGGGTCTGCATAATCAATTGCGAAGTAGGTCGGGGACCTACAAAGTCGTTCGGGATCCTATAAAAATGGAATAATCTATTTAGGGTCGGAAGACCGATGTGGCATCAAAATATTTTTCCCAAGGGTCGGGAAAAACATATGTGTAGATCAGTAAACTGAAAAACCCATTTAGGTTCTGTAGATCGACTTTGCATCGAAAATTTTTCCCAAGGGTCGGGAAAAACATATGTGTAGATCAGTAAACTGAAAAACCTATTTAGGTTCTGTAGATCGACTTTGCATCGAAAATTTTTCCCAAGGGTCGGGAAAAACATATGTGTAGATCAGTAAACTGAAAAACCTATTTAGGTTCTGTAGATCGACTTTGCATCGAAAAGTTTTCCCAAGGGTCGGGAAAAACATATGTGTAGATCCATTAATATTAATATGAAAAGACGTTGTCCAGCTCGTCAGCTGATCAAGGCAGGTCGTGACACTTCAATATTTGGAAGGCAAAAAATGTTTGATTAATGCAATCGGGGGGTCGGGTGCTTGTGATGCCTCGTTAAAACCTCCTCGCGCCACCGAGGTAGGAAAGAGTGCATCCCTGACCAGTACAACTAAAAACAAAGTAAAATACAAATTGAAATACAGCTTTGCTACTATTCTAAGTACAATTTCAAATGTTCGATATTCCAAGGTAGCCTCAATAGATGTCCGAGCTTATTCCGCAGGCGGTATGTCCCGCTCTTGACTTTTTCAACGACTTCGTAGGGTCCTTCCCAATTCGGGGCGAGTTTACCGAGGCTTTTATCCTTGGTGTGGAGGAAAACGCGTCTGAGAACCTTGTCTCCAACCTTGAACTCCCGACGGCGGACTTTAGAAGCATATCGACTTCTCATCAGGGTCTGATAGTGCAAAGAGTTCAATTGGGCCAGGTTGCGCTTCTCCTCTACGAGGTCAAGTTCAAGTCGTCGGGTATCGTCGTTCGCTTCTTCCGCGTAATTACCGACCCTGAAAGATGGGAAAATGGATTCCGCGGGAATGACCGCGTCCATACCATATACTAAGGCGTAAGGCGACTCCTGGGTAGCTGTTCGGGGTGTAGTTCGGTAAGCCCATAGTACTTCTTGCAAGTAATCAGGCCATTTGCCGGCTTTTCCCTCGAGGTTTTTTCTGAGACCCTCCAAGATGGTTCGGTTGGTTACTTCGACCTGCCCGTTTGCTTGAGGATGAAAAGGAGCTGAGAAGCATTGCCGGATCCTATGAGTGGTGCAGAAGGTTCTCATTTCTCGGCTATCAAACTGCGGGCCATTATCCATCGTTAGCCTCTGCGGTATACCGAACCGGCAACATATGTTCGCCCAAATGAATTTGACAATATCTTTGGCCTTAGTGGCGGACAAGGGTTCGGCCTCGACCCACTTGGAGAAATAATCTACTGTCACAATGATCGTCTGCCTTCCTCCCGATGCCATCGGTAATGGCCCGACTAGGTCGATTCCCCATCGGTCAAAGGGTAATCCCTCGGATATGGATTCTAGGGCAGTCGCGGGCACATTTATAGCGTTGCCGAACCTTTGACATGTGTCGCAGGTTTTGACTATGAGCCGCGCATCAGCGGCTATCGTCGGCCAATAGAAACCTGCGAGGAGAATTCGCCTAATCAGGGCCTTGTACCCGCAGTGCGCCGCGCCCTCTCCGTCATGCAGCTCAGACACAATAATCTGCGATTCGTTGACTCCTAAACACCGAAGTAGTGGACGACTGAAAGACTTTTTGTATAATATATCACCTAAAAGGACGTATCCCCGAGTCTTGTTGTGTACTTTCCGAGCCGAAGTGC
Source organism: Limnanthes douglasii subsp. nivea (assembly GCA_036936605.1). Classification (NCBI taxonomy): domain Eukaryota; kingdom Viridiplantae; phylum Streptophyta; class Magnoliopsida; order Brassicales; family Limnanthaceae; genus Limnanthes; species Limnanthes douglasii. Next base: position 218,498,997 of record JAUPFV010000004.1, read on the forward strand.
TATCCAATGGGAGCCGGCCCTCAGCTAGGAAGGCGATAATATCCTGCCGCCAATCAGAGGTTGCTACGGAAAAGTTCTGACATGCCATTTCTGGTCGATCGTCTAACTCATGACGTTTGATAATAGATGGGTTTTCTTGTTCTGTCACCCAAGGGTAGCTGTTAGAGCAGGCAATCGTTGCCAAAGAATCTGCAGCCGTGTTTTCGTTCCTCGGGACGTGTTCATAGGTGATTTTGTGAAATGAAGCAGCCAAGACTCGAAGTGCTGCCAAGTATTGTACCAAATGTTCCTTTCGAGCCTCCGCGCTTCCCGAAGCTTGGTTTATCAAAAGCTGGGAATCGCTAATGAGGCGTATATGTCTTGCCCCACACACCTGCGCGAGCCGTAGCCCGGCTAGAGCTGTTTCGTATTCTGCTTCGTTGTTTGAAGTATGGAAACCGAATCGGACGGCTTGAAGCATGCTTACGCCCGATGGGGTGATGATCTGTATTCCTGCCCCGCAGCCACCGACGTTTGCCCCTCCATCAGTCCTGACAACCCATTCGCCCCGAGTGGCCTCTTGGGGAGGCATCTCCTGTTCGGGTCGTTCGGAATGAAACTCTACTAAAAAATCAGCCAAAGCCTGTCCTTTGATAGCCGTTCCAGGTTCAAAGTCTATGTCGAAATCTCCGAGCTCCACTGACCATTTGGACATTCTCCCGGACATGTCCGGTCGCTGAAAAATTTACTTGAGGGGGAATGATGTTCGGACCACGATAGGGTGAGCCTGAAAGTACGGGCGCATTTTCCGAGCTGCTGTTACTAAGGCGAGTGCCAGTTTCTCCAATTTTAAATACCGAGTTTCCGCATCCAACAAGCTTTTGCTCACAAAATAGACTGTTATAGGAGCCGGTCCTAATTCACTAATGAAAGCCGCGCTGACCGCAAAGTCTGTAACCGCGATGTAAAGAAAAAGTGTCTCGCCCACTGCGGGTTTTGTCAAGAGGTTCGGGGATGATAGATATTTTTTTATGCCCAAAAATGCCTCGTCGCATTCAGAACTCCAAGCAAAATTTTTGACTTGTCTTAATACCTGAAAAAAGGGAGCGCATTTGTCAGAGGATCGGGAAATAAATCGATTTAGGGCGGCCAAACGCCCCGTTAGGATTTGTACTTCCTTGATGCTCCGGGGTGGAGTCATATTGGTGAGAGCTCGTAGCTGTGCGGGATCTGCTTCAATCCCTTTTTCGCTCACGAAGAAACCTAGGAACTTTCCCGATCGGACTCCGAAAGAGCATTTCTCCGGGTTGAGCTTGAGATTTATCCCTCAAAGGTTGTCAAAGGTTTCCCCGAGGTCTACAAGATGGATCGCGTCCGCGCTGCTTTTTACCAACATATCGTCGATGTATACCTCCATATTCCTCCCGATCTGACCCTCGAATGTTTTGTTGACGAGTCTTTGGTATGTTGCGCCAGCATTTTTCAGCCCGAATGGCATTACTTTGTAGCAATATAATCCCCGGCCTGTGATGAATGTGGTACTTTCTTGATCCGCAGCGTGCAATTTGATCTGATTGTACCCGGTGTATGCATCCATAAAAGACAGTAATTTGTTACCCGACGTTGAATCCACCAGCTGGTCGATTCTTGGCATCGGGAAAGGATCTTTCGGGCACGCCCGGTTTAGGTCGGTGAAATCCACACACATTCTCCATTTACCATTTTTCTTTTTGACCATAACGGGATTGGAGATCCACAACGGGTAACGTGCTTCTTTGACGTGTCTGACGCCGATCATCCTCTCAACTTCTTGCAAGATAACATCTGCTTTTTCTGAGGAGAAGGCCCGACGCTTTTGGGAAATTGGTCGGACGTTTCTGTTGATAGTCAGCTTATGCACGGCAAAAGATTCCGGTACCCCGATGACATCTCCCGAGCACCATGCGAATAGATCTAGGTTGTTCCGCAGGAGGGTCAGCAATTGTTCCCTTAGGTTTGGCGAAAGGCATACCCCGATCCTTAAAGACTTCCCTGCGGCAAACTGCTATTGCTCGCATTCCTCGTCTGTCGTTAAAAGATTTGGAGCTTCCCGCGGGTCATCAACGGGCAGTGACCCCGAGGGCAGCCCCCTTAATTGCTATTCTTGAGCTTGAACCATATCTTGGTCTTTCTTAGGAGCTAATGCCGCTCGGTAACATTCCCGTGCCGCTTTCTGGCTGCTTCGGACCACACCCACGTTATTCCCGACCACGTACTTCAAACACTGATGAATCGTAGAAGTGACTGCGTGCATGCGCGATATCCATGATCGGCCAAACATGGCATTGTGGGAGGCCGGCGCGTCAACTACCACGAATAGGACCGTAACCTCCTTTTTGAAAGGGTCGCGGCCTAACCGCACTGTGCCTTCGAATTCTCCTATAACGTCGGCTGCTGACCCAGTAAATCCGACGATGGTCCGGTCGGACCGAACAATCGCTGGCTGTGTTCTAAACTTGGCAAAAGTAGATGCAAAGATGATATTTGCGGAACTCCCGGTGTCCACCAAGATGCGCCGAACCTCTTCCCCTGCAATAGCAGCCCCAGTCACAATGGCATCCTCATGAGGTCCGGCTATATCCCTCATATCGTCGTCGTCGAAATGCAAAATCGGCGAGGGGGCGCTTCTGGTTTGGAAGCAAGTTCTGGCTTCCAGCTGGGTGGTTAAGTTGACGATGTGCCTTTTCCTAGAAGAATGCGTGACTCCCGCCATTGAATCCCCCCCGAAGATTGTCAAGGATTCAAAAAGATTACAAAGGCCTCGCACTTTACCGACGCTCTCCTCAACTTCTTCCTCAATGATTCCGATAATGTTGCGGTTAGCTTCTGGGTCGAGGTATTCAATGGAAACGTCAAACTGGTCGGTAACCTCAGAGATGGCCATGGTGATTTCGGATTTTGGTACCACCACGACTTCTTTAGAGGTCGAACCTTGTTGCGCCTTCTTTACATACTCCAGAAGGTTTCCATGTTCTATTAGGATCTGTATTTCTTTCTTCAAGGCTATGCAGTCCTTTGTATCATGCCCAACGTCCTCGTGATAGCGACAATAGCGATTATTTCTTTGCTCTCGAGGTGTCGGAATCGGGAAAGGTTTTCGGTACATTCCGCTCCTCTTGGTTTTCTCGTAGATTGATGCCACGCACTCCGTAAGGTCCGCGAAGTATGCAGGTCGGATCCATTTGTTAGATATGGGTCGCGAAGTCGTCTGGCTGGTTCCCCTCGGTTTTGGATTAGTCAAAGTCGAAACTTTGCTTGCCACAGGATGGTTCGGGTGTATCGTGCTAACCGGTTGGGCTGCCCTCGCATAATCCGACTGGGTGCTCTGTCTTATGACTACCGATGCTTGGGTACTCTGTTGAATCTGCGCGGCCAACTCAGAGGCTTCGGTTTCCTCGATCAATATCTGCTTTTCTATCTGCGCTAGCAGTGCAGAGAACGTGAACGCTTGTTTCTTTGTTACTGCTTGCTTCATTGGTCCGGGGAGCAGACCTAAGCGAAACGCTGTTAAGGCCACGTTTTCTTCGCAGTGATCTAGGTCGGTCTTTGCGTCGATGAATCGTCTTGTATAATCTCTGAGGCTTTCCCCTAGTTTTTGTCTGCAATTCATGATGGTGTCTCCGTTGGCTCGGAAGCTTTTGCTCCCCACGAAGTGCTGCCTAAACATAGTCCAGAACATCCCGAAGTTCCGAATGCTGCCCTGCGGTAAACGGTTGTACCACTTAGAGGCTCGGTCTTTGAAGGTCATGGAAAAGGCTCTGCATAGGAGCTTGTCATCGTTATCGAAACTTAGCATGAAGTTCTTGAAGGCCTCCAAATGGTTATCCGGATCTTTCTTCCCGTCGTATTTTTATAGTTTGGAAATATCGAATCGCTTCGGGAGCTGTCCCGCGAGTATGTCATCGGATAGTGGGGATGCCCTCCAATTGACTCCGAATTCACACGCCCCGCCCCCGAGGCCTTCTGTCTGAATTCCATAAAGTCCCTCAACTCCCGGACCGATAAACTGGCTGCTAGTTCGGTAACCGTGGTTTTGACTGTTCGACGGCTGCCATGGCACGGGCGGCAAGGTTGCCCGATCTTCTCGGCTGGCGGTATGCATTTCTTCCTTCTCAAAGGATACTGGGGTCTGCTTATCAGTGCTCCCCTTCTTATATTTCACAGAATCTGCCCTGGGTCCTCGGAGGCGTCGGGAATGACTTTTTTGTGTTCGTTGAATCCTTTCCCGTCGTCTATACTCTCTGCCCGAAGAGTCATCTAAGGGGCTGTCTACCGTAGTGCCACGATGATCTTCCGGGTACCTCCGAGTCCTAGTGACTTGCTCTTCGTCGGGATGAGACCCTCGGTAATACCTAACAGGTCGGGCGTCGATTCGCGGTCCGACGTCATGGCCCGCTGCCTCCAAAATAGGTTCGTTGCCTTTTCCTTCCCGAACCCTTTTCTCATTTAGAGCCCGCTCTCTTTCTTCCTTTAACTTGACAATATCATCAAGAAGCTGCTTTCGCGTCATTATTAAGGTCGACCGTTTGCTCCGACCCCGATCGTCGCGTTCCCGACCAGGGACCTCTTCTCCTTCCGACACCGAGACGGCTCGGACGACTTCTCTCCCGACCCTCTCTATCGCAGCCTCGTTATTCATCCTGCGATATGTGATTTTTTAAAGAACAGAAGATTCCTTTTTCGGTATCACTCGTTTCCCACAGACGGCGCCAATGATGAGTTAATGATTGTCTAAGAGGATATTTCGGATATTGTGCCTGATGTGACTAGAGAGAGAAAGTCTAGAGAGATAAAGAAAATATATTAGAATAATCCAAAAAAGGTCCCCTCCACCAAACATGCGGGTCACCTTTTATATTAAAATAAGGTGGCCCGTTTGAAACCTTAGTGGGCTGTTTATATATTTCATGATGCCCCTAAGTTAATTTTGCGTTTATACAATGGTCCCTGATAGACCCTAAACTCCTTATCTATCACATAAAAAGAATTTTATTACAATTAAGCCCTCATAAATTACATAGGAAAATTCCTCCCTTATCAGTTCTAACCAATGATCTATTGGGGATTTCATTATCTATTTGTTGTTTTGTATTATGTTAGGAATATTTTATGAAAAATTAAGTTTATATAATTATTCTTATAATTTTGTAACATAACATACTAATATTATACTATATGATCACATTCATGAAACCTCGAAATACACATGTGAAACCTTATATATTTTATCCGTGAAATGTGTAGTATGCGGGCTACGAAACTGGGCAAACTAAAATTTATCAAACCTACAATTATTACACATACTTTCAAAATAATATCTAGGATTATTTAACCATTTATTGAGCTAATATAATTCACTATGTCGCCAAAATCCTGACGTATTTTTTTTGTTTTGTTTTAACCACTTATCAATTGGTGCTATTATGATCAATGTCTTGTTTTTTGTGTTGCATTAGAAAGATTTTGTAGAATTATTAATTTTATATAATTGTTCGTATAATTTTGAAAATTAATCTAGTAATAATATACTACATGAGAACATTTGTGATATTCAATATTATTAACAACACATTGTTGTTATGTTGTAAAATTTAACCTCATGGGAACTTTCATGTTATCTTCTTGTCATATGAGGTAAATGTTGGTCAAACATCACCTTTAGTGGATTTCACTCATCATTTTCTGATTTGTGAGTATTAAAAACTAGATTTGATGATTACTTGAGTGAAAGAGATTGGTAAACAACTCGACTTTGTAATTATACTAACCAATCACCCAAATTTCTATATATTTTCTTTAGGCTATACAACCATGTGATCTTTCCACAATAGAAATTGTATTTCAACCACAGTTATATCAAATACAACTACTTGAAAATTTCCACTCGCAACGTAGAACTAAAACAATTTTGAGGTTAAAAAAATAAATGGTTAGCAAAATTTAGCCAACATTTACGTTAGACAAATTTTGTTGTTGTCCAATATGCACATAAATCTCGTTTTCCAAGCTATTGTATATGACATATCATTGAAATATAATTGTCATATATAAAATATCCAACTCATGGATAATGAAAGCCACAATATGTATTCTTTAACTACAAAGTCTAACTTTTATTTTATATTTATATTGTGTACATTCAGATTAAATTATTTTCTGTATATAGATACATGATATGATTCAATTTCTTGTATTCATATAACTTTAGGAAACATATTATATACAATATTTGCAAAACCTAATGTAATCATAAACCTTTGGGAACCCTATTGTACCGTATTGCATACGCAAAATAGTATTTTCAACCTATTAAACATACTAAATATAATTTTTAAGTAAGAATTTACTCGAAGTTTGTGCAAAACTATACACATGATATACGAAACCCTACTTGTATATATGTTCTGAAATCAACATATCTTTGTTGTGAAACCACATATTAAATGTAAAAATAGGATTTCGTCTTCTTATGGAAAATTAGTTTAATTTTAAAATATAAATATAATATGAACTAGAAATTTGATAGTTTGTTTCCATAACATCATGCCATGTCTCTTTATACTTTTTTTCTCTCTCGAACGTCCGAACCATCTCTAAACTTCAAACTCTGTCTATTCTCACTTTTGCTTTTAGTTTTTTTTCTTCTGATTTTCAATTCAATATCCTCGACAAGGTTTTTTGTTTATTAAATTTTGAGTTGTTTTCGTGTTTACAACTCTAATTTATACACACTAAATTTTAAAAGCTATATTAGTTACCCATAATATTATCAGACATTGTTTTATAAGCAACTTAAATATAATTTTACAAGCAACTTAACTGGACTTTCGCAAATAACTTAAATCTAGTTTCGCAAGCAACTTAATTCTAGTTTTGAAAGCAAAGTAAATCTAGTTACACAAATATTTGATAATAGAATTATTAAATCATATATTTTATTTTCAGGTTTCTCGTTGATGATAGACTCCCACACAATAGAAGAGCTTCATATAGAGTTTTTGTGGAACAAACCTTTTTACACTCTCTTGAAATCAATGTTTGATAAAAGGGATAATGATAAACCTATCCAAATGAAAAGTTTGAAGTTAATAACTAAATAAGGAATACAACATTGGTTGAGAAATATTTAATTTCGGTAAAAATGTGTGAAACTAATAAAAAATGATGTCAAATCCATTTTTGGTATCTACTGTTGAATGTTGTGTACTAAAACTAGTTTTGAGGTCAAGATGATAGACAATATATAAGCCAATTCGAGAGTTATTACCACATACTTCCCAAAGAGGATGAAAAGAATAAGAAGGAAATGGACACTCCCCTTAAATAACAAAAAAAAGATATATCTAGCACTATATTACATAACTGGATGCACCATTCCATTTGGCTTGTTTCATATACATGTTGCACAATCATAAGTGTTTTGGTCTTGTACTTACCAAACTCTCTATCACTTAACTTAATACATTATACATTTGTTTAATATTCAATTATGAGAGTATTAATAACAACAAAAGACGAAGCAAAATGTGATGTAGTTGTTTTCCTTGTACTACTAGCATTCTCTAAAATGTGATGTAGTTGTTATTAATATTCTTGTTTATTTCGAGGGATATGATGGATTAAAAATGTTTCATTATACCAAGTACTTGAAAAATTCAACAAATACGATCAGAGTGAAGTGATAAGGGAGAAACTCGTAAATTTTATGAAAAAACGTTTACCCAGCAATACGAAAACAAATCGTAAGATGTGTCGTAGTGCTGGTGGTTAGTAACTCATCATTTTTGTTACTATATAAATTTATAAAAACATTAATTGTGTTATTAATTGTTTACAACATGTGGGTACATCCATTTATTCCAGAACACAGAATAATAACAACAACACTAGTTAACCAAAACATAATACCATGTTAATTGAAGTGGTATGCACAAGAAAAAAGCTACGAGGATAGCTTATTAATCATTACTAAATAATGAACGCTCACATATGGTGATGTTAAGAAAAGGTCAAAGGGTATTTAGGGTAAGTGTTTATGTATAATACTTAATTTTGAGTAAGAAGAAGAGATATAAGAGAGGTGCTGGTTATTAATAAGTAGAGAGAGAATCTCAACCAACCCATTTAGTTCTATTTTTTGGACTATTTATAGAAATTTTTTAATCCAATGGTCCATTGGGTTGGGTAGTGAGTGCGGGTCGGTCTTATGAGCTCCCAGGCCTAATAGCATTCGAAGTAGGTACACAACTTAGTCATCAAGCACTCAACTCACTCAACATATTTTTATTATAGGTCTAAAATACCTTTTAAGAAAAAGTTGATCCTAACCTCCAACGAAATATGAACCTATCATCTAGCCCCCTTAACTTTCTCAAATGTATTTTGGGAGAGCTAATATATATGAAACGTTTCAAACATTATCCAATGAGTTTATTAAAAATTAGTTAATATCCAAAGGTCACAACTTTTAATTAGTTATACATGTCAGTTTTTCATTAGACCTTCGATCTTGTTTTATCCTATGCAAAACCATCCAATCAATAGAAAGAAACGGTTACTTCTCTATAGCCCCCCTGGCTACCGCTGTCAATTCATCTTCCCTAGTAGGGTACTCAAGAAACTTTAATTATTATATATAAATTATTTTATATTTACTATTGATATCTCTATAGTGAGAAAGATATAATCTTCTAAAATATAGATAAAGAGAGCATTTCCTTAAGACTTCGATTTTTTCAGATAAAATTTATCTTTCCTTATCCATATTGGGCACCATAAATCACCCTTTGCGCCGTTTTTCAGTGTTTTTATGTTTGCACCCCATGAATGCTCTAATAAAAGGTGGCTAGCTTAATCTATCTGAATTAGAAGAAGAGAAAATGAGAGCAAGGGTTGTTGTTGGGTTACCCACCTCTTCGGGTAAAGTTGTTACAACTCAATATATATAATACAAAGGACTTCACCCTTACAACAAGCCTTTCACTCCTTCTGAACCTACTTCAACTGCTCAATCTTTCACATCACCTAGTCATTCTCCTTTATCAATCAAGTCCTCCCAAACCTGGGGAGCCACCAACCATAGAATTCCCTCAACTTTAGTCGTTATGGGGCTGAATATTGATGAGAGCACTCTACGCAGAGTTACAAGAGTTTCTAAGGCAAGAAACAAACCTTCTGCACCAAAAAAATCAACCGAACCTCTTACAGTTACTGACAATCCCTCCCTACAAGTTCCGACTATAGGAGGAGAAACCACTGTAACCACTATCATCGGGTTAAATCAAGAAGCAAATACTACAAGTGTAGCAGCTGAATCTTTTCAACTGGAGGAAGATAATCTGAGGGCTCAACCTAGTGAACGTTCATAACAAAGGCCACAGATCAAGGAAGAAAACATGGAAGACAGTGGCGAATACACCCCTATTGATACATCTAGTCCAATTGGGGAGACTCCAAAGTTAACAAGAGGCACAAATCCAAAGGCCCCACAAGTTAGTGTTGATAAAGGCAAAGATGAAGCCTTCTCAAAAGAATCTAAACCACTTTCTTAGTCTCTCATCGGACGAGTAAGGCCTAATTTCATCAAAGTTAGTGTCAAATATATTTTGGCCTTGCAAAGAATAGCCTATGTTTATTTCTATGAATCTAAACTATAGGGCTAGTGAGTTGGTGGTCTATACCGATGTGCTCAACTAGGGCCTTCGGTTTCTCTTAGACCCCGAAATAGTAAGATATTTCGGCTTTGTTAAGTTGTGCCCAAGACAAGCTAGCCATAATATTTGGTTTTCATTGCTAGCATGCATAATAGCCTCAAGTCTATCGAAGATTCCAATGCCCACGGAACAATTTACTATTGTGGTTGGGTTGTCTCGTAATTGTTATCTTCCATTTTATAGTTTCAATATGAGAAATAATTATAAGGTGGTAGATCACCTTTTCAAGGCATATAAGATTTTGAAAACCGAGTTCCTCTTCATCAACAGTCCTTAGGAAAATGTCAAAAAGATTATGTCTAAAAGGAAGCTGAGCTTACTCACAAGATACTGGAAGATTTGACGTAAGTCTTTCCAGATTTTCTTTATATTTCTATTACTTCCTATAACTTTTGTTTTTAACCTTTAATTTTTTTATTCTAGCTATTTCAAAGCCCTTTTTATAGAACTTGGAGGATGCAAAAGTAACCTTCGGGAAGCTGAACCAATGTGCCAATGAAAAGTGGTCCAATAAATTCCATAATTCCTTCACCCTTGGAAATTTTGTGAAGTCTCGTCTTTGGAGAACCAATCCAGTTCTGGAGCTTTTATGGGTGCAATTCACTACTCATCCCCGAGCTACTAAAAATACTAAAAAGGACTAAGGAAGTCGACGGAAAATTAATATTCCAACCACAAATAGGGCTCCCAGTCATTAGAACAAATATAAGAAGAACAATGATTGTTCGTCACATTTCATTCCTGAAACAGGAGATGATGGGCAACCTGATGAAATAGATGTAGCCTTACTGGAAGTTGTAGCTACTAGTATTGAAGGGATTAAAGTGAAATCGGAACCCCCTGCTCCTATGAAGAATAAGAAAGGCCATAAAAAGAGTAAATAAGGTAGTTACAAGATAGAGAAGAAGAAGAAGAAGAAGAAGAAGAAGAAGAAGAAGAAGAAAACTTTGGTTCGTTCAAATATTATACTTTATCCAGAAGTTCTTCCTTCATCCATCTGAGTTGATATTCCTCCTCCTACAGCTGCAATACCTGATCCCCATTCTCCATTGCTCCATTCTACTTATAGGACAACTTTTGGAGATGGTGATCAAATAGAATACTTAGGAAATTTTAATTTTGATGCTTTTGACTCTGCCTTCCCCGAGTTTACCACTATTGAAACCGTTGTGGTATATGACGGGGTTCCCTTCGAAGTATCAAAGGAGAAAAATGAGGTGGGGTATGCAGTTTTGGGCTATAACGCCAATTATTGATTTGGATAAACAAGTGAGGTCTAAGGTTGATGAAATCTCTTCTCTTCAGACTGAGTACTAAAATTTAAAGAATCTCGTTGAGGAAGAAAAATGCAAGGTTGAAAAACTAAACGGAGAAGTTAAATCCATTAAAGATTAGTTAGTTCAAGTAAAATCTGATGAGGAAAAGATACAATCTGATTATAAGGACCTCCAGTCATCCACTTCCGAAGAGATCACTTTTTTAAAGATTCAACAAACCAATGACATAGCTACTATTCAGCGCCTGTTGGATGAAAAGGAAACACTTGAAGAACTTTTCAAGCAAAAATAGGGTGAAATTATTTCTCCTAAGGGAAAATATGTTCAAGATAAAGCCGATGTTGAGGATTCATATGCTGAAAATGATAGAATCTTAGCAACAGAGAGATGAGTCAATCAAATCGGACATGGTATTGTTGTTTCACAAAAGATTTCCTAAGTTATCCCTTAGGAAGTTGTGGGGGCATGTACCAGTTGACATGCTACCTGATCATATTATACATTTAGTTGATCAACTTGGTCTTTCTAATGACTCGTAAGAAGATGGTTCTGATGAAAAAGACTCTAATGGTGAAAATCTAAAAAGAAAAGAAGAAGAAAAGATTGATGGGCATGATCCTTGAGGCCAATATGTTTCAATATTTTTGTTTCTAAGTAATCCCTTGATGTATACAAGGCATTCTATTGTTTCCATCGGATATGTTTATGCAATTCTTTGGCTTGGCCAATGCATTTTGTAATTTTCATGTCGGATTTTATTGAGCCATTTGATCACCCAAGGAAATTTATATTATTTTCTATTTTTAATCAAGTTGTTTTATTTCTATATGTTCTCATTTTTATTTTCATCCGAACATAATTAAATGTGATTCGTTCAAAGGTGATTACAACTTGGGATAAATGGGTCATTCGAAGGCAATAAAAACTTGATATAATTAGGTCGTTCGAAGGTAATTTATTCGAAAACAATGAAAACTTGATATACTTGAGCAATTCAAAGCAATAAAAACTTAACGATGTTTAGTTATTCGAAGGTAATCCATTCAAAAACAATAGAAATTTAATGCTCTTGAGCCATTCGAAGGTGATCCATTCAAAGGCATTAAAAACTTAGTATACTTGAGACATCTTTTAAAGGTAAAGATGGTAGATTAACAAAAATTCATGCACCTTATTAAAACCTCCCCGCGCCACCAATGTTGGAAAGAGTATGCCCTCTGATATTTATATTGATCTATAACAAAGAAAATATTTACAAGATACATCCTTAAATGTTCGACATTCCATGGGTGCCTCAAAGGATTGCATTCTTGATCAACTAGTCTATGTGTTCCCTATTTAATCTTCTCTTGCATATCGTGTGGCCATTCCCATTTTGGAGCTAACTTTCTGAACTTCCTATATTTGGTGTGCATAAATACTTTTCTCATAACTTTGTCCCCTATTTAGAAATTTTTTCTTCGTATTCTAGATGCATACCTACGTCTCATCAAACCCCAGCAATGAATTTTTATCAAGTGGGATTTTATTCAATTAGATCCAACTGAGCTCTTATTGCAACTTCGTTATCTTCTTAAGAATAATTTTGAACCGTGAAAGAAGGAATAGTAGCTTTTATTGGTGCAATTGCATCCATTTCATAAACTAAGGTAAATAATCTTGTGTGATAATGTGGGGAGTGGTTTGATAGCCCCATAATAACTATTGTAAGTAGTTAGGTTATTTACTAGCTTCTCCTTCTAAATTATTTTTGAGCCCTATCAATATACTTCTATTTGTGACCTTTACTTGTCCATTGGCATGAGGATAAAAAAGCAAGGGAAAAATGATGAACTCCTCTTGATATACAAAATTGCTTTATATTTTTATTGTCAAATTTTGGACCATTATTTGTGGTTATACGTCTAAAATTTATAAACCTACAACACATATTGGAGATAATAAATTTGATTACCATTTTGGAAGTCATTTCAAAGAATGGTGTAGCTTCTATCCACTTGGAAAAGTAACAATTTGCCAAAATTATAGTTTGGCATCCCCCTGAAGCCATTAGAAGTGTTCTGACCAAGTCAAGTCCACATCTATCAAAGGGCACTACTTCGGAAACTGACTCCATGGGAACTGTTGGTACATGGATTATATTTCCATATCTTTGACAAAAGTCACATCTTCTAACCAGCTCTTTAAAATCTTTCATGATAGATGACCAGTAATACCCTGCCAATAAGACCCTTCTAGTTAAAGCTCTATAGCCACAATGAGCTAACCCTTCCTCATCATATAAATTAAACAAAAATACTTGAGATTTGTTAGATCTGAGGGAACATAGTAAAGGTTTGCTGAAAGATTTATTTATAACGGACCCCTCTCAATACCAAGAAACTGTGTACCCTGAACTTTAATTTCTTGGCTGATCTTTTGTCTTCAGGTAGGATCCCATTAGTAATAAACTATTGGATATCATATCTCCAGTATTGACTTATTAAAGCTAATATTTGGAAACTCTCTTCAATGTCGACTTTTATTTCAAGATTTTTTGTTATAGAAGGACATTCTTGTATAAGAATCTAAGGGTATGCTTTAGAATATGCAATAGTAGCCAGGAAATCAACCATCGAATTTGCCGATCTCGGCACATGTTTTTATTTTAAATATTTAAAATTACCATAAACTTTTCTTAACACCCGTAAGTATTTTACCAACTGATCTTTCTTGGTTTCAGATTACCCTTGTTCCTAATGAATGATTAACTGTGAGTCACCTAACAAGCGTATTCTTTTGGCACCACATACTTGGGCTAACCTTAAGCATGCTAGATTTGCTTTATATTCTGCTTCATTATTTGACGCCTTAAATCCAAAACATATAGCTTGGTACACTGAATTTCCAAAGTGAGAAATTAAGCAAATTCTAGCCTCACATCCCATCAAACTGGATCCACCATTTGTTTGAATTACCCATTCCTTATCAGGCTTGTTAACTAGAGATTCCTTATAAGGTCTTTCTGGATGAAACTCAACTAGGAAATTAGCTACATCTTGAGCTTTAATTTTCTTTCGAGGAGAAAATTCAATATCGCAATCCTCTGATTCGATAGACCAATTAGTCATTTGACCTGATATATATGATTTTTGCAACAAATTCTTTAGAGCAAAAGAAGTTTAAACTATGATAGAATGTTCTTGGAAATAAGGTCTCGTTTTTATGGCCAATATTACCAAAGCCAAATCAAGATATTCCAACTTAAGGTGTTATCTCTCAACATCCAATAAGCTCTTACTGATGTAATAAACAGGGTGCGGATAGTTGTCCACTTCTCGAACTAATGCTGCACCTACCACATAATCTGCTACTGCTAGATAGATGTAGAGTCTTTCACCAACAATGAGTTTGAATAAAGTTTTTGGAAAAGATAAATGTAGGTTAATTTTGAGGGACACCTTATAACAGCTCGGGGACAAATTGAAGTTTTTGGCATTTCTCAGTATTTGGAAAAATTGTGCGCACTTATCTGATGATCTTAAAATATACCTATTAAATGTTGCCAATCTCCCAATTAACACCTGAACTTCTCTAGTGGTTCGAGGATGACCCACGGCTAATAAGGCGTTCAACTTATCTGGGTCGGCTTAGATCCCATTCTCACTTATGATGTAGCCCATAAATTTACTAGATCGGATACCGAATGTACACTTTTTGGATTTAATTTTAATTTGATGGCTTACAATTTAAGGAAAGTTTATTAGAGGTCAAGTATTTGATCTTCCTCCCTTTGGATCTTCGAAATTATATCATCAATATAAGCTTATACATTTCTTCAAATTTGACTGACAAATGATTTATTGACCAATCGTTGATAAGTGGCCCCAACATTCTTTAACCCAAAAGGTATTACCTTGTAACAGTGAAGTCCTCTGTCAATAAAAAAAGTGGTATGGTTCTGATCCTTTGGATCCATCTGTATTTGATTATACCCAACAAAAGTATCCATGAAATACAACAACTTACTTCTTGAAGTGGAATCCACACGGTGGTCTACTCTAAGCATAGGAAAATGATTCTTCGGACATGCCCTATTGAGATCTATAAAATCAATGCAGATTAGCACTTGTCATTTTTATTTTTAACAAGTATCGGATTAGCAGTCCAAAATGGACACTGGGATTCCCGAATGTAACCCACCTTAGTTAACCGATCCACATCTTGGACTATATCTTCAGAATTTTTTTTATAAATAGTTATCATTCTTTGGACTACTGGTCTTGCATCGGATCCCACAGGTAGCTTATAAAAATGATATATGTTGGCACACCATTTACATCCTCATTGCACCACGCAAACACGTGAATTTTTTTAGATAAGAAATATAACAAATTTTTCTTCAATTGAGATGAAAGTTTGGTTCCAATTCTGACATTCTTCATTTATGCCAGGCTATGTATTTCGACCTCTTCTACTGGGATAACAACACTAGTAGTGTCCCTCGAATTTTATATCTTGCTAGGATCCAACCAGAACTCTAGTAATTGTTATTCATTTTTATTTACCATGGTTTCTAGTGACTTTGGAGCAAGAGCGGAGACACAACACTCCGTAGGCATTTTTTGGTTTCTTTGAACCATCCATACTTGGCGGCTTCTAACTGCATATTTAAGACACTAATGAATCGTCTATGTTACTGCATGCATCCTTGATAACCAAGATATGCCGAAGATTGCGTTGTAGGAGGTCGGCCAATCTACTACTACAAACAAAACCCTCACAAATTTCTTAAATGGTCATTTACCCAACAATGCTTCACCTTTGAATTCTCCAATTACTTTAGAAAAATTTCTTGTAAACCCCACTACAGTCATATTTGATTGTTAGATAACCAAATGATTTTCCATTTGTTTATACATGGACAAAAATAAGATATTTATCAAACTATCTGTATTGATCAAAATTCCTTCTATAGTTCCCTCTATCACCACAACATCCTCATGTGGGCCTGCAATCCCCCTAAAGTCGTCTTTTTCAAATGCTATAAAAGGAGTAGGGATTTGATAGAGGTGTGTCAAAATTCTTTCCTCCAACTGTGTGTTTAAACTGACCACATGTCTTTTTCTGGAAAAACTTGATGGTGTTGTCATTGTATCTTCTCCAAAATTAGTTTATGATTCGAAGTGATGACACTATTCATACATTTCTCCTACACTTTATGTTACCATATTGATTTGATTATGATCCAGATCAAGATTTAAGTACTTTGAATCAACATCGAATTTTGCAATGATTACCATGACACTTTCTTGTTTAGATGCTTTCGCATTTTTCCTTCGTACATTGGGTGATGCAGCTTAAGCCCAACTCATATTAGGTGCCCTAGTCTTGGGTTGTCTGTTACCCCATTGCGACTTCACAAAAGTAGTCAGCTTCCCATTTTCAATCAATGTTTGTATCTTTTGCTTTAGGGCAATATAATCTTCCCGTTTTCAATCAATGCATTTTGATTTTCTCTTCGAGTTTAGATGGGTGTTGGCCTCTAAAATTGAACATAATTATTTGTCCTTTCATAAATTATGGCTATATTTTCAATTAGTTATGCATAGCTCTCAGGTTAGACCCATTAATTTCCCTTTAAGCCTTAATTGTTGACACTAATTTGATTGAATCTGTCAAGGTAGATGAGAACCTTGGCCTGAGTCCCTAGGTCAATTACTAACTGTAGTTTGTGACTGATTACTAGCTTGTGGCACAGAGGTTGTGGGTGCTGATTTATATTGATATGATGCCTCGAATTTTTGGTTTCTTCCACAGTAATTTTCTTTCTTACTTGGTTCAACAATCCACCCCAGGTGTAAGCTTTTTTCTGAGTCACTGAATCGCCCAATTCTCCAGCTAACAACCCTTCCGAAGTGAAGTTATGGCCACTTGTTCAAAACAATCATCTAATCCATTTTTAATATTTACAAAACGCCTGATGTAATCCTTATGTGGTTTATTCGGATATTATACATTATAAATTATCGTATCACCATTCCCTTTAAGTTGTTTACTCCCCACAAACTGTCTTCAGAATTTCATCAAAAACATATAAAAAACAATTATCAATCCTTGGGGAAATCAATTATACCATTTCAAGGAAGATCCCTTAAACATTTAGGAGAACAATCTACATAATAATTTATCATCATCTTTGAAACTTATCGTAATTTTTTTAAATTATTCGAGATTATTATCATGATCTTGACTCCCATCATACTTTTCCATCTCTAAACTGTCAAAACACCTAGGTAGATGGTCGTATAGAATTTTTTAAGACAATGGTAATTGTCTCCAATTATGGCATTGGTTGAACATATGATCTTCATTGGGAGTGAAAAAAATACCATGCTCGGGCTATACAACAAATTGATCACTTAACAAGTGATCTATCTGCTGACCCTTTAATTTTTCTTTGATAATATTTCTTCTTTTCGATCTTTTTTATTTACTGTGGAATCATGTTTACTTGACTTCAAATTCTTCTTATTATACTTATTAACTAGATTTCCTTTTTCTTTTTGCGTCCATGGTCAGTACTCGAAGAGGAAAAAGGAACTTCTGAATTTGATTCTGTTGTGGATCCCTCAGCTGAATCTGATGTTCTTGTACACCGTTTAACTCAATGTCTTTTTTTAAATTCTTGGTGGGATCTAGAGAATTGCTATGAAATTTTCTTAAGATTACTATCTGGATCATCATGTTTGGGGTGCTCTAATAGACTCCTTTTATTCAAATCTTTCTCAGCCAACCTTTAGGCTTTAAGTGCCTCAATCTCTTCCATGAGCTGATCACGTTGCTCCTATATGAAGTGTCTTTCATTAAAATTATGATTCACATGTGATGTATTCACAAGCTCATCATTGCCTCTGATCCTATCATTTCGAAAAGGAGCATCTATCTTCATGTTGATTTTCGTGTCTCAATAAACTCTGAAGGTGAATTTGTGGACTAGGTTTTGAATAATGATATTCGGGTACCTTCCGCTCCCACTGTGGTCGCCAATTTGGTGATGCTTAAATAAGGTATGAGGGTATTAAGGTAAATGTTTATGTATAATACTTAATTTTGAGCTGTGGTAAGAGAGATAAGAAATATGCTAGCTATTAATGAGTAGAGAGAAAATCTCAACCAACCCATTTAATGTTGTGTTTTAGACTATTTATAGAACAATTTGGATCCAAGGGCCAATCGGGTCGGGTTGTGAGTGCGGGTCAGTCTTATGAGCCCCTAGACTCAATAATATTCGAAGTAAGTACACAGCTTAACCATTAAGTACTCAGCTCACTCATCATAGTTTTTATTTAGGTCTAAGATACCCACTAAGAAAAAATCGATCCTAACCTCCAACGAAATACGACCCTATCACAAGGTATGTTAAAATTCTTCTCTCGCAAACTATGTTAGTTATGACTAATATTATCAAACATGGTTTTGAAAGAAACTTAAACTCTATATTTCCATATTTCCAAGTTACTTAACTTGAGTTTTACAAATAACTTAAATCTAGTTATGCAAGCAATTTAACTATAATTTTGTAAATATTTGATATTCATTCTATAATACACTTCTGACTTAAACTATATATTTTTGAGATCATAATGGACTCTTATGCAATAAAGGAACACTATATAGAGTTTTTAAGGATACACCCTTCTACATTCTCTTGAAATTATGTTTAATAGGAGAAATGATTGCATACTTGTCCAAAATAAAAGTTGTAAGTTAATAAGTGGAGTTATTAATGCATACAACATAGTCTTGTAACATTTAATTTCGATGAAAAATACATGAAACTTACAAAAAAATATGTCGAAATCATATTAGTATCAAGTGTGAAATATATTGAATGTCATTTACCGAAAATATTTTTGCGGTCAAGATGATAGACGACGAAGAAGCCAATTCGAGATTAATTACCACATACTTCTCGAATAGGATGAAAAAAGAAGAAGAAAATGGAAGTGCCCACCCCAATAAAATAAATAAATAAAGGTAAAATTTTGAAGTACTGTTTCGGACCTTACTATTAGTTTATGTATCACTATGTTACGCAACTGCATGCACCCTTCTATATGGTTTGTTTCGTATACATGTTGCGCAACGATATATATATTTTGGTTCCGTACCCAAATCTCTATCACTTAACTTTATTTATTATACATTGGTTTAAGATTCAATTATTAGAGCACTAATAACAACAAGAGACAAATCATAGTGTGACGCAAGCTCTATCTTATTTTTTATACTTTAGGAAGTGGGATGGACTCGATGATGTTTCACTATCCCAATGACTTGGAATAAAATTAACGACTATGAGTGAGCTGAAGAACTAAGAGAAAAACTTATAAATTCTATGAAAAACTATTTATCCAACAATCCTAAGAATATTATAGGATGTGTCACAATTTAGGTGGTTGGTAACTAATCATTTTTGTTACTATACAATTTTAAATTTTTAATCATGTAATTTATTATTTACATACAATAATAACAAAGACATTAATTGAGCAGAACTTAGTACTTCGTTGCTTGAAGTAGTATGCATAATAAAAAAAGCTACGAATATAGCTTAATTGAATCATTGCAAAATATTGAGAGCTTGTAGGTATGTTTGGATACTTGTAACACATATTATTATCTAACATAGTCACAAGCAACTTAACTCTAGTTTCGTAAACAACTTAACTCGAGCTTTGCAACCAACTTAAATCTAGTTTTGCAAACACCTTTATTATAGTTGCGCAAAATATAGTTTTGCAAGCAACTTAACTCTAGTTTTACAATAAAATCAGTTTTAGTTCCACAAGAAATTTAGCTATAGTATTGGGAATGTTTTATAATACCATTTTAATCATATATTTTATATTTAGGTTTTTTGCCAATGTCTTATCCTAGCCGATACCGGAAGAGATACATTTGGAAGAACATAAGAAAATAGTGGCGTATATGAATAAAAAGTTAGAGAGTTATGTGAAAATAGAATAACTAAGTTCATGAATTGAAAATAGAATAAATAAGTTCATGGTAAATTTATGAAACAAACAAGAAGAAAGAGATAGTATTACACAAGAATAAGTGACTTATCCACATTATATTATGGAAAATATGAGGCAAGTCAAACAAAATAAACAATTGAAACTTGAAGATAACAGGCCTTCAAAAAAGAATTAAGAATTTAAAGAAAATGTAAAAACTTACACAAACAAATTGAAACCATGAACAAAAATCTTGTGAACCTAGCAGAGTCTGTGGGCTTGGAGGAAACTCTGTCGAGACCAACTATGCAACTAATTATATTGTAGAACAAGACTAAATTATAGGTGACAAATAATGGATGCATCAAACACATGCTACATGAGATAACATGTTGATAAGATTTCACTCAAAAATTCACCTAAAAGATATCACATAAAGGAACATACTAAGGTTAAACATGTGATGGTAGAAGAGGAAGATATCCAAGTTCATTCTATTATTATGGAGGTAGATGAACTTGGCTCTCATGATGATGCTTATTTAGGTAATAGTAGCACAGAGAAGGAAACAAAACACGCAATTGTAGATGGGGATGATGATGAAGCTAATATTATAACTATAGAGGAAGTTTAACTAGCCCTTGCCATGATGGTCCTCTAGTAAATACTGGCATGGAAACATAACAACTAGCCATAAATGAAGAAAATGAGGAGGCCAATATTATAGCTATAAAGGAAGATGAGGTAATTTTCTCAAGAAAACAATTGTGAGATATCATGATGATCCTTTTATAAATATGGATGAACTGAGGATGATAGATATAGATGATGATGCCCCTTATGATGATAATCTTATGGTAAAGTTTAATAATCTTTTGCAAGCTTTTTAATCACAATTATGTTTTTCTAATATTTTGCATAAAATGTAGAGGATTGTTTGAACAATTTCAAATGAGGTTTGAGTACATAAGGAAACTGATTTCTCAACTAGAGATAAGGTCCAAGCATTGGATGAGGTACATAACTAAAATGAGGTATAGAAAGTTTACATTTTGTACGTCATATGTAGTTAGGTTTTGCACGTCATGTGTGGTCAGGTTTCGCAAGTAATATTATGATTATTTTTCAAAATGGAATGTATCAGATTGTTTAAAAAAAGAAGGTGTACAATATGAAAAATAGAGAATAGTCATGGATAAGGTACGTATTTAATAAATATTTAATAACTGTAAATTGTTAAGTCATATGTCAAGTTTTTGCAATTTGTGGTTGAAAATAACTAGACAAAATATAGAGAAAAGTAATTAAAGCGAGTTGACATCTAAAGATAAAAACAAACTACTAAATAAGGTAAATATTTTGCAAGTGTCTAGTAATATTTCTCTACGTTTCACAAACACACACTTCAAGATTATAATTTTTACAGGAAAACCACAGCCTATTGAGCAAACTATAGAAGAGGGGGGATGTGACATAATGCAAAGAAGTTTGTTATAAAAATGCAATAAGGGAAATACAAGAAAGACAGACGATCCAGAATCCGTGTCTAAAGTTTAGACCGTAAATGAGGTATATACTTGATGAATATTTTAAAAAAATATATTTTGTAAGTAATGTATATGAATGTTTCATTACATTTTGTAATAAACTGAAAATGTGTATTTTGCAAGTCAATTATAAGCATATTTTGGAAATGTAAGTTCAAAGCGCGTTTCTCTAAGTTTCACAAACATATACTTCTGAAACTATTTTCTTATTATTTAAATGAAAAATAGAAGTATATTCCATGAGAAGTTCTGCTCATTAAGAAGGGTCCACGGTATCATAGACATTTTAATATTCGGATTCGACCAAAGTTGTATGTCAGATCTAAAAAATTAGAAAAGGTGAATAGCTAAAAATCTGCTTAAACAAAATGAGTAGCACCATACATTCTTATTAAACTGCACATTGTTGTGAAATATGAGCTCCTTCTAGCATCTCCAAAACACCGTAATGTTCCTATTTGATTTAGACCTTTACTTGTTTGAATTTCCTCAATAGCTTTTAAATGTTCAGTTTCAATAATATGATTAGTCTGTAACTCATTATGATATTTAGTAAATAATGTCACAACATTGATACTAAAACCAAATGTTGAAAGAAAGTATGAATTTGATGCACATTCTCTTGTTGCAATAATAAATGCTAACTCTAATTGATGTGCCAAGCAATGAATATAATAAACATAACGAAAATCTTTAAGAAATAATGTGTGTAGCCCATTTATTCACCCCTTATATTACTAGCGTCGTCGTACCCTTTGACTCTGATGTTATGAATACTAAGATTATGATTAGGCAAAATAGCACATTTTTCATTTTTAAAGTTAAAGAATTTATATCTTTAACATGTACTGAATCTAAGAATCAATCTTTCACAAAACCTTTTTATCAATAAATCTAACTACAATTGTCATTTTCTCCATTTTTTTAATATATCTATATTCATCTAGAATTAAACAATATTTTACATTACTATTTTCCTCATGAATCATACTTTGCACCTTTTTGGCAAACATATAGAAGCTATTTTTAGATTTTTGGTGAAGTGAATTTGACATTTACTTTGGAGATTTATCTAAAACAACTTGTTCTACTTCACTATTGTATGATGCTAAAAGTTTTTACATCTGCAAAAGTTTCCCCTGGTTCTTTGAGCTAAAACTTTCATCATGTCTTCTAAAATCACAAGCTTGTAATTTTAACAATTTTATTATATTTATTAATGTTCTAAGATGCAACCGATTTTGTTTAATGTCTTCTTCACTTTCCTTCTCAACTATCTTTTCCAAGTGACATGATTGATTTTTCAGATTTTTAAAAACAATTAGCCACACAATAATAAGTTCAACTATAATTATTTTCTTTTCAAATATGACATAAAAAGCACAATATATTCTATTATTTATTTTCCTCTAATTGTTAAATACTTTAACAATGTTTATATATATACCACAAATTACTAATTATTTTTCGTAAAAATATAACATTAAAAATAATATGTTGCATCTTTATCATGAGAATACTCTAACCAAAGAAATTTCTGAAACCAAGATTTTAAAATCGACAAGGATGTTGTTTAAGGTATGAGTTAGGATAAACTTGTATTGGTTGATACAGACCAAGATAAATACTTGACCTTCTCACTAAATATTTTTAATTTAGATTATAAGACTCCATTTTTCTACACAAACCAGGATCTCGTATAAAAAAATTAAAATTAATACATTTGCAAATAGTTTTAAAAATAATATTTTCATCAATGGTCTCAGAATTTTGAAGAGGTTGTTCTTGCTCAATATTGGTTTCTTCTAAATTGCATATTTAAATACATATTTTGAAGACCAATAAGATTTCCAAATTGCATATTTAAATACATCAAATTGTAGGATATGTTGGTGTATAATGCATATTATATACCATTTGCTAGTTGCGCTTAGATTTTAATTCAAGAATAGGTTTTATGATGCTATTTAACTCGATAAATTTGACCATTCCCATTAAAATATTTACTATAGTTTTTAAGTCTTATGTGAAGATGTATATATGTTTTTAAGTGTAAACATTTCAGATTTCGTTAATAAATCCTCAAAATTACAAAACCTTTGAGATAAATTGGGGTGTATAGACCTGCGTGGGCTAGGCATAGTGAGGTGACTTGTGTCATGGAAATTAGATATTTTTGTAAAATTAAATATTGTAAGTTATATGCTAGCCATGGTGATTAGCTGATGCACTTTGAGGATAACATCATAGTCATACGTATAACATCATGAGTTGTGCGTATGGCTATGATGTTATACTACAATTTTTTTAAAATACATAATGTTAGGTTTTAGATATTTAAGTGGTATATGTACTAATTTATAATTTTTTATCACTTTAGCTATTTGAGAATTTAATGAGATGTAAAAGTCATTAACATATCGATGAAGTCGATCTTTGTTAGAAATTTGATATTGATGATGTATTCATATGCTTGTCATGTAATACTTTGCTAACAATAGGTATCCATTAACGAAATGTTGTATTTTGCATACACCATTGGTATATAATTCAAATGTTTGAGTTTCATATATATTTCAAAAAACCAAATATATTCATTGGTCTGTTTGTATAATCTAATCTTGAAGGGAATTAGACTTACATGCAGTGGCGTAGCCAGGATTTAAACCCTATGGTGTCCTGGTTATTGTCAAAAAATATTTCTTTTCTAGTGGAAGTTGTAAAATGGTGGTGTAATATATCTTCATATTTCATTTATATAAAAGTTGTTTAAGTGAGTCTTTCATATTATTTTTGTCAACACTTTGAAGTACTATTATAACATAAAAACATATAAGTAGACTAATAGATGTATTGATTAGGATATCTATTACTAGTGAACTCCAGATGTATTGATTAGGATATCTATTACTAGTGAACTCGAGAGGCTATGTTGTTACGTTTGATCAGGTTTTAGTTTGTGCTTTTTCGCAGTATACAAAAACTAATAGATGTATTGATTATGACATGTATTGTTAGTGAACTCGAGAGCCTATGTTGTTACGGTTTGATCCGTAAAGCAAAATAAAAAATCATGATTTATGCAGGTCTATTTGTTTCGAAATTGAAATCTACAGCTTTCTATCTTAAGAAACAATATAAAT
Organism: Limnanthes douglasii subsp. nivea; assembly: GCA_036936605.1. NCBI lineage: Eukaryota > Viridiplantae > Streptophyta > Magnoliopsida > Brassicales > Limnanthaceae > Limnanthes > Limnanthes douglasii. The sequence goes on from JAUPFV010000004.1 coordinate 218,523,697, forward strand.
CAATCAATGTTAATCTTTGTAACTAGTGAATAGTAATATAAGACATGTAGCAAAGCTTGAATTATGAAAATTAATAACATAGAGTCATAATAAATACTTTAGTGTTTGAAGCTTGTAGTTAGAGTTTCCTAATTAATAGTAAAAGAACAATTGTTTTAAAAAATTGTATCTTGTAGTTAGGGGCGACGACAAAGGAACTAACCCGCCCGCTGATCAAATTTATATTATTTTTGAATCATATATTTAAATACATAATATATATCAAATCTGTATTATATATAAAAATTTATATTATGTTTTAGTTAAGATATTTCTTACAGTATTATTTTTTAAATCATATTGTTAAATAAATAATATATATCAAATCTATATCATATATAAATAAATTTATATTATATTTTAATTAATATATTTATTATAGTAATATTAATACATTGTTTTATATATATATAAAATAAAAAATAAAAAAATTAATGTTATAATAAAATAAAATATATAATAAAAAATTAATTCGTCATAATCCACTGGGTCTCGAACCAAGATCTGTGGGTTTCCTGACTTGCGTCTTTACCAACTAGATTGAGGCATAAAGTAGAAGTGAGGTACTAAAGACATTATTTATCGAGTTAGGTGGGTTCCTGGGACCCCACCTGGCTCCACCTATGCTTACATGTGTTAAAGGTGAAAACCTACATATTATATAATTATGACATTAATCATTCCATGTTTATTTGGAACTAAACATTCAATATTGAATTATTTCATTTGGTTTTACCAAATAATATGACTAACCTAAATTTAAAGTTTTTTTATATGGTAGTGAACCAACATCGATTCTCTTAAAAGTTTACTTATTGAATAAGTGTATAACATGGTAGACCACATTTCTCAAGATAAAGACTATAGTGATAAAATTTAAATAAATAATTCAATAATTTTAAACAATATACTTATTTCGATTCTTGTAGTGCATATATTTTATGTTTTTAATAATTTTGTTATTTGCTCAATTTTTTTGTTAAATGTCATAAAATAAGTTTCAAAATATTTGTAATGCTTTCGAGAATCATTAATATAGTGTATTATGTTATGTTATTTTATTTATTTATTTTAAATAAAAGTTCTCATGTTGAGATAAGGGTCTTGTTATGTGTAAGAGGTCCAGTCATGTAAATCCAATCATACTTAAAACAAATAGGTGCATGTTAGTTCGTTAAGAATTTGCTGCCTACATTAAAAAAAAAAATTATGAAGTCGTACTAGGTTGAGATTAAACACGTTAACGACAAGCTTTCCATAATGAAAAATAAACAGACATAAAGAAAACTCAAAATCACATGTTGGAAATAAATTTAACTCAAAATGTTGATACTAAAAGATAAATTTGTTAATTTTTTCGATCTAATATTTTAATGTACAAAACTATTTATTCAAAACTATAATACTAAAATAAGAAAATAACTAATTAAAGATAAAATAACGCGCGTACTTGACTAATATGTGTATATATTTATTAAATGTGATTAAGGATTTAAAATCTTCAAACGTCTTTTAATGTGTAATGTTTTAATTATAATGTCTGTGCTTAGTAATTGGTATATAAAAATGATAAAATTGTAAAACATCGATCAATTTATACTGAATTCTAGCTCATTAAGTATTATTTTCAACAAGATATCATACAAATTCTATTTTGTAAAACTTTTAAATATATTTATGTATTTTTGAGCTGACACAATAGATGATTTTAGTATTTTACCAAGTGATTAAATTACCCAAACGTACACAAGATAACTTTAGGTTGATTATCTATCAATTATATATCATGTCTACTTAACATAGTTAAACATTTACATATTTCTTAACTATTTTTTGGAAGATAAAATCTTAAACTAGTCTCACTTCAAGTATTAAAAGAATATAATATTGCATCCATGTATTATTCGAATGGTTGTTTAAATTGATTCACCATACGTACAGTGAAAATGATATTTGGTCTAATTCGAAACAAATATATAATTTTCTAAATAATATTCGCTACCATTTTTTCTTAATATGTGCACTATATTTGTTGTTATACAATTTTATAATGGAACCCATATGAGTATTAACAGTTACATCTAACTATTATTGTTTGTTTTAAAAGATCTATAAATCATTTGAGAAACTGAAATAATTTTTCTGGACCGAGCTATTTCTATACTGAGAAAGTATTTGAGGTTTTCGAAATATTTGATCTCAAACTCTATAGCTATGTTTTTTTAGTATCATAATTTATTCATTAAGGTCTCTAGTTAGAATAATATTGTTAGTATATATGATGATTGCCATTTTATTTTTGAAATATAAATGTTTGATAAATATGGTAGTATGGTTATTTGGCACTAACTGTAGCCAAAGTTTTTTATTTTTATATAAACTTGTGAAACCATGACCTCACTGATTTGTTGATGCTACAAAAAGACTTATTTAATTTGAAAAAATTCTTGATATTAGCTTGAATATCCAAACCATAATTTATTTCCATGTACAATCTCTCTTCAGGGTCTAAGACAACACATTAATCACATCTCGTAGATAAAGAGGCTAACCAAAATTGCAAAAATGTAAAAACAATACAGAAACAATATTAAGTTTCACCACATGTGTAAAAGTCTATTAGTAATTATTCATATAGGATTATAAAAAAACCTTTAGCCATTGATTAAAGTTTGTGTATATTGATACTTATATAAATTACGTTAGATGATGAAAATCCATTTGTATCGTACTTGATGTTTTTAGATGGAACATCATATACCATTTAAGTCTTTTTATCTTTAGAGTTCAAATTTATCTCCCCAGATATGTATAGACAAAAAAATGTACCAGCTTATGAAAGATGTGTATGTATGAACTACGAAATGTGATGACGCGGCAGAAATAGAAGAAGAAGCAACGATAGATGAAACCCTAATTCAAGGGTAACATGATGCAACCCTAATATAAGGGTAACAAAGAGAGAAATTTTCAGAGATAAAAAATCTATTATTCCAAAAACTTAAAATAACTTAAGGCATAAGAGGCTTTATATAATAGCTTCTCAAAACCCTAAATCAGAATACAAGGAAATAAAATAAATATTCTAAAATAAAATAAAATAAAATAAAATAAAATCTTAATATAATTAGATTTGATTTAAATACATAAGATATTTGAATAAAATAAAATAAAATAAAAAGGGCTTTTGTTTGGACTTTCTGGGCTACATCATCCTCTCCTAGTTGACAAGAATTCGTCCTCGAATTCATAGCACCATCACCATCAAGAACCTAAATTATATATTTTATTTTATTCAATCGTTACATTGGAAATTATAATTGTTGACCTTATCGGAATAAGATAATTCTTCTCGAGTGTTCCTTATTCGAAGTCACATTGAAGCCATCGAGTTGAAGGAAAAAATAGTTTCGAAAACCTTTTCATAGCCTGAAGACAACATCCCCATGTCCAGTTGATGAAAAAAATGGTTTTGAAAACCTCTTTATAGCCTGAGACAGCATCTCGATAAGCAATATTTACCTTGATTCGACAATCGGTAGCCAATTTAAACTCCTTCAGTAACCGGTCAATATGATCGTCATTGAAACGCTTAGTGTGTCTCCCACATACCAAACGATCTTTGAGATCTTCATGGTCGTATGTTGTTCTCTCCCTTAGACCTTGAATCAGATGAAATCAAGATTCAGAAACATGCTTGACCCGTAGCAGGAACTGAGGCTCTGATACCAAACTGATGACGCGGCGGAAATTGAAAAAGAAGCAACGATAGATGAAACCCTAATTCAAGGGTAACATGATGCAACCCTAATATAAGGGTAAAAAAGAGTGAAATTTTCATAGATAAAAAATCTATTATTCCAAAAACTTAAAATAACTTAAGGCATAAGAGGCTTTATATAATAGCTTCTCAAAACCCTAAATTAGAATACAATGAAATAAAATAAATATTCTAAAATAAAATAAAATAAAATAAAATCTTAATATAATTAGATTTGATTTAAATACATAAGATATTTGAATAAAATAAAATAAAATAAAAAGGGCTTTTGTTTGGACTTTCTGGGCTACATCAAAATGGGTCAGTCTATTACTTGAATATGAAGTTTAGACTGAAGATCATAATATGAGTTTGTGGTATGATTTTAGTCAACATTAATTTATATATGACTTGTATGAGTGGACTATATAATGGGCTCACATCTTAGTTATATATGAGTTTCATTTTGAAGATCACGAACTAAAATCATAGTTTGATTTAGATATGCATCGGTTTGTAATGATTAATGTGACTATGTTAAACCATGGTCAATTAGCTAGAATATATCAATATTCAAAACCTATATTTTGAGTGAATCGATCAATCTAAATATTAGTTTTGGAATATATATATATATATATATATATATATATATATATATATATATGATGTTTAAAAAAATTATATTTACAAATTTAATACATATGTACACTAGTCATTAATCTAAGTTATTAAATCTGTAATAATCTATTAAGAATAAACAAAAAATATTTTTTTATTGTTTTATATCCGGCTATGAAAAATAACATTTTTGTTAAACATAATGATACTAAAAAGTAATATTTTTATAAAAAAAATGGTAATTGACGAGGTATTGTTCAGTTAGGTTCGACTAATCGGAAATTAGTATGTAATAAAACATAGATGAAAAGTAACTAGAAATAGAGAATGGATATTAAATTCTCTAGGAATTGAATATGTATTGTTCGCCCAAAGAGGTGTGACAAGTTATAATTATAATGACCAGTTTGGACGCTTGCTCACTTAGTTTTCCATGTTAGATTTGTTGTGTCGAATTCTAGGGTGTGTGGATAAGGATATAAGTAGTTGAGGTGTGAAAACAATTACTTAAAGTATCTTTATTTAAGTATTTTATAGTAAAATGATAGATTTAATACATGATGTAAATATTAAGGACTAAATGTGCAATTTACTAGTAAATGTGTTTGTATTAAGTACAGAAGTGGGGTGAATTATCCAAGCTTCTAACTGATTTCATTACTTGTAACCGCCTAAGCCTATAAATAGGGGGTGAACCATGGAAATAAGATTGATTGACTTTTTGGCTTATTTTAGCTTTCGATTACTTTGTCTCTCTAAAAACTTGAACTATATTTTCTCTCTAAAATAGTTATAATAATGTTTGTTATTCTACATACTCTCAAATACTTATCATTGGCGACCATAGTGGGAGTATTGGTTACCTCGATATCAAATCTAAAAACATTGAAAAATTGCGATTGAGATATGACAAACCTGTAAGTCAGATATGTTCCAACCGTTTTGGTGGAAAATGAGGTGCTCAAATCAGGCCTAGTAAGAGAGGGGAATCGAGAATAGGTTCGAGCAAATGAACACCGTGAAGAAAATGAATTAGTTGTTCGAAAGAATAGTTAACTTGAATGATCAGCTCGATTAGAGGGAGCAACAACTTCAATCTGGTATAATGCAATCCAAGGTGTGATGTGAAAATAAAAAGAAATAAGTACAAGATTCATCCAATGAGTCTCACACTGCTTAATAAGGACAAAGTAATATACGAAAACTACAATTTCATTTAGACAAATGATATCATTTCATTAGAAAGGAGAACAAGGATAAATATTAGTAAAATCCGACTAATGCTAGTGATTTTTCTCACTCATATTCCGGTGTGTTCTATCAAAACCGCGAGAAACAAAATTCAAATAGACGAGAAAAAGACTGTCACATGTTGAGGAGGGAGGATAGTCGTCCTCGGAAATCCCGAAAAAAGTAAAAATCTAAGAAAGATGATAAGGCTGGATTTGTAATGGACAACTCATTGTTCGAGGGTAATAGTTCTAATTGTTACATTAATTTTGTGGATCAACACCTGTATGAAAATATAGGAACAACTGGGGTTGATCAATACATGCAATGAGTATATTGGAGAACTTCTCCGTTGTCATCTGAGATAAGGTCAATACTGCTTCCGATGAGGTTTGATATTTCGAAGGTAGAGAATTTTGATGGCGTGCATGGTCCCGATGATCATATTGAACAATTCAATAATCATATGATGAATTTCTAAGATGATGATCGGTTGGTATGTAGATATTTTTCACAAACTTTCAGCCACTAACTGTGTTAAACGCATACCTATTTGATCAGATCAAGGAGACCGACCTCCTGATGCATCAGAGAAATATATCTTCGTATCCAACAACCAAAAATTCTAACAAGTAATGCGAATACCACCAAAATCATGAGCATACTATGGAAGAATGTTGGATGATGAAAGCATAGATCCAAAATCTCATCGAAAAAACACGTTTGAGAGAGTTCGCCAGACCATCCACCGGACGTCAGGAAGATCGTCCCTAAAACCCTCGAAACACGCCTTGTTGCCCCAAAGACCAAAGACAATGGGTGGGAGATGATCTAGACTGGTCAAATGATCATCCTCAGGGAGAGAAATATTGAGGAAAATAACATAACACCTATATCATCACCCTTCATGGGGGCACCAACCGAGCTGGCTATATGCACAATGTCCAAAAACTTTACATCCGAGAGTTTACCTCGATAATCAACATACAAAGGGTCGACCTGGTCAGAGCACGCGCGCCCGAGAAATATACACCCACAATCTTCTTCACATATACGAATCTCGAGGACGTCAACAACACCCTCGTAATCACTGTTAAAATTGTAGGGTGTGAGGCACGGTGGATCTTGGTAGACAAAGAGGCAGCGGTTAATATATTGTTTAGCTTGGCTATGAAGCAAATGCCATTTAAAACCGTCCCGCGGCAGACCTTTCATCCTTGTGGTGGGTTTCAACGACCACCATGCCCTTGGGAACAACGCTGATAGAAGTATCAATCAGATCGGGCCGATGAGCAAATACAAAGGTGGCTGAGTTTGTAGTGCTTGATACTGCGAAATCTTACAACCTCATTTTGGGGATACTACTTTAAAAGCATTTCTTCCACCTACCAATAATATATGAAGTATGTGGTCGGTGTCGAAGTATGGATCGTGCATGCAATTAACAGGCGACACAGAATGATTGGAAATGAGATTCAAAATGATAACTTACTAACTTTGATCAAGGTAAAGTTCTTCAGAGATTAGTCAGAAAAGTTATCGTAAACTATGGAAGTTTCGGACACCTATATGAATACACTTTTAAAAAAGAATTATTATGATCTTTAGTATTTCATAGATATTGTATTGGAAGTTTTTCCAGGATATAACAAGCTTTTAGATTTACAACTGATCCCAGATCCAAACTAATGAGACAAATTACAAAAAAACAAGAAAACCTATATCAATTGAGAGTGTTTGTAATATAAAAAGAAGTTTTCACATTTTTTAGATTTAAAAGACTTTTATCAAGATTGTGTTTTTGTTCTTGAATGATATACATATTTATAAATATGAATAAACTTTTTCCAAAAGTTATATTTTTTCATTCACATCTTTTCAAGGCAAACATTTTCAGAGAAAATATTTTCGTCCAAAAAACACATTGATTCATTTCGAGGGTTTTACTTAAATTGCGATGAACAAATGATGATCTCGATAAGGAGTGCTTTTACCATAATCAGTTTCGCTGACCATGACCTCATATAGGAAAAAAACAAAACATACATGTTTTGGCTTACCCTACGATTAACACGTGATACGTGATGATCGCAACAATCAATATCTTTTCTGCGATCAAAACTTGACGACAAAAACTCCTAATGCCTTAACATATTTGCTATGGTCGATTTTTTTATGTTTTATTTTATTCGACGTTAATGTTTTTTGATCATCCACATCTAATCAACGTTTTCATTATTCAATTAATTTAAAAATATTTCCCCGAAAAGGACAACCGAGTTGGTGGAGTAATGCATGTTTGTGATTAAAGGTCATAAGTTCGAGTCCCTCTACAAACCCTTTCTTGGTTTGAGTCTCTCATCTTTTGCGGTTTACCTTCTAGAGTTGATTTGTAGGCTATTGTGTCAGACTGAGGGTTTACCCTGTGCGCACTCATTGAGTAGCGACTACGGGTTCCCTCCGAACAAAAAAGAGAAAAGAAAAACTAATTTAAAAACATTTAATTGATTAAACACGTAGTTAACCAAAATAAAACTATAAATAACAATTTTAAAGTAGGACCAGGCTAGAAAAATGACACATTTTGATAGATCTCTCACTATACCCCCATTTTTCAAAACTCAAACTTGAATTTCCCAACCTATCCTTTTCTTTCTAACTAATTACATTCATGCCATTAACCCAAAAAAAAACTAAAATCTGAAAACCCAAAAAATTACTCTAAATCCTACCTATTTACTACCCTTAAACCCTAAAACTAACCTTCTAAAAACCAAATCCACAAAATCTACCACGTCCCGACAAAAAATTGGAGTATTAATGGAAGATTAGTAAATGGGTGTCTCTTTGGAAGACTTACTGGATGAAGAGGACGCTTACCGAATGTAGGTAAAGATCTGAACTCGCGTTTATATCTTTCATCTAGTCGCATGAATTTTTTCGATGAATAGAGTCCCTGTCGCACTATTCGTGCGATAGGATAACCTTATTCATAGCAGATATGCATGTGACCGAACAACCATATGCGTCACATATAGTACTTACGACCCAATTGTATTCCTAGTCGCATGCGACTCGTAAACCAAGGCATTCGCATGCGAAGCTTTAAGAGTTTTAATCGCATGCGACCCGTTTAATGTATAATTATATATATTGAAACGATATTATTTGTAGGTGGAACCTACCCAACCTCTGTGTATGGGTGTTGGTTACACAAAAATATTCATAACGGATAGGTTATTTATGAAAGACGAATTGGATGCTTTCGTGGACATTGAATCGAAGAAGATTAAGTTCGTCACGATTACAAAACTCCATGATAGCAGGAAATGAGAGAGAAATCCTATACTATATTACATTTGTGAGAAGTACGGTATTTTCAAATCTAAAGCGAAGCCAGATACTTTAAGAAAGCGGAAGACCACGACAAATAAACACAATTGTCCCTTTGCGTTAAAAGGTTATCCTATTGACGTACTAGCCATGTGATATCGCTTGGAAGTGGTAAACAGTACACACCATTCGTTCATTTAGACGACAATTCGCGCGCTTGTAGGCTAAAACGGGAAGAAGAGGGACTAGTTCGTAGTTTATCTCACCTTGGCTCGCGACCTAGGGAGATATATAGCGATTTGAGGTATCAATATCCGGGGAATATTTTGAACATGCGTGCAATCAGCAATTCCTGTAAAAAAAATATCGTGATGTTGAGCAGAGGGGACAAACCCAAATGTAATATTTGTTGACAAAATTGAAGAAGCATGGATATTCGACGTTGGAGCGTTTGAAAGATTGTAAAAAGGTGATCGCCGATTTTTTTTCGCGCGTCCTACGAGCATAGACTTATTACGTACATTCCCTAACGTGTTATTCATGGATTGTACGTACAAGACGACTAGGTATAATATGTCGTTATTAAAGATTGTTGGTTTTACGTTTACTTCCATTATATTTACCGTTGCGTATGTATTTATGAGCGAGGAGTACAGATGGGCCTTGGGTACTCTTCGTTGGTTGATGATGGATTGTGTGTGCGCGTTTCTGAGCGTTATTGTTACCGATCGAGAGTTATCTCTAATGCGATCTATCCAGGGAATATTTTTGGCACACACCACTTGCTATGTATGTGGCATATTGGTAAGAACATTTTGGGGACGGTTCGTAAGATATTCCAAGATGATGTGATTATAAGACAATTTGTCAAGTTTTATGGCTACTTAGCCGGATCAAACACGGTTGAAAGTTATGAAAATAATCTAGGTACATTGAAGGAGATGTTCGCCTCACACCCCAAGTGTTATGATTATATTATGGACGCATGGATGATGAAATATGGTGACAAGTTTCTTCAATATCGAACGCACAATATCAAACATTACGGGCAAACAACAACAAATCGGCATCCCCTTTAATTCAAATTTTTGTTTTGTTATTATATCTCTTAAAAAATATGTCATAATTGTGTACTTGTATTATGTAGGTGTGAGGGTGCTCACTCGGCCCTAAAGAAATACCTTGGGACGAATCAATGCAAATTCGAACTATTTTGGGAAAAAGTTCACAACCTCTTAACAAAGCAACATGCGAGGATCCTCGAATCGTTCGAGCAAAGTAAGTTTTATTATGCTACACGGTACCAATGGTAGTTTGAACACGATACTTAAAGGTCATGTATCCCATTAGGGCTTAGAGCTTTTATTGCATGCTATTGTACGTTCTACGAATATAAGAGTAGATCGGGTAGCATATGGAGGATGCGTCCTTAGGAAAAAACATGGGTTACCATGCGCATGTGAGATTGCGTCAATAACTAGAGAGGGTAGATTCAATCCTCTTGAAGATGTGGATAGTTTTTGGAAACTATTAGATATTGTTCATAGAGATCCCACTTCGCGTGAAGATGACTTGAAAAAACAATTATCCATAATTGATAGCTCTATTTGTAGTTTTGATCATGATCAACAAAACCATATTATCAATAGGTTTATGCAAATTTTGAAGCCCGACACTAGTAATATTCAAGACCCTAAGGTAGCGGTAAGAGCTAAAGGTAGGCCAAAGAGAGGCGTTAACAAATTGACCTAACGGGACCCTAGTGCGTGGGAATATCCCATTGAACAAACCGCTAGCGCTAGCACTCTACCGAACTCGATAAGGAGTACACCCGTTAACGCGTTAAGGAGCACAGCCGCGTCAAAGGTTGTTCCGGTTGTAGCACTCAAAACTCCACTTGCGAAATAGAAAGTTGGTCGGCGAAAGAAAACTGTTAAGGATGAGAAGTTAACTATATATATGGATTGCATATCTAGTTTTCTACACATATATATCATTAAGTTGGTAGACATTCTTCCGGATGGACAATGCGGATATGGGTTGGTAGCGTATTCAATATACAATGATGATAAGAGATGAGAAGATATTAGACGCGAGTTGTTGAAAACGTTGATTGAAAACCGTGCATTTTGGTCGGGCGTTTATGGTTTCATCGGTGTGTTTGATGATATGGTACGTAGGTTGGATTACTTTAAGCCCAACCATATTAGTCGATGAAGACTACCACATGCTTCAGGCGGTGAAGTTTGTCAAGTTGTCAATGTTCGACGATACAGATGACGTCTTTTCCGACCGAGTGCTTTGTATGATGTTTTTTTATTACGAGCGGTTTGAAGTACCAAATCTGAGACCACGTAGTCGCGAAGAAGTCAAAAACATGTACAATATGGTTAAATCTGAACCATTCCATCAATTGTACTACATGCCATACAAAATTAAGCAAGAAGCTAATGAGGTGTGGAAATTGAAAGTTTATGATTACATTACTAAAGATATGGTAGCGTATCTCGAGGATATGATTGAGCAAAAAGAGGATGCTATTTTGAACTTCTCACCTATCGAAGATGAAAATAACACGAGATACGATTCAGACTATTAAGTTCTAGACTTATTATGTTTAGTTGTTTTAAGTTTTATTTAATCGTTTTGTTGTTTTTTTGTGTTTAATTGTTGTACGTCTTTTGAATATTGCTGAATTAAAGTAAAATTAATCTCCAAAATGTATTGATAAATGACACATTAGTATAATATTGGAAACGGTCGCACACGACTGAAACCCTTCATGGTCGCATGCGGTCGATATACAAAAAAGTTGGCCCTAGTTTTGAAGCAGAGGGCAACATGTCACGTGTAAATCGCCATGGTATCGCATGTGACCACAGAAGTCTTGGTTTCATGTGAATGGTGCTTAATTATTGGCCCATGTTTTCAGACAGAGGGCTAGTAGTCGCAAACGCATCCCGTGACAATGCAAAAGGCTTCGTCGCATGCGACCATGTTTTAAAAAACATTCCACATAAAATCAACTCCCACCAAATTTAACTCCCGCCAAAATCAACTCCCGCCAAAAGCATCTCCCGCTCAAATCAACTCCCGCCAAACAATTTCCTTTATAAAGGACCACAAATTTTGTTATAGCAAGACATCCATTAAACATTCAAAAACAAAAAAAAAACAAAACATAAAGAATTTTACAAACGGAGTTCAGGCTGACGAAAACTACCATATGCTTCAAGCGGTTAAGGTTGTCCGCTGAGAGATGTCCAAAGATACGAGTGATGCATTTTTCGAAAGGAACCTATGTATGATGTATTTCAACTACGGCCGTTTAGGAACAAGAGGTCTTGTTGTGCGTAGCCGTGACGAAGTCAAACGCATGTACCTTTTTGTCAAACCGCTCCAGCATTTATTGTTCTTACAATTTAAAATTAAGCACGAAGCAACTTCCGTATGGAACATGCCGGTGGTAGACTATATCACTAGGGATATGGTACCGTATCTTGAGGAAAAGATTGCGAAAAGAGAGGAGGGGGATGATTCTGAAGACAACATGAGATACGACTTCGACGACTAAGCTTTCAGCTAGCTTCTATTGTGTTTTTATGTTTTTTCTAAGCTATGTGTTTTTATGTTATTCAAGTTCAACTAGCTTACTTTTTACATGGTTGTCTTTTAATTTTTCTTAAATCGTTCAATTAATTTAAACTAGCAAAATGTTGTAAATGGTCGCATGTGATGCTTTAATCCAAACGGTCGCGTGCGACTTCATTATATACCGTCGCATGCGACCGCTTTACAAAAAAATGACATATGTTTTCCGACAGAGGGCTATGTGTCGCATGTGTAGTTTGCGACACGGTACCCCATGGTCACATGCGACCTCGACACTGTTCAATTACTAGATTTACAATTTGTAAGGTTCTACTTATTTACTAAACACACAAAATCGTATTTTTGTACTACTTGTTATATCCAAGGTCATACATTATGTGACATAACGACGTAAATATCATGATACAACTCAAAAAATGTTATAGCAAACTTAGTTGTGAAATACATGATAACAAACGTACTCTAACAAAAGTACGACAAATAAAAGACATACAATACAGATCAACGACGTCTGTATCTATCAGTAATCCTACACATCTCATTCGTAACCTCTAACAAATCCTCGTATGACATCATAGGTAGTAGTGGTGCGAACTCAACGATCTAGTCATAACCCTCGTAATCAACACAACACTGAGGGTGCACATGAGGACTTCCGTCATTATTAACCAATGTTGGGTTAGTCACTACATACCATAGGTTCTTCTTCACCCAAGCAGGGTACACTGCGTCAGCACTATAATCTCCCCCATCATATTCCGCACCTAAAGTGGTGAAAAGATGATGCCGCCAATTTTGCCAAAGCAAATCATCCCAAGTGTACCTCTGAACCATCTTCTTCTCTGTTTTTTGGTAGCAGGTGAACGTATCTTCAACTATATCAGCTATATATGGCCCATCTGACGAGTGACACGGTCGGAGTAATAAGGAACATCAATGTTAAACACCTTTAGCGTAAGCTCAATCCAACTAATGATCTTGAACAGATGCTCGTCACGTAGATACAAATGAGGAAGGAAGATGACCTAAAATGAAACTAGTTAACAAACACGAAAAGTCTAAAAGTAACAAACATAAAGTTTAAATTTGAAAACGTTTACTTACATCAGTCTCCGTGATCATCGAGAGTGCCCGCCTCAACTCTCTGCGTACAACCTGTGAGATATTGATCTTCTGTGGCGCGTACCGGTAGATATGCGACATCGATAGGCCGTAATCGCTATATAGTAAAGCTCAAAACGATCTAAAGTGATCGAAGATCCATGCCTCCAGTAGCCATGTAAACCCTATACACCGCTCGTTCTGTTCAACGAACCCTGACTAAGGGAGTTGTACAACTAGAGGTAATCTAGGGAGAAACTGTTGCTAGTTTTGTTGGCGCAAATAGTGGTATCCAAAAGAAACAGTATGTACACACGAGTGGCGTGATCAACCCTAGCATGTATGATCTCAGCATCACTGTATCTATTACCCGTGAATGTGGTACGCAACCAAAGCAAGGTCACACTACTAGCATTCCTAAGATTTCTAACCAAGTCAACTTGGCGAACACCAAGCATACCTGAATAAGTCTGGTTCCTCTCCGTCTCATCATCAAAAGAGAAAACATCGAGAGGTATACTGGTGACCGATAATCCGGTGATGACGTGAACGTCGTCTAAAGTCACAGTCATCTCGCCGGAGGAGAAATGAAACGAGGAAGTCTCCTCATGCCACCGCTCGACGAATGCCTCTATCAGATATAGGTTGGTATGCCAACATGAGATTCCGTCGACAAGATGCCCAAAATAGTGGCTATCATCGAAGCCCGTACTCTACTATGGTTCTTGAAGTCTCATTTGCGGAGACTATCGTACATCGTAAAGCACCGCAACGAAACTCTATCCTGCAACAAGTATCAAACACGTAAATAAGTAATTTATTTAACAAAATTAATAACCAATTTTACGTAGTATTTAAACTTACATCGCCATGATAGATACTGAACGCCTCATGCAGGGCGTATCAGAATAGAGAGCGGGTACGTGTGGAATCACCGACAAAAACTCGTATCGGCGGGCTCAGGTGCACCTCAGGAAGACGTAGTTACTGCACCACTGCTACCGACAGCATCCCAACCAACATCCTGGCTGGTATCCTCAACTTCACCACCACGACGAATGCGTCGTTTTGTGCGGCTGCTTGGGGGTGCTCCTTGTTCGGTAGGGTCCGTATGAGGAACCTCTGAAGGCTCATGCCAATGACTACGCTTTTTATTGCAAAAAGGATTATTCACGGTCATTTTTGTATGAGTCATCCTGAAAACACAAACCAAAACAGTCAGAAAATGTAACAACACAGTCGCATACAATCGCGTAGATAGCCGGGTCGTTTGCGATCGCGTAAATAACATGGTCGCAAGCGACCACAATTCTTGTGCTCGTCGCAAACGAGAGGAACCTTTCATGGTCGCATGTCGCGTGCGACGAGCACAAATCTGGTAGCTCGCGATGTGCGAAGCAGACCTGCAACTAGCCAAACCCTAGATCTACCCAAACATCTCCATTTTCAACAAAATCAAACACAAATCAACAGATCCACATATGCCAAACTCAATACAACACTAAACTATGAAAATAAACCCTAAAATCATACAAAAATCTCACTTTTAAAAGCGAAACAAAAACCTAACTTTACTACCACTTAGGCACATCGATATAAAAAAAACAAAAGAGAGACTTGTGTGGCTTACCTCGATGTTGTGGTGTGTTTAGATTCTTCAAAGAACGAAGTTTGAATTTTGGTGATTTTTTGGGGTTTGAAAGGTTTCATGAGAGATAGATAGGAAAAGAAGGACAAAAGTAGAAGAGACATTTCACCGGTAGATCTTACGTCCATTTGATATATCAATTTCTTTTTATACCTCTTTTTTCTGGAAGGGGCAAATTTATCTCAAATATGATGAGAGATATATAAATTGATGTAGGATCTAGCAATGTAAAATCTATAAAAATGTGTCATTTTTCTAATTCGATTCCCTTAAAATATTGCTTAACAAAAATGTAACTTTTTTTGAGACGCGGAGACAAAATTTCACATTTTAATTTTACTTACCTTTACCAATTTTTTACTGTGATTTTGCTTATTTGATTTCAGTGCAAAACCCTACTCGACCCTCCTATATGCTATAAGTAGCCAGGTGATCTGCTTTCTTTTCTCTTTCACATCTGTTAAACCCTAGCTATTCTTTTCTCGCCGTCGCTCTGTTGGGTGATTGATTGTTGTTCTCGCCGACAGCAACAGAGATAATCTATTCACTCTGAGAGCGGAGATGAGTTTGGTCTCGCTTCTCCAGAAGTCGTCAACAAGTACAAAACCGCTGCAGAAATTGTTAACGGTGAGTACTTTTTCTCAGTTTTTTGTTATATCAGAGTTTGTATGTAGATTGTAAGTTTCTAGGTGTCTTCGATTGTCTATTAAAGAGAATTTATTCGATTACATTGGAAAACTCGCAGAGGCACTGCAGTTGATGATATGTGAATGTAAACAGAAAGCTCAGATTGGTGATATTTGCGAGAAGGGAGACTCGTATATCCAAATACTGCTGTCGAAGTTACCCTAAGGTAATTTGGAGCGTCAATGTCTTTGTTAAGTTGTTTCAACGATTCTAATTTACATGCTGCTGTATGAAGTTCATACATTTTTATTTTAAAAGATGCCGTGCATAATTTTACCACTAGTTGTAATTTAAACTCATACAATTTAATTCACAATGGGCAACTTTGCCGAGGTGATCATTTACATGTTGATTTCCTCTTTTTCCCTGTTGCCAATAGTATACATTGCCATATTGAGGCTGCTAAGGTTTGATACTTTTTCAGTTCATACTAGTTACCTCAATGGGCTACATACTACTTACTCTGGATTTTAATGTTCTAGTGTCATAATAGACAGGCAACTTTGCCGAGGTGATCATTTCTTGGTTGATTTCCTCTTTTTCCCTGTTGCCCACAGTAACCTTGCTCATGTCAAGACTGATGACAATCGATTCTTTTTCAGTTGATACTTGTTGACCTTATGAAGCTATATGTTATTATGATTGTTATGCATATAAATCTGACATATACAAGCAACTTTGCCGAGGTGATCATTTCTTGTTTGATTTCCTCTTTTTCCCTGTTGCTGATATCATGCTTGCCCATACTTAGGCTGCTACAGGTTGATACTTATTCAGTTCAAACTGTATGCCTATATGGAGCTACATTACTCTTATCTCTTTTGTAGATGAGCTACTTTGCCTAGGTGATCAGTCCTTGGTTGGTTTCCCCTTTTTTTCCCTGTTGCTAAACTCATGCTAGTTCATGTTTAGGCTCTTAATGTTCAGTACTTAATTAATTACTTGATTCTATTTGCCTGTATCCTGTACTGATATTAGTGAAGATAGTCTTTAAGCAAACTATTTGTTACTTTTTAAAATTTATGTTTGTGATCCCTGATCTCTACGGGAGAGAAGATTGTCATTGGCTGTGGACTGAGTTCCCATTAAGCACTCTTTTGTCATAGTTACACTGAGAGTATATTGTTTGAACTCAGTTTTTATTAACTTATTATTATTTGTTCCCAAAATTCAAGATAGGTATTCAATAGGCGGAGGTTCTTTATATGATTGATTCATTTATTATCCTGCCTAGTTCGAGATATCTCTATGTGATGAATACTATCATTGGCTATGGACTTAGTTCCGATGAAGCCTTCTTTTGTCATAGTTACACTGATAGAGTTTCTATTTTGATTCACTTAAATTGAGCTTTTAGTTGTTTGTTGCGTTATGCGTTCACTATCAGTTTTTGTTTAATCAACAAGTTTGCTTTCCTACAATTACGCCTAGTTGTGACCTCTATGTGATGAAAACTATAGTTGGCTACGGAGTTCTCCAGTGAAGCCTTTTTTGTCATAGTTACACTGATAGAGGATCTTGGTTGACCTATTTCCTATTGTTATATATATCTTCTATGGGTAATTGTGTAAGTCTATTATTTGGTTCAAAATGTGTACATTAGATGTATACTTCTGAGATAATTATTGACTGGTGTCTCCCTATATAATGAAAACCTCTATAAAAGCTATGGGCTGATGTCCAGATGAAGCTTTATGTCATAGTTACTCTGATAGGGTAAATGATACAGTGTAGTTTCTGTGTTATATGCCTTGACATATACCTTGGTAGAAGAGAGCTTTGATTCAATGAAGGTTTAATTCGTCCAACCTAAGTATGATTCTCAAATTTTGAGATTTGTCTTTTTTTTATTGGTTGTGATGTAGTATATAATTTGATATCAAAATTTTTGACTTTAATTTCTAGGTATTAGTTTACATTCTTAACCTTATATCTTGAGCTTTAAAACATGCATTTAAAAAAAAATCCCTATCCTCTACTCTTGGCCAAGCCCTTGAATCTTAGTTAACCATTTCAAGGATTTGAAAAGCGAAAAGCAGTAGTCCTCTGAATGATTTACCGTTGCAAGAGTAAGAGTGACTTTTACCTATATTTGATTTTTAAATTTTTTAAAATGTGGATCGGAAGTTCCTATATTTGTTGTCTGTTTTAAACCATCCAATCTTAATCATTTCTCTATATATTTTTAATAATGTTCCGATGATTCTACATGTTTGAATTAGAAGATCATATTATTTGCAAATTTATTTCTCTCTAATCCTTTTTTTTTGTAATAAAACCAGAAAATGATTCAATTTTGTTTTACCGTGTTAGCAGTTTTGTGGCAGAAAGTTGTAATTAGTAAGTGGCGCAATTTCCTGTCAACCTGTCCCAGAATTTCCATACCTGATCAAAGAATGGATGATTTTATGGTTATATTTATTAAAAATATTTGTAGAAACCCTCTCTTCTTCTCTTTACGCCGCTTGGGCTATCTGTAGTTAGTTTGCTTACTGTGGTTGAATCTTGCCGCACTGCTTTCTCTTCTGTTAGCCCCTTGCCATTCTCTCCCCTGTAACTACTGCCACCCTCTTTCCTATGTGCTCCGTCTTTCTCTAGCAGTGGAATTAGGTGATCCACTTTCTTTAGTAGTGGAATTAGGTCCCCTGTAACTACCGCCACCGTCTTTCCTATGTTCTCCGTCTTTCTCTAGCAGTAGAATTAGGTGATTCGTTTTCTCTAGTAGTGGAATTAGGCTCTAGCAGTTGAATTAGGTGATCATCTATATATTTGTATCTATCTAGTAAATGAACATCTTATATTTGTTTTTAATTTCTCTCTCGTGTAGGAAATAAATCCAGTTTTAAATGAATAGTTGATGATTTAGAATTTTGAAATAAATTATTAATTGTGATAGAGATATATTCAATGAGAACAAATGGACAGATAAATATAATAGCCATGAGCTGACAATAGATCTTCGACAACGGTAGAAAGGGTACCCGTATGGAATACGTCGGAGCTGATTTTCCTGACCGATGCTATTGGAGGTAATTCAAAAAATTAAAAATCTTATCACTTACATTCTTTAGTTAATAACTTTGCAGCGATACAAGTTCATGTAACAAACTAGGAAAAATGTAAAACTGATCTAACTAGCTATTATTTTGTTCATATTTTGATAATATGACTATTCAGTAGATATTTATTTGCCTGCCCACGGCTATTGAAGATAATTTCTCTTTAGGTCACGTTTTTCAATTCAGATTCCGATCTGTTACAGTATTTATGTTAGAACCAAAAACATAGGTTCACAGATTCTAATGTGATTCTAATTAGAACGTGGTCTAATTTGGGACACATGGAACCAAATTTGATATTCATAAAGTAAGCTATATTATATCTAAAATGTTATTCCTTCCGTATCATAATATTAGACATTTTAGAGCTGTTAGGAACTACAAAACTACACATATTATGAATCAATTTTTTTTCTCTAAAATGTCTAATATTATGATACGGAGGGAATACCATACTAGCTAGATCAACTACAGCGTAAATTATCTCACTTCACCCACCAACTTTTATCTTCCATTATCTATGTCGTTAATGAAGTCGCTGGTCGTATTTTTGCATTGTCGAATTTATGCCTTTGATGATGTCGCTGGCCGTATTTTTGCATCAGTCGGATTTTACTTTTATTGTTCTACTACTAGTACCATTCTTTGGATTACAATCAACGAATTTTAAGTTATTCATGAACATAAGTAGCTATTCTGATCTTTCGAAAGTCTTGATGGAGGATTTCAGCAAATATTATTATACCTATTTGACCTAGATGAGATAATACCCTAATATTCTTCAGGTAACAAACAACCAAGTAACCCATTGATTTCAAAAATGACATCCTTCTTTTCAATAACGATAAGATAAATTACTTTTTATATCTTTCTTGTATTTAGATTCTTCGTACGACTATACCATTGTCATCTTTAATCTCTACCTCAGACTTCATATATCGGACTTCATATCAAAGAATCTTTTTATTATTTCAATATGTGGCAGTATCCTACAGATTTAAAGTATCCTACAGACTTAAACAATTCACTATTCACCGCTAAACTTATCCACCTCCAAAGTGACCTTTGTAACTTCAATTACCGCGAATTCATCACATTAGTTGCATAATAGAATTGCGGGTTTGGCTAAATTAGGGCCCTCAATGATAACCAGCCCTAAAATTTTAGCGCCGTTTTTTATCCCGCCGGTTGAGACCCTCTCCACTGGCGGGGAACCTTACCCCGGCGGGTGAAACAGCTTTTCCGCCGGATGGGAGGGTCTCAACCGGCGGTTGAGAAAGGTTCAACCGCTGGGGAAAGGGTAAAATAGTAAAACTTCAAAAACATTTGATTTTTGGGGCTGGTTAACATATTTTGGGCCCGAATTTAGCCGAACCCTAAAATTGCCAGTCAAATGTTTTTCTAACCAATATAAATATCTCAATCGACCCTTTTAATCATGACTAGGCGTCCCTTGAAATTGAAGCCTCAAAGGCATCATTTTCCTAAGTCGAGAGAAATTCTTCCTCAAACAAAATCTCATGAGTCAAAGCTTAAATGTGATGATCGCAACACCAAATTTTTCCATAACAGTGTCAAAATCCGTATATTGATAAATAAAATCGTCTTCATCAACAAAAATGAAGAAACCTAATATGTACCACCACAAGTGTGGCTGTTTTTTTAGTTAAATATTTCTTAAATCTCTTCACGGGTCAAAATACCCCGAACCATCACAGTTTCCCCAAACTTTCAAATTTGATCATCTCTAAACTTTCATTTCACTAAAAATCCACCATGATTCTCAAAATACTAATGTTGAAATACAAAATACTATTTTTGGCCTTGATAGTAAAAAGGCTCCGGGGCCGGAATGACTACATCTCACATTTATTCAAAAAATCATGGAAAATCATGGTCTATAATTAAGCGTCATTCGCATGCGTAATCTAGATTACTCTTATCCTTAAAACTGAAACCCCATTATTTCAAGTAGTAGACTTAAAGTCATTTGACTGCTACAATGTCACCTACAAAATCACTTCAAAATCCCCGCAATTCAAGATAACAAATTCCTAATATGCAAATCTCAATCCATATTTGTTCCAAGATGTAGTATCGTAGATAGTATTCTCATTTATCAAGAACTTCAACGAGGCTACCAGACCAATCATAAGGGTCCTCAGGTCGACTTAAAAATTGATCTAATGAATAACTTTGATTATGTTAGATAATACCTAGCAATGGACTTCCCATAAAAAAAGGATCTCATGGGTTACCTAATGCATCAACACTCCATTTTTCAGTGTCAACATACACATCGATCCCCACATATCCTTATGGGCTTTAGGCAAGGTGACCCATTTTCATATTTTCTCTTTGTCATGGTAATGCATGTTTTCTTTAGTATCCTTAAGGAAAAAAGTAATGATAGTAATTTTCAATTCCATTGGAAATTTCATAAACAAAAAGTCATTAACTTTTGTTTCGTAGATGACCTGATGATCTTTTGTCATGCCGACGTCCAATCCCTCAGATTAATCAAGAAAAGATCGCCTCTTAGTTATCAAAGTCAATCATCGTAAAATTTATATTTTTCTATATGGAATCAGACTATATTTTTAGAATTCTATTTGTTATGTTTGACTTGGAATCAGGTAAACTCCATATTAGATACTTAAGACCCCCATTTATCATTGAATTCCTATATTCTAATGACTATAAACATTTCATTGATAGAGTCATTTCTCGTATTGAGTCATGGACCTTAATATATCTCGTATGCCGGTAGACTCCAATTAATTAAATTTGTCATTTTGGGGGCCAGGTCTATTGGTCATCCATATTCATTCTTGTTGTTCGGATTTCAAATAACCTAACCCAATACCAATGTTAATTTATTTGGTCTGGCTATGACATGAAATTTCATAGCCCAGGTTGTTCGGACTATAGTAAAATTACTGTCATTTGAGGGCGGCCTTGAGACTGTCGATCTAAAGACCTATAATCGGGAAACTATTTTCAAGCACATATGGTAATCAAAGCTTTTGGACTCAACCGTAGTCTTTTGGTAGCTAAACTTATTAGCAACGATCAATGTTATGGTCTCTCCAAATTAGAGGGGCAATGCTATTGACCATTGTAACAGTCATTTATAGGTAATCATGTTTGTTATCTTCCGTTCTCCCACCACTTGCAACGACTCTCCTTGTTGGATCACCAATAATGGTCAAAATAATTTCACCATTCATCAATACCTTTAAAAGTGTAACTTAACCCCTCACTCTTTTATTCTACGGTTTTCCATCTTTGGCAAGCTATTTAAGATGAAATTAGCTATATAACATTATTGGGTCTTTTTTGACTGTGTTCTTTGTAACAATGATTTAAAAACCATTAACACCCTTCTCATTGATTGTTTTTTCTCTCGTAGTATCTAGGAGGCCTCCTGTTACAAACTTGGGTTTCACATTATAACCTCTGATTTCCCCTATTGACAATTGTTGGCAAGCTCTTCGAGGCCCAGTAAGCACGACCTCAATAAAACTTTGCGTTTTACCACATATGGAACGAATAAAATGTTAGAGTGTTCGGTTCCCCGAAGACTCTACCATTGGTAGTGATTTTGGCATGAATGAACTTTGTCCCTCACTCGTTTTCTCTTGTTGTTTTATTTACGCCCCATCACAATTTTTTTAAAAGTAAACACTCGCATTGGACCTCACCTTATAACATATCTACTTCATATTTCATACTAATTTTCACATTTGTGTTACTATTATCGCTCACGTTTTTTTACTTTGTATTCGTTTTGTCACTCGATGTTTCACGAAATAATAAGTTTTATTTTTACAAAATCAATCATCTTATTTGTTTTGTATTTTTTTATTTATATATAAAGTTATAAAATAATTAATATATATTTTTTTGAAAGATGGAATTCTAACTAAATACATTAGTCATTTGAAATCGAGTTTAATGTGATCAGTTTGGATATTGTTGGAAGCATATCTCCAGTAATTATGATAATATTCGAAGGGCATTTCGGACAGACCAAATAAAAGAAAATGGATGAATAGTAGCTTGAGTGGAATAATGACTAAGCCATGTGCGTTGTAGCTCATTTCTTGGGCTTGGGGACTCATATGAATGACCCGACTATAAGGTTCGACCCACACGACCCATGGGTAAAGTAAAAATGATATAAATACCCTTGTCAACATCATTAAAAGGGTTGGAATTTTTCTAGGCATATTAAATACTAGCACACACCTCTCTTATCTATCTACCTTCTACTTAAAAATTAATACTCAGCTGATAAAATTCCCAAAATACCCTCCGATTATAAATCATCCACACCAGATTGGCGACCACAATGGGTGTAGAAGGTGCCTGAGTAGCTTTACTCGAAACCAGCAAGTAGAAATCGTAGTTCAGACATTATCAAGGCATGAATCTTAACATGCAAGATGTTCCACTTCCTCAAGTTGAATGTGTAAGATACAATAGTGAGCACACTACTGTGTCTCATGGCAATCACAACACAGATGAAAGATAGTTCATGCAGGGTGAACGTGATCAACAAAGCAGGAATTGAAGCTATAAGGGTAAAAAACGAGCTGGAAAAACAGTGAAGGAAACATCCGATGCATGTGGTGTGTCTGTAGAATAACATGATGATAATGATAAGTCTCCAAAGGCTCATATTAAATCTAAAAATCCGCATCAAGTTAAACAAGTTATGAGTGCATCAGATTCTTCTCATGGTTCATCCATTAATTCTGACTGTGATGACTCTTTCATCCAATAGTGATGAAGGCCGTCAAAATAAGAAATTAATGCTAACTAAGAAACATTCAAGAAAAAAGGACAAGACATGCAATATAAAAAAGAATAAAAGTCAAGGAAAATAAAAGGTTCGGCAGATTATGACATTAATCATCTATTGAGTGATCAATTCGCTATTCAATCCCAATCATGTATTTTTGCTACTCATGATGAAGATACAATTATTAACCGGAGTCACGATTGGAAGCAATCCCCATTGTCCTAAAAAATACTCACCGGACATCTTCCCAGACAATTTGACAGTTCCAAGATGGAAAAGTATGATAGAAGTAAAAAAGACAACCACCTCGAGCAATTTAAATTTTTTTATGATGAACTTTGACGAGGATGACAAATTTTTATGCCAGGCTTTCTCACAAAACTTTAAAGGAAGTACCCTAAAGTGGTATAACAGTCTCTCACATGGATCCATAATTTTTTTTGATATGTTTGGGGTGGAATTTAGAAGGCAATTTGTGGGAAGTAAGGAGCTCAAAGGGAATGATGATACTATTATCCATTGTGCCTAGGAGCTGAACGAGTCATCAAAAGAATATATCAATCGATTTTTTGAATACGAATAATAGGTTAGCTGATTGTTTTGAACATATGGCTATCACCTCTTTAAGACGCAGATTAAATCCGGGCATGTTACCTGATGCAGTAACTCTGAAAAAGGCGATGAATTGGGGATGGCTATTAAATCAAGTTGGAAAACAGATTATGGTTGAAGAAACTAATAATTCTAGAGTACCGCATCATAAAAGGTCCGCTGTTACAACATCAATTCCCCAAGCTACTACCCAATCTCAAGTTACTGTTAATTATAGGCCAAAAGAGTCTGGATAAGGATCACATCGGCCCAGACAAAATCAACATAACCAAAACCAGAATCAACAAGCTAGACCCAAGAGAAGCCATTGGGTTTAGCCTGAATGGTTTGCCGAACTAGGTGAAAGTGTGGCTACGATATATGATAAAACTATGAATATTGTGCATTTTAGAAGGCCAACCCCAATTCAATCGCCTAGAAAAAATCGGAGTACTCGTTTATGCAAATACCACAATGATGTGGGTCATGACACACATGATTGTATAACTTTAAAACAAGAAGTACAGAACCTCATTGGGAGAGGAAAATTGGGTGTCTTTGTTAAAAGGCAAGAGAGAAGTAGACAAGATAATACCAACTCTCAACCCAACAACAATACATCTCGAACAACCTCACCAAACGGTCCAGGGAAAACTATGAGGGCATCGAGACAAGAAGATACCATGATGATAATGGAAAGATTTAACGTAAACTCTGAATATCTTGATCTTGATCCAGATTAGAATCAAGTGGTGATAACAGATAAGGCTGCAACTGTTTCCGATCTGCGCAACTTTTTCGAAATCATTACTATTTTTGGGGGAAACACTGCAACAACACCCTCAAGTTTCTAAAAGAAAATACACGTTAACAGTTTGACAACTCAGTTAGAGGGCAAAATGTCCACACATCTTTACCAAAAACCTGCTCCATTCATTGTCTTTGTGTAAGATGATTTAAGAAATATTGCAAGCCCACATGAAGATGCTGTTGTGATAGGGGCATCTATTGCGGGCAATGATACATTTCGGATCTTGGTTGATACGGGTAGTTCAGAAAGTATATTATATTTGACTACTTATAGACAGGTGAAAAATCCTTCAGTCATCCAACGTTTGAACAAAACCATTGTAGGCTTTACGGGGAGTTTTGCCGATGTCATCGGGGAATTTGAAGAAGAAGTGTTATTTGGTAAATGACCATTTAAAAAAATAGTAAGGATGTTGTTCGTTTTTTTGATTGTCCAACATCTTACAATGCCATATTCGTTAAATATTGGCTTTCCAGGATGCATGCAGTGGCTTCCATTGTCCACCAATGTTTAAAATATGGTGTGGGAGGTCCAGTGGGTGTTGTCTAACAGCCAGAAGGTAGCTCATGAATGCCATGTCACTGCTCTTGCCTCAAAGTCATTAGAGGCAGTAAAAATTAACAAAACATAGCATTTAGTGAAGCTTTCTGCCAATCAAAATAAAATAGATGATCCAGGGGAGGCCCTCAACGCTGTAATTCTAGTTGAAGAAGTTGAAATTCATTGCCTGACAGAAGGCAAAAGTGTTAAGGTTGGAGCCAAATTACCATTAAGGTTAAAACAAAAATTATTATCTTTTTTATCTAGCAATCTACATGTATTTGCATGGTGCAATGAAGATGTGACAGGATTTCCAACCAATGTGATTAGTCACAAGCTATCAGTGCGATTGGATGCTGGGCCAGTGGTACATAGAAGAAGGACTTTTTCTAGAGAAAAATCTGAAGTGATTGTACAAGAAGTAGATTGGTTAACTAGAATGGGGAATATTAGACTAATCCAGTATTAATCAAGAAAAAGAATGGTAAATGATGTATGTGTATTGACTTAACAGATATAAATAAAGCTTTCCCTAAAGATCCTTTTCCAGTGCTCCGGATAGACCAACTGGTAGACTCTACATCAGGAAATAAGTTATTGTCTTTTATGAACGCTTTCTCTGGGTATAATCAGATACGAATGGATCCGAATGATCAAGATCATACTAATTTTATTATTTATAGGAGGATCTATTGCTATAAGGTGATGCCGTTTGGATTAAAGAATGCTGGAGCTACTTATCAACGACTGGTGAATAAGGAATTTGCCAACCAAATTGGTAGAAATATAGAGGTTTACATAGATGATATGATGGTAAAAATCCATAAGGAGGAAGATCACATATCTGATCGCAAAGCAACCTTTTCTAACCTAGAGGTTATCAACTTGAAGTTAAACTCTGGGAAATGTATGTCCAGAGTCCGGTTTGGTAAGTTTTTAGGATACATTATAAGTGAAAAATGGGTTCAGGCTGATCCGGATCAGTTAAATGCTTTATTAGCCATGGATCCACGTCAGAATACTAAAGAAGTCCATATACTAACCGGAAGGTTAACTGCTTTAAATTGGTTTATTTCTAGATCATCGGACAAGTGCGGTAAGGTTTTCCAAGTTTTAAGGAATGCTAAAGACTTCAATTGGTCCCAACAGTGCGATCAAGCTTTCTTTGAAATCAAGAAACATTTGTCTTCGCCCAAGATATTATTCAAGCCTATTCAAGGAAAGAGACTCTGTATGTATCTGGCTGTATCAGAGTATGAAGTAAGTGCTGTGCTGGTAAGAGAAGTGGATAATTACCCCTGTCCGGTGTATTATATAAACAAAAGTTTATTAGAAGCTGAGAAAAAGTACTTGAAGTTAGAAAATTGGCCTTGGAGCTGGTGATAACAACTAGAAAAATGAGACCCTATTTTCAAGCACACTCTATCACGGTTCAGACGTCTTTTCCTTTAAAAAACATGCTACAAAAGGCTGACATATCAAGAAGCATTGCTAAATGGTCAGTTGAGCTTGAAGACAATGATATCAATTTTGTACCTCGAACTGCAATCAAGGCTCAAGCTGTAGTTGATTTTTTTGGTAAAATTTCATACTGAGAGATCTTATGAAGAAGCTCAGGGTAAAAAGTTTCATAAAGAGTGGATATTCTGGATAGATGGTGATGCTGACAGATTAGCGCTAGAATTTATGAAGACAGGCGATCACCCGAAGAATGCAGCGAATTGACAGTTTCGGAGCTCCCGGTGTCCGATTTTGACCCACAACACCTTATTTCGAAGAGAACGACGCCACGATTACAAGTCACCAGCTATGCTTGTGACATATGACGTTTTTTGGGCATTCAGAGTCGTTTACTATTTTATTTCGAATTTTTATTACTTTAGGGAATTTTTGGTATTTTCGTATTAGGGTTTTCATTCGAACTCTTATTTAAATAGACTTTGTTTACATGTAAGGGAGTTGAATGTTGATAAAGAAAATTAGGGTTTCCCTTATATTGGCTTCTCTGCGTTTACTCTGTATAAGATGGCTCATATAGTACGATGGGATGTGGAGCTGGGGTTTGTTTAACTTCTTATTATGGTCGCACAATGTACTAAGCTATATGCTTTAGCTTCAGATCATCCAATAATGAGTCAGAGTATGAATCAACCATAGTTGGTTTGAGGTTAGCTCAATTATTTGGAGAAAAAAGGATCATGTTAGTAAATGATTCTCAATTACTTATTCATCAGACTCAAGGGCAGTTTGAAACCAAAAAAGATCATTTGATAAAATATCTACAAGTGTTAAATAAAATTTGCCACAACTTTTAATGGCATCCGATATAAACATATCCTCAGATTGGAAAACATTATGGAATATTCCTTAACCACCTTAGCTTACTATGAAACATACCCTTGGATACTTATGCAAGAATTTCCTTCCATTGAATCAATTCAAGGAAAGAAGGGTGAAGTTAAAGAGAGTATGAACATATCCGACGTAAAATCTAAAGATTGGAGATATGAAATCCAACAGTTTATTATCGATGAAATTTTACTTTTGGATAAGATTTTGGCTAAGAAAGTAAAATACAAGGCTCGTGGTTTTCTGATGTTGAGAGGAGTTCTTTATGAAAAGTCTTTTAGTAGGCCTTTCTTGCACTGTCTTGGTTTTGAATAATATCAAAATGTTTTACCTGAATTATACGATTGAGAGTGGTCAACATACTATGGTTAGAAAGCTTTAACCAGGAGAGTTTTGTTAGCAAGATACTACTGGCCCACTATAATGGCAGATCCTAAGGATTTGGTCAAAAAATGTGATCCTCGTCAAAAATATGGAAATGAAATTCATGTGCCGGCAGTCCCCATCGAATCAGTATCCAAATCTATACCCTTTGATAGATGGGGAGTAAATTTAATTGGGCCCCTTCTTATTTCCTCTGGTGGTTGTCGAGCTATAATTGTGGCAGTATACTACTTTCTTAAGTGGATAGAAGTTGCACCCTTATCTGGAACTACGTAAAAAGAAGTGATAAAATTTATCATCTCCAACATATTCTGCCGATTCAGAATTCCCAAACGCATTACTACATATAATGGTCCTCAGTTCGACAACAAAGACATAGAGACATTCTGTACCTCAAGAGGAATTCAACACTTATTCTCTTCTCCTTTTCATCCTTAGTCTAATGAGCAATTTGAAGTTTCTAATCTTAAAATTTTAGAGGGTTTGTAAAAGAATTTGGAAGGAGCAACAGGAAAATGGCCAAGTTATTTGCAAGAAGTGTTATGGGTCTATCGAACCACTCCCCATACAACTAATCAAGAGACTCATTTCGCTTTTGTTTATGGAAGGGATGCGATTATACCTATAGAAGCTATTTTTCCTTCATTCAGAGTACAAAATTATTTCGAACAAGATAATGACATGGGTGTGAGAAGTCAGCTGGATCTAATTGAAGAAAGAAGTGTAAAAGCACACTTGAGAATAACACACTACGAGGGTTTGATGAGAAGCAACTTTGCATCTAAAGTTAAAAGAAGAGATTTTCAAGAAGGGGACAAAGTGTTAAGAAAAATATTCTTACATACCAAGGAGAAATAATTCGGAAAGCTAGCTCCAAATTGGAAAGGCTCATACATGGTATGTGAAAGAATCAAGCAAGGAACGTACAGACTTCAAGACAAAGAAGGCAAATTTTTAAAGCATCATTGGAATATTGAGCATCTCAGGTTATATTTAGAGTAAAATCATTTTGTAAATATTTACTTTGTTGTACTTCAATGTAAATATTTGGGACATACTCTTTCCTACCCTAATGGCGCGGGGATGTTTTAATGAGGTGTCCGGATCCTAATCAATATACTATCCTTTGCCTTTTAAAAGAACTATTGTGGTTATGATGATGATCGTATGAGTTAAACAACTATTAAAATCATTGAAATACTTGTGAATGGTTCAGACAAATTAAACACCCATTAAACACTTTGAAATATTTGTGAATGGTTCGAATAAATTAAACACCAATTAAACACTTTTAGCTTTCAGATGGAATGCTTTTGAATGCCTCGAACATATTAAATAATGATTAAACGTTGGAAATACTTGATTGGGTTCATATATGATTAATGTTTACCATCTTTTAAGTATGATCAGTTCCTAATGGAAACATTAAAAAGATAAGGTAAAATACAAAATAAATGAAAGTAACGATGACATGCAATACTGGTCGGATCATTAAAGATGTTCGACCCACTTTACAAAAAATACCTTGGCCATCTAAGGACTTAAGTTCACAAAGGAAAACTGAATAAAACAACAAAATGCCTTGGCTATCCAAGGACTTTAATTGAAAGCATAAACTCAGAAAATAAATTAACCTTAGGGCTCATTCCTTACGGTTGTCTTCTCTACATCGATTTTTTCCTTCTCGTCTCCAACATCGCTTAAGCCCTCCTCAGCCTCGTCATCAGAGTCAGAATCATCCAAAGTAATCTTGTATTTGTCACTTTGTGCTAAAATATAATAAGGAACTTCATCATCTGGCACAAAGGCCCACAACTTCCTAAGAGACCGTTTAGAAAAAGTTTCATTGAACAAAAAGACCATATCGGGTTTAAGAGATTCTTTCCTTCGTTCCATGGTTTTCAACACCCCTGAACATATTCATTCTTAGCAGCAACTATATCTTGAGCCCTTGTGTCATTTTCATCCTCCATTTTCTTGAGAATATCTTGTAATTATTTTTTCTCTTTAGAAAGTTGTTCATTGGTAGCCTTTTCCTTGTCAATGCTCCATTCAAGTTTGTAACTTCCTGGGAGGTGGAGGTTTGCAGTTCGGTATACCTGGTTTATGTTTTTTCTCGATCATCCTTGGCCTGATTCAACTTAGTATTCACTTGTTCTTTTTCCTTGATTAAAGTCTCTACCTTGTTCTGTTCAGATGCGAGTGAGGCCTTTAGGCTTTGATTGTCAGTTTAAAGGGAAGTGATATCTTCTGTT
Organism: Limnanthes douglasii subsp. nivea; assembly: GCA_036936605.1. NCBI lineage: Eukaryota > Viridiplantae > Streptophyta > Magnoliopsida > Brassicales > Limnanthaceae > Limnanthes > Limnanthes douglasii. The sequence continues at coordinate 218,554,524 of JAUPFV010000004.1, forward strand.
TGAGCTCTAATTTGTCTTTCTAAGTCGAATATGAGTCTAATGTAGCCTAATATACATAGCCCAATGTATCATGCTCATCGGACACTTCAAAAGATTCAGCGTCATGAATCACTGTGTTGGCTATGTTGGATGATTGAGGAAAGGTTCGGTCAAAATCCTTTTTGTCAAACTCGATGAAGTATAAGTTTCCTATATGGGAGGAATGATCTCAGATCGGATTATGATCTCCGAACCAATAGCTACTTTCTTTTTCTTGTCTGTCTTGTCATCACTACGTGCCTGACGTCCCTTGAGCCCTTTTTTATTCTTCTCGATTTTTAGAGAAGGTGGTGGCATTTCTTCCTCACCAACTTTTACTGCCACAACCTCCAATAGTGCAACATTAATCTCTCCTAGCAATTCTGAACTACCCGCAGCAAGAAGTCCCTGAGAGGAGTCTCTACTTTTCTTCTCTTTCTTCTTAATTTTACCAAGATGACTAGGAGCCTTATTCCTAGCTGTTAAGAAGAGTTTACCATCTTTTTGTTTTCCAGTTCGCTTGAAGATTTCAACAACTTCAGGAGGGTTGGTAAAATATTCCCAAGAAAGCTCCTTAGTTGAGCTTGTCCTCCATAGATGAGCCTTTACCATGTTAGTTGCAGTGAAGCAATTGTGGAAACCAGCTTCCAATTTTCCATGCACATTGATTAAATTTAGTAAATATGGTTCGTCCCTCTTCCAAATATTCTAAGAACATTTTGGAAAACACTAAAAAACAAATATGAAGTACGAGTTAATGTTAAAATTATCCAATGTATAGATCGATATTAATACACATTGAAAATAATCATTAAACATTACCTGAGCTTTTCCACTATCTGGTTAGCAAGCTTGGATTCTCATTTTTTCTGATTTTTCTACCATTCTCTCAAGCACCACTAATATAGAGAAATTGACTTCTCCAAGGCTTATCAGTTTCTAGTAGGTCATTGACCACCTTGTAATCATTCCTCATGTTGAAATAGTAGAATGAGATATGATGGTTTCTACATAAGCCGACTATAGTTGCAAACTGTTCCATATGCATTGGGATTTTGGAAAGCCTTGAAGTAATGATGCTGGCTAATAAGGTATACCAAGAATTAGGGCTTAACTGATTCAAACATAGCTTTACTAAATGAAAGTATCTAACTATCTCTGGGTCCAAAGGAAATCGAAGGCCCCAGTCGAGAACTTCGATAGATACCACTAACTCCCCAATTTTACTATCTATCAAAGTCTCATCAAGGATAAGAATTCTCACCTTGATAGACTCCAAAAAACCCCATCTCTTCCTTATCTTATCCAACTCAGCAGTATGGGTATATACATAATAAATTCTTTGAAGTGCTATCAAGTACTTAACTAGTGTCCCTAGTGTGTCCGGAGGTCTCTAGAGGGGTGTCTTGCCCACTGTCTTCCATCGTCTCCTCTATTATTTTTGGCGTCTGATCTACCAATGTGTGATCACAACTTGTTTCTAAATATGAGAAGATCCGATGTGAGAAATCAATGGGAGTAGATCCAAAATAAACTTTACCATTGGAGGACCTTCATTGGGCTTCTTTGCCTCTTTGACAGGTGAAGTTACAGTTTTAGCCTTATATAGTCTGGTAACCCTTTGAGGTGGGCTCTCTCCTATATCTGACCCCATAGAAATGAAAATGGATGGAGTTTTGCGACTTGTAACGACTCTAGCTCTAGGATGAGGGTTTTCGTTTAGTTGAATCAGTGGCTCTAGTTAATCTGGTTGGTGAACTGGTGCTTCTGGTTGTTCGACATTTATTGAAAATGGAGTTGGGGAAGTTTTATTGGAAAATACTATTGGTCTGTAAGAAGATGGAGTTGGGGAAGTTTTCTCGGAAAATACTATTGGTCTGTAAAATACTATTGGAAAATACTATTGGTCTTGGAAAATACTATTGAGCCAGCCTCATTTGATTAAGGCAGTTCTTACTGTGAACATAAAATTTTAGGAAATATTGGAGGAGATGAACACTTATGGGATTTCTAAGCTTCTCTCTTCAAGGGAGGTGAATAGAAACAATAAAAAAATATACTTATATAACAAAAGAATCTACTTGAGTGTTTCATTTAGAGAAAGTGAATCAGCTAAGTAATAATTAGGTCTATTTTGGAAGTATAGCTACAAGTCCCTATGAGAAAATGGCTAGTAGGTCCTTATAAGGGAAGGATAATATAGGTGATCACTATGTAATTTATACCAAGTGTAAGACATAGACTTGCATATTTAGTGGTTAAGAATCAAAGTAAAGCAAACATAAAATGTAGAGGAGTCAAATGATATACCCCAAGAACTTGTCTGTAAATAGTCAAATAATGGGGGTGAGAAATCCACTTTAGTGATGGTAATTATGTAATTTTACTACCTACCTCATTTACTATATAAAGGATATTCCCTTTTGGGGAAATGGGCCAATGATTAGTCAATTATTGCTACATTTATTCTTTTTGTCTTTTTCCTTTCTACCAACCACTGAGTTAATTATTTGTTGTCACTTCATACGAATATTCTCTAGTCCGATCCTCCCCTATGAACATTTCCGCTTTGGAACTACACTAAGGATTTTCTGAGTTCATCAGTGGCCCCGTCTGTGGTAACCGATTGGTACCCAAAATTAATTTTCTAAAACCTTGAAAACTATATTTCAAAAAAAATATGGATACTGAAGCTTGTGGAGAGATCGAGGCCAATCCGACCAGGGATCTGATTGGTATTGAGTCTGGAGACCATCTAATGGAAGAACAAGTCACAAACAAAGGCAACGCCCCAAACCGATATGTTGCGGAGCTACTTGAGGAATCAATCCTGGTCGCCAGACGTAAAGAACTGTTAGAAGATATTGAAAGGTTGATTACGGAAAGGGAAGCCATGGTGAGTTCGAGGAAGGTCAGATCTGAAGTTTGACAAGAGAGAATCGACGCTGATCAGATCCAAGATGCCATTCAACCTAGAGAAAAACAACAAAGGAGGAGCCATCGACATTCCAAAAGGCGTGCCAGATCCGAACAAAGATACGAACCGTCGGAGTCTAGCGAATATACCTCCTTAAGTTCTGATAAATCTTCGTCTTTGGACACCGATTCCAGATACAAGGCATATTGTAGACAAAGAGATTCGAAGACACACAAGCACTCCCATCGGACTGGCCGGAGAAGGAATAAATCTAGAAAGAAAGTCGATCTTGGTAAAAGAAAAATATACTCCGATGAGCAGGATAAGACAGGAAATGTTCGAGTCGAACATGTTACCACTCAGAGGCAACTCATTCCGATAGTTATCATCAAGATTACCGAGTCAGTAATCAGTTTACTTCTCCGACTGAAGAAAGATTGTACACGCCAACCAATGATGGTCTGGGGGGGATCGCTTTCAAAATCGAACACAACTGGAGATCATCCCCTCTCTCAACGGAGATCCTCTCCGGGCATCTTCCCAAGTGGTTTGATATTTCCAAGCTGAAAAAGTTTGACGGAACTCAGGATCCAGACAACCATATTGAGCAGTTCTTATGATCAATTACGATGATGACAACAAGTTGTTGTGTAGAGTATTCTCTCAAACATTTAAGAACACTGCGTCCAAATGGTATAATCGTCTAACACAAGGGTGCATAAAGAACTTCGACATTTTTAGGAGCATGTTCCATCATCACTTTGTCGAAAGCAAGAAAAGCTCATTTAGTGAAGTACTTGGTGGTCTTAAAGGCTTTGACCTTAGAGTTTAAGGACGTCAGGTTCAAACATGTTCATAAGGCAGGGAATTCAGTGGCTGATTCTTTGGCTAAGGCATCTTATTCGGAGGAACACCCATGGATAGTTACCCAAGAAAGTCCATCAATCATTAAGGGGGCCGAACTGGTTGAAAGAGGCATCGAAGCTTTCCAAATTTCCACAACTCCAATAAAAGGTTAGAGAAGTGAAATACAATTTTTTTAGTCCATGACATATTGCCAATTGACAAAGTAAGAGCCAAAAGAATACGATTCAAAGCATACAGATACGCGGTACTAGCTGATGTGATGTATAAGAATTCTTTAGCCGACCTTTACTCCATTGTTTAGGGAAGGATGAGTCATAGTTGATACTTTCATAGCTGCATGATGGGGAAGGATCCACGCATTGTGGGTACAAAACAATGATACGAAGAGTTCTTCTTGCTGGTTATTATTAGCCAACCATCTGAGCGGACGCCAAAGAGTTGGTACAAAAATACGACACTTGCCAGCGATTTTCTAAATCAATCTATATGCCCGGGGTTCCCCTCAAATCAATATTAGAATCTGTGCCTTTTGATCGATGGGGAATTGATCTTGTCAGACCACTTCCTATGGCCTCAAGAGGGCGCCAAATGGTCATCGTCGCTGTGGATTACTTCTCTAAGTGGGTAGAGGCTGAACCATTAGCAGGAACGAGAGTGAAAGATGTGATCAAATTTATCATCTCCAACATTTTCTGTCGTTTTGGTGTACCAATGAATATTACGATGGACAACGACCTGTAGTTCGATAACAACAAAAGGAGAGCTTTTTTCACTTCCAAAGGAATACAACAGTGTTTCTCAGCGCCTTTCCACCCTCAAGAGAATGGCCAGGTCGAAGTAACCAATCTGACAATTTTAGATGGGCTGAGGAAGAATTTAGAGGGTAAAGGCGAGAAATGGCCAGACTACCTACAAAAAGTGTTATGGGCTTAGAGGACTACTCTTCAGACTGCAACGCATGAGTCACCCTTCGCACTTGTTTATGGAATGGACGCAGTAGTTCCATCGGAAATCAAGTTCCATCTTACAGGCTAAGCAAGTATTCCGAGGAGGGAAATGACAAAGGAAAATGCACTGAGATGGATCTAATAGAAGAAAAGAGAAGAAGGGCACAATTAAACTATTTACACTATCAGACTCTAATGAGAAGCCGGTATGCATCAAAAGTTAGAAGAAGAGAATTCGAGGTTGGGGACAAGGTCCTAAAAATGGTCTTCATGCATGAAGAGTTTTAAGAATGCTCAGGGGTGATTTTATGTTACGAAGATTTCTTAGTGCCAAAATAGACTTAAGAACTTAGCTAAGGAATCTTTTTAGAGAGAGAAAGTAAGTACTAGCTTAAGTAGAGAGAGAAAGTAGTATTATATTCATCTCGGGATCTGTGAAGTGTGTGTGGTCCTTTTATAGTACAATTGCGGGTCCCAACGCTTTAATTCCCGTTTATTACATTTTGGGTCCCTATATCTTTTCACCTTCTCATAATAACTATCTCTTCTTTAGTTTATACAATTTTCCCCTAATATAATTTCTCCTTTACAATTCTCCCATAACAAACTTCTTCTTTACGATTCTCTCCTAACAAATTTCTTCTTTATAATTTTCTCCTAACAAACTTATTCTTTGCAATTTTACCATGTATTTTATTCTCCCTCATCAGTAGCCCCCCAGTCCTAGTGAAAATATTTTCGCTGGGACTGCAAAGAAATCTCCATTGTTCATTTCAACCCTCTTCGAAGATCCACTTCCTCGAACATCTTCTCATCGAATAACTCTAAAATCCGCTCCCTCGAACAGGCTCTTGAACAATGCTTTAAGTGCTACATGTCCCTTCGAAAGAATGTCTCCCAAACAAGCGCATCCTTCGAATATAGACTTCTTTTTACCTCCTATTAACCAGTAGCCCCCCAATCTTTGCAATGTCTTAACAATGACTGATTCAGGCCTTGGTAATGTCGCCCGTCGGAATTCACTGTGTCAGCATATCATAGTCAGCAATACTATGCTAAGACATTGCAATGATTGAATCAAAAAGGTATGACGTCAGCAGTCGTATTTTCTTGTCAGCGCATCTTTTTAGAGATCGTTTCATATTTCTGGATTATGCCTCTGTAGTTTCTCCCGCGTTTTTTCTGTCAACAATTTTGCACCTAGGGTACCCATAATGCCCCCTAGGCAAACAATAGAAAATGTCCCCAAGCTTGACTGACCCGAAAAGCCCATTATCCTCTATAAATACTGATCTCCCTCCTTAGCATTGCGAACTTTACATCATAAGATTTCTAGAGAGAGAAAGCTGGCTTATAAACCTCATCAAATTCCAGAGTGGCTGCTTATTAGTAAGAAATTGAAGAGAAAGTTGCTGCTGGTGAATACATTGAGCCTCAACCCCCGCCTGTTGTTACTATATTTTACGGTTCGTGCCCCCCCCCCCCTTGAAAATTCGACAGCCATCATTCCCCTCGAAATATCACAACAAAACCAAATTTCCAATCACACCACCGTTGGACTAATGGGGAAAGAAAAACACCACAAGAACTCATGGGGAAAGAGAAAAAGACACCATAAAGATAAGCATTCACAAGAGCGCAAACGTGCTAAAGAAGTGCCACCAACTACCCCAGAACCTCCTCGAGATGTGGTGGTGGACACTTCTCTTCCGAGGACCGGTACTCCTGTGTCAAGTCTTCCAGCCACTCCGTCGATAATAGCAACTGGAAGTCCCCGATGTTTCCCAGGGAAAACTATCATTACCGAAGACGAGATTCGAGAGCTTCGTAACAGAGCCTTAGCTACTAAAGGGAAGGCCATTTCCTCGGACAATCCTGAGCCATCTACTAAAGCTATCCAGGTTGCTGATCGGAGCAAAGTCATTGAGATTCCTGCAGAGTCATCTAGCAAAAATCCCATCGCCCCGGACAATCCTGAGCCATCTACTCAAGCATTTCAGGTCACTGATCAAAGAAAAGTCATCGAGATTCCGGCAGAGTCATCTAGCAAAATTCCCATCGCTCCTCCAATAATATCTGAAGAGCAGGCGAACCGAATTGCCCCCAAGTCAAAAGGAGACATAAATCTTCCCCTGGAACTTGATTTGTAGGCAATAATATCTGAGGGATCGAGAACAAACATTTGGTTGCTCTTCACAACATATCATACAAGTACTTTTCTCCTTCGGAATAAATGTTGCTGAGGACCCGGTGGTGCATTCCTTCATACATCGACATTAGGTTCCCCTCCGAGGGAGAGACCCCATTATCAGTGAGGGATAATGAAGTTGTCGTGTCTACCGAAATCATGAATTGGGGACTAAGATTTCCTTTAGACCCATTTTTCATTGAATATTTTGCTAAGATTGGCCTTTGCCCTTCTCAAGCCGGTCCCAACATGTGGTTCACACTGATGGCCTGCATCATGGCGTCGAGAATCTCAGGCCACGAATTTTCCTTGGAGCAGCTCATCGGACTATCTGGTTTAGCTAAAAACCCTTTCTTCCTATTTTATTCATTAACCTTTAGTCGAAGGCAGAAAGTATTGAAGGACTTGCTAGAAGCTGACAAGAAGTGGAGACAACAATTCATCTTTTTCTCAGGCCATTGGGAGACAGGCTCAGAATCAACCCCTTCGAACCCTCACAAATTATCTCTCATGTGGACCAACAAATGTAAGTCCTCAAACTATTTTACTTATGGTAACTCGTCGAATAATGAGGTTCCCACAAACGTCGCCACTGAAGAGTTTTAAGAATGCTCAGGGGTGATTTTGTGTTACGAAGATCTCTTAGTGCCAAAATAGACTTAAGAACTTAGCTAAGGAATATTTTTAGAGAGAGAAAGTAAGTACTAGCTTAAGTAGAGAGAGAAAGTAGTATTATATTCATCTCGGGATCTGTGAAGTGTGTGTGGTCCTTTTATAGTACAATTGAGGGTCCCACACGCTTTAATTCCTGTTTATTACATTTTGGGTCCCTATATCTTTTCACCTTCTCATAATAGCTATCTCTTCTTTAGTTTATACAATTTTCCCCTAATATAACTTCTCCTTTACAATTCTCTCCTAACAAACTTCTTCTTTACAATTCTCTCCTAACAAACTTCTTCTTTATAATTTTCTCCTAACAAACTTCTTCTTTGCAATTTTACCATGTCTTTTATTCTCCCTCATCAATGCATACGAAAGAAAAGAGACTTGGAAAGGTAGCTCCAAATTGGAAAGGTCCATACTCGGTAACAAAGAAGGTAAAACCAATGACGTATATGCTAAAGGATAAGGAATGGAGAGATCTTCCCCACCCTTGGAACATTGAGCACCTCAAAGTCTACTTAGAGTGAATGTGTGACATGTAAATATTTTCTTTATCAGTTTATGTAAGTATCGGTGACACACGTTTTCCTACCCTGGTGGCGCAGGAAGGTTCAGTGAGGTGTCCTAACAGCCGACTTATATATTAAATTCCATTGCCTTCTTAAAACTACTCGCAGAAAGTTCATCTTTTTGAACTCAAAACATACTCCAAAAATGTTTGGACAAAAAAGTTCATCTTTTTGAACTCAAAACATACTCCAAAAACGTTTGGACAAGAAAGTTCATCTTTTTTAACTTAAAACATACTCCAAAAATGTTTGGACAAGAAAGTTCATCTTTATGAACTCAGAACACACTCCAAAAAGTTTGGACAAAAAATTCATTTTTGGATCATAAGTAAATAAATATAAGACAAACTAAGTCAAGGTAGAAATGTTTTAATTTAAGCATCGCATCAAAATCATTACATCATAAGCCCTCATAACAAGAGGAAAATTGTACACAAAAGTTGGGGCTCTTAGGAGGTTTCGTATACAAAAACTGACAATAAAATAAAGAAATAAATATTCAGCTTTGCTAATCGGATGCAGTGTTCTCTTTACTACCTTCAGGGGAATCCGACTTCGACGATGAACTCTCCGAGTCATCACTGGATTCCAAGGCCTCCACGGACACGCCAACAAGGAGATGCATTTCTATGACCCGCATCCAAAGACTACCGAGGTGCAGATCCAAAAACTTCTCTTGCATCTCCATCACCATAGCAGACCTCAACTTGGCATCTCTTTTCTTAAGACGAGTGACGAGCTGCATATTTGTCAAGACATTTCTTCTGCTCATCGTCAAAGTTTTTCTTTAAAGATTCATTTTCTGCTGATTACTTCTCAATGTCTATGACCGCATTCTCAAAGTATACCTTTATATTGCAATAACACTAAAGAAGGCCATCAACCATCGTGTTGCGTTCGACATCTTTAGTGATAAACGTTTCCCGTTCATCGTCAAACTTTTTCTTCTCCTCGGAGAGTTCAATCTCAAGGGAAGTAATGGAAGTTAAGCGACCTTCAGAAGTCTTCTTCTCCTTAGCAAGTTCGCCCTCAACCCCATTTAGTTGGGTGGATACTTGTGATGTCTTAGCTAGCTCATCCGTCAGCTCTTTCACTTTCTTTTTCAATTCATCTGCTTCGGAGGTCAAGGTCACCACTTGGAAAGATATTTCTGATTACTTGACAAGCTCATCACTTAAGTCTTTTACCTTGATCTTCAACTCAGCCACCTCAGAGGTCATGTCTTCACCTCAGCCTTTTTTTGAAGGACCTCACTTTTATAGCGGTCTTTGCGGTTAGCTTTGCGTTCGAGGAGGATAGCAGCGCGAAGTAGCTTGTTCAACTCGTTTGCAACTTAGTCGTTCTCATAGACATCAAATTAAGCTGAGGAAGGGGAGGGATACCTTCCTTCCTCAGAATCATCTTCTTGCATTTTCCTTCGCTGAAGAATGAACTCCCCACCAGAATCTGAATCGACCACTATGACTTTCTTTATCGAAGGCAAGCTTGGACAGGTTCTATTGTCACTCTCTCCCCCACTTTCAACCACCTTTTTCTGTTTCTCTTCAACGGTAAATCTTCTTGGCCTCACAATACCAGCTCGACCGCGTGGCCTCACCTCAACGGTATGGCCAGCCTCATTCAATCTGTTTTCCTGGTGGTGGGCTGGAGAGACGGCCTGGGGCCCCACTGGGACCTCTTGTTGTATTTCTGGTAACGTTTCATCTTCTTGGGGGGCCACCTGAATTACATCTTGAGGGTCACCCTGAACATCCTTCGGAGGACCACCTTGTATCTCACTTTAGAGACCGCCATGAGCCTCATGTTGAGAACCCCCTTGAGTGCTAACTCTTTGCTCTTCGGGAGCATCACCCTCTGATTCAACATCCTCCTGGGTCTCATCTTCGCCCTCCTCGGGTTTTTCTGCATCTTGATGGCTCGGAGCCCGAGCACGAGGAGGCACCATAAGCTCGGATATGGATTTTTTCTCACTTAGGTTGCACCTCCAGAGGTTACTTTTGAAAAAGTTCATTGGAAGGAAGCTCTGATGAAACTTGTGATCCCAATGCTCACCTGCCCAAACACTTAACTTCTTGAAAATATCATTGGTCACTTTGGCATGAAGTTTAAAGGGTTTAACAATCCCTTTCATGGGTGTAAAAGAAAAAAAAAGTTAGAACCATCCGACTATGACCAGTAAAAAAGAAAAGACAAAAATACTTACCCTGCCCGGACCATTTTAGTGTTAACCGATGCGGAAGGTCCTTGAGGTCCTCGAAGCTAGTCTCCCACAACCCATATATGAAAATAAACTGTTGCTTCTACTTCTTGTCCGCCTCCAAGAAATCTTTGATTATTTGAGCTTCCTAGCAAAACCAAGAGAGTAGAATGGGTATTGGGAATTTTTAGCCACACCTGAGATGGAGCCAAGCTGCTCCATGGTAAAGGCAATCTCAGAGAGCCTGAAGGCCATGATACAAGCCAAAAGTGTGTACCACATGTTGGCTCCAGCTTGAGAGGGACACAATTCGATCTGGTGAAAGTACTGACTAATGCAGGGTCAAGGGAGAGACGAAGAACCCAGTTCATGAGCTCGGTATAAATGACTAGTTCATTATTCCGAGCAGACAATGGAGTTTCTCCGACGGTGGGAAACCGAATTGTGATGTTGTCCGGAATCCTCCAACGATCTCTCACCTTGACTTACTCCGTCAGATGAAAATACTTATACTTCACTCTATATAGCGCTAAAAGATGCTTAGACTCGATGCCACGAAGGTTCTCACTTAGAATATCCTCTATGTTCGAGGACAAATCAGTCGTACGTTTCTTTTTCTTCTTACTTTTTACCAAGGAAGTTTCACCGCTTTGAGGGGGTGGACCAGTGGCAGGTTCCGGAGGAGGAGAGGAAGCACCTTGACTCGACTCGGATAGTCCGGGAGGAGGAATGGTAGCAGGAACAGCTTGAAGAGGTTGTGCTTCGACCACCACCATATCAGGTCGCTTTTGATCATTGTCATGCTCATCAGCTAGATTCCTTTCCTGGAGTTCAGGGATGGACGTTAAAACTGGTTCAGATCGGACTCCTCTTGTTGAAGGTCTCTTAGGCTTTACTTCTAGAGTCGTTTGTGACGACTCCTGTGGATTTACTTGGGGAGTCGCAGTTGAAGAAGAAATCCTTGTTCTAACAGACTTTATCGCTGGGTCGGGAGAACTTTTCCTTTTAATACTATCCCTGATATCCATGTCAGTCGGTCTGCCTCTTTCATCACCCATGACTATGAAGGGATAATGTCTAGAAGGAAACTCAGAAGGCGTTGCAGATGCAGAATGGTCAACACCGCTATCATGAGGACGAGCTTGACCGGGGGACGAAGTAACAAGATTGAGGGAACGTTCGCGGATAGGTGACCAGTTATCACGAAAGGTTGACTCCCAAATTTCTGGAGGTGAGGGATACTCTCTTACACCAGGTGGTCTGCGAGCACCGATTCGGTTGGAAATGTTAAACCACCTCCAGAGTTTATACCGTTCCAGGTTGATAAACTCTTCAGGCATGTAAATGCAGAGCGGGAAGTTGGTCTTGAGACTATCTCTAGAATAAATGCTTTCGAATCTACACTCAGAGAAAGAAGTAAGTATTTATAGTAAAAGAATCAGAAGATGAAAGGTTAAAGAATAAAGGGTTTTTGACACGCTACCATGTCACGAACCGCTTCGAAAGATGCGTTGGCAAGTTGGGTGAAATCGTGACACGTGTACAGATGTGACTCCGCCGCTTAATTTTTTTTTTGACTCGATAACAGCGAAGCAAGGGCACGTGAGACTAAGGAAAATGATTTCTTAGGTGAGGTCATCACGACTAAAGATGAGGTCAGAAATGCAAAAGGTTTCGACCCGAGCAGACGATCACCGAGAAGCTAAGGTTTCCGACCTGAGTAGACAAGTACTGCGGGGCAAAAACATTTGATCCGACCAAGGTCAAAAGGCAACTACAGTCCACACTCAGAGATCTGTGCATGGACTGGGGGGCTACTGATAAGGGAAGGAAAATATAGGTGATCACTATGCAATTTATAGCAAAGGTAAGACCTAAATTTGTATATTTAGTGGTTAAGGACCAAAGTAAAGCAAACATAAAATGTAGAGGGGTAAAATGATATACCCCAAGAACTTGTCTGTAAATAGTCAAATAATAGGGTGAGAAGTCCACTTTAGTGATGGTAATTATGTAATTTTATTACCTACCTCATTTACTATATATAGGTCATTCCCTTTTGGGGAAATGGGCCAATAATTAGTCAATTATTGCTACATTTATTCCTTTTGTCTCTTTTCTTTCCTACCAACCACTGATTTAATTATTTGGTGTCACTTCATACAAATATTCTCTAGTCCGATCCTCCCCCACGAACATTTCCGCTTCTGAGCTACACTAAGGATTTTCTGAGTTCATCAGGTCAAACTAAAGCTGACACGTGTAACAGAAGACTAATAATAAAATCGCGACATTTGAACTGATCGGTAGACCTTTCAAATTCACTTTCGAAGGCAGATCAGATGTTATACGATATACTTAGTCCAAAGGTTTTTTTTGAAATAGCTAAGGGGGTGTATGATCAGTTCGGATATTGCGGGAAGCATATCTCCAGTAATTCTGATAATATCCGAAGGGCATTTTGGACAGACCAAATAGAAGACAATGGATAAAGAGTAGCTTGAGTAGAACAATGACCGAGGTATGTACTTTGTAGCTTATTTATTTTTGGGCTTGAGGACTCATATGAATGACCCGACTATAAGGTTCAACCCACACAGCCCATGGATCAAGTAAAAACGATATAATACCAAAACCAACATGAATTAAGAAGGTTTGACTTTTTCTAAAAATATTTAAGACTAGTACAAACTTCTCTTATCTCTCTACCTTCTACTTAAAAATTAATACTTAGTTGATAAACTATCTAAAAGACCCTCCCATTATAAATCATCCACACCATAATGTAAGATGCAAATAATGATATGATTATTCTCAACCTGATTGAATGAATATTTTTTTGGTTATATTTTTTTAAAATATTTGTATTCGTTTTATTATTAATATATTTAATTTATAATTATTTATAATATTATTTATTCGTCAAATATTCATAGAAAATGAATATCAGATTCTATCAATTTTAGTTTGACCAATTAATTAATGATTTAATCTTTAACTATAAAATATAAAATTTTAATAGAAATTTAAAATCTTAATATAAAATATAAAATTTAAATTTTATGATACAAATTAATTTAATTAGACAAGTAATAAGTTTTAGTCGAAAGATCAATTATGATAATAAAAGATTGTCGGAGCGATGAAAATTATAGAGAATTAGGTTATATATAAAGTTGTTGAAATGTAAAAATTATTTGAGAGTGATTGATTGAAATGAAGCGAGAGTGGTAGGAATGCTGGTTATTTTAATAAAGGGAATTGCTAAAAAAAATTCAAAATTACTCTGCGAAACCGTTTTTTTCTTTCCTTCTGTTTTTGAATATTTACAAAATTATCACTAAAAAAAATCCAAAAAATCATTAAAACTTTATTTAATTACGTTTTATGCCATTATTTACTTCATGAAGTTGGAAAACAGAAAATCTACCATAACCTAACATTTTATTTCTAAAACTCACTAATATTATAAAAACTCAAAACTTAAACTAACCAGTTTTTTTTTCAACCTTGTAAAATCTAAAAATTCTTGCCGAAATGGTAACAAAACTTGCTTTTTCTACAAACCAACATGAACATGGACCCTTCTATCTTTCCGTTTTTCTTGAAAAAATGATTTAATTTTTTTTTTAAAAATGCTCGTTTCCGCCAGACGATGGCGTCCATGTGGTGTTCGTCGTCATTATCCTATCGAAGAAGATGATATTTTCCGCCGGACAAATGGCGGACAAACCTATATCGTTTTTTTCTAATTTTTTTTAACATTTATCTTTTAATTTTGTCCCTTTTTGTAATTTTTTTAGTATGTTATCACTTACTAAAGGCTAATACTAACTAAAAGCAATATCAATTTAGAGTAGAACAAAAACCCATTATGGTTTGAGAAACTTTTCTAATAACTAAGATGTAAATATGTTTTTTTTGCAAATAAGTTATTTAAGTGTTAAGATATATAATTAAGTGGGTTTGAAGGTAAGGAGTAACATTTTAATTGATAATGATAGTGTTAACTTCTTTAGTTTTAGTTTTAGTTGTTTGTGTTTAGAGAGAGAAAGTAGAAAGAAGGTAGAGAATTTGCATTTTTTATAAAAATTATGATAACTTCACGGAGTAATTTATTTTATTTATAAGATTTTGTGAAGGACAACATCGTTAAAAAAATAAGTTCGCAGAATAATTTTTAAAATTCAAAACAAGCGACTTCACGGAATAAAAATAGTTTTTTTTAATAATTCTCTTTAAAAATTGATTAGAATGATAAAGTACTTATAAAGATACGGAAAACAATAAATAAAGGAGTGGTAAAAAAAGTAGCAAAGGTGGATCTAGAAAATAATAAGAGGGACATGATGGATAAAAGAATAGAGAGAGAATTGCTTAGAGATATGAGTAATTTTGCTGAAGAAAGTAAAGACCATCAACACATAGGATGCTAGTCTTATTTATAGATAGCGCCACAGGCCATCGGCCTTTATGGGTTAGACTTTAGGCCAACCTTAACAATTACAAATAGGATTTAAGATTTACAAGCAAAACTTTAAACCACATGCATTAAATGTTTAAAATTTTCTATCCGAAACTCATTTGAGGTTTATTTAGGTCAGATATAAGTTCATATTTAATGGATTAGATCCTTAAAACTTATGAATTTATCATTAGTCTTGTAATTTATACGAGAGAAATGAGATAAGACTATAAATTTGTATTTGAACGCCGTTAGATGTTGATGTTTGATCTTCCTTTCCAAAACGCGCGTGTGTCAATATCTCAAAGGAGATTGTTTTTGTCAAACTGGTTATCTGTTGAGACGAGTTACCGAAATAATTATGGTTAGATTCATGAGAGTTTTGAGGTTAGATGGTTTTATACTTGTCTTATTAAAAAATCTTTGAAGATTTTTTTTCAAAGGAAAAAAGTACAAAAACAAAAACAATTCTCTTTGTTTTTTTGAATTCATGGTAGATGGTTATTTATATCATACGCAGAGTTTACAATGGGGTTGAGATTTATAAAAAGTTAATTTATTTATTTATTTTGAAAGTAGTTTATCTTAGCTATGGAGGTATGAACATAGCTCTCTAATTATTTTGAAGTATGAAGAAAGAACCAAAGTGAAAGCTAAATATCTAAATTTACGAATTGTGATTTTTTGTTTTTGTTTTGGCCAAGCCGAAGCTGCGAGTGGTTTTAAGACAAGATTTTTGAAGCATAGCTTGTAATGTGCTTTTGTAGAATCATGTGCTTATTCAAAGATCCAAACTCTA
Source organism: Limnanthes douglasii subsp. nivea (assembly GCA_036936605.1). Classification (NCBI taxonomy): domain Eukaryota; kingdom Viridiplantae; phylum Streptophyta; class Magnoliopsida; order Brassicales; family Limnanthaceae; genus Limnanthes; species Limnanthes douglasii. The sequence goes on from JAUPFV010000004.1 coordinate 218,570,157, forward strand.
ACATTTGATGTGACAAAAATATGTCAAATGTTTTTTTTTCAATATGTTAATGAATATAACTAGAAGTATGATAGCAACTCCCCAGAGAATGAAATAGTCATTCAACATATGTTATTGGACCAGACAACTAACATGAACTTGATACGTTTCAGATTCTATAACCGTAAGGACTAGTGAATCTCAGCCGTACATCTGGAAAATAAATTTATGCCATTCGCTAGGAATTAAATCAACATTTAAGGCTAATTTACCTCTTGTTTAAATAGAATTGTTCGCCTATTACTTGGTCTTTCTTAATTTTGAAGTTTTTTCCAATTTTAAAGTTTTTGATCGGCTATATTATCATTTTTCTAAAAGTTTCCAACTTTAAGTTTTTCTCTTTTTCGTTATTCTCAAAGATTCATCCTTTAAACTATCTCTCGTCATTATACACAATAATGGCCATAACAATGTGTCTCCTTAAGTTATCGGTTTACTAATTCACTCAAGCAATCATAATGGTCTAAAATTCTTTTGTTTTTGTTAATATGTAGATTCTTGAATTCTCTCTTGAAATATTGCAACTTAAAGATTCTAACATCAATATTATCTGCATTTGCGTTGTAACCAGACTAATTTTGTAGATCAATGCTACCAGTTTTACGTAATATGTGTGGGGTGATACATAATAATATTTATATATCTCTCTACTATTCAAATCATATTCTGAATATTATTCTTTAAAAAATATGGTTTCTTTATCATCAACTTTTGGACACTCAATGTTATTTATTTTTGTTGCTACAATGTTATTTTCTTTCTCGCGAAGCTCTAAGTAATGTTTCATAAGTACTTTTCACCGATGAATTAGTGAAGGAGTGACCATTTTGATGCTCGAATTTGATAACTTAATACTTTGATTTGACAACGAATGTGAAAGTATCCAAGAAAACTACCTAGTATGATTCTATAATGATATATGGTCGAATATGAAAAATACAAAGAAAAAAAAGAAAAAGATTTAAGAAAATTTCAGGTATAATGAAACTCATGTCCATTGGATTTATTGTACAAACAACTAAAACTAAGGCCCAAAGCATATGTTACAAACATACACATTACTAATTCAATTAGAAGGAATAAACATGCCATTATCAACACACAAACAACATTGCACTATAACAAACGCGTCATATGAGCTTCAATTTTTTACTTTTATTGAACTATGAAGTAATTAATGTTGTTTAAATGAGATAATGAAACGACTTGCAAAATAAAATTAGAATGATAGGAAATTTTTATTATTACAAAAAGCTCAGCCTAGGATCATACATAACTTATGGTAACATCTGATGTTTTGCTACAACAAACTTCTCATCTTTCAATTTTTTTAAAACATTGTTAGAAAGGTAAAATCAAAGGTAAATAACAAGGATGTGAGGTCAAGCTTAGAAGATCCATTGATCAAGAAAAAGGAAAAAAAAGATAAACGTTAGTAGAATGATGGCATGCTAAACTTCTGTAATTTAAAAAGAAAAGAAAATTCAAGACAAAGACACTCAACTAGGTCCGACTCAGAATACTTCAGAAGTATCTTAGTGCTTTAAGTAAAACTAAATAGACTTCTGACTCTCTAATAATCCATCTTCAGGCTTCTTATCATGTACTATCCCAAGACAAAGAACCTTATATTACTCATCTCAGCCCAAGATACAAAAACTTATATTTACTCAGCTCAACCAAAGTTACAAATAAAAATCGTTTTAGAAGAAATTAAGGATGAGAAAAAGTATTTGTACCATTACACCTCGTACATTACAATTCCTAACCTTCAACGACTTTTTAACATTGTACTATATAATACAAAGCTGTGCGATACTATTTGTTCTTTAAAAATAATCACAAAAATGATAATCTTGAAATCCTTTTTTTTATTTTCAGTTGGTATCAAAGTGCCAGTTTTTATACAATGACCAACAAATAATATCAAACCTCAAACTATGATTCAATTAAGTTATGAAGGAATGACCGCTGAACCTTTTTTCATCCACATAAACCCGCAAGTCAATCAATTGAGCATATTCATCAACACTAGGATGAACAAAATATATTTTTTACTCTGTAAGATTATGGTCCTTCCAATTATTGGAAAAAATAATCTTGGAGGATACATTAGTGGTGAAACCCATGTCTTCCAAAGTTAACCACTATAACATGTGGTAATATAGCTCCACTTAACTTTGAGGACAATCTAAAGAAACTTAACAACATATAAAATGCAACAACAAATATAAATCTAGCATAATCAAACTATGTTGCAAAAAACTTAGAAAAAAATATCCCAAAATAATAACTTCTCATAGGTAAAAAAAACAACAACTACAGAGTCAAAGACTTTATAAGAAGAAAATAAGGTAGATTTTCTCCCAAAAAACCTACATGTGAGATATGTGGTAGGTAAGCACACTCAAGGGCAGTTTGGTTCTTCAAGGATGAACCTACCTACATGAGAACTATACCAAATGCACAACTAATTAATGACATAAACCAAAGAGCCTATATAGTATTGCTAGTCACCATATCACTAAAAACCCTAGTTTAATGAGCCAAAAGATTGATTACAGTAACAATAAATATATCGTTGTAGGTAGTGGTGAAAACTTATCAATTTTAAAAATAGGACAATCTAGACTTCATACTCACACATATAAAACCATCACACTAAAAAACATATTACATGTATTTATCTATCTATTATTTTTTTAAATAATCTAGTGTATGTCCAATTTTATGATTTTGGTTATTTTGTAAAGAACAAGTAAATATGGATGATTGTGGGTGAGAAGGATATAGTGGCGAATGGGGCGGTTGTTGTTAGCTCTGAAATGACTAAATCTATGACTGGGGCAGGGCTTTATGCTAAGACGGACATCGCTTCCATCATGTTGGCCGAAAAAGAAGAGAATGACGAGTTCCTGAGCAGAGCACCACTACACCCACAACCTCGAGAGATTGGATAAGAATAAAGAGATAGTTGTAATAGATGCGTCAAAATAGATAGTTTCAACAAAAGCAATGATGGATTCTATGAGTGGCAAAGAAGCGCCGGACGTGGTTCCGTCTATGATCCAACAACCCTCTCTAGTGAGTGGCAGTGAAGGAACCTCGGTTAGCGAAAAGCCTACTCATTCTTTTCTGTTGCACTATCAAGTAAGATATTATACTGAACTTGACGAAAAAATTAATTGACTGTCTGATTTCCTCCCCGAATGGTGTTTATAGAAAAAATGTCGACACCATGTCCAATAAGTTTTGAAGCTCCATCAACTTCGACTATCCATTCCATCTGGGCTCATAATTGGTTTGTTGAGCTTCATAATTACCGAGTCTATCTCCAAATATTTTTTTAATAAAATAAACGACGACTTGGCCTTTGATTGTTATGCGAGGCTTGTACACAAAATCATATTCTCCAAACTCGACCAACAATCTTGCGAGTCCTCCTGAGATATCCGACCTTTGTGATACATATTTTAAGAAGAAAGACGCTTGTAGAATGATCATATGACTATGGAAATATAGCCTTATTTTATAGGCAGACACCACCAACCCTAATGCCAACTTTTCTAAGTTCAAATATCTTATCCTGACATTAATATGGCTTTTACTAACATAACAGAATGGTCTTTGGACCCCTTGGATATCCTAACTAGGAAACCACTAACTGGAAAATAGGAGACAAGTAAATACAAGTATAACGGTTCATCTCATACTAGTACGGACATGATTTTGAGAGGAAATCAAATATTATTTTAATGCGTGAAATGTTTTATCACAATCTTTGGTCCAATTGAATTTCTTAGCTCATTTAAGTACTTTGAAAAAGGATGGCTTTTGTCCAACGCCCTTGAGATGAACCAGATAAAGCTGACCTGTACACCTCTGAACCTTCTTGATGTTTCGTTGTGGCTCCATGAACAACACTATCTTCAGTTTTTAGGGTCTGCTTTGATACCGTTCTTGTTGATGATATAACCCAAGAATGCGTCACTGTGAACTCAGAATGTGAACTTTAGGGAGTTCAACTTGAGATTATAGTTTCGTAGGATTTTGAATATGTAAGATAGGATTGCAATGTGGCGGTTATCAATATTTCTCTTGACGATCATATCGTCTATGTATGATTTCATGTTCATGCCCAAGAGTTTTTCAAATATCTCATTGAGGACTCGTTGGTAGGGTTTACCTTCATTTTTCAAGCCAAATGGCATAACTTCATCGCAGTATAAACCTCTTTATGTCTGAAATGTGGTGTGTTTCTCGTTACACGAGTACATAAGAATCTGGTTGTATCCCGAGTAAGCATCCATGAAAGATAGGAATTCGTTACTTGAGGCTGCATCTACCAATTGACCAATCCAAGGAAGAAGAAAGACATCATTTGGGCACACTTGGTTAATATCGGTAAAGTCGACACACATCCACCATTTCCCATTTTTTTTGAGGAAGACGGGGTTGACTACCCATATTGGATATACGGCCTCTCGAACATGCCCGAGTTTAAGAAAATTCTTAACCTCGTTTACGATGGTCTTAGACTTCTCAGATGAAAAAGCTCTCAACTTTTAACAAACCGGTCTCACTCGTCTGTCTATAGAGAGCTCATGTTTGATAATGCTTGAACTGACCTCAGAAAAATTATATACACTCCATGCAAAAACCTCTAAGTGCTTCTGTAATAGTGCCGAGAATCCTCTCTTGAAAGTTGGGTCGATCTGGTTCCCAATCGGAACCACTTGCCCATGTGTTCACGTCTTGCCTATTATACCGCCTGAGGGGTCGTCACAACGATTCTCCTATCTCGAGTTGTTAAATTTAAAGATTGATTGAATGTTTTTATCCTGTTGACGACCTTCCCCCGGGCTGGTTGACATTTATCTGTAGAGATTGCGTGACAGTTTCTTACAACCCTCTGACTATTTTTGACAATCACAACCAAGTTTCAAACAGGGCATTGCCAGCATTGTCAGATGAAGTATGGGGTTGCCTCAAGTTTGCAAATCCATTGTTTTCCAGTCATACCATGGTACAAGTTAGGGGCATCAACTATTATAAAACATGTTCTCACGACCTTCTCGGTGCTTCCATAACCCACGGTTACTAAAAGTTTCACTTTTCTCATACAACTAGACTATTTACCATTGTACTCACGAATTTCCTGTCATTCGTCTTGTATAGTGGTACTCCAATCATTTTCTCGTAGCTAGCCTTGAATATAAAGTTTTCCAAAACACCATAATCTACCAAGATGCGTGCGACCATGACCCAACATATATCAAAGTTAATTATCAAAGCGTCCTTGTATAGGAGTGACCATGCCTCGCAGATCGTCGTCTTTAAAAACTTGGTTGGTGAATGGTTTTTTATAATGATGGTACGAAGACTTGTCCAGCAACTAGACCTCTAGGTCCCTCTTCTGGTTTTTTCCTAGAATCGGGTCTGTCCTCGACATGGGGACCCTAGATATGATGTATAACCACTATGGTTTCCTTTTGTCGTCTTTCTTCTTTTTGAGTCCCAACTCTGTCGAAACTTCGATATTCTTATCATCCAACCGTCACCATCTTTTTGCTTGACGATTAGAAGAGGTCTCTGTTATTAATTAACCTCTGTATTTCTTCTTGCAACTGTCAACAATCGTCAGTTGCATGACCGTGGTCGTTATGATACTTGTAAAAATTCCTACGAGATATTTTAAAGTTGTAGGGTATCATGCTTCTCGCAGGTTGATAATTTCCGCTTATTTTGGTTTTTAAAAAATGATCGCTATGTTCTCGGCAAAAGGTGTGAATTTCCTCGTCGGGTTGTCATAATACGAGGGCCTTAGTTTACTTACTAGAACTCTCGAGACATCGTCTCGTCTAACTTTATCATTTCTCTTTCTGTATGGTGTTGAAACTTTACCTCTTGTATTTTGGGGTAAGAAGAGTAGGAAAAATATATTTTTTAGCTTCTTCGAATTTGATGAAATTCGATCTAAACAAGATGTTACCCATGCTTTCAACAGGGAATCTAACGAGGTCGATGTATAATGGCCATTATCTATCGAATTATCTCTTAAACATTGCAACCATAACGTCTTCCTTATATTTTCACAGAGTGTTCATCTCATGGACAGACCTTTGAGCGTAGCTCTTTATTGTATCTCTTCTTCGTTGGTACAAGTTCATGATAAAATTACCATATTTTTTATATGACTTATTTCCAACAAATCAATTCCTATAGGCATTGCACAAGCCTTCAAAATCCTGTATTGTATTCTTTAGGAGGCTGTTAAACCCGTCAAATGCATTGCCTTTGAACGCCATGGAGAAAGCTCTATAAAGCAGGACATTATCTCTTGTAATCATTCATCATCTTGTCACCCTATAAAATAGCCCTATGAGACCTTTACTCATGCTTGACTATGATAGAGGGACCGCATAGGACTTGATATCATTCAAAGGTAACCTGATTGACTGGATATTTTACTACGACCTACGAGGATACCACCAGATTTTTTTTTCATAGGAAAGATACCGTGGTTTTATTTTTTGACTCCAGACCTGGTCATTACCATTGGCGTGCTAAAATTTGACCTCTTTTATCGAGAAGAAAATAAATATTCCACAAACAACTTCAATTTTGATAAGGGAAAATCATTCTCAAGTATGATGCCAAAATAAGGAAAAACATCGGAAAAGAAAATAAATAATGAGTCTAATAACTTGTTATATTTATGAATCAGATCCTTTAACCCTTATTTATGTTCCTCTTACTATTCTAATTATATTTATTTCCCAACTGTTACTATATTAAACGTGTTAATCATGCCTTAAATATCGGTCACATTTTCTAATACATATAAAAGCACTTTTTCAAATAACATATGATATTCTAAACATGTGTCATTCCATAGTAAATGCTCATGCTTCAAGTTTATTTGTTTGGTTTTTGCTCCCATCGGGTATAACATACCCTGCTCGGGTATCAAACTTATGTGCTCGATTGATTATCCCGTCGGGTAAAATGTTACCCTAGTCTTATATACCTTTGGTTTTTTGAATTATCCTTATTATGTTCACCTCGTCAAATGCTCACTTCCTTATTTGGTTACATCGTCTCGTCTTTTAACCGTCTCATAATTATTTTATGAGTCTCATAAGTTCAACTATCCCGTTTGGTCACCGTTCATCAAAGAATCTGATCGTCTTGTATTACTTATAACTTAGCTTCTTATTAGTCTTTGTTGTAACTTACCTCGTCAATATATGGGATATACTTTATTCGTAGGGTATAAGGTTATCATCAAACCTTTCTTACATCTACCTTCCTAATTAACATGATCCTTAATTTTATCCTAAAAAAGCTTACACCATATAAGAAACTTTACAACAAATCACCTAACTATCCATACTTAAAGAATTTTTCATTTGTTGTTTTTCCTATTTCAAATCCTTTTCATCTCATAAATTTCAATTTCATTCTAATAAACTAATAATTTTTGGACTAAAGGCCTATCTCTGGGCCGACTTTAGGCCTTATAAGTTGCAGTCTAAGAAAAAACCCTATAGAGAACTCTTTGTATTAATGGACCAATAGAGCTTCAAGAACCACATTGGTCATTATAAATATATATTGCCACCTTCCTAGAGGAAGGTGAACAATAATTATTCTATGTTGGAATTGATTATTATCTTTCTCTCTCTATTAACATTCTCTCTAAATTTATTATCTAGAAATTTCTGATGAGACGAGTTCAGGCTCATCAGTGACGATCACAGTGGGAGCTATGTTCGAATTGGTACCCAAGATTTATATTTAAAACCATAACTATTTTTTTTTCGTTTCCAGACCGAGCTTCAGTAGAATGAATACTCAGGGAGTAGCTAGCAGTTCTTCCCCTTTTTATGACAAGGGGTGGGGTCCCAAGGTGCACATTACCTTTTTTTTTCACTCCAACCCGGTTAGAGGGACATAAAACTTTACTTACATGCCAAGCCCCGATTTTACGGGTGGAAAATGATTTATTGTTAAGCGTCGCTCCGGTGGCCGGAGTGACTGCACTCTGGAGTGGTAAGGGACGTATGCAACCTATGAAAAGGTTTAAGATTTGCTTTAAGACACTTAGTGTGGAAACGACCAAAGACGACACCGATGAGCCTTGTGGAGCTGGTGAAACGGTCCAAGCATAAATCTCTTTGAAATGAGAACAATGGGAACGAGCTTGGAGCATAGCTAAATCTACAAGTGAAGGTGAGGAGCCACCCTTCCATATTAGGCCACTACGCTTCTCAGGAAGTCATAAGTTTAAGAGGCGCATACAGAGCGTGAGTGCCCGTACGGAACCCAGAAAAATTCAGGGAGTTCAGACACCTAGGTCATGGTCACCCCTCCTATCCCAACCAACCGATGTAGTTACCGCTTCTAAGGAAGATTCACACCCATCATCAGCCGTTAGTCATGAGTAAATGTCTGCCTACAATGACTCAACTTTATTTTTTAGCATAAGACCGAGCTATTGTATAGACCCCGTTTCAAATCCAAGAGAGGATTTGGATAAAAATCTCTACTCACATCGATGTGGGAAGTTCGTGTTTTTATTAGCTCTAGAAATTGTAGCTTTTGAACTACCACACAATTTCGATGTTGATGTCAGAGAAGTATGATGAATCCAGAGACCCGGAGCACCATATCGAGCACTTCATAAATATAATGAGAAAAATTATCAAGGATGACCGTTTGTGGTATAAAGAATTTTTAATAACTCTCGGGGGAAGTGCTTTGACTTAGATCAGTAAGTTGGCCCCGAGGTCTATCATAAGATTTGATATATTACAGACACTCTTTAGACATCGGTTCAATGAAATAAAAGATGAGGGGTTATGGAGACCATGTATACTTTGCAAGTAACATAACATGAAATGTTTAAAGGATTACATACACTATTTTGTGTGCATCGAAAATAACATTGGAGAACAACATTAAGAGATGATCTTTTCTTCTTTTAGTCAGGTACTTCTTCATAGAACCCCATCTTCAAAAAGAGTATTGAAGAAGAGAGTTTAAGATTTTGACGCGTTATTAGAGCAGGTTGATGCAAAAGTTCGCTTTAAGAAAACTGTGCATCATTCTCAATTTATGGAAAATATACCCCGACTACATTACAAGACTCCAAAATCGGCGGTCATCTCGGTTGTGTGTAAACCACCCATAGAATTTTTAGTTCAAAATCAGACCCTGAGGTAGCCGTAGTTTGTGCCACGTCAGACCAACACAAGAGTTAGCCGTAGTTTGTGACACGTCATACCAACACAAAAGTTAATGCCCATGACGACTGATGGGGTAGGTGGATAAGACATGAGGTTTACACCGAGTTAACTAAGAGTGTGGTGCAAATTTACCATGAGGATAAGGCCAAGTCCAATTTAAGATACCTCCCTTAATAACTAAGCATTGAGAGAATATAAAGGGTAAGTTATGTAAGTACCATAACGATGTCAGTTATAGCACGAAAACTGCACGACAATAAAATCCAAAGGTTCAATAATGCAGAAGGTTTGGGGACTCGTCGGGCTGATCCATAGTAGGATCATAATGATGTGGTGGTCGAACATGATTTGGCTAATGGTCGTCTAGAATGTAGCTCAACTTGTTTCTGGATGAGAATCACTAGATTAAGGCCTTAACTAAGCATGTTTTTTTAAAAACATTACGCATCCAATTAATTTTAGAATATTTCGTAATGGTAGCTTCATTACTTATTTCTGTAAATTTCTAACACTTCATTGCAAAGAAAACTTTGAGTTAAATTAGCCCCGTTTCTTGTAAAATGGTCCAACAAACGTTGGCTGAATTTGAGCTCTCGGTTGGATAGGTTTGAGTAAAACCAAATTTTACATATCGCCTCAAAATCCGCACAACAGATGGGTCTAATTCGAGCTCCAAGTTCGAGGAGTTTGGGTAAAACTATTTTTTTCCTATCACCCTAAGGCTCCCACAATAGATTGTTCTAGTTCGAGCTCCAGGCTCATAGGGTTTGGGTAAAACCAAATTTCGCCTATCGCCTAAGAGCTCCCACAACATATGGGTCTAGTTCGAGCTTTAGGTTTGAGGGTTTGGGTAAAACCAAACTTCGCCTATCACGTAAGAGTTCTCATAGCAGAAGATTCTAGTTCAAGCTCCGATCTTGAGCGATTTGGATAAAAAAAAATTATTATCACCCAAAAGTTCTCACAATAGATGGGTCTAGTTCGAGCTCCGAGCTTAAGAGGTTTAAGTAAAGCCAAATTTTGCATATCGCCTAAAAGTTCCTAAAACAAATGGGTCTAGTTAGAGCTCTGGGCTCAAGGGATTTGGGTAAAACCAAATTTCTCTTATCACCTAAAATTCCACATAACAGATGGTTTTAGTTTGTGCTACAAGCTCAAAGAATTTGGGCAAAATTGAATTTTTCTTGACGCTAAAAATGAGAGCTCTAACGAAAGTTGGAAATAAAGTGAAAGCTCGTGTGACCAAATGAAAGTTTTTATTTGATCCATGATGGATAATTTATATAGGTATTATAAATAATTAGGGTAACATGGTACAAAATGAACTACAAACCCGTTATTTACCAACGATACGAAAAATGATCAAAATACAAAATGAGCCCGATCCATCCAGGGACTTCTAAGTCCAAAATATAATAAATGGACAAAAATACTTGACAAGTACTAGATGACCGGACATAGGACTTCAGATTAGTTAGCCTAATGAGCAACCCCGATATTAGGAACAACAAATTAGTTAGCCTAATGAGCAACCCCGATAGGAGGTACAATAGTAGGGGCGATACCATCATTTATGGAGTCCTGAACTTTATAGTCTCCAAAGCCACGATTCATAGTAGTTTGGTGTTCAACTTCAGTTCTCATTCCTTATTCCGATTCAAAGTTAGACACAAAGTCTGGGTCAAACTCCAGGGAGACCCCTAGAGGGAGCTTTGTTTCTGAGACATGTTCCCACACCAAGGTCGGGAAACATCAGTGAAAGGTCAAAACAATCTCTTCTTCGATCTCGTCTCTTTTTATCCACGGCAAACCTGACAAAATAGTACACGTCCTCACTATGTTTTTCTTAGTCTTCTCGAATTCAACCTCCAATTGGGCCCTTTTTAACAGAAGGTGGAAAATTATTTGATCAACAAGTATACGGTTCTGGAGCTGGACCCTTCGATACTTAAGAATTATTTTGTCCATAAGTCGCATTGATTTATCAGATTCTTTGCCATCGAACACACATTTAATTGGATTTCTTATCAGAGCAAGTAGGTTGAGAATATTGGCCCAATGTACCTCAATAAATTCTTGTAACAAAACTCAATTATTATCGAGAGCCTACATTTGAAGCTAATGATTTACCTCGTTATGAAGCTTTACATGCCAAACTATTACAACGGGAATAAACCAGTATGTGGATGCAGAGGTGAGGCATTTATGTACCAGACAGCTACCATGGATAGGTCTTGAAACTCTGCCACAACTGTAGGTATTTTCCCTTTAGACTTGAGTCTTTCGGTCAGATTGTGGGAAACATGAACCACTTTGATATTATCATGTCACATTTCTTTTCACGCTCCTCCGTATTCTTCTCAATTTCGCCTGAAAGAGACTTTTCTGTCAGGGCAGTAGCGAAAACTCCACGAAGAATAGTTAGCCTCGATCTATCAGAGGACTCTAAGCACTCTTTTGGTTTTGCTTTCTTTTGATGAATATCAGAGTTCCCAGTCTTAGAAAAGCGCTTTCGTGGAACTTTGCCACAAGCTTGTAATTTGAGAGATTTATCTGAAAACCTTGAGCTTCGAGATTTAGGCTTCCTCATCACTTCTTTTATCTTCAGGAAGTAGCCATTGCCCCATTTTTCAGAAATTGGAAGAAATAAGATTTTATGAGGTAAAAATGTTATGTAACCTGCGACCCCAAGCATTCTTGACACAATGTCTTAATTTCAAGAGTTGTTCCTTGCATAGTTCAACCTCAGCACGAAACAACTTTATATACTTTACAAGAGAAACACATAAATAGAAAAAGTATATAAGCTTAGGCGAGCCAAGAGAAAATATAGGAAGTTGTAATCATGGTATTATGGGTGTCTTACGTTTACTACTCCACGAGTTTTAAAGGAAGCTCGAGCTTTTTGAGCTGGAAGGAGCCCCAGTTTCCCACACACACCAAACAGAAGCGTACAACCTTTTCTAATTCGTGATCTGGTAGGTGGGTCACCACCTTGAGTTCGTTCCTAATATCGATGTAGTAATTAGGGTAGTTTTGATTGTTATAAATATTACATTGAAAAAATAGTTGTTCCATGGTCAGCAAAAACCTCGATATGCTCGAGGAAATGAAGGATATTAGGGTCCTCCACGTATATGGATTATCAAAGTTAGAGCAGAGGTCGAGTATACCAAAGAATTACCTAAGTCTGGGGTGGAAAGGTAACCAGAAGGTCAAGTCAAACATGTCAGTGAAGAAGACTTGTTGTTCTGACTTTGCGAAGAAATATGTCTCACATTCGATAGGAAGTATCAGTTTGACGTTGTCTGGAAGTTTCCATCAGTCTTGCATATTGTGGAGGTTTATGGGATGAGAATACTTACATGCAACCCTTTAGATAATGGTATAATGAGGATACCGGATGCAAAAAAACCATAGTTGGTTGCTCGACTCGTGGGTGGCTCTCTAGGGCGCTCAAAACCTTGGCCTTGGTATAATCTTCATCCATTTTGGAGGTTGTAGCCTCAATGGAACTGTCCATGCTTTTGAGATTCTGATGATGTTTGATCAATTATCTGTTTCTTTCTCACCAAACTTCAAAATAAAAGAAAATAAAGAAAAGCCTAATCCAGGCTGGAGCTCTGGAAGAAACTTAGACTCTAGAATAACCAGATCCAAACAGCTGGCGGTGAACCGAGAAGAATCTACGGTGGCCGAGAAAACGGTTACAGTCGGGAACGTTGGGAACATTTTCTCTCTCTACTTTGACAACTTTTCTATTTAGAAGGTAAGAAGGGATAATGGAAGGAATATTTCTTTGGAAACATCTATTGATAGTAAGATGGGTCATCATTGTGCTAAAGTTCCCCTAGCTTCAATCACAATGTGGGCTTCGAGGAGTTCAAACTACAGGAGCTCTATCGCAATAACAAACTCTACTACATAAACATCATATGCAAATAAGAGCCAACATAGGTATTTCTCAACCTAACCTTATCTACACATATGTCAATATTATTTCTTTGGAACTATTTTAGAAACTACAAAATAATCACAAGTTGTATGTGAATCTAAATGGATACAAGCCATACAAAATGAATATAATTCTCTACAACAAAATCAAACATGATCTCTTATTCCATGGTCATCTAACATTAATGTTTTTTGTTGTAAATAAGTTTACAAACTCAAATAAAACCATAACGGATATGTTTAGAATTACAAAGAAAGACTTGTTACCAAGGGGTTTCATTAGACTCGTGACATTGACTTCTCCGAAAGTTTCAGTCCATTAGTCAAAGCTTCTACAACAAGGTTGGTCCTAACTATTATTGCAACTACATGAGACAATTGCATATTAACAATAAATTTCTTAATGAAGTTCTTACTGGGACAATATATATGTTTCAATTCGAAGGATTTCAAAATCTTAGGAATCCTTCATATGTGTGCAAGCTACGCAAACTCTCTATGGCATCACATATGAATTTAGGACATGGTGTTCCAGACTATGGGATACACTACTTAAGTGGAGTTCCACAACTGAAAGACTGATTATTCAATGTTATTATATGTATCTAAGATTGTTATACTAATCATCTTAGTTAATGTACATGACTTTATAATTCTTCAACATGCCTACAAACATTCATTGACAAACTACATTCAACATTTTCTCCTAAAAATATGAGTTTTATACATATATTAATTAGTATTGAAGTCCACATAGATAATACTGACTTCTATCTCACTCAATCTAAATATATAAAAAAACTTAATGGTATGCTAAAGTCATTCTAGCTCCGAGTGCCAATATATGTTGGCAAACCTCTTTCCAACACTGACGGTGACCTCCTGCTTAATCCTACACAATACATAAACATGTTAGGTTCTTTACAGTATGTACTTCACATTCGACCATACGTTGTCTTTGATGTAAAAAAAATCTAAGTCAATTCCAACAATCTTTAACTACTATACATTCACAATATGTAAATAGGATATTGAGATATTTATCTAGGACTTATGGTCTTAATTTTCATATCAAACCCAATCCTCACTTTCACTTAAAAATATTTTTCGACGTTTAGTGGACCGCCTCTTATGATCTTATAAATTTAATGGGTGGCTACTCTGTAAATTTGGTGATTAATATTCTGGTTATCGGAAAAACAAAATTTTATCGTGGGGTCAAACACTGAGCCTGAGTATTTTATGCCCACTCAATCCTCTCTAGACGCAAGTTTCTATTTTATAGTTATTTGGTGCGAAAATTTTAATTTTTTTTCTATTGCCTCCAATCCAATCTTCCACACTCACACGAAACATATGGAGTTCATCTTCTAATTCTTCGTGACCTAATTCTGCAGACAACATTTAACATTTAATATTTAATATGATGACTCTCACGATCAAATCACCGACTCTTTCACCAAATCAAGAACTCATGCATAATTTAACAATCCTAGAGGCTAACTCGAACTCACTCATTCAACCCCACCGTTTGAGGGGATGTTCGAAAAGTGGAATCAATAAAAAGGATTAAGACCGTGGGATAAGCTCAAAATATTAACTAATTACTATAAATACTAAAGTAAAAGACTAATTCACTGTGCTCTTTAACGGTGAATCCGTCTTTTACCACTTTAACCCTAATACTTAGTTTACACCTGACGAATTAGATATATTTTAGTCCAAACTATATAACTATTAGTAAAAGACCCAAACCCTCGCACCAAAAAACAAAATGCCTAAACCCATATATAATTATTTACAAATGAAGCTAAACCGTTTATGTTGTAAATTACTTTTAGTCTGGCATCGTCTTTTCTTAACACGTTTATAGAATTTTAATGGCGTTTTTCTTTACTCGACACATTTATATATTTTGAAATATGTCTTCTTTCCTCCTTACTTTTAATAGTCTTCCAGCCCTAATTATCCTATTGTATTTATCTTTCTCTACAAGTTATTCTTTGTTCTTTAAACCTAAACCATGTCATTGTTATTTGTCTTTTTTCTTATGTTCTTTTTTGTTTGTGAACCCAATTTTGTATCATATACTTTAAAATTGTTAGAAATCATAAAACATCGTAAAAAGTTAGTTCATAACATAATCTCGACTTATGTTATTGTATTTTTTTCATTGTACTTTTATCTGTTTACCTTGACTAAGAATCTTGGTTAGTCACCCGAATTTGTCATGTGTATCAAATATGCCATTGATGTTTTTTATATCAAAATGGTACCTTTTGTTGCTTTTTTGTTACATCCGTGGTCATTCACGGGTGACCACATATGCAAATTAAGACAAACAAAAGTGACCACATATGCAAAATGAAACCAACAAAAATGATTGTTTTGATACAAAAAGACATCATTGACATTTTTGATACACATGACAAAGTCCGGTGACTAATCAAGGTTCTTAGCCGTTTACCTTTCATTTATTTACATTTGTTTACATAAATATCGCTTTTTCAAATCTTTTTTTTCCATATCAGTAATATTATTTTTCTTTTCTTTCTTTTCTTATTGCAGATATGTGTAATAGAATTTGACAAGTAATCTTTTAGTATATGATATTGTTTTCTTTAATGATTTTAATGATTTTTTTGTTTTTTTGATTTTTTTAGGTTTTCATTAATTTAGATCTCTCATTAAAATTGAAAAATTGAAAAACATGTAAAAAAAATAATGAAATAGATTTAAATAACATGCAAGAAAAACTAAAATCGTGAAAGTTTCGTTGGTTTTTTAGAGTTCTTTTAATAAATAAAAAAATTATTTTAATAAATAGCATTAGAGGTATATTTTGAGATATATTTGATTCTTTTATGTTAGGTAAGAACCGTCAAAAGAAGTAAGTTTTCAAATAATTCGTCTTAACAATATAAGTGTCCGATGTTTTGTTGTTAGATGAGACGAAGAACATAAGAACAAAATGAGTTATTTTATTGTTATATTTATATATTTTTAATATGTAATTTATATTAATTTTATTTCTTCATTTTCTTATATAAAAGAATATGTTAATGATTTTTTTTAACACCTGTGTGTTACAAACCGATGCAATGATCAGCCATGTAGTTGAATTTTTAGATTATAAATATAAAATGTTTTGATCTCAAAATTTTTATTTTTTCTTATTCTTTAGCTTGTAAAGGGATTGTCGAGTTGGTTGAGTAAGATATTTTTGTGATCAAAAGTTATGAGTTCGAGTCCTTCTATTTACGTTTTCTCGGCTGAACCTGTCACCTTGTATAGTTTACGTTTTGGTGTTGGAGTATGAAGGTTTACCCTGTACGCACTCATTGCATTCTGAATAGCTGCGATAGATTCTCTCATAAAAAATAACTAATCTGTATTATAATGATTTGATTTATAGGAATATATTTAATATTTACTTTTGTTTAACACATAGTCCGCGTCTAGCTTAGTCTGGATAGAAGTAAAGCTTTAAACAGCAAGCACTGGGGCAGATTCTATCGAGAAGCCTTAATCTTAGGTTGTGTTTCTCAAGCCAAATCTGGGTTTAAAGCGCTTCACTTGAAATGGAAAAACCCCAAACAGGGGAGATATAAGATGAATGTCGATGGAGCTTGTACCTGGTTTGGGGAGTCTGCTGGTGGAGTTTTGATTAGAGATAGCAATGGTGAAATGGTGATTGGTTTTGGTTGCTTGTTTGGTAAAGGTTCCCCTTTAATTGCAGAATGTAGAGCATTGTTTGAGGGCCTGAAAATCTGCAGAAGATTACAGTTAAGAAGGGTTGATATAGAAATTGATTCTGCAATTTTAGTTAACTTACTTCTATTTGGTAATTCTCCTTGGTACCTTGATCCATTGTTACGTTGTTGTAGAAATCTTCTCAACTCTGATATGGTGGTAAATCAGATCTTTAGAGAGCAAAATCTGGGTGCAGATTGGATCGCGAAGGTAGTTCTTGTTAAGAAATCGAATTTAGAATTTGATAAATTCAATTCTCCTGTGAAATTGAAAGCAATTGTGTACTTAGAAAGTATTAATCTTGGTTACTTAAGGCTGGGAAATTAGGGTTCGATTTGGGCTTCTGAAGGTCGAAGATGAAGTGGTTTCGCGCGTTTCTTGTTTTGATTTTGTGTAAAATTGCCTTATTGGTTTGTAATTTTTTTTAGTTCAATAAAAACCCTTGATTAAAAAAAATAGTCCCCGTCTAGCTTTGGTATTTAAAAGCCAATTCCTTTAATCGTTTTAAAAGTCAAATCATATATTCACTTCTCTTTCATTTATATGTCTTCTCATTTTCTATGGTTTTGTTGTAGTTTTCCTTTTCATCCTCTTATTGAAGATAATAATTTAGATTATAATTGTGAATCGATATTTATGGTTTTGATTTTTTGATAATTTTAATATTTTTTTACTTTTCAATTTTATATATACAAGAAACTTCCGAAAAGTAATATTTTATTTTTCATCAAAGTCATTTAGCTATAAATTTTAGGTATTAATTTTTTATTCTTTTTAGATTCAGATTTAAATTTATGTGCTTTTTTTAAATTTAAAAATTTCAAGAAGAGAAAACTCCTTAATCATGACTCATCGGAAATTATAAAATTTTATTAAATTAAAAAAGTGAGAAAATATTAAATATATTAGTATTTAATTATGTTAGTATAATTAGTTTTAAAAATTATAATTTTAAATATTTTAATATTTGAAGTAAATATTCTATTACATCATTTCAACTTCAAAATATATTTTTGTAAGAAAGTGTGATTATTATTTGTTCATTGTTTTAATCACAGTGTTAGGTAGCTATAGATTTTGTTTTCTAATCGTTTTTTCTCTTTCTAGATTTTGGAGATTTGGAATGATTTATATTCTTTTTCACATTTTGAAAAAAAAAACGGAGAATTCCAATTAAATAAAAAAAAGGTAAGTGGACAAATTAGACGGAACCTTTGTTTATTTTATTTACTTTTATATGACATAATTAAGATAATCAAATATTAAATAGATATAAACTATTTTATTGAGAATTTATTAAATTTAGAAAGCAAACAATACTAAATATATTATATAGAAAGTATAAAATAATAAATATATTAGAGGTGTTCTAACTATTGATTATACGAGTCAAAACAAATTATTATAATTTCGATAACAAATTTTTATTTTTTTATTTTTATTTTTTTAGTCTTATAGAATTCTATTAAAAAGAATAAGATAATCAAATATTCATTAAACATTATAATATATTATAATTTAGTCAATACGTTTTTTATTGAAATTATAAAGAACAAATATTTTAGTGAATATTTTGTATTGATTATATAAGTTAAAGCTAATTATTAAACTTAAAATGTTCATCAATTTTGTTTTTAAATTTATGGCCCATTCTATTCTATATGAGAATATTTGTTTCTAATATTACAAATATATAAAATTATAATTTCTAAAATAAATGGTATATTAATTTATATATTTAGGCCTAACATTCATAGGTATTATTAGTATTTATTCTTAAATTTTAATTAATATAATCTCAATTAGTCTTAAAATAATATTATTAAACTTAATTAGTTAAGAACCAATTTAATATTTCAAACACTAAAAAATTTAGACTTAACCTTCATCGGTATTATTAGTATTTATTCTTAAATTTTAATTAATATTATCTTAAATAGTCTTAAAATAATATTATTAAATTTAATTAGTTAACGGCGAATTTAGTATTAAAACTACCAAAAACAGCTAACACTGATTAGATTTTCAAAAAATTTATTTTATAACTATTACAAATATAATATATTAATAATTAGATTAAATTATAGAATATTTTATCTTCATCAGTTTTCCAAATCAAACAATTTTTTAGCATATCCATAATTATCATTCATTTTTATTGTTCGGTTATGAATTATAACTAGGTTTTATTTATTTTCATAGATTTACGGCTTATTTGCTACATTTTCAATTTTTTAAATTACTATTTTTAATTTACTCTTAAAATGAGTTGTATTATCCTCTCAAGATTTCTATTTTAATAGTTTCTTTTTATCTTCCATTCTTTTTTCTATCCAATTTATAGCAATTGGATGAAATATTAAAGAAGATCATGGAGTATATAAGAAGTAGGCATCATTTTATTTTTTCTCACACACATATATATAATACATACTTCACTTCAGAAATCTTAAATAAGTTTGAATTGGATAGATCGAATAACAGGAGTTATAACCTTAAAAAGAGGGAATACCAATCTAAGAGAGAATACCAATTTCCATGGAAGTGATCATGAACAAGAAGATAAAGAGATGAGTGTGAAGAATGTACAACCCTTGAAGCCTCGTGACAAGCATGGAGATGTTGAAGCTTCAAGGGCGTCTCCAATGGCTGTTGAGTCAGTGGAGAAGAAAGGGAGAAAGGGAAAATGTGTTTAGGGTTTTCAAACAGTAGCCCTGGTTCGTGTGAAGTGTTTGGTTGCTATGGATTTCGATACGGGTCGAAGACGGGTCAGGCTTTAGCACACTTAAGCCCAGTAGAAGGCTCAAGACCGACAGTGGTCCATAGTACCCATTTAGATCTCATCACACGTTAATAAAGTCTGCTAGTCTAGTGTCACACTAATGAACAAATTTATATAACAATAATTGTAACTGCATGTAACAAACTAGTGGTAGTAACTGTCTAACAGATTTGATTCCTAAAACTACTTATAAATATGTATCAAGTTACATTTCAATTCAATAAGAAAACTCCTGATTTCTCTCTACTCTCCTTTTCTATCTTGGTATTAGAGTTACCTTAAGCCTTCAATGGAGAATCTAGAATCACCCACTTATAGTAATGAGTCCCTAGGCTCAGTGTTCCCTAGCAGCTTCTCTGGTGTTACCAAAAGCGTGCACTTGCAAACAATCATCAACAACAATCAGATCAGACTTGACAGAAACAATTACTTGCTATGGAGAACTATGGTATTGCCTATTATTAAAGACAACAAACTAGGAGGCTTTGTCACAGGGGACAAGCCCTATCGTCCTAAATTCATCAGTGATTCTGAAGGAAATGTTGCTGACAATCCTGAGTATGAGGATTAGATTGCAAAGGACCAGTTACTACTCTACTACGAGTTCAGAGGTTGCTGCTCAGCTAACAGAAGAAGGTACCTCAAAAGAGCTGTGGGAAGCAACTAGTAAGCTTTCTGGCTCACATACAAGAGCCAGAATAACTTACTACAATTCTGAGTTTCAGAGGACAAGGAAAGGTAATTCTACTATGACTGAGTATCTAAGCAAGATGAAGAATATTGCTGACAATCGTGTGTTAGCTGGCTGTGGTATATCAATTGATGATATAATAACTCAAGTCCTTGCTGGTTTGGACTCAGAGTATACACCAATTGTTGTTAGTTTAATTGATAAAGAGTCTATGAGATGGTTGGATCTCCAAACTAGCCTACTTACGTTTGAGAGTAGGTGAATCTTCAAAACAATGTTTCTAATCTAAGCCTAACAACAACTAATCTTACTCATAAAACAGATTACAAGTCACAGAACAATCACACAAATCAGAGGAATTATGCTGGTCAATACAGGGGTTCATACAAAAACAACTGAGGAAGAAATAATTCCTCAAGCTATTCAAGAGGTAGGAACAACTTTTATAGAGGGAGAGGTGGACGCTTCTCTCAAAATAAGCCTACATGCCAGATCTGTAATAGGTATGGACGCACTGCTCCGGTGTGTTATTACAGGGATGACCCATCTGTTATGGGATCATCCCCTTCTGAACAACCTAAAGGTGATGGTAATCATACAACCTATCTGGCAACTCAAGATTCTACTAGAGACTCTGCCTGGTATGCTGACAGTGGTGCTAGTTACCATGTCACATGCAACACTAATATGCTGACTCAAAAGACAGAGTATACAGGTAACAAAGGTATCTTAGTTGGTAATGGTCACAAGTTTCCTATTCATAATATTGGGTATTCTAGCTTACATTCCTTCAATAATACACCTATCTCTCTAAAAAACATAGTACATGTACCCTTGATTAACAATAACCTTTTATTTGTTTCTCAACTCACTAGTCACAATACAGTTTTCATTGAGTTTCATAATGGTTTTTGTCTTGTGAAGGACAAGGTATCAGGGACTGTGCTTCTCAAAGGGACTACTGAGAGTGGGCTGTACATGTTGGAGAATGTTTCTAAGTTACAAGCTACAGGGGGTCAGTCTGTCAATGTAAAACACAGTCCTCTAGTTTCCAATGTATTACTTCCTAAAGTCTTGTTTGTTGGTTTGTCTAATTCCCTAAAAGATGGATGGCATATGAAGCTTGTCCATTCATCTCCACATGTTCTCAATACTGTTCTTAAACTTTGTAATCTCAATTCTGCTCTAAAAGTAAATTGTACCTTTTGTGAAGCTTGTCAGTATGGGAAGTCTCATTTGTTGCCATTCTCTATGTATCATTCTCATGCCAGTAATGTCTTAGACCTCATATATACAGATGTATGGGGTCCCTCTCCTGTGGCTTCCACACAAGGTCACAAGTACTATGTGATCTTTGTGGATGACCACACCAGGTTCACTTGGTTTTATCCTGTCAAGCATAAAAGTCAAGTAGTCAGTATCTTTAAACAATTCAAATATCTTGTTGAAAAATAGTTTGAAAGAGCTATAAAAATTGTTCAGTGTGATGGTGGAGGATAGTTTCTGCCTTTATCTACTATGGCTCAGGAACATGGCTTCATTGTAAGGAAGTCTTGTCCTCATACCTCACTTCAGAATGGTAGAGCTGAGCGTAAACATAGACACCTAGTGGAGACAGGGTTAACTCTCTTATCTCAAGCTAATCTACCTTATAGGTTTTGGGTTTAAGCCTTTGAAACAGCTTTTTATCTCATCAATAGGCTGCCTACCCCAGTTCTATCTAACAAGTCACCTTTTGAAGCTTTGTTTCACAAAAAACCAAATTACTCAGCATTGAAAACGTTTGGGTGTGCTTGTTTTCCATGTCTCAGGCCTTATCAGTCACATAAATTTCAGTTTCATACCACTAAATGTTTCTTTTTGGGGTTTATTCAGTTTCATAAGGGTTATGCGTGTCTTAACTCTAAAGGCATGGTTTAAATTTCTAGAAATGTTGTGTTTAATGAAACTGATTTCCCTTTCCAATGTCAGTTTCTGCATACTTCACTTTCTGAGTCTCCTACAAAATTTTCTTTGCAGTCATGGGTACCTAATCTACCACCAACACTTGTGAATACTGAATATTCCTCAACATCTACTACTACTCTTAGTGTCCCTCAAGAGGCTACTTCACTGCAACATATGTCCACACAAGGTAACACTCTTACTTCCTCTGGTAATGTTTATACTCAGTGTGTAGTGCCTTCTATTCCTATTGATTCTGATATTTTTAGCTTACCTCAAATACAACCAAAGTCACCCTCTCCAGGCTGTGGTCCTACATCAATTGCTAGTCAGACTCATATCCTTACCAATACCACTGATAACTCCTTAAGCCAAATTGACCAATCTTATCTAAAGATTTCTATCTGTCTTCCTTTTGTGTCTCTTGATAAGTCAACCAATCTATTATCTAAGCCTAATACTCACCCTATGTTAACTAGAACCCAAGATGGAACTAGGGTACCCAAAATTCCATATATTGTCTCTGTGGTTATGACTGACTTGACTACTAATGAGCCTACTACTTACTCAAAGGCAGTGTTGAGTTCTCATTGGGTCACTGCTATGGAGGCTGAGCACAAGGCACTTATGTCAAACATGACTTGGTCCTTGGTTCATTGGACTCCTAATGAAAACGTTGTGGGTTGCAAATGGGTGTACAAAGTGAAGTATAATCTAGATGTCTCTGTTCAGAGATACAAAGCAAAACTTGTAGCCAAGGGGTTTCATCGAACCCATTGCATTGATTTTTCAGAAACATTTAGTCCAATGGTTAAGCCTTGTACATTTAGACTTGTTCTAACTTTAGCTGTCTCTAAAAATTGGGAAGTCAGTCAGTTGGATATTAACAACGCTTTTCTCAATGGGTACCTCACTGAAGATGTTTATATGGTTCAACCACAAGGGTTTCACGACCCTGAGAAGTCTACATATGTATGTAAATTTCATAAAGCCTTGTATGGACTTAAATAGGCTCCAAGGGCCTGGTATTCTAGGTTGAAGCACACACTTCTTCAATGGGGTTTCAAGAATTCTCGGTCTGACTGTTCTTTGTTCTACTTTGTGTCTAAGGCCACTATTATGCTAATCCTGGTCTATGTAGATGATATTATTGTCACAGGAAATCAAAAAGGGTGCTTAAAGAAGTTTATTCATAAACTCAATGCTATGTTTTCACTCAAAGACATGGGACTACTCCATCTATTCCTTGGAATAGAAGTTCATCGTGATCCCACAGGTTTCTATCTAACACAGCAACAACATATTAAAAACTTACTAAGCTCCCAATGATTATCTCTGGCTAAGCCTTGTCCTACGCCCATGGCTGCTGGTGTGCATCTCTCCAGTGAGTATGGGACTCCTCTTGCTGATCCTACACAGTATCGAAGTTTATTAGGTGCTTTACAATACTTAACGTATACGAGGTCTGATATTTCCTTTGCTGTTAACAAGTTAAGTCAATATCAGCAAGCCCTTACAACTATACACTGGAAAAGCTTAAAACGAGTATTGCGTTACTTATCTGGGTCTTGCTGGGTTGGATTGCACTTCAAGCCAAACTTCAACTTTCAACTCCAGGGATTCTCTGATGCTGACTGGCTTCGTCTCCTGATGATCAAAAGAGTGTAGGAGCGTATTGTGTATATCTTGGGGACTCTCTGATCTCCTGGTCTTCGAAGAAGAAAAATGTAGTTGCAGGGTCTTCTACTGAGTCAGAATACCGAGCGTTAACAAACTTGTCAGCAGAGATTATATGGTTGTGTTCTCTCCTCACTGAAATCGAATTTCCAGTCTCAACTCCTTCTATTATCTGGTGCATAACCTGGGTGCGAGTTCGTTATCATCGAACCCAGTATTTCACGCCAAGACAAAGCATATCAAAATTGATACACACTTTGTCTGTGATCAGGTCTTGCAAGGGCTTCTTCAGGTTCGCTTTGTCCCATCTCACGATCAAGTGGCTGATTGCCTCACTAAGTCTCTCACTCATCATCACTTTTTGTTCCTTAGAGACAAACTTGGTTTCATGATTTCGCCCCTTCGTTTGAGGGGGGATGTGAAGAATGTACAACCCTTGAAGCCTCGTGACAAACATGGAGAGGTTGAAGCTTCAAGGGCGTCTCCAATGGCTGTTGAGTCAGTGGAGAAGAAAGGGAGAAATGAAAAGTGTGTTTAGGGTTTTCAGACAGTAGCTCTGGTTCGAGTGAAGTGTTTAGTTGCTATGGGTTTCGATACGAGTCGAAGACGGTCAGGCTTTAGCACACTTAAGCCCAGTAGAAGGCTCAAAACCGACAATGGTCCATAGTACCCATTTGGATCTCATCACAAGTTAATAAGTCTGCTGGTCTAGTATCACACTAATGAACAAATTTATATAACAATAATTGTAACTGCATGTAACAAACTAGTGGTAGTAACTGCCTAACAGATTTGAATCCTAAAACTACTTATAAATATGTATCTAGTTACATTTCAATTCAATAAGAAAACTTATTACTGATTTCTCTCTACTCTCTTTTTCTATATATGAGAAGGAAAAATAAGAAAGTGGAGGAAATGTCATGTTCGAGAATAAGAAGATAGAGAGATAGGAAGAGGATATTTGTATATTTTTGTAGAATGAAACATGTTTGTAATCTTTTATTTATTTATGTTTTATATTTTGTAAAATGAATATTTGATATTTTATGTTTATTTTATAAATATATATTTGTGATCCGTACAATTATATATATATATATAAATAAATCCCGCGGCAACGCGCGGGTTAATTTTCTCGTTATAATCTAAAAGAAAAGGAAAGTTGAGATAGCGATACTTATTTAAGGTTGACTTATGAAATTTGTTAGTCTTACTTGAAACGGTGAATATAAGTTATATAACTAAAGATACCTTTGACTCTCTAATAATCCATCTATAGACTTTATTATGCCCGTGCAAGACGCAAAACCCATTATTTACTCAGCTCAGCTCAAATCACAAATGAAATTGTTTATAAAAAGAGTAAAGGATAAACAAACTTATTTGTACGATTACAACTCATACCTTACAAATCCCAACATGTAACAAATTCTCAACATTGTACTATATAACACCAAGATGTGTGGCAATATAAAATCAACAGAATAAAAGTTATTAGAAAGAAACTCTTGAAATCCTTCTCTCTAATTTCACTAACATTTCATTCGATATTAATAACTTCAATAGAAAATGTTCACAAGATGCCTAGACTTATTGACTTAAAAGAGTTATGATAAAAATTATCACCTTACTTGACACATTGTAATAAGTTCCATTCACTTATTGATGGATTCCTTGCGTACTATAAAAATATACAATATTGGAAAATTGATATATTCAGTTTATGTAATATATTTTTCTTTTTTTAGAGGTAGCAATGTAACTTTGCATGGTTGAATAATGTAAACTAGACTTTGAATGATTGAGCTTGTATTGTAAATTGTGGGCTGAAAGTAATTTTTGGTGTTGGTTTGAAACAACAACGCGACTGAAGTGAGACCCGATTTGCTCTGGTTAACTTTACCAAATTACACAGAACACTCACTAACCCTAAACATGCCACAATACTTCTATAACATTTCTCTTTTCCATCGAGCCAATTCTCAAATTATTTTCACCTAAATCTACGACTGTAAGCTTGCATGGCTTATTGGCATGGTCGAATAAGTTGCAACTAGAATAAATAAGGGGTAATTAATTAGAGAAAAAAAACAAAAGATATTTTGGAGAGAGAAGATGGGTTCGCTCCAAGAATCGGTTACCGGGTTTTCAAGAAAGCCCATGAAGTAGCGAATCCTTAGCCTTATTGTTTTCCTCTTCTCGAAGATCTCTATCGTCTTTCCTCCACTCATTCAGATCTCTCTCTTGTAACCTCTCTTGCTCTTCGAAAACGAAAAACCTGACTCTTTCAAGAAACCTGTGACTCCACTTTGGATTTCTCTACCAAAATTACCTGGAATAGTATATAACTCTGATTCTGTTAATCAAATTGCATCATCAATAGGTTTGCCTTTAGCTGTATGGATCCCTAGGAATAATATTGCTTTGTATAACTACTGTAAAGCTTGGGTTATGGTTGATGTTTCTAAGCCTCTTCCTCAAAGCATTTGGATATGCTTTGGGGAAGAGGATGGCTATTGGCAAGATATTGTTTATTTGAAAAAACCATTTTACTGTAAATCTTGTAAGCATATAGGACATAAAGAAAGTCAGTGTAAAAAAGATGAAATAGAACAAAATGCGAACAAAAACAGAAGTAATAAAGATAATATTAAAAATGTATCTAATCTACCCTTAAAAGAAGTTTGGATACCTAAAATTACAGGAACTGATAATGATAAACATACTGAAACTGTGGTTATGAATATTGGGAAAATTGTTGAGAATTGTGAACCTAAAAAACAAGTTCAAACAGATGTAAATAAGACTTTAACAGATGGTAAAATGGATGAAAATGGATTAGAAAAGATTATGGTACTAAGTCAAACTGATTTACATCACTTAAAGGTAACAGAAGTAAATACAAAACAAGTAAAGGAACCTATTGAAGTTGCTGGCAATAACACAACTAATATGGACAACTCACAGAATCAAGATAAAGAACAAACAAATGATGTTAATAAGATTGATTTTAATGAAACATAGATAGATAATAGATCATTTGAATATCAAAACAATAAAGCTGATAGTCATTTAAAAGAATCAAGGGACAGTACTAATAAGAACATATCTAGTGTTTTAGAGCATCAAAATAATAATGTAAATTTTTTTAATCAATTGGAAGACTCTCTAGAAATCACTAATGAAGATATAATTAATGAAATTGAAAATATAAAATTGAGTAACCCATTTAATCCTTTGTCTGATGAAGAGTTAGAAGATGTAGAAGGTGTTGTAGAAGCAGAACATATATCCTTAGGTAGGCCTAGTCTAAGTGAACCTAATTAACCTAAGCAAAGAAAACTTTTAAAAGAGTCCTTTAATGTTAATGTGAGAAGATCTGCAAGAAATAAAACAATATCTAGAACAAGGAACTTTAAAAGGTCATTAGGATCTTCTTATAAGAGCTTTAAATGACTGTATTACTCAATTGGAATGTAAGGGGAATTGGTAATCATAAAACATTAAGAAGGATAAAGAATTTGGTTAAAAAATTTGCTGTTGATATCATAGCTCTTCAAGAGCCTATGATATCAGCAAATAAGATTGTCTCTATCTGCTTAAAACTTGGTTTTGATTCACAATTTGCAAATATTAATAATAAAATTTGGTAGTTTTGGAGAGATGGTTATGAAATAAATGTTTTGGATAATTCTGATCAACTTTTAAACTCTATGGTGAGTCATTCTGCTTCTAATTCAGTAGTTATAATTACTATAGTGTATGCTAAATGTAATAGGGCTCATAGAATGTTATTATGGGATCAGTTAAGAAATATTTCAGTCACTAATCTTCCCTGGCTTGTTGTTGGAGATTTCAACACAATCTCCAACACAAGTGAACAATTGGCCTGCAGTACTCTTTGCTCTAGAAGTATAGATGAATTTAATCTTATGATCTTAGACTGTAAGTTAGAAGACCCATGGTATATTGGATCTAACTTTACTTGGACAGATAATCATAAGTGGAAAAGGTTAGATATGACTTTGCATAATGATAAATGGAGAGAGAATTTTAATATAACTAAAGTAAATCATTTAGCTAGAACATATTCAGACCATTCACCATTAGTAGTTACAGTATCAGATAACTCTTCATATAAAAAGCCATCATTTAGATTTCAGAATATGTGGATTAAGCATGAGGATTTCTTTAAAACTGTTCAGGATAACTGGTCTAAGCAAATTAGTGATTCTTCTAATATGTTTATCTTTTGGTCAAAACTTAAGAGACTTAAGAAACATTTAATAAACTGGAATAAGGAGAGGTTTGGAAACATTTTTGATTACTTAAGTAAAGAAGAAGAAGAAATAAAAGCAGCTGAGTTAAGATTAGAAGATGATGATAGTTTTGAAAATCAAGCTAGGTTAGATAGTTTAAATGTCACATATTCAATGTTGCTTGAGAGAGAAAAAACTTATTGGAAACAAAAAAGCTATTCTAATTGGATCATAGATGGTGATAGTAATACTAAAATGTTTCATAACCATGTTAAGAAAAGAAGGTCTAAAAATGTTATAAAGGGAATTCAGGAGAATAACATTTGGATCGAAGATGACAGTTTGATAGGATCTTCTGCTGTAAATTACTACTTTAACTTGTTGAATAAAACTCCAATACAAAATGACCTTGTTTCAGTTAGGAATGTTATTCCTAGGATTATATATGCTGTAGATAATGATAATATCTTAATGTTGCCAACTTTAAATGAACTGCATGATGTAATTAAAAGTCTAAACCTTGACAGTGCCTCTGGAGTTGATGGGTTCAACTCCAGATTCTACCTTGCTTGTTGGTCAATAATAAAAGAAGATATTTTGAAAGCTGTGATAGATTTCTTTTAAATGTAATGTTGCCAAAAGTTTTGTTTGCTACTTTAATATGTTTAATTCCTAAAACCAAATCTCCTAAAACTTGGATGCATTTTAGGCCTATAAGTTTGTGTTGTGTTTTCAATATTATCATCTCTAAGCTTATAAACTTTAGGATAGCTAAGTTACTGCCTATTATAATATCTAAGGAGCAAGGTACATATGTAGAACATAGGACTATTCAAGAGAATATTTTAATAACTCAGGAATTAGTTAAGGAACTGAATATGAAATCCAGAGGGCATAATGTAATTATAAACTTGGATATTTCGAAAGCATTTGATAACTTAGATTTTAATTTCATTTATGATGTTATGTTGTCATTTGGTTTTAGTGATCAAGTCATTTTACTGATTAAGAAATGCATTGAGAATGTTTGGTATTCAGTCATAGGTAATTGTAATGCTTATGGTTTCTTCAAGTCTGTCAATGGTCTTAGGCAGGGAGACCCTTTATCTCCCTGTCTTTTCATTATAGTTGAGGAGTTTTTAATTAGGGGTGTTAATAATTTAATAAACCCGCATAGTTCTATGTCTTATAATATGAAAAGCTTAGTTAAAGTTAATTACCTTGCTTATGCTGATGATATAATTTTATTTATAAATGGTTCACAAACAAGTATTAAGAAGTTAACTAAGTTCTTCGATAGTTATCAATCTCTTTCTGGTCAGCAAATAAACAAGCAAAAGACTACTTTTATTACATCCTTAAGAATGAATAGAACAAGAGTAACATCCTTAGAAAACATTTTAGGTTTTAGGCACACAGACCTTCCTTTTACTTACTTAGGAATTCTAATCCATTCAAATAACCATTCAATTCATTTTGAGAAACTAATTGATAAGATAAGATGTAAAATTTCTGATTGAAACTCTAAAAACATATCATTTGGAGGTAAATTAACATTAATAAACTCTGTTCTAATGTCATATCCAATATACTATTTGCAATCAATTAAGTTACCTTTGAAAACAATATCTAGGATTGAGAAGTTGTTAAATAAGTTCTTGTGGGGGTCTAGTGAAACTGATAAGCATATTATATGGTCTAAATGGGATAAGTTGTGTAAACCATATAATGAAAATGGATTAAATATCAGGAACATAAAAGACATTCAAACTGCTTATTCATTTAAACTATGGTTTAACTTTAGGGAAAATAAAACTCTATGGTCAAGTATGATGCATTCAAAATACTGTTTTAATATTCATCCTTTGCAGTCTACTCTTAAAATTTCAGACTCTAAAATCTGGAAAAGAATGTATGAAGTTAAAGATAGAGCTGAGAAACATATAAGATGGAAGGTAGGAGATGGTAACTTGGATTTCTGGCTAGATCAGTGGTATAGTACTAAACCTTTAATAACTTTAACAGCACTAAATTCTAGTCATTATACACATACTAAGATAAATGAATACTGGATTGATAATGTGTGGAACATTGATAAACTTTTAAGCATGTTGCCTGCTAAATATGTGTATGAAATCATTAGGATAAAGTTTAATGCACACACATCGGATTCTATAATTTGGAAACTTTCAGTTGATGGAAAGTTTAACTTAAAGAAAGCAGTTAATGGAGTAAGAATAAAAAACATAACATCTCAAATAAAAGGTAAAATCTGGAACAATGTTTCACCTAAGAAATGTTCTTTTGTCCTTTGGAGAGTTCTGAATAACTTATTAAGTGTAGATAGTAAACTTCAACAAATTGGTTTTTGTTTAGCATCTAAGTGTTATAGTTGCCAAAATTTAGAATCGTTGAATCATGTTTTTGTATCATGTGAAACTGCTTGGTATATTTGGTCCTACTTCTCTGTCATGTTTAGGATAAATGTAGGTAGGCATATGACAGTGAATAATATTATTAACCTTTGGTTAATGTCTACAACTAAAAGAACACAGATAAGAACAATTTTACCTTCTTTGATTGTATACTCTATATGGTATGGTAGAAATAGCTGTAAACATAATGATAAAGTTCTATCACCTAAAAGAATAGTTAATCACATATTATTCATGTTGTCATCATTAGATTCAGGTAGGCATTTAACTAGGAAGCATTGGTCAAAGGATCTGCATATAGCTAAAGATTTACGATGTTTTAATCATGTTAAAAATTCTAAATCAAGTCTGTATGTTGTTTGGTCTACGCCTGATAATAATAGACTGAAATTAAATTGCGGTGGTTCTTCTCTATATAATGGCGAGTCTACTTATGGTTTTATCATTAGGAATAGCTTAGGAACTACTTTAATAGCTAAAGGTGACTTAATAGGCAAGTGTTCTGCTATAATTGCTGAAGTTTTTGCTCTAGTAAATGGTCTAATGTATTGCAATGATAATGATTTAACATGTGTTGATATTGAGACAGATTGTCTCAGTTTATTCAATATGCTTGCAACAGGGAAACATCCTTGGTATCTTGACAAGATTCTACAATATTGTAGATCACTTATTAAGCCACAAATGACTTTAAAACATATATATAGAGAGCAGAACTCTGCTGCTGATTGGGTGGCAAAGTATGCATTAAAAATTCAGTCTAGATTTATAGTTGAATCATCACACTCTTTGAATGAACTAAATGCAATTACTTTGCTGGAATCATTAAACTTAGGTTATTTTAGATTCTTTGACTAACTGGTTGACAAGTTGAAAGACTTGACCATTCATGGTGTTTGTTTTTGCAGGACAGGAGCAAGCATGGAGTAGATTACGATACAGGGCAGCAAGGGGATAAAAGGTCTAAGAGGCTTGTTGAAGAAGGAAATGTAAGGGGAGAGAAGGTTGAAAGAGAGGATGAAGAAGAAAGGGTACACAAGTTAGAAGCCTGTAAACTATACAAATGTAGTTTACTTAATCTGTACAAAATACAAAATAAGTAGCAAAGCTATACAATCTGTAGCTATCTCAATTGTATTAAGATTTGTAAAGGTTTTTTATCAATACAAATTCAATTTCTTGGGAAAAAAAACAAAAAAAAACAAAAGAAACATGATTTAATGCAAAATTATTCTTTATTAAAAATATTATGTCATGGAGACATAATTGGTAGTTTTAATCATATACAACGTAAACATAAAGAAGAACCACAAAAAAGAAATATAAAATGTAAAATTTCCATATATTCGAATTTAATTTATCCATAGATTATACTGAAAAGCTCTAGTTAGTTCCTCCAATAAGGCCTTTAAGCCTCTTGACCTCAGCCTTATTAAGGAAAAGTGTTTGTTCAACCAGTTTAGAAGGTAAGTCATTACCAAATAAAGAAACAGGTAGTATCTGGAAACCAGGAGATTCGCTGCTCCAGCTAACAATTCCCCATGCCGGAGTAGCTCCATTGTTCACTACGAAATGCAGCAGACCTTTTGGAACAACAAAAGTATCACCTTCCTTTATAGTTTTCATGTAAACTTTGTTGGAACTCGAAATAAATCCGATTACAACAGAACCTTTTAGACACACCACGTATTCTGTGCCATGGGGGTGTATGTGCATTGGAAACTTACCACCAACGTCTATGTCAAAACGAGCCATGGCGATACCAAGACCGTTTAACCCTGGAACCTGATCGAGCAATGCGTTCCTAACACCGGCCTTTACAGAAGGAGTGTAGTTGCTAACCAAGTTAAGTCCGGATGTGAAAAAATCATCTACGGTGACCTTATTAGGATCCTTACAGTTATAACCTGAAGGACCCTGAGGACTTTTGAGGTCGGCGACACAAAAATCCTGAACTGTGGCATAAGAAAAAGTAAAGAAAAACATACAAGAGATCAATATAGGAGTTATCATCTTTCCTGAACAGTGTTACAATGTTTTGGTAGAAGTTACGTTATTCTAAAGTTTAGAATTTATCTCTCTAAATGAAACTGTGAATAATTTTAATAAACGTCTGAATATCAAGTAGACTTCGGTTACGTTGTTATTGTAAAGGTAGAATATATATCACTAATGAAAACTGAATATTTTTAAGAAACGTTTGAAATATCAATGCAGGTTTGAAATATCCGTTTTGATCGTTGGTTTGTTGAACCCGAATGTACAACAAATCAGATATGGATATGGATACTATAATCTATATATCGGTGGGATTGGATGTAAATTCTTAATCCAACCATATCCAAAACTTTAAACTATACAACAAATATACTTTCCAATAATATTTATTAATTATACTGGTGGGAGTAAATTTAATTTTTAATAATATATATAAAAAAGATTAGTAATCTCTTTTTGTTAAATTTAAATTTACTGTTAGTCTTTTTTTTATTTGATAATATCATTTTTTTTATTGGTTTGATCATTAAAATCGTTAAAAAGTATTGCATATATGGAATAGTAATTTTAATTTTTTTTTGAAAATTTTCACAATTTGTATAAAGATCAAAGTGTTTTAACAAGTGTTGATCATTAATGCTATTGGAAATTAAAAAAACTTAAAAGCAATTGTTTTTGTTTGTTTTAATGTTTTATTCTAAACTATTTAAAATATGTTTTAAAAGACTTGTTTCGTTATAGACTTATGTTTGTTTTTCTGTAACATTTAATTGTTTATTTAGGTATATTTGTTTTTATGTAAAAATTATATATATATATATATATATATATATATATATATATATATATATATATATATATATATATTAATATTAGTTAAATTAAAAAATTAAATTAAATTAAATTTGAGAAATCGGATCCGACCGGATAATTTGAATAATAAAATATTGTTTGTGGACAAACCTACAAACACAAATAAATCAAGATGAAATTAAAATATAATGTGCAACAAAACCGATACAAATTAAAATACAAAAGCGATTCCGTTTGGATCGATAAGAATAATCAAAATTCAATACATTATATAAATCCTTAAATCTAAAATTTAATTTATAAATTATGACACTCAGTTCTATTTTAAACCCCATCTTACTAACATAAAAGGAATAATATACCTCTAGTATGACATGTTTGTGACTAAAGGTCATGAGTTCGAGTTACACTACAGACGTTTTCTTGGTTTGAGTCTGTCACCCTGTGTGATTTACTTTATGGCGTTGGTTTTTATGTTATTGCGTCAGAATGAGAATTTAGTTAAGAACTCTTTCACAACTTAATATTATTATGACATTGCATCAATCTATAAGATTAATGGTATATATATAAATATAATTAATTAATAATAGCTATAAAAAATATAAAACG
Source organism: Limnanthes douglasii subsp. nivea (assembly GCA_036936605.1). Taxonomy (NCBI): domain Eukaryota; kingdom Viridiplantae; phylum Streptophyta; class Magnoliopsida; order Brassicales; family Limnanthaceae; genus Limnanthes; species Limnanthes douglasii. Next base: position 218,604,368 of record JAUPFV010000004.1, read on the forward strand.
TAAATTGATGAGTAATTAGCTATAAAAAATCAATAAATAAAATTTTCAATAAAAGGAGATTTATTAATTGAATGAGAAAACTTCGGTCCAAACAAGAATGGGCTGAAATTCCAAAGACTAAATTTAATTATAAATTGAAGACGTACCTAAATTTGGGCGAACATCAAACCTCTCGGCTGAATTGAATTCAACAGCTGAAAGGATAGAGCAACTTAGATAAAACTAAGAGTTTCGCCATCCAAGAGAGCTATTGCCTAGAATTAGAAATTCAAAAGAGGATTTCCATTGAACAAGCTTCAACAAAATTTTATAAACCACCAAAAACAAAGTTTAAAGGGAAAAGAGAGGGCCAATTTTTTTCTTTAAACTTAGCTGGATTTCGCATATCAGAGGCTGAAGGAAAGTAATCCAACAGTTCCAAAGAGACAACACTTTCGAGTACTCAGGTTAGAACTTAGAACTTGATTCTGTTTCAGCTACTAGAATTGACAGAGGGCCTGATTAAAAGAGAAAGATACTAAAAGGAGAATAAGATTATTAGTAAAAGAGTTTAGTAGAGACAAATTATTCAATTCTTATATAACCCAATCCTACTCTTTCTAACTGGGTAATTGCTTCTAAGTGAGAGGGAGCTTGGAAATTAGAGTGGTCTAATTTCATCTTACATTTCAGAGTCCATTTAGCGAGCCAATCAGTCGCTTGATTCTCAGAACGTGATGAATAATCATCGAGGGAGATATTAAAAACCTTAATCTAGAAATAATAGGCTCTAAAGATGGAAGAGATTTACTAGAAGATAACAGAGCAGCTAATATTTATGAATCAGTTTCAATATCAATTTTTGATAAATCTTTGATTTTACAGAGTTGAAAACCATTATGAAGAGCTATGGCTTCTATGTTAATGGGAAAAATCTTGCCATAAAGGTTACCATAACCATCAAGAATATTACCAGAGCTATCTCAAATAATTGCACCTCCAGAGGATTCACTATAAGCTAAATAACATGCGTCTGTGTTCAGTTTGTACCGGCCAAGTTGAGGGGGATTCCAAGAGAAATAAGAATCTTTTATAGATTTCTTAAAATGATTGAAACAAATCAGAGAATGAGCTGCATTTTCACCGCATTTCCATTTCTTGAACTTAAAGAGGTTAGCTTGATCAAGGCTATATATAATATTCTTAATATAGTTTATTGCTCATATAGAAGAGAAAGTGTTGCCTTTAATTTTAACTTTATTTATGGTCTATCAAATGACCCACGTGATGATTGCTGGTAATATTGAGTTGACATGAGCCTTGGTTGGAGATTTCCAGAACCATCATTTAATCATGAGTTCCCTGTTAATTTGGATCGTGAGTAAATCTACGAAGTAAATCCTTATATTCCAGCCAAAGCTACAAAATAAAAATAAGTGGTTAGTAGTTTCTAAACTGTGACAAAACTGGCACTTAGATACAAATACTATATGTCTTGACTTTATCATTAAATTAGTATGAATCATATTATTTAGGAGTATCCAGAGTAAAAAAGAACACTTCATGAGAGTAGTTTGATTCTAGATTTTTTCAAAAAACGATGATGTGTTGTGTTTATCTCTTATGTGTTGCATTGTTTCCTTGATATTGAATAAATCATCTTTAGAGAGATTCTATTGAATTAAGTCATCTACCTGATCATCAACAAAAATCTTAAAAATTAAGGTAACATTAGAGGAAGTAAATAATAGAGTAAGCTTATTCATATTCCACGCATTATTTTGCCATAAAGAATTGACTTAGCACCAATAAAACAGTCATTATTTTCATCTGAATCTAAATTGATAAGAAGAGGCTTGCCAAACCAATTCTCAAGCCATAAATCAAGATTTCCTTTACCCAGCTTCCACTTAATGTTTTCTTCAAGAAATTGCTTGATGTTGTATAACATTTTCCATGTTTGGGCGCCTTTCTTTGTATAGTTGAGCTTAATAGGATGTACGTCTTTACAATAGATGTTATGAAGATATTTAGCCCAAATATATTTGTTCTTTCTAAATCTGTACCACATCTTACAAGAAAAAGATTTTGAATGTCATTGAGATTTCTAAGACTGAGAACACATTTCTTGAATGATCTGCAATTAGTGGACCATTAAGATCAGTGAATATTTTTTGAATCATACGAAGAACCCTAAAAGAATCTTTTTAGCATTCTTTCAATTTTGGTGATGATAGATTTAAGAAGCCAACAACTCCGAATCTAATATATATGAACTGAATGCAAAATAGAGTTGATGAGAGTAAGTCTTCCATCATAAGATAATTTTTTGCTTTCCCGATCGAAAATTTTGAATCTGATTTTGTCTTAAGAGAGACATAGTTGCTGGTTTTATTGTTAGAATTGAGAGTGATATCAAGATAAGTTGGAGGAAGAAAGCTTGTACGAGAACTTAATTGAATAGCTAGATCATTGATTTGTCTTGAGCTAGATTAGAGGCAGTGATGATTTTGGTATTTTCCTTATTGATTCAATGTCCAAATATTTCTTGGTAAGTATGTAAAAATTTACCTAAAATGTTCATAGAAGAAGCAAAACCATTAGACAATATAAGTAAATCATCGGCAACAACAAAACAAGAAATATTAATGTTACTTGTACAAAAATTCTTCAAAGTTTTATTTGATTCATAGGGTTTATTAAGACCTCTTATTATAATTTCTTCAGCAATTATAAAGAGACTATGTGATAATGGATCCCCTTTTCCAATATCCCTGTTAGTTTTAAAGAATCCAACTGCTTTACCATTGATAATTATGGATACATAAACAGACTTTATCAAGCTACTAATTAGGTTTATAAATCTAAGATTGAATCCAAAAGATTGCATGACTTTAATAATCAAACTATGAGAGAGATTATCAAACACTTTAGTCATATCGACTTTAACCATAATATTAACAACCTTTGTTTTTCTCCCCAAGTCATGTATAAGCTCTTTAGCAAGGAGAATATTATCTTGAATAGACATGTCTTTAATATATCCACCATGCACTTTTGAAATTAACTTAGGAAGAAGGTTATATAGTCTATATTCAAAATCTTATACGTGACTCTATTCAAGATAGTACACAAGCTGATAGGTCTGAAGTCTATCCATTATGTTGGACTGAAGGATTTAGTGATGAGCCAAATGCCTTTAGCCACGATGCCTTTTGGGATGTTTTGGCCCAGAATAAAAGAAGATATTACTTTGCATAAATCATGATTGATGATTTTCCAACAAGATAGGAACAAACATCTGTTGAAGCCATCCATTCCTGCAGCACTGGAAGGCTTAAGGTTCTCAGTGATGTTATTGTTCTTTGAAAGAGGGGTTAAGAGTAAGTTGTTATCTGCATCACCAATAAGATTAGGAATATTATTGAATATATTGTCATTCATATAAGCCTAATCTTCTTCAAAATTTTGATAAGGAGAAGAAGAGATAATGTTTTTATAATATAATTCAGCTGATAAATCAAGAAGACTCATATGTGATCCAATGATTGTCATCTTTAATGATGGAGATTCTGCTCATTATTTTTTTTCCAGCTAGAATAACACTTTAGAAACTACTAATCTTCTTCCATAGTTAGAGCTAACAAGTGCTCAGTAGTAGCTTTAGCAAGGTTTTGTTTGTCTTCGATGCTATTAGTAGACATAAACTTGACTTTACAATCTTTGACAACATCTTCAGCAAGAAGAACTTTATCAAATGCATTTCCAAAATAATATTTGTTCCAATATTTTGGAGCAGTCTTGAGTCTTTTGATTTTATTCCAAAAGACATACATAGGGAGCCTTCCGTAGGAATATTTCATTTAGAATCAACTGGCTTGATGAAGTCTTTTTTTAAAGTCCACATATTCAGAAAATTGAAACCAACCTTGTGCTTTACTCTATCTTTAACAATATTAATACATAGAGAAGTATGATCCGAGCAAGTACGAGCCATATGTATCACTTTAGTATTATAGAAGAAGTCAGACCAAGCTTGATTAAAGAAATCTCTATCAAGACACTTCCATTTTGTTATGTTAGACCAATAAAATTTTGTCCCTTTGTAGCCATCGTCTTCAAGGTAATAGTCTATAATCATTTTATTAAAATGTTTAGAATTTTGTGTGCAAAAGGTAAAACAACCTAGTTGATCAGCTGGAGAACATATTGCTTTGAAATCCCCTAGAATATGATATCAATCTGAATATGCTTAAACAACAGATCTCTAGCATATAGCATAAACAACAGTTACATAGAATATGATATCAATCTGAATATGCTTAATTTCAACATGGATGCACTGAGCATGATCAATTTATACTTTAACCACCATATCATTCTGCCAAAACAACCAGATATTATTAGTTATATTTGCAGCATGATGATTGAAACCAAGCTTAGTAGCTACGAGTTCTTGACGATTGGGATTAATAAAGGGTTCTTGAATGATGATGAACTTGATTTTTTATTTGATAACAATGGATTTAATCCTTCGAACAAAGGTCTTATTATTAATTCCCCGGATGTTCCAATTAAGAATCTCAATCATGTTGTAGTTTTAAGAGTGACTCTTTTCGCTTCTGCAAATTCCAGAGACTTGATTGGTGACGATGAATTCTGATCGTAGGGTATTTTGGGAAATTTCTCATATGGATATCAAATTTTTAAGTAAAGGGTAAAGAGATGATAGAGGTATGTACTAGTAGTTAATTTTTTAGAGAAAGTTCAACTCCATTAATGTGGGTGGTTGTGGGTATTTATAATTTGTTTTAGGATCTGGGTCGTCCGGGTTGGATTTTGGATTTGGGTCAGCTTTAAAGACTCCAAGGCCTAAAAACAATAAAGGTTTTAGCACGCAACTGAGTCATAATCTATTCAAATCTACTGTTCATTGAAATTCTGATGTAGAAGGTGTCCGAATTACCCCTTCGTATTTTGTCATAATGCCATTCTAGTAATATCCGACCCTAACAGTAGCCCCTTTAGATATTTCAAAAAACATTTTGGAAGAGCTACATGGTATAAGAGAAGACTTGGATCGGAATATTATGGAATAGTTGAGTAGTTAAAAGAGGATTTGGATCGGATCCGAGGGGCATTCCTCTTGGCAAAGAGAAATCTAAAGGTCAGATTTTTAATGAATTGTTTTTGTTACACGTGTCAATTCCTGGTTCGACCTCTCAACCTTTTTTTTCTAGGTACTTGCACCTAATCAATTATTTTTCTCACCTATACATATATGACTATTTTACTATTTCTATTTTTAGAGTGAGAATTATTTTTGTTTCTAAGCTTCTAGAGAGATAAAGCTTAAAACTTCAAGTTGTTCTTGGTTTGAAATTTTTTATATTCACACCCAGAATTTCTCTGACCAAAGGAGGCTGGTTGAACCTGTCCGAATTAAAAAATAGAAGAAGAAAGCAAGAATAGCCACCAAACTCCGTGCTTCTTCTGGTTAAGTGATTAGCCAAGCAATACCGGAGCCAGAAAAAAGTTCGTCTTCGTCCAAAACGTCGCTAATAAAAAGGACTCCTTTCATCCCAACTTTACTTACACTAGATTCCAAATCTCTGGTTCAAATACCCTTGAAGTCTTTTTCTAAAGACAAAACCGTCTTAAGTTTCAAAAAAAACCTTACCATTCATCGCTATGGGATCAGATGCTGAAAATGTTACACCCCGAAGAGTCACTCGAGTTTTTAAAGCTAAAAGTACCCTTATATCTTTAAAAAATGACTTATGCTCACGCTTCTTCGGATCCGAATCCGTCACTCCCCCCCCCCCCATGAAACTTAAAATTCTAAATCAGCCGATCAACATCCAAGTATAATGGAGGAAAACATGGAGGACTGTGGGGGAAGATACCCCATTAACGAAGTCTAGAAATACAGGAGATACCATACTAGTTCAGACCACCATAGGTAAGGTGGGGATGCCTAATACCGAAGCACTTCCAGAGTGCTTAGAGGGAAAAGTAGGGCCCAACTTCATTTAGGTAAGTGTGAAATACTCACTAGCCCTTCATAAAATCTCTTATGTGTATACGCATACTGTCGAATTGGATATGATTAGGAAAAATGGGCCTTTTTGAGTTTGTTAAGGTTAGGATTCACATCCGTCCAGAAACTCCAAGGGACTGTAAAGTCGGGGAGATAGTGGTATACACAGAGATGTTGAATTGGGGTCTTCGTTTCCCCTTAGATTCAGAAACAGTTAGGTATTTTCATTTGATAAAGCTCTACCCAAGCCAACTGAACCCCAATGCCTGGTATACTTTGTTGGCCAGCATTATTGCTTTGAGATTGTCAAAAAATCCAATGGATATGGAACAGTTTGCTGTTGTGGCTAGTTTGTGTAGGAACCAGCATATCATTTTCTTTAATTTCAATATGGGGAATGACTATAAAGTGGTTAATGATCTATTGGAGGCACATAAGTCATGGAGAACTCAGTTTCTCTACACAAGTGCGGCTTGGGAGAGTGGAAAAAGATGTAAAATGGAAATCCAAGTCAATTCACCAGACACTGGAAGAGCTCAGGTAATGCCAGTTCGGATTTTCACTAATATATAGACTCTATTTTGTTATGCCGAACTGATTGTAGTGTCTATATTGTAGTGTTTTCAAAAATGTTTTCAGAGCACCTGGAGGCTGGAAGGACTACATTTACCAAGCTAAACCAATGGGCTTTAGAGAAGTGGGGGCTTGTTTTCCACAACTGTTTCACTACTGCATATATGGTGAGGGCTCACTTGTGGAACACAAGTGGGAATAAGGAGCTTTCTTGGGATCAACTCATTGTTCCCCATTCATCAGAGACCATCCTCAAAATAACAGAGGCAAAGGATCGTAAACTCTCAATACTAGCCCGGAACAAAACCCCTAGCCATCTGGACAAGATAAAGAAAAAATAGAAGAAGAAAGAGAAAACCGACGTCGGCGGTTCGGGTAATCATGAAGAGATCAATGTTGCTCTGTTAGAGCTGTAACATTGGGTGAAACCAAAGGTTCCGAACATCCACCCCAAGTTAAGAAGAAAGGTCACAAGAGGATCCATGAATATAGTGACCGAAGGGCTGGGAAAAAGAAGAAAAGAACCACAAGATCAGAGATAATACTCCGACCTACAACTGTTCCTCCTACTCTTCCAACTAATGTTTCTTCACAAGAAGATGTTAAAGATGATCCTCCTAGCCTGACATTTCCTATAGGTGAACAACCTACTCTTGAAGGTGATGTTAACTTGGATGACCTTGGTAATATGTATTTCACTGAGTTTGATAAGGAAGACTTTGATCAGACCTTTCCCAAGTCAACCACCATAGCCAATTCAATGATCTATGATGGTGAATCCTTCGAAGTGTCCAGCGAGCATGATACCTTGGGCCATGCAGTCTTAGTTTACATTAGGTCAATAGTTGATCTGGAGAGACAAGTTAGGGCTCATGCTATTACTTCTCTTGGAGCCGCCAATCAAGATTTGAAGAACTTCCTTTCATCCGAACATAAAAAATAAAGGATTTAGGTAAACAGAATAAGGAGCTGAGCACCGAATTGGAATTATCCAAGACTGCCCAAGAAAACCTTCAAACAAAATATTCTGAATTGGAATCAACTACCTCTAGAGAGATCAAGTCTTTGAAGGATCAACAATTTTCTTATGCAGGAACCATTACCACACTATCCGATAAGAAAGAGAAGTTGAATAAACTTTTTAAAGAGAAAAAATACGAAATTACTTCCCTGAAAAAAATTCAAACTCAACTAGATAGCTGCATCAGTGGAGAAGTATGCTGCTACTATGGTGGATTCTATGGAAAAGAGAGATGAGGGTATTAAAGCAGATATGGTCTTGTTATTCTATGAAACATTTCCAAAAAAAAATCGTGGACCTCTTTGGAAGTTGGTACCATATGATGAAATAACTTTTCACACTATGCCACATGGTGATAAACATGGTGTTCCTTAACCGAGTGGGTTTGATTCCGATGAGGGATCTGATGAGAGTTTAAGATCCGATGAAAGTTCAAGCATTGATGCTAAGAGCCCCAAGCAAGATGAAGATAGAGAAAGAACAAGACAAATATGAAGGTAATGAAAGAACCGAAGGGACCGAGGACTGAGGTTATTGTACTTTTAATTTTATGTTTGAAACTAAAGTCCTTGGATGGCCAAGGCATTTTGTGTTCGAAACTAAAGTCCTTGGATGGCGAAGAAATTTGGTGTAATGGTGGATCATAGATCTTTTGATGATTTGAACAATTTCTAAAATTGTGTTTTCCTTCATATGTATTCCTCTTTTTTGTGTTTTTATGAGTATTTAATTTTTACGATGTGTTTACTAAGTGCTTAATTTATCTAATCATTCCAAAGATATTTTATTCGAATATCAAAGGTGTTAAATAGGTGTTTAACTCATCGATCACTTCAAAGATATTTCATTTGAATATCAGATGTGTTTAATAGGTGTTTAATTTCATCGATCACTTCAAAGACATTTCATTTGAATATCAGAGGTGTTTAGTAGGTTTTTAATTTCATCGATCACTTCAAAGAAACTTCATTTGAAGGCCGAAGGTGTTTAATACGTATGTAACTCATCCAATCTCTTCGCATCCACTATAATTCTTTAAGAAGGCATAAGATAGTATTTATTTAAAACTAGACACCTCATTAAAACCTTCCCGCGCCACCAGGGTAGGAAAGACTATGCTCCAAATTGTTTTACATTGAAGTGTAACAAAGTAAGTATTTATAAAATGTTTTTACTTTAGTTACAACCTGAGATGTTCAACGTTCCATGGGTGTTTCAACATGTTTTATTTTCTATCTTGTAGTGTGTATGTTCCTTGCTTGATTCTCTCACATACCACGTATGGGCCCTCCCAGTTCGGAGCCAGTTTCCCAATTTTTTTTTCCTTGGTATGCAAAAAGAATTTTCTTAACACTTTGTCCCCTATATGGAAATCTCTTCTTTTTTACTTTGGATGCAATATACTTCTCATCAAACCCTGATAGTGTGTTTTTCTCAAATGTGCCTTCACTCTTCTTTCTCAAATCAGATCCAATTGATTCCTTACTACCATACCATTAGCTTGTTTAGAATAGTTTTGTATCCGTAATGAAGTCAAAGTATCTTCTATATGTATGATTGCAACCATCCCATAAACAAGAGAAAAAAGAGACTCTTGAGTAGCTGTATGAGGAGTAGTTTGGTAGGGCCACAATACTTCTTGTAAATAGCTTGGCCATTTCCCTGTAGCTCCTTCAAGGTTCTTTTTTAACCGTGTAAAGATTATCCAATTAGCAGCCTCAACTTGCCCATTTTCTTGAGGATGAAAATGAGAAGAAAATCAATGTGGAATTTTGGAAGCGCAAAATTTCTTCATATCTTTATTGTCAAATTGTGGCCCATTGTCTGTAGTAATACGTTGAGGAATTCTAAATCGGCAACATATGTCTGATAAGATAAACTTTATAACTACCTTAGAAGTGGTTCCAACTAGTGGGGCAGCCTCGACCATTTAGAGAAACAATCTATTGACATGATTATTGTTCGATATCCTCTAAAGGCCATAGGAACCGATGGCACGTGGATCTCATTCTTATTGAGAAGAATCACATCTTCTGACCATATCTTTAGCACCCGCCATTATAGTCAGCCAATAATATCCAACTAACAAAACTCTCATTGTTAAAGATTTATAACCACACTGTATTGATCCCTCTCCATCATGTAATTCAGATAGAACATTTTGGGACTCTTCAAATCCTAGGCAACGTAGGAGAGGTCTGGTAAAATATTTTTTGTAAAAAATTTCTCTCAATACCACGAAACCACGAGCTTTGTATTTCACTTTTCTAGCCAAAAATTTATCCGGAGGTAGAACTCCATCAGTAATAAATTGTTGTATTTTATACCTCTAATCTTTGGATTGTACACCAAATATGTTCATATTTTCTTCAGTTTCACCCTCGAACTGAACTTATAGATGGAAATTCTTGCATAAAGATCCATGGATATGCTTCAGAGTAGGCTATAGTAGCTAAAAGTTATGCCATAATATTCTCCGATCTAGGGACATGCTCATACCAAACACTTTTAAAACTCATGGTTACTTCTTTCAGGATTTGCGGATACTTCATCAACTGATATTTTATAGTTTCAGACTGACCTTGAGCCTGATGTATAATTAACTGGGAATCACTTACTAACCGGACCCTCTTTGCTCCACATATCTGAGCTAATCTTAAAACAGCTATTGCTGTTTCGTATTTATAATTCATTATTGGATGCCCTGAAACCAAAAACATATAGTTTGGTACATAGTATCACCATAGGTTAGAAAAATTCTAGCTTCACATCCCATCGTACTAGATCCACAGTCTGTTTGGATTATCCAATATTTTTTACACTTATTTTCTTGAGCTTCTTCATAGGGCCTTTTAATATGAAAATCCACCAGGAAATAAGCTATAGCTTGAGCCTTGATTGCAGTTCGAGGTACAAAATCAATATCATAGTCTCCAAGTTCAACTGACCACTTAGTAATTCTTCATGATATGTAAGCTTTTTATAGAACATTTTAAAGGAAAAATATGTTGAGGTTGTGATAGAATACGCTTGAAAACACGGCCTCATTTTCCTGGCTGCTATCACCAATACCAAGGCTAACTTTTGCTTATGTAGTATACCCAACAGGGATAATTATGCACTTCCATTACTAGTACAACACTCACTGTATACTCCGATACATCTAAATATATATAAAGAATGACTGTACAACACATTGATTATTTGAAGAAAGGCTTGGTCACACTTTGGAGACCAATTAAAATTCTTAACATTCCTCAAAACTTGGAAAAACTGAACACGCTTGTTTGATGACCTTGAAATAAATGGATTTAATGTAACCAATCGTCCGGTTAGTCTTTGGACTTATTTAGTATTCATAGAGGGGGGGGGGGGTGGGGGGGGGTCCATAGCTAATAAAGTATTTAGTTGATCCAGATCAACCTGAATCCCTTTTTCACTTATGACATATTATAGAAACTTGCCAGATCAGACTCCAAAAGTACATTTTTCAGGGTTTAACTTCAAGTTGATAGCATCCAAGTTAGAAATTTTTAAATCAGATATGTGATCTTCTTCCTTGAGTATTTTTACCATCAAGTCATCTATATATACTTCCATATTTCTGCCAATTTGGTTAGCAAATATTTTATTTACCAACCGCTGATAGGTAGCTCCAGCATTCTTTAACCCAAATGACATCACCTTATAAAAATGAAGCTCTCTATTAGTAATGAATGTGGTATGATCCTGATCGTTCGGATCCACCTTGAGAAGAAAAGGAAAATATAGGTGGTTAACATGTAATTTAGCTCACAAATAAGATCACAGTCCATGTATTTAATGATCAAGGACAAAAATAAATCACACATAAGAAGTACATGGGTCAAATGATATACCCCAAGAACTTGTTTGTAAATAGTCAAATAGTGGGGTAAGAAATCCACTCTCACGGTGGTAGTTATGTAATTCTACCATCCACCTCATTTACTATATAAAGGACATTCCCTTTTGGGAAAAGAGGTCAATGATTGATCAATAATTGCAACATTTATTCCTTTTGTCTATTTCTTTTTCTACTAATTCACTGTTTGTTGTCACATCACACAAATATTAACTTATCCGACCCTCTCCTACTTAACATGTAATTTAGCTCACAAATAAGATCAAAGTCCATGTATTTAATTATTAAGGACCAAAATAAAGTACATATAAGAAGTAGGGGGTCAAATGATATACCCCAAGAACTTGTTTGTAAATAGTCAAATAGTGGGGTAAGAAATCCACTCTCACGGTGGTAGTTATGTAATTCTACCATCCATCTTATTTACTATATAAAGAAAATTCCATTTTGGGAAAAGGGTCCAATGATTGATCAATAATTGCAACATTTATTCCTTTTGTCTCTTTCTTTTTCTACCAATTCACTGTTTGCTATCACATCACACAAATATTCTCTTATCCGACCCTCTCCTACGAATATCTTCGCTCATGAGTCTCACTAAAGATTCACTGAGCTCATCACACCTGTATCTGATTATACCCTGAAAAATGCATCCAAGAAGGATAACAACTTGTTTTCCCGATGTAGAATACACTAATAGATCTATACGAGCTATTGGAAAACGATCTTTAGGATATGCTCTATTAAGATTTGTGAAGTCGATACACATGCGCCATTTCCTATTCTTTATCTTGACTAAAACAGGATTAGCTGTCTATAAATGCTATTGAGATTCTTTTATATAACCCATCCTGGTCAACCGATCTAATTCTTGCACTATCACATTGGTCTTTTCTTTGAAAAACGTCCTCATTCTCTGTACTACCGGTCCAACATCAGATCGGACTAATAACTTCTGGCAGATCATCTCTGTTGGTACTCCAGTTGCATCATCATTGCAACATGAAAATACATGTAAATTGTTAGATAAGAAGGACAATAACCTTTGTTTCAAACTCAAAAGGTAATTTAGTTCCAATCCTAACACTTTTTCTTTCTGCCAAACAATGAATTTCAACTTCTTCAAAGGGTATCACATCACTAGGAGCCTCTCTTGGATAATTTATTTCATTCTGATAATTGGAATGCTCCAGTAGTTGTTATTCCTTATTAATCTGGCTCCAATGATTTTGAGGCAAGGGTTGTTACATAGCACTCCATACCAATTTTCTGGTTGCTTCATACAAAACTCATATGTCCTCCCACAACATACTTTAAACATTGGTGGACAGTTAAGGCCACCACATGCATCCTAGAGAGCCAAGATCTTCCAAATATAGCATTGTAGGATGTTGGAAAGTCAACCACAACAAATAATACTCTTACCATTTTTTAAATGCCCATTTTCCTAATAGTACCTCCTCTTCAAATTCACCAATAACATCTGTCGAACTCCTAGTGAACCCTACAATAGTTCTATTCGATCGTTGGATAATCGAAAGGTTTTTTATTTGTTTATAAGTTATCAGAAATAACACATTTTTTGAACTACCAGTGCCAATTAAGATTTATCGTATGTCATTTCCCCTAATCGATGCTCCTATTACCCCAACATTTTCATGTAGACCCGCTATATCTCTTAAGTCATTTTCATTAAATACTATGTAAGAAACATGAGTTTGGTAAGGTGTATGGACATTTTTCCTTCCAACTGAGTAGTTGAGGATGTTTTTACGGTATCTCCCCCAAATATTGTTAATAACTCAAAAACATTTACCAAATCGGAAACCGTGACAAAATCATTCACTATTACCCCCACTTGATTCCAATATGGATCAGGATCAAGATATTTTGTGTCCACATCAAATATTTCAACAATTACCAGGGTATCTTCCTGTCTGGATGTCCCTAGGAGGGTTGAGGAAGTCGTCTAGGGTGCATTAGTATTGAATTATGTGTTGTCAGGTCTGCTGCCCATTGTCTTTTAACGAAGGCACCAAACTTTCCCCTCTCAATAAGATTTGTTTCTTCTTGCTTCAATGTTATACAATCATGCATGTCATGACCTACATCATTGTGATATTTACAGAAGTGAGTACTTCGAGTCTCTCTAGGGGATTGCAGTAGAGCTAGCCTTCTAAAGTACACATCATTCTTAGTTTTATCAAATATTATCGCTATGCTTTCTCCTAGCTCAACAAACCATTCAAGCTGAACCCAAGGGATTCTCTTACTTCTTGGTTTTGATTGTACTGATTTTTTCTGGGCCGATGTGATCCATGTCTGGATTATTTTGGCTTGTAATTAACCATAGGTTGGGATTGAGTTGTTGTTTATGGAGTTGACGTTGTAGTAGCAGATCTGTTCTAACGAGGCACTATAGACTTCTTGGTTTCTTCTATTGTGATATGTTTCCCAACTTGATTTAACAATTCACCAAAAGTCATAGTTTTCTTCCGGGTTACTGAATCAGCTAAATTGCTTGGATTCAAACCTTGTCTTAAAGAGGCGATTTCCACTTGTTCAAAATAATCAGAAATCTCATTCTTCGTATTCACAAACCTACTAATATACTCCTTCAAAGATTCATTTGGATCATGAAAACAATGAATGATAGTATCATCGTTTCCTTTGAGCTCATTGCTTCCAATATATTGCCTCCTGAATGCCATCCAGAACATGTCAAAATTCCTTTTAGAGCCCTAGGGAAAAATATTGTACCATTTGAGGGAACTTCTCTTAAAAGTTTGTGAGAAAGCCCGACATAATAGCTTGCCATCATCATCAAAGTTCATCATAAAGTTTTTGAACTGCTCAAGATGGTTTTCTGGATCTTTACTTCCATCGTACTTGTCCATCTTAGAGCTATCAAATCGCTTGATAAGGTGTCCAGAGAGTATTTTTTAGGACAAAGGAGATTTTCTCCAATTGTGATTACGACTAAACACAGTATCTTCATTGGGAGTAGCAAAGATACTTGGTTCCGATTGAATAGAAAACATATTAAGCAGCAAATGATCAATGTGTTGATTAGCCAAACCCTTTACTTTACTTTACCTTGATACTTGTTCTTTTTTATTCTACCATTTATGTCTCTTTTTCTTGAATGTTTCTTGGTCAGCCTTATTTTCTTCTTTAGGCGGCCCTGATCACTATTGGATGAAAATGACTCTTCCAGGTTTGAGTCACTTGACAAACTATCAGAAGACTCTGAATTTGTACTCACACCTTGTTTCTATCGATGTGTTTTTTTAGAGCTAACATAAGTCTTTGTGAATAGCTCATTGTCACCAGGATCACTTGTAGGATGCAGTCCGGACACATCAGAGTTTTCTTTTACTCATTTTCAGCTTGCTTCTAAGCCCTTAAAGCTTCAATTTCAGCCCTTACCTCATCTTCCATGAACCGTCTTTCATTTGGATTGTGACGAGGAATATTGTCATGGGCCACACCCTCAACATCTAGAAGTGGATCATCAACTCCCAGAGGTGGAACATTCTGCATGTTAAGTTCCATGTCTTAAAGATATATGAACTGTCTTTTTTTACTGGTTTTGAATTTTCTATTCAGGCACCGTCGACTTCCACTCTGATCGCCAATTTGACGAGGATGATTTCTGGTCGTAGGGTATTTTGGATAATTTCTCAACTGGATATTAAATTTTAAGTAAAAGGTAGAGAGATGGTAGAGGTGTGTACTAGTATTTCATTTTTAGATAAATTACAACCCCATTATTATGAATGGTTGGGGGTATTTATACTTTGTTTTAGGATTTGTGGGCCGTCTGGGTCGGAATTTGGATTCAAGTCAGCTTTAAAGACTCCGAGGCCCAAAACCAAAAAACGGTTTAGCACACAACTGAGTCATAATCCACTCAAATCTCTTATTCATTGAAATTCTGATGTAGAAGATGTCTGAATTATCCCTTCAGAGTTTGTCATAATTCCTTTCCACTAATATCCGACCCTATCATTGATGACCATAGGTTTTTTTTTCTTTTTGCTTCTTGTTTGTTTGAGATTTCTGTTGAGGATCTTTTGAACACTTGTTTCAATATCTTTTATTTTTATGATTATATTTAAATGTAATATTCATATATTGTCCTGATTTGGTGTATGATTACCAGATAGAAAATTAGCATCATCCATTATTGGGGAAAGATCATAGTCATAATCCAGTAATTTTATTGCTTCAATAATCTTCTCCTCATTGCTTGCAAGATCTATCTTCTCTTCAGAGTTGAAGTTGCTTTGCAATTTCTTTCCAATTTGTTGAGGATAGATATCAGCAGCTTTTAGAGAGGTAGAAAGAGAGTTCATATTATCGTGATTGTTGTTGTTGATTTCTATTGGAGGTATAATAATTATATAGGCTTTGAACGGTAAATCATCCCTCGACTATCGCGTTTGGTGGCAGATAGTCCCTTGACTTTCAAATGTCCGTTGACAGTCCTTAGACTATCGCGTTTGGATAAATTTAGTCCACCAGATCCTCTGATCCATGAGAGGCTGCCACCTGTCACCATAGTCCCCAGAGTTTTGTATCACCACTAGTCCCTTGAGTTTAGTTTTCCGTAATATTCTACATTTTAGGTTTGACCTAAACTCAAGGGACTAGTGGTGATACAAAAATCTAGGGACTATGGTGACAGGTGTCAGCCTTTCATGGATTAGAGGATCTGGTGGACTAACTTTATCCAAATGCGATGGTCCAGGGACTGTCAACGGACATTTAAAAGTCAAGGGACTATCTGCCACCAAACGCGATAGTCGAGGGACGATTTACTGCTCAATGCCTAATTATATACCTTATTGTTTTAATCTTTTTTGCTAGAATTTCATGATCTTTAGCCTTGTCATTTTTTGTTATCAAATCTTCTTCTGAATTTTTACTTGTTGTTGAGGCTTTCTTGTATTTATCCTTACCATGACCAAGATGTTTGCATAGTTGACAATACTGAGGGACATTTTTATAATTATCCCAATTTGAGACATTAAACTCTCCTCTGAACCTGCGATCATTTAGAAATTTAGATCGAGTGTGTTTATTTGAGATACGTGAGGAAAAGTTTCTTATTACTGTGAATCTTGACAAAGCTATTAGTTGATATTTGTCCTCTTTTAAAAATTGAAATGATATATGATCACTTTTATGATGTATAGCAGTAGAAATTGATGAGGATGCCTTAATCAACTAGTAGATCAAGAAAAGTACGAATATATGGAAATAATATAGGACCACGAATGGAATCAAACTGAGGGTGTCTTTATGCGGAACCGAGACGACCTACAAAACATATTTTCTTCTCTGATAAATAAAATACTACTTGGGATAATATTTGTTATATTTTCCCATAACATCAATGTAATCTTTATATTTTGATAGATGGTTTTGAAAATATCTAAAAAAGACTTTATAGTTTTTGTAGTTCCACTCGTATAAACTTTATGATACTTTGATGATTCTTGTATTTTAGAGAAATCTGCTTTTGTGAAACATCTGAATTGTTGGTTTTCCATTGCTAAGATGAATGCATCAGATTCAAAATAGGAACAGTCAAAATTTCTGTTAGAAAGTCAAGAAGTCACAATTAGGAAAAAGAAAACTAGACGAAATGTTAGAGTAAGACCAAATAACAAAAGATTAAAAAGCTGAATTGACTATTAAATCAATTATTATTTAGGAACGAAGATGAAAAAATTAGTAGACGAATTAGATAGGATCCACGAAACGAGGAAGAAAAAAACTCTTTATTGAAGATAAAAAGAGTTTTTTTAGAAAAGCTTTTCTTTGACATGTATCTTTTTTTTTCGGAGGGAACCCGCCGCCACTACTCAGAGTGCAATGAGTGCGCACAGGGTAAACCCTCAGTCTCACGCGATAGCCTGCAAACCAACGTCAGAAGGTAAACCACACAAAGTGACAGGCTACCCCCTTGGGGATTATGATTACAAGTTATGCATTTGTACGACGAACAACTAAAAATTAGAAATATACGTGTATTGTTAAGTTACTTGACTACCATTGCTCTTTGGTCAGCTAATTAATGAGTGAATAAATTAATAAATAGTTAATATATGATAAAATTTTAAAATAATAATCATAACTCATTCCTTCAATTTTGACACGGATAGGATAATTCAATTAACAAGGATTTTTTTTAATAAAAAAATATGAATATTTTTTAAATGCAAAATAGCTTGCGTTACTGGTCTGTGTTGTGTATTTATATTTCTGGTTCTAAATACAATTCCTGGTAATTGTGTATATTCTTTTCGTTTTTTTAAACATTGGGCCTTATATTGCAATTGGGTCAATATACACGCTGCTAAGTATTCCGCTTTCATTACAAAATTTCCCAATTCGAACAAACCCTAATACCAAAGCTCTTCTTTCTCCTTCACTCGATCTTCGATTCTTCACATCTCCCATCAATTCAGCATCATTTGCCAATAAGCCATAAACTTTTCAGTAAATTACAACAGATGACTGAAATTTAACAAGACCCAACGCTTGAGACAAAAAACCAAGGAATCGCAACACCAGGTAAGATGAGTTCCATATTAATTACTTTGATTTCTTCTCAAATAACAGAGACCCAAGCTTTCAAGGAAAGCTATTGCACTTAATCTAGCAGGGATTTCCTTTTCTTCAAGCTTGAAGTCCCTGTTAGTTTCCATAGCTAGCTTTGGTAACCAATCAGTTCCTGCATTTTGCTCTCTGAAGATGTGAATAATTTTCATATTTGAAGATATCATATTGTAGCAGCAGTTGATTATGTTTTTGAGAAACCAGGGAGTTATTCTTGTGAGAAACATGTGTGCTAGAATTCGAGAATCAGTCTCAATATCTAGCATGCGATACCCTCTTTCATAACAAAATTGAAGACCATCGAACATAGTCGTAAACCCTGCCAAACCCAAAAAGAATCTTACCAGTTTTGTCTCTTAAGAGCCCTCCACCATAGTTTTCACAAGACTCAGTACACGCCCCATCGGTATTGAGTTTATACCTGCCCACTTTAGGATAGTTCCAACTCAAGGAAACAGGAGCACTGGTTCTGTTAAGTTCATTAGTGCACCCAACTGACAGACCAATCTCACTATCTTTATCCCATTATTTTTTATTTAGAAGGCCAACATTGTCCAGACTAACTAGATTATAGCAGACGTTCCTAATTAAGTCTTTAGAGCTATAATATTTATCCTCCATTTTGCGCTTATTTATGTATCTCCACAAATTCAAACTATGATTAGAGGCAGAATAGTACGTAGATGTATCACCTTTTTAGTCGACCAGTACCAAGTCCTAATTACATGAGAAAGAGACATGGACTTTATGATATAGATATTAAAGTATGCTAAGAAATATGACCAGACGTCCCAAGCCTTCTGACAACCCACAAAAACATGATGAATAGTTTCAGAAATGTTGCAATTTTGACAGTTAGATGCTAAATGAAACTTTCTTTTTTGCAGCACTGAGTCAGTCTGAACCCAGCCTTTGAGAGTCCTCCAGAGAGTAAACGAGAACTTGACAGGCACTACCTTGTTCCAGATTCTTTTGCATACAGGTAAGACTTAATTCCTTTGTTTATGAATTCATACCATGTTTCCTTAGTGGAGAACTGACCATCTCCACTAAGGGTCCAACTGGCAGTGTCATTTAAAGAGTTATCCAATGATACTCTTAAAATATACTGAATTTGATCTGGATTCAATACTTCATTCAGCTTGCAAACATCCCAATTACCATATTCTCAATAATATTTAGCTAAAAAACCAGTGTACAAAGTTCTGTCCTCATTGACAGTGAACTTAGTAAAAGCCTCAAGAGAACACCATCTATCCAGCTTAACATCAACATTTGTCCCTCACTTTCCAAAACCTTTTCCAAATTAGAGAACTCTTAGGATTCAAAGGAGCCACAAGAGGATGTTGATCATTAAAGTAAATTGACTTCATAAAAACAGCCCACGTCGATTCGTGGTTTCTCAGGTTAAACCACAACTTAGCAGCAAAGACCTCCATCATAACCTCCAGATTCCTTAGGTTTAAACCACCCTCATCATAACCCTTACAGAGCTTAGACCATTTGCATAAATTTATGGTGTTATTATTAGCTTTATTTCCCCACAAGAACTTGTTGTACAAAACTTTAAGTCTTTTTATAGTAGTTTTAGTGATCTCTGAATTTTGAAGAGTATATAGGGGATAGTTAGTTAAAACAGATTGGGTCAGCATTAGCCTGCCCCCAAAATATAGAGTTTTTTTTATCCCATTATGAGATCTTATTGATAGTTTTAACAATAAGATCCTCCTGATTACTAACCCTTTTCTTGTTATTTAACACAAGTGCCAGATATTTGATAGGCAATTGATATTTCTTGAATCCCAGCAGATGTTCTACTTTCCTAGCATGGTGAATGGATAGATTCTTGGAGGTAATTACTCTAGATTTGTCTTTATTTACAAGCTGGCCAGAAATCTCCTCATACTTACTGAACATGTTCATGATCTTTGTAACAAAGGCTATGGAATCATTGCAGAAAACCAAAATATGGTCAGCGAAGGAAAGGCAAGGTGATGTTATCTCTCCTCTGCATTTGTATCTTGTTGATGTGTAGTTGCTATTAATTCTCTTTAAACCTCTCAATAAGTACTCTTGACCCAAAATGAATAGACTGGGTGATAGTGGATCACCCTGTCTCAACCCCTTATCAGATCTGAAAAATTCTTTAAAAGAACCATTTACTGTGACAAAAAAACTAGCAATTCACCAGATTTCTTTCAACCAACCTAGTGAAACCAGCATCAAACCCATAGGCATTCAAAACACTAAGAAGAAACGTATGATCCATTCTGACGAAAGCTTTATCCATATCCACCTATAGAAAAATGTTACCACCCCTGACCTTCTTAGAAATGTCACCAATCAATTCCTGGGCTATCATGACATTGTCATGAATACTCCTATCCTTGATGAAAGCCCCCTGATCAAGTGAAATAAGCTTAAGCAGCAAGATAGATAGTCTTTTGTTAATGATCTTAGATATGATTCTATTGAGGAAAGTAGTCAGACTTATAGGTCTGAAGTCTTTTCAACATTTAGGAGCTTCAACCTTAGAAATCAGGCATAAAGTAGTAGCATAGAGCCCCATATGACAATGACATTTCCTGAAAAAGTCCCTAATAGCATCACACAAGTCAAATCTGATAATTGGCCAGCTCCCTCAAAAAATTTCCCATTGAATCCATCTGGCCCAGCATCAGAGTTAGGGCTTAGCTCATTGATAGTTTCAAGAATTTTGGCATCCATATGAATCTTTACTAACGTTTCATTATCCTCATCAGTAACTAGCTTAGGAATGAGATCATATAGTAGATTAGGGTACCAGGGATTAGGCAAATAAGCAATTAGGATCTTGAAATGATTGACAGCAGATTCTTCAATATCTATATCCTCCTCCTCCCACTTAGTGCCATTCCAAATTCGAGAGATTTTAATCTCTTCTGCCTTATTTTCACATAATTGTGAAAAATGCAGTATTTCTGTCACTCTCTTTGACCCTGTTTGTGTGAGATTTCTGAGCCCAATAGTCCTCCTCTCTTGCAAGTAGCTACATGTGATTGTCCTTTGCATTTTTAAGATTCTCAGCATCCTGATCAGAATTTGTAGTGAGAACCATAGATTCCAATCTGTTAATCTCCTCCTCAGCTTGATTAATAGCTTCAAACACATTTCCAAACACCTGCTTATTCCAAACTTTGATATTAGCCTTCAAGTGCTTTAGTTTGAACCAAAACCTGAATAAATGAGCCTCATCATAGTCAATTGCCCAACATTTTTCAACAAATTTATAGAAATCATTATGTTTACACCACATATTTGGAAACTTGAAGTTAGAAGCTCTTTTGTTGATAGAAGTAGAAATTTTAATTAGTAAAGGAGAATGATCTGAGCATGATTTAGATAGATGAGTCATAGTAGTTTCATCAAAATATTCAACCTAGTTGTTACTCAGTAGCACCCTATCTAGCCTCCTCCATTGCTTGCCATTAGACCAAGAGAATTTGTTACAAGAAAACCCAGCATCCAGCAAATTGCAGTCCAAAATGAAATCATTGAAATCTTCTATGCTTCCAGAATAATTAGATGAGCAATGAAGTTGCTCCCTAAGAACAGATATCGTGTTAAAATCCCCAACCAAAATCCATTCTTTGTTCTCTTCTTCAACCTTTCTTAGCTTTCCCAGAGCATTCTCCTCGGTAGCCTAGAGCATTTAGCATATATTACAGTAACTCTGAAATCTTTAGGTATATTGTTATGTCTGACCAGTAAGTGTAAAAAATTTTCATCATTGATAATTATGTGGACCTTGTAATCACGGTTCCACATAACCCAAACCTTATTACTGATATTGCCAACAAAACCCTGAAACCCAAGCATCTTAGCAATGATATCCAACTGAGTACCACATACCATAGGCTCTTGAATAACAAGAAAAGATAGATTCTTAGACCTTTCGATAGATTTGATTCTGGCATGAGTTTTCTTGTTACTTATCCCACGAACATTCCAACTTAGGAAGGCTATAGTCATTTAGATTTTTTGGGAGATTTTGCAACATCTTTATGTTGCAAACACTTGGAGGAAATGATCCCTTTTGAGTTAAGGGTTTTTATTTTCTTTATTTTCTTCATATCATATTTTACCCATAACAAATTTGCTTGTTTACAGGAGAAGATGGGAGACTCCCTGTGGATTGATTAGTAGGAGTGGAACAGAATATTAAAGGGTCCACAGAAGAGCTGCCTTCATTAGAAGTAGAGCCCATTTCAAGAATACGGAGAGCACCAATTACCTCTTTGCTTCATGTTCCCTTAGGTGAGTGCAATGTATCACAACTTTGAATAATATTAATCTTTTCTTCTCAACTTTCTCAAGTTGATCATTCTGATCATTTATGATAACCAATTTTAACTTATTGCCATTATCTTTGACTTTGAATGCAAGAATCAATAAATCTTTCTTTGAGGTGTTTTTTTGTACTCAGTCTCTGAGTGACCTAGGTGAGAAAACGTTTTGCAATAATTAGGATACTTGCTATACACAAGATCTTTCCAGAAGGTGTAGGCTCCAAACACGATTTTAATTCTTTTAGGTAGCATCTTTGACACATCCAAGACTTCCCATATTCTGCAATAGTTTAGCCTTGCTCTGTTTTTAGATGGAACCCACACACTCAAGGGATTACCTATAGTTTTAGCAACCTTTGTGATTTTTTCTTCACAATACATGAATTCTAGAAAATTGGGGAGGTCTATATATGCCGCGGTTGCTGGATTTTCAATGTTAGGGTTAAAATTTGGGGACCATTCCAGCAATCTCATGATCATATCCCCAATTTGCCACACATTCCTTTTCTACAGATTGAAGAGGTCTTCCTTTAGAGCGAGTTCAATATAGGTGTGCCGAAAATCCCAACTTGAAACATTGAACTCACCATGAAATTTAATGTTATCCAGGAAAGCCTTAACAAAAGCATAATTAGCAAACTTGCTAACCAAAGTGTATTTAGATTTCTGTTTTAGAATCCCCAAGTCCTCAGCTTCAAAATGAATCTCTACGTTATCATTACTCTTTGTTATGGTTACCTTTCTATGAATCTTCATAATTTTGTCTTTGAATAAATCTGCGAAAGAGCTTTTTGATGGTGATACATTAGTTTTACTTGTAGCAGACTCAAACACAGGATTGACCATGATCCTTGGTTGATCAGGGATGTGAATTAAAGCTGGAAATTTATCATTTATCTTAGTAGCATGCTGATGCGTGATAGAAGATTCATCTTCCTCCATAAAGAGGATTAGAAGATTAGGAGAAGAAGCCGTTTTTAGCCTTAGGCTCCAGTTCTTTGAGCTTTCTTAGAATCATGTAACCAACTTTTTGAAATTATACAGTAACTAAAAACATCATAAAGACCTTATATTCTTTTCTTTTAACCCTTTAAATGAATTTAAAACCAAGTTGTCATCATTTCTCCTAGTGTTAAGTAGTAGATTGTCTGATGATATTTTTATGCAAGAGGCTCTTTAAGCATTCTTGTGTAATTTCTAAATCTATATACGAACTCTTCTCACTATTTTGAGATTAGTAATAGTAAATACCTTTCTCCCTCTTTCTTTATATAAAATCTTGTTAGGGTAATCATCTCAAACCAGTACAAAATTCACATATACTGTCATATTTTATGGCAAGATTGGATAATTAATAAACAAGAATTGAAATTATATATATATATATATATATATATATTGGATAATTAATAAAAAAGAATTGAAATTATATATATATATAATAGGTTTAATGTTATTTTAAATCTAGATTTAAACGGAATATTTTATATAAATATGTTATTCTAATCGTTCTTTCTTCATACATAAAAAATATCGCCATCCATGTCGCTTAGGAGGCAAAGCGGCTAACATAGTCATAGTGGTATATTTTATTTTATTTATTTGAAATATTGTTTTTTCTGTTCCAATCTGAGCTTCCTTTTGGTCGTATGAGTAATTTCTCTATATAAGATAAAAAGTTTTATATATTTTGGTTTAAAAAACTATAAAATCCATATCCATTTTTTTTGTTTTTTTATAATTTGTGTCAGAAATTGTTTTATCAGAGCCAGACACTGCAAAAAAAAGTTAAATTGCTAGAAAAAGTTATGATTTATTAGAGTTTCTTATGTTGGATCTAGGTTATCAATTGACTTGTTAATATATAAAGACTAACTTCTAATGTATATCACTAGCTCATTTATAAAATCCATGTCAATTGTTCCCCTCTCTCTTTTGATAGATATTTTCCCACTTTCTCTTTTTTTTTTCTTTTCAATCTTAGTTTTAAATATCAATTTATTCATATTTTATACCGGATCATGATGTAATCAGGGTTTTGTAGATGTAGTCATATTTGCGTGTCTATTCTGTTTATAGTTGATTTCATTATGTATATTTTTAATTAAACACTTTTGTGGCTATGATATGATCATTTTGATATTTATGTCGTGCTTTTATCCGTGTGAAAGGAGTGACCCAACAATTGAAGAACATCAATTAGAAGAGCCAACTGATCCAAAAGTAAGTTCATTTAATTTCTAACCCCAAATGAATTTTTTTAATTTTTATTAATATTATTAATTATTAATTTATGTTTTATTGAAACATAAAAATGTATAGGTTACTTGACTTAGAAGAATTGTTTTTCAAGAAGACAAATAGGTCTACAATATAGAGTAAGATTTATGCATTACTAAAAAATAAAAGCTTTTCTACTCTTTTTTAATGTGCATATATGATATGATAGTTTATACTTTTTAAGACTATGTTTCATACATGCTAAATGAAATTAAATAAATGTAGGTAGTTTGATTAGTTCGATATTGATAGAAAAATTATGGGGATTATATTGTTTTAACACTCAAGTTAGACTATGAAGGTTTGAGTTAAATTATATTTATCGAATCATAAAACAATTATTATTATTTATAGGTTAGGATAGAAACGTAGTGGAATAAATTGCAGTTGCAACTTCAACTGTTGAAAAACATTGCCAAAATTTGCAGACGGGCGTAGTAATCATACCTAAATTCGGAAACAAGTTTTTTAAGAGTAATTTTTAAAACAACTAAGTAATATTTTTTTGAATTATATAGGAAATTCATGTTAGCTGATGGCATATATTATTTATTTTAAATTACATGTATTCAAAGAATTGACAAGTGAAATGTCATTGATATGACTATAGAGGATATGGTAGGTAGTAATAGACCTTTGATATATACAAGGTAAATACAACCAGCGGAAGCAGTTGGTATGTTACTAATAAAAAAATTATCTATGTATGTTTATTGGTGAAAAAGTATGTCATATGAATGAACATTAGCTCATACATGAAAAATATTTTGAAGGTATATATATAACATATAACATTAAGACTAATAATTTATCATAATTATGTAGGTAAAGTAACTGTTACAAAGTAGAAATAATACAATTAAGGAGTATGTTAAAAGATACTGCTAAACTCAATGGTCCACTACATATCAAGCTAGTTTAAAGATAATTACCAGCCAACATACAAGATAAAAGTATATAAAAACATTTGAATATTTTCTTATTATTGGGATGTGAAGTTTCATGCATCATATATTTTCATGTAAAATTATGAACCCCTTATGAGTACTTTAACCACAACTTTGTTGTTAAAATATACAATATTTTGTATATGTTTAAGCAACCAATGTATCCTTTAACAAAGTCTTATACCCATTAGGAGTTATGGAATCCTTGAGCTTCAGCTTTAAACTTTGATTTAGTGGTAAGTTTTTCATTTTACAGATTATATTTTCGATAATTAGCCTAATATGAAATAAATATATTAGCTTCCATATCAATATCTCAGTCAACCATTCTGATTCTCGATTAGTTATGCCATATTGTGTTTTGTAGTATAACGGATAATTATCTGTATAAATAAAAAAAAATTCAAAAAGAATTTGAGAAGCATTTCACTGGCTTTAATCAATGTTTTTCTCCTTCATTAATCATTATTTCAAAATATGTTTGCTTCTTTCTTTTAATTTTCATTTTATGTTTATATGTTTCCTACTTATGTAAGTAACTAACCTTATTTCCTTATATGGGTTAGAAGGAATAATCATACAGATTTTAGTTTGTGCATCTGTTTTGTAGTCAGTGACATGTCAAAATTATTTAGGGAACCATGAGGAAGGTGAGAATACCATTTCAAAGCATTGTCCTTTATAGTTTTGGGAGAAAGCACGGCACTGAAACTTATAGTCATCGTCATAATTCATTATAATGTTTTAAATTACTCAAGATGATTATCAGGATCCCTGTTCTCATCAAACTTATCTACCTTAGATATAGCAAACCGCTTCGGCTAATGTCCGAAAATAATTTTTGCCGATGAAAGAAAAAGCTCTCAATTATGTCATTTGACTATACTTGTGGCCTTTGTTCGTTATTGCATAAAATACAGTATTCGGAAGGATTCACAAATTGTCTATTAACTTGGTAATCGAAACTTAGGCTCCACAAACCTCCATTTAATAGAGTAGGACTTTCTTGGACCTAAATTATAGTTTGCTCTGGTCCACCTTTACATCCCAAAACCATTATATCCTAAACCTCACAATGTTCCTGCTCCGATGTATTTTGTTAATTTTTCGATTCTCTCTCTTGTTTTGAACCCCGATATTGACTCAAACGTCTATTTCAATAATGCATACCACCAAAAAAATTCATTCTCTTGTGATGTCGATCTCCCTAAGGGGAAAAAATAATTCCTCCAAGTCAGACATATTCTGAAGGCCTGTAGAAATATCTGGATTTTTGTTTCTTTCTTAAGGAATTGTGGCTTATGTGCGATCAGAATTGCTTTCGTTCAACATTTTTGCTGATTTCAAAGGGAATTAGATTCAATATTGTAGCCCTCGTAAACCTCTTCTCCCCTCTAACTTTTATAGAAAGTTACTGGGGGGAAGATGTTACTTGTATGGTTTTATTTTGATGAATGTATAGAATTTTAGAACAAAAAGTAAGATGCTAGACTCACTCAACATAGCAAGAAGAGGTCATACATGCATGAGGACCTTTAATGCAATGAAATGAATCTTTAATTTTTAAATGAAAGAACATAATAAAAATCATAGAATAAGACGATATAAATTTATCTTTTGGTGGCATGATGGTCTTCATACAATCTGTATTAATGGTCATCCCTTCATACTACTAAATTTAATCATATTTCCTCCTAAAAACCCTAATTCACAAAACCAATAGAATTTTAAACCAATTCCTTTACGGCTCAAAAAATATATAAAAATATAGGATGATCTCGCCTAATTGGTCCTCCATTTTCAAATCTTATGCTAGATCTGGTCTCAACTTCAAGAGTTTAATTGATATTCAAAACACCTACTCATAAACTATGGTTTACATTCAGAAACCACCAAACCCTATGGGCTAAATTGATGCGTTCAATCTACTGTCCAAACCTTCACCCTTTGCACATCAGCAAAAAAAAACCAAAAGATTCAAAGACGTGGAAAATTCTTTTTACAATAAAGAAAATTGCATAGAATTTTATTTTTTGGATATAGGTAACGATAACTGTGATTGTTTCCTGGAGAGATGGTGTTACACCATCCCTCTTATTATTCTTCCTAATGGAGACAATCTATGCTACAACAGTAAAAAGATTAATACATTTTGGGAAAACAATCCTTGGAACATAAATAAACTTAAAGAGAATGTAAGTTCAACTGATATTAGTAGGATACAAAAATTCACCTTACTTGTAAATAAACCAGATAATATCAAATGGAACATCTCTCAATCAGGAAATTTAACATCAAAGATACCTTTGAGAAAATAAAAACAAAAGAACCTTCAAACATTATCCATAACAAGATTTGGAACTCTGTTTTTACAAAGAAGTACTCTCTCACTATTTGGAATACTCTTAAAGGGATGATTTCATTTGATTCAATTCTTCAACAAAATAATTTTATCCTTGCTTCAAAATGTCAGTTATGCAACAATATTGAAACAATTGATCATCTCTTTGTCAGCTGTCATATCACTTTTAAAGTATGGAAACATTTATCAATTCTATCTTTCCTATTAGTTGAGAGCATATAACATTCCCCCACCTTATAAATATCTGGTTTTCATCTACTAATAAACAATCTTAAATCAGAACAATTATCCTGCTATTATCACTTGAAGTATCTGGAATGCCTGAAACAAAGTCAGATATAATAATATATCTATTTCATCTCAAGATGTAATAAATAAGATTATGAATATGTTATTTAAACTAGACTGCTCTAATCTTCTATCAAAGAAAATATGGAGCAAAGACTTCAAAACAACCAAATTTCTAAATTGTCTCAACCGTTCTACTATTAGAAACACTGCTTTATATGTTAAATGACACCCACCCTTAGAGAATTATCTCAAATTAAACTATGATATAGCTGGTATCATTAATAGTGAAGCAAGTCGTGGCTTTCTACTTAGAAATTAAAATGGTATTGTGATTGCTTTAGACTGTAGGTTATATAGGAAGAAATCTCCCATTATTTATGAAACTAGAGTGCTACTTGATAGTTTAATGTTATATAATAATCTTGGTTATTTTCAGGTTGATATAGATAAAGACTTAAAGATACTGTTTGATTCATTGTAAATAGTTATGCTCACTTGTTCCTCTCTTATAGTGTTTCTTGCATCCCTAAACTTATAACTCCCACAATGTATTTGAGATCTATTTTCAGAGAGCAAAATTTTACAGCACACTGGCTTGCAAAATTTTATATCAAAGAAAAAACCAACTGTAATATAACTTAAGTTGATGCTCATGAATAGCTTAAAGCTATATAATTATTTGAAGGTCTTAATTTAGGATACTTTAGACTGAATAATTATACTTAGTGTTTTACTGTTAATTTGATAACTCAATTTTATACTTTATTCTACAACTAACAATGATAGGAGGTTTACCAAAACCTGACCTACAAACTTGGATTTTAATGCAGTTATATAAACTTCTACTTCAGTTGGAACATGGCTTGGAGAAGGTGAATCCCTGGTGTTGCTTCTTTAACCTGGATTCAATTAACTCAACCTTAGATTAGTCCTAGAAACATAAAGAGAAGAATACTCATGGCTTGGAAGAGAAGATTTTCCGGTAAAGAATCATATGCAGGGTCTCAATTCAAACAACATGAGGAACATACTAATTTTGCTTATGTGGGCGATATATTCAATGTCATAATCGGTTCTAGTAGTCAAAAAACCCAAGAAAACTTCAATTCATGGTATTTTTCAATATGCTTATAATATCTAAAGCTTGTTCTTTAGAGCTAACTTGTATTTACTTTCAAGTTTTACACTCAAATACTAGCAAAAAACAACTAGATTTATGTACAACTTTTCTTTTTATGGATTCTTAATAAAATATTTGTTTGTTACAAAAATAAATAAGAAAGAACATAATAAAAATTGTTTGATGAAAGACCAAAAATGTGATTTGCTTCTACGGTTTTATTTTGATGAATGTGTAATTCTTTTGATTTTTATTACTATGGATTCAACTATTCATTTTCTTTACAAGATTATGTTTACTCGATTAAAATTTGATGTTTGGTTTACCACCAAATCCTTTTCGTATGAATAAAATATTAGGGGATAATAATTATACACTCATAAACAAGGATATTTATTGTCGAGACTCGATAGAAATCACAATATCAATTTTTTGGGCTTGGTCGAGACTTTGGGCTTAAGTTGATGTGCCTTCGATAGTAAGAACAATAAGTGATTTATTTCATGTAAGTGTGGTAATAATGAAGTAGAACTTCGTTTTGGTAACTTCCAAACTGAAAAAATAATAAAAAGAATCAGATATATAAACTAAACACATAAATAGAGGATTTAACATGGTTGAGATTGTGAAGGAATTCTACATCTACATACACCGTACACTGATTTGATATAGAAGAAATATTACAAGGAAACTATCTTAAGATAACTAACACAACCATTATTTTTATGCTCCAAATATTCTCAAGATTAGATAAGGAACTACGAATCTCAGTTTTATTTCCTAAATTTTATTATCTCTCTAAAGCCATGAAAACTCGCGTTTTATATCTTTTGATTGTAACAATACTCCCCGCTTCAGATGTAGATTCATACTTCTCTTAAATTATTCATATAGTCAAGGATGAGTGACATAGTACACCAGACTCACATTAAGAGTTATCAACTTATTTTCATAAACAACCAAGAGGTAATGGTAGCAGCCATTTTGACATCCTAATGGCCTGTACAGACGATCATATAGTGATATCATCATCTTACACCTGAAACCACTACTTTTTATCCCCTCTTTAAGACTGCCCAAATTAAACTTTAATCAATTTGAGGATATTCTTTACATTTTGGATTCTTCATATGATAGTGAACCCAGTTCCTTCCATTAACACAAAAGTATCTCTAGAAGCCTCAGCTACATATGTTTTTGCACCCAAGTTGAGCAGGTAATGATCATACACTTCGATTTTACCAATTACTTATTAACAAATCTCAGTATGACTTTTCTCTTCGTTTTAGAAGATGTATTTACAACTAAGTTTGGGCTGACCTTTTGTCTTTTGGAGTCCCAAACGCTCATGTATTAAACCTTGACCAAATTAAGTCCTATCCCTTAAGTCTCGGAAAACTGAAGTCATGATCCTTAACTCTCAACAAAATACACCAATTTCTTTTATTTTTCTTCACATAGGCTTATAGTGGCATTCAAATCCATTGAGAGATGTTTGAACTACTCTTTAAAGATATATATATATATATATATTTCACATGCTTCCCATACTTTAAAAGTCTCACACAATTCATGAACTTTAAAACTATTAATACCTTGGTTAGAGAATCCGAAAGATATTCAACACTTGGAATATTTTCCATCTTCACTTACTCTCTCTCTCTCTCTATCACATCTCAAATAAAATGAATCTTGATATATACATTATTAGTTCTTTCATGAAACTTCATATTCCTCATGAATTGAAGAGCATTTGTACTATAATAGAACAAAGTTACTTTTACTCCATACTAATGATTTCACTCAATAATCGATTGAGACATAAGACTATATTGGAGGTCTTCGTTCGTTATTACATGAAGACCATGCACGAACAGATTCATAAATTGGCTATTAACTTGGTAATTGAAACTTATATTACTTTAACTTCTCTATAATCGAGTAGGAATTTAACAGACCTGAACTATAGTTTGTTGTGATCGAGCCCTACCTCCTGCAACCATCATATTTTTTAACCTCACCCGGTTCTTACTTATCCACAAAATTGTTATACTTTTTATTCTCGCTTTCGTTTTGAACCCCGATATTGACTCAAATGTATTTTTGAATAATGTTTACCACCA
Source organism: Limnanthes douglasii subsp. nivea (assembly GCA_036936605.1). Taxonomy (NCBI): domain Eukaryota; kingdom Viridiplantae; phylum Streptophyta; class Magnoliopsida; order Brassicales; family Limnanthaceae; genus Limnanthes; species Limnanthes douglasii. The sequence continues at coordinate 218,635,945 of JAUPFV010000004.1, forward strand.
GCGTTTTTGCTTCTCCTTTGCTGAAGATCTCCCTCCCGAGAAAAACGAATTCCTCCTAGTCAGACATTGGAAAATCACTAGTTTCCGAACGACTGTAGCGATAAATGGTTTTTCGTTTCTTTCTTAAGAAATGGTGGCTTATGTCCGATCAGAATTGCTTCCTTCAGTATTTTTCCTGATTTCAGAAGGAATTAGACTTTTATTTTTGTGTATTTAACGTAATAATTTCACTTTATAATCTATCCTGGTGTTCTTTTAGGGTCAATTGATCATGTTGCTCTTCGTATTGGTGTTGCGCTTGAGTGTTCCATTTTAACTGATCGGAACCGTTTCCAATTGTATTCCTTCTATAGTTACTAAAGGATCCGTCCGTATCTCGGTATTCATGACTCACAATGATCTGAAGGAGAGCCTAGTATGCTAATGATTTTTTTATGTTTTTATCTGGGCACGAGTCTAGGCTTCCACTATGGTCGCCACAAATGACTCTTAAAATACTCGAAAGGTACAACTGTCTAGAATATTTTAAGGATCACGCCGATTTTAGAGAAACAAACTAAATCATAGCAAAAGAAACCTAATCTTTAGAGAAAAAACTGCTAAATATAGTAATAGGCCTTCTCACCTACGCGATTAGTCTACTTTTGGCGATTCTATCCCATTAATTCACTATTATTAAAGATATATACTCATTATATCAAATACTCGCAATGATGTACATTTGTTGGTCTGAATATATCTTACCCTTATCATATGCAGGTACCCAACAAAATTAAAATTAAAAAAAAGATAAAGTAAACTTCCAAATAAGGGGATGGTAACCTTGCAAATATTCAAAATATATTAAGAAGAATAATAGAAATTAAAATCCTAAAAGGTGAAAAATGATAAGTTCATTTATGTAGTCTATTGAAATATTATTTGAGCATACTTACAAAAATTTATGGTATAACACAATATAAATCATTTATTTTTTGTTTTACCAAGATACACATTTATATATTTATATGATATTAAAATACACATCATCATTTGTTAACCAACACTTTTAATTGATAAGTGACGTTTTGTAGGTATACTTTTCGAAGATAATTATATTTTTTTGGTACGAAAAATTCAATATTTATTAATATAATTTATAAAATTTGGAATTTAGAATGTAATGAGATTGGTACATGTTGAAAGACGATTATCTATTAAGATGAAATAATAAAATTAACCAAGTTTAATCATAAACTAATAAAAAAATTGTCCCACATTGGATTAAAAATTTGGGTCGCATCTCTGAAAAAAAAATCTTTAAAAGCCAATTATTGAAGGCTTTATAAAATCCACCGGACTATTTTAAGTCTGAGATATGTGTCAATTGTATAAAATATAAACATGCCAGTATATAAAGTTAAATGTTTATAAAATAATATAATTTTTAAAACTTATTCACACATCCATTCTTTGGCATTCATAGATGCATTTATCAAATATATCATTGTGACTTCGACCACTACTAGATCGATCTAGGAACTCAAATTTTAAGTATTCGAGGATAAATTATTTTTATTATTATTTTATTATTTTGTTATGTTTTCTAGTAACACTTCCCAAATTATGAACATTTATCTTGGGTTTTAAATATTAGTTGGTTTCTTAACTACGGCCCGTCTAGACAAATAGGTCATTGGTTTCGTAATGTTTCATTTAACCCTATGTACTTGCACTTTTGTAGAAAAATAGTACTTCATGTATGTATGGCATTGTCCGGGTTAAAAACACCACAGGTCCTTCATGTTTGTCATTTGTAACACATCAGTCCCTATTTTTTGTCTCTGTAATAAACTGGTCCCCTATGTTTTAAAAACGTAACAAACAGATCATTTTTTGAGAATTTGAGGGACCTGTTTATTACAAATTGAAAACGTGAGGGACCTGTTTATTACAGACATGAATGACCTATTTATTACAAAAAAAAGATCTGTTTGTTACATTTTTAAAATATAGGGGACCGGTTTATTACAGAGACAAAGAATAGGAACTGATGTGTTACAAGTGACAAACATGAATGACTTGTAGTGTTTTTTACCCGACATTGCCCTTATGCTGCAACATGAAGCTAACAACAAGAGTAAAAACACGGACCAAAAGTTTCTTCACTCTAATACCAATTTTTCCCTTCGACCATAGCCTTGGTAGGAGACACTTGGCATTTTAACTCTCATTGTGGCATTGTTACTACCTCACCCTACATTTTCTTTCCTGTTAATAAACATTACTCGCATTTCACCAAATCTAACATTCGAAACTGATATGTCTAGTAGTTCAATATTTTACACCCAAACAAAAAATAAAGACGTAAAACCGAAACATTTTTCTAAAAACACAATACACATTCACATTTGAAGGAATGTTTCGAAGCCGGGTAGTAGATTTTTTTAATTCGAGTTAGGTTATTGAAATCCTAATTTTTTTTTAATTGAACCATAATTAACAAATTAATAACTTTGCTTTTATAAAAAATATATATTTGTTGTTATAAATCTAATTGAATGGTACCATTTTCTTCTATCAATGAGTTTTTTTAAGTAATATCTTTTCTTTTATAACAATAGTTCGATACTTACTAACAAAGAAATAAGATTAAAAAATTTATTGATGTCGATATTGGTACAATGGGCTTACAAATTTTTAAAGTGTCTCCCAATCAAATGGCCAAAATATGAAGCACCAATTTGTTAAAACACGCAAGTAGCATAAGACACGCATGTCCTTACACATTAGAGGTATATCACATATATGACATTTGACAAGCAAAAGAGAAGCGCAGTATGTAATACCTCGTCCTAGTCAACTTTTAATCTTTTTAAAAACCAAACTAATAAAGAAATTTAAATTCACAAAAACTATAGAGGAGTCTTGATAAGGCATAACCCTCTAACCGGATTATACTCATCGATAAGGATGAGGAACGTTCGATCTGAGAACGAAACTAGACTAACATTGGTCAACAAAATGCAACTATCAATGTCGTCCATATAAAGTCCAACATATACCCAAATAATGCATGGGTTACTGCCGACCGAGGGTCCCTATTGACTGGTGATTGTTAAGAGGACCAGACCACTAAAAACACTAGTAAGATAGCATAAAGAACATGAGGCAGAACTTACCCACGATTGAACACAACTATGAGTGGAAAACTAGTAGGAGATAATGTGATAATGCATAGGACTTTATAATATATAAAGGGATTGAAACCCAATGAAAATGTAAGATATTTTGAGTTGTGTAAATAATAAAAAGTATATTTATTCCTTTTGGTATTCTAGTTATCTATAATCACTAAAATCTCTCACCAGATATTTACCTCCTGAAGGTACTGTGCAATTCATGTGATAAATCCATCAACAATATCTTAGGTGAGTGTGTTTACACTACAGATATTTGGGTTATTGTCAGTACAAAGATCATATTCATTATTAAGGACATTGATTTGATATCTTAGTCAAGGGATCCTTCGAATCGGCCTCCCTCTACCTACCGCTATCTTTGGTGTACTCGCTTTGGTGAGGTTACTTACCAATTCTAGCAAGAAATAAACTTAAGAATATTTGGCTCTTCTCCCGCCCTTGCCTTTACGATTTTACACTATATGTTATCTGACCTTTATTTTAGATTCTTTGGATCCAAGATTTTCTGGCCGATGTAATCTTGTAATTTTGTTCTCAAGTTCTCCTTTTTATGGAATTTGCAGTTGATTAAGTAGTATAGACCCTAACGAGATGAGTTACGCAAAATGGTTGACAAACATGACTCTACACTTGACCTTCCAACCATGTTTTGCTTTTTTGAAGACTATGAGTCGAGAGTATCTGTAAAAATACATAGTAACCATCCACAAAATAATGTTCATCCAGCGAATAAGCCAAATCGGTATCCGTAAATTCAGTGAGTTGAGGACCAAGGCTTGGTTTATATGGAAACCCAACGAAGAACTCCTCAATAAGTATCGAAGGATTCTTTTCTCACTTTGTAAATTCAGATTCATAAGAAATTTCTGAAACTGACTCAACTTGTTGACAACATAGAAAATGTCTGCGCAGGTGTGCAATAAATATATTAAAGAGCCTAATATGCTCTGATACTTTGTTAGGTGCATGAGTGGTTCACCATCATTGAGAGAAATGGTAAGACTAACATGCATAGGAGTAGAGAAATGGTTTGCAATGGACATACTTTCTCTCATAACTAATTGATGTATGTATTTTATTTGTGTTAAATGAAAATTAGTAGAGTCTCGATGCACTTCTATGCCTAGGAACAATTGTAAACCTCCCGTGCACTTTCGAAATAACATAAAGTTTAACATTTGAGTAAACATATATAAGTATATAAGTTGATTGCCCGTGAGAATCGTGTCAACGATATACCCATTAGGATAAGTATAACATGTTTTGACACATAGAAAAACATTGAACAATCAACTATAGAATTTTTGAAATCCCATAACAATAAAGTATCTCTTAACTTGGAATACCAGGATCTATGAGCCTGTTTCAAACCACAGAGAGCCTTGTGTAGTTGATAAACATGAGAGGGCCTCCTAGGATCCCCAAAACCCTGAGGTTGAACTATAAACACCTTCTTAATAATCACTCTATTTTGAAAAGCATACTTTATGTCTAGTTTCCTCACATCCCATTCTTTAGCCACTTTTAGAGTTAAAATTAATCTAATCGTAGAATCTTTGATCACTGAATCACTAGATTGCATGTTTTAGTAAAGTAAATACCAAGAGTTTGGTGGAAAAGTTTGGTCACCAGCCTGAATTTGTAACGTTAAACATACCTATCAAAATTAGAGTTCTATTTAAATTTGTAAACCTATTTATAGTAAACTAGGTTCATTAGAGCACCATGGAACCAATGAATAAGTATTTTATTTTATTAAAGAATCATGATCATCCTGCATAGCTTTAACCTAGTCATAGCTTTAGAAAACATTGTTGTAAAACTTTTAATGATGTCGTGGTGAGTCTAAAATATACGTGTTTGAGTTTGCTCATACATTTTTAGCTTTAGTGGTTATAGGATGGATGTTAGGTCTCATTTTAATCGGAAGATTGGTAGGTTGAGGTAGGGTAATATCACTGGTAAATGGGTTATTTGTATGGATAATAGGGTCTGTATTACGAGACAAGATAGGTTTTGTCTTTTGTGGTTCAGTATTTGTGGTATATGTAGGTTGGTTGTTTTGAGTATTCGACAATATAAGTTATGCGTCTATATGTGTTGTATTATTTTTTGAATATAAGTACACTTTGTCTTGGCTATGAGACTATGTATCTAAAATAGGATCACTGTTTGATGAACTGTATGTTGTAAGATCATGAGAATATGATGAATGATCGACTTTGTGTGTTGTATTGTCTTATTTGAACGTGACTAGTAGGTATAAGTGAATTCTTAGAAACAGATTCAGGACTATTAGTAGAAGAGTCGTTGGTGGATACTACTAGGTTGCCAAGTATGAGTATATATATATATATATTCATAACTCGTAGTGTTTATGATACTTATAACACAAGAAAACTTTAGTTAGTTGAAAACTATATTCTTAAACACATACATTCTACTTGTTGAAGTAAGATAATTATATCTCTTTCGTGTATCACGATACCCTATGAATATATACTTAGTTGGATGAAATTAAAATTGGTGAGGCTAATAAGGCCTTAGGTATTGATAACATGCACAACCAAAGGCCTTTACGAAAAAATAGTTTGATGAAGTTGAATAGTTTTGCATAAGATGATAGATATCTTAGAACAATGGTAAGTAACCTGTTAATTATGTATATATCAGCTAGGAATGCTTTTATAAAAAAAACAGTAGGGTCCCTTGGATATCAGCTAGGAATGTTTTCAAAACATGTTTGTGTTTCCTCTCTGCTCTGCCATTTTGAGAAGATGTATGATGGTAGAAAATTCTTAGCAGAGTCTCACACTTATTTTTTATAGGAGCAAAATTTTGAAACTCTCCTCCCTAGTGAGATTGAGATACTTTTATTTTTATGTTAAACTGAATTTAAAAAAAAATGAAGGCACTTAATACCTCACTCTTCTATTATAGTGTGTGGAGTTAGAAATACCTTGTATAATCATCAACAAAGAGTATATTAAACTTAAAATCTGACTTACATATGACAGTTTCAGGCCCCAATATGTCTGAATATATTTGGTCTAAGATATTTTTAAGAGTGCGACTCGAATATAGAAAAAGGTAACTATTGAGATTTTCCTAATTAAAAAGATTCACAGAAATTACTTTCATTATTTGGTTCAAATAGTAGGTTACAATGCTTTAAGATAGTGTATATAAATCTATTATAAGGATGACCTAGTATTTTACGCCATCCTTCTCTTAGGAAAACTATGTTGCTAGATAAAACAAACCCACTCTTAGGGGAAAAGAAACATTGAAAACTCTAGATGAGTGACTTGAGCCTTTAGAGTTAGACATACTAGACATGATCTCATTCTTCAGCTTGTATAGACCATATTCAGTTGTCCATGTAAGCATCATTGTCCCTCTGGCATTGTCTTTGACAAAAAAAAACAATGTTATGAAACTCAAGATATATATGATTATGTAGTGTAAGTTGATAGAATAATAATAAAAATAATTGGTTTTGGGAGCATATCGTATGTTGTCTAAGGTTAGTGTTCACCACTACAAATTGGTCCCTGTAACATGATAGCTAACACCACTTTTCACATACCAAACACTGTTTGTTTCTTGATCTTGGCTTGCTATGAAAGCTTCATGTGTTATGGGAATATATAACAAAGATAATACCCAGTTGAAATTTCTACTAATCAGAGAAGAGAAGTTACATCTTTCACAAAATGTATATGTTTATTTATATATTCTTCTAGCAGTTTCAGATCACCACTTAATACATAACTCAATTAACTTCGCATGCAGACTAGCATTTATGATACAAGGCCTACATTTACGACCATTTTAGTCTTTATGCATTTAGTAGGTTGACCATTTATTTAATATTGCCTTTAATTTCTTCCTTAACCATCTATTTCGACAATAGACCTCGGTCGGTCTCGTCCATGCTATTTGCATGCACGACTTGGTATTTATCATCCTGCTCAGTTGCAACCTTCTCTCGACTCTTTCCTGGCTCGGTGATGGTTGGAACATTTACCTTTGACGCCACCTCTTGTTTGTTACGCTCGGTGAGACGTCTGTCCTGCCTGGTTCTGTTTATTGTTCACCTCAGTGAGGCGTCTGTCTTGTCTGGTCCCATTTGTTTGCTGTCGTTTTCCATTACAGCCACCATCTGATTATCCTTCTATTACCTTTTTATACGTTTGTACCCATCGGTTAGGCCTCGGTAACATAACACTCGTCACCGTTCTTGTGCGTAGCTTTCATCCACTTTGCATTGATAATACTCAGCTCAGTTTGGTAGCGTTTACATATTCTTATCATTTTCATCTGCTCGAATATTATATGGTCTACTAGTTGGTGAAGACCTCCTTATTAGGGAAATCCCCTACTTCATGAATTATATGTAAATAGAATTGATGAAGTAAGCTAGCATACGAGCAGAGGTAGTGGTATAACTGGTTAATTAGTCTGTATAACGTAAGGTTCATGACGTATTACATGTAATGATGAATATTTGATTTTTTAACGGTTGTATAACACGTGTCGATAACCAGATGGCGCGTGGATAATGGTGGTTCTGACACCAAAGCCATTTTTATGTGAATGACACTTGGGTTTTGGGGGAGATGTATCAGTCTTTAATTACAAATGACAACCTTCATCACATCATGCGTGTATTAGATACTTAAATTGAATCCCAATTATTTTCAAAAATTAGTAAAGTGTTATATTGCTGGCTGGAAGTCATTTTATCTTTACAAAAGAGAAAGGATTTGTTCGCAAGAGGAATCACCCATCACATTTGATATCATTCATCATCTCTAGTAAAAATAAGGTATAGAGATACTTTGAACTTCGTAATTTCCTTTACAACTGATAGTGTTATACTTGAACCCCATTGAGTCAGTTGTAGGTGCTTGAACCCTAATTTTTACCCAGTGGAAAATGAAAACTATCATTACTGGTAGTGGTGTTTGTGCGTGATTTTTTCCTTCGATTTGCTTGCTTTTATACATTGTGTTGGCTCATTGCAATCGCTTTAGTGATCGTGATAGCCCAGTAAAAAGGTGGAAAGAAGAAGGATAAATTGGTTAAAGTTATAGAATCATAATACGAAGACATGGCATTCTTAGAGATTTGTTTTGCTTGATTAACCGCCAAGTATGGGTATCTTGATGACGTCGGTCTACTTAGTTTTAGGGTACCGGAGGTCAGGGAGCACCCTTACTAGGCAACGGAAAATGAGACTTGTCTATATACCACCGTATTTGATTGGGGCTTACGGTTCCCATTATTCCCTTTGATATGAGATTTTTTAGATTCATAGGCATATTTCCTACACAACTAGCTGCCAATGGATGCAGGGTCTTGCTTAGCGTTATATTAAGTTCCAGCTTATTAGGCATCTCGGTCTACCTATCAGATTTGCTAGCTGTTGTAGATGTATCTAAACTAGTAAAGTCCCTAATTTTTATACTCAACTGAGTTGGGCGAGGAAAATAGTTGAACTTCCCACCTCGGATAAGAACTAGAAGAATTTGTTTGTATTTGTGTCGGAAAATTGGGAGCATGAAAATAGTTTCATGAATCTCTAGTTAGAATGATAGTGGAAGGCCAATTGTAAGAAAAAAGTCTTATATAATGTTTAATCTTATGAACCGAGCGTTGAATGATAACTTAAATGCTTGATTTTTTAGGTGAAGGGAAGCACCATGAGTGGTGCAAAGAAGGATTGTCGAAAGAAGTTGTAAATCCTCTGATCCAGGTATTGTGTCTAGCCAACTCTACTTTGTTCCATGAACCATCTCAGCTATTCACACAAGTAAACTACTTAAGAGCTGGATTGTGGACTATTCCCGAGTTAGTGATTGCAAAAGACGAGAGAGACAATGGATGATAGCAGAGAACTAGCGACCACAGAGCGGATACGAGCATTGATGGAGCAAAGCTATAATGACCATAATAGTACGGGCGTATGGCTGGCGGTGCCCAAAAGTCAAAAAACAAAAGAGGCTAAATGATACTTGTTTCTGCAATGTCAGACCAATAAGGAATGAAAACTTTTAACTATTCAAGAGGCTGGGGAGGTAAACCCACATAAAGATAATATCGCCCCACAGGGGGATAATGCTGTGAATGATCATGTACGTTGATCTCGTGAAGAAAAAAAATGAAGAGGAAGAGGAGGAAGAAGTCCCTCTTCAAAAAATATGGTGCGTGATTTTGGATGCAATATCGCTCTCAACGAGGAAGCCATAGTTGGTGGACGAAGAAGATGGTGATCAAATCTGGTGCTAGAAAACTCGGCCGCGCATGATTCCATTTATGAGACAGCAGAACCGAGAAAAGGCCCCTGAGGTAATAGTATTGGACGATGCTCGAATGGAGGGTCAGTCGGGTTAAGTAGAGGCAAATGATGAGGGAGAAGAAAATAAAAAATATACCCTTGAGGAAATAACTCGAAGGATGGAGCACTTTGTGAATACAGCTGGTGTACGACCTTTATACCCTTTTGTTCAAAGGGTCGAACAGCTAAAACGGTGCCCATAGTTGTCTTTTTATGCCACTATGCACATGAGCGAGATTTTGCAAAGGAAGTTGGACCTTGCTATCGAGGTAGTGTATAATATAGTCTATATTTTGATGAATAAGCGTAACTATGATACTAACCTTATTGTGAAACAATTGCATCACAACTCCGTGGTCTTATCTTATTGTCGCATGTGCAACGCTAATTATCAAACTATGGAGAGATAGAAACCCGATGCCATGTTTTTTGAGTCAGTGAAAAGACTAACTACCGAGATTTCTCGGTTTAAGAATGTATATGGATCAGCCAAATCACAAAACGACAAGGCGATGCATGAGAATGAAGGTTTTTGTCAAGAAGTGAGCTCGCTCAAAGGCACCCAGGCTATTTGTGAGGAAAAATACAAAGAACGGACCACTGTAAACGCAACCCCAATATCTAATTTAATGGGCTTATTAAAAGGAATGAGGACTTGATGTCTCAAATTTCTTGTTTGCTTGATCAGAATATGCCCACGCTAAAAGAGTAGAGGAGCAATCAGAGTGTATTGCTGATCTGACCGTGGAGAATGGGAAGTTGAATACTGCAGTGAATGAGTTGAAGGTAAAAATAGAGCAATAGCGCAACGAGTTCTTGAAGAAGTCATATGCCGATTTGGAGGAAAGTGAAAGACATGTAATGGAAGTGACCATGGGGATGATGGCCAACAAAAAAATAAAACAATTGTGACTAAGCTTCTCACTGAACCCTAACATGAGGCTACGTTCGTTGGAAAGATTTTTACCTGTCGAAATACATCCAAAATGTGGGGGACACTTCGACCTCTATGTATATGTATGCAGAACAAGAGTTGGGCATGGTATCCCTCCTAGCAGTTACGGAGGATGTTGTGAAGCAGACCTAAGTAGACCCCGTAAGGGCACGGGTCAATGACCCTCCTCTAGTGCCTGATGTTTGATGTAATGTGTCTGTAAACTAGTATATTTTTGAGTTTTTGTTTTGTAATATTGATCTTGGGAACATCGATATTTGCTCGTCTTTAGCTCGAAACAGTTTTAACGTATTAGTTTGTTTGCTTTCTTTGTTTGATATTGGACATATGGCTTGCTATCGAGGTAGTGTATAATATAGTCTATATTTTGATGAATAAGCGTAACTATGATACTAACCTTATTGTGAAACAATTGCATCACAACTCCGTGGTCTTATCTTATTGTCGCATGTGCAACGCTAATTATCAAACTATGGAGAGATAGAAACCCGATGCCATGTTTTTTGAGTCAGTGAAAAGACTAACTACCGAGATTTCTCGGTTTAAGAATGTATATGGATCAGCCAAATCACAAAACGACAAGGCGATGCATGAGAATGAAGGTTTTTGTCAAGAAGTGAGCTCGCTCAAAGGCACCCAGGCTATTTGTGAGGAAAAATACAAAGAACGGACCACTGTAAACGCAACCCCAATATCTAATTTAATGGGCTTATTAAAAGGAATGAGGACTTGATGTCTCAAATTTCTTGTTTGCTTGATCAGAATATGCCCACGCTAAAAGAGTAGAGGAGCAATCAGAGTGTATTGCTGATCTGACCGTGGAGAATGGGAAGTTGAATACTGCAGTGAATGAGTTGAAGGTAAAAATAGAGCAATAGCGCAACGAGTTCTTGAAGAAGTCATGTGCCGATTTGGAGGAAAGTGAAAGACATGTAATGGAAGTGACCATGGGGATGATGGCCAACAAAAAAATAAAACAACTGTGACTAAGCTTCTCACTGAACCCTAACATGAGGTTACGTTCGTTGGAAAGATTTTTACCTGTCGAAATACATCCAAAATGTGGGGGACACTTCGACCTCTATGTATATGTATGCAGAACAAGAGTTGGGCATGGTATCCCTCCTAGCAGTTACGGAGGATGTTGTGAAGCAGACCTAAGTAGACCCCGTAAGGGCACGGGTCAATGACCCTCCTCTAGTGCCTGATGTTTGATGTAATGTGTCTGTAAACTAGTATATTTTTGAGTTTTTGTTTTGTAATATTGATCTTGGGAACATCGATATTTGCTCGTCTTTAGCTCGAAACAGTTTTAACGTATTAGTTTGTTTGCTTTCTTTGTTTGATATTGGACATATGGCTTGTGGTTTGGAGACATGTGTTTGTTAATCTGCTATTATATTCTTAAGATATCCTTACAAGTTCGAGCTCAGTAGGGCTCATTGCGTAGCATTAAGTGAGACTTGCTTCTCAACTTAGTTTCCGGTAAGGTCAGTTCAACCCATTGTGTGGCCCTATAAGGGCTTGATACTTGATCAGTTCTCTTAATTATACCATGTAAAAAGTATGAGGATCAATATGGCCTTTACGTAGCCCGTAAACGTGGCCAATTAGCCCGTTCTTATTAATAGAATCAATGGTCTGGGCTCATTATGGCCCCTTGCATAGCCTGCAGGTGTGGTCATAGACCCGTTCGCGATTGTAAGTGATAAGGAAAGATATTCCTCAAGGGCCTAAATACAATTGATAGGGACTAAAGTGATAAGTTCTGTAAATATAGGGTCAAATTAGGCTTTAGGAGAAATGTAAAGGGTTGAACTGCAAATATACCATTATGTAACTATTTCTCTAACTAACTCACTCAGTCTATTTAAAGAGGCTGAAGAAGTTAGTTAGGCCTATGAAATAATCAGAAGCACTTTTCACTTCCTAAAATTCTCTAAGTAGATTTTTGTTCTTGATTTTATCATTTCAGCTTTAATTCTTACCAAATTGGCGCTAGAAGGAGGGAGCGAGGATACCTTGATCAACAGATCAGAAATCGACGTTCGAGTTTTCGTTTTGCAAAGTTTTCCGTTCGAATTTTCATATTTTGTTTGATTTTTCGCTGATTGAGGATGAATTCTGAGGAAGGTGACAATCCATCTGTTCGCAAGGCTATGGAAACATTGAAATCCGATCTGCAAGAGGCAGGTAAATCGATTCCAACTCAATCAATCCAATTTGATTTTGAAGGGAAAATGAATGAGATGATAAGGAAGGTGGCAGAGCTTGACGAATTGGTAAAAAAGAAGGGAAATAATGATGGTGCTAGGCTTAGGTCTAAGATAGCAGGGGGCGATCAGAATGATCAATCGGATCGGTCGATGGACGATGGCGACGATCGATATGAACAGCGTAAAGCACGTTTTGAGCAAAAGAAAGAGTATAGTGGGATAAAGAGGAAAGAAAAATTACAAAAGCGATTGTATGTGAACTCTAGTGATAAGAGGATTTCGAAGATTCTGAGTCTGATGAAACACCGAAGTACGAACGTTCTCGAGGCTATTCAAGAGGAGCAGAGTGTGAGCTCCGGCCAGCTAGGGTGTATAAGGAAGGAAGGAAAAAGAAAGAGAGGCGAGTATATTCACCTCGAAAATATTCGCCTCGGAGATATTCGCCTCGAAAATATGAAGGTGAGTCCAGCTTATATGCAACTGTGGGGATGAGAAATGAGGACCAGTATGTTCAGGGAGTCGACTGGAGGGACTCACCATTGATCAGGGAGATCAGATCTGTGCCGCTTCCGAGGCGGTTTGATATTTCCAAAGTTGATAAGTTTGATGGGACTCAAGATCCCGATGACACATAGAACAATTTAAAAACTACATGACTAATTTCGAAGATGACGATAAATTGGTGTGTAGAGCTTTCTCTCAGACGTTTAAGGGAACTGCGCTGAAATGGTTCAACAAGATTCCTAAGGAGTCAATTGCAAATTTTAGAGGCTTCTATACCGCTTTCCGAAGATAGTTTGTGGGAAGCAAGGAAATGAGAGCCAATGGAGACACAATAATACAATGCAAGCAGGTTGTGGGAGAGAAGTTAAAGGATTATACTAAGAGGTTTGTGTCAACAAAGGCTGAATTGGATGATTGTGAAGAAAGTGTGACTATGGCGGCGTTTAGGCAAGGACTGTTGCCTGGGGATTTAGCCGATGAGACTACGAGGCGCAGGGCGTTAACATTTGGAGCTCTTATGGCTCAGGTTGAGGATCAGATTAAGGTCGAAGAATCGACGCGGGTTCGAGGAGTTGCTAGTACTGTTCAGAAGGGGAGTGGACAATCTAACACATCGAACAACAATCCCTCGCGTCCGAAGAACAATCAAAATGTATCTAATCGAGGAGCTTCGAACTCGTATCAAGGGGGATATAATCAACACAACTCTAATAATCAGCAACAGTTTAGATCCAGATCGAATGTGTGGGTGAGGCCAGATTATTGTGCGGATCTGACTGAAAGCGTGGCTTCGATATATGAAAAAACAAGGGGAACAATAAATTTTAGAAAGCCACCAGCAATTGACAGGCCAAGAGAGGAGCGCAATAATAAGTTCTGCAGGTATCATGATGATGTCGGCCATGATACAAATGATTGCATTGCTCTAAAGAAGGAGATGCAAATTTTGATCGAGAATGGAAAGTTGCTGGAATATGTCAGGAAGAATGCTAAAGCGGCAGCTCCGAAAATTGGTAATCCTAATTCTAAGCAGGAAACTGCACTAATGATTTTAGATGTTGCAGGTGAGGGGGATGGTTTCGATGTGGCCTCGGAATATGTCGAACCAGACCCCAGTCGACTTTTGTTAATGTCAATAGATGAGCCGATGCGTCAGGGACGTGTTCGAGATTTGTGTGCCTTCTTCGAATCACTTACAATATTTGGGGGAGATTCGATGACCAACAACACTAATAATTCGAGGAAGAGGCATATAGTGAACTTAACACGACAAATTGAAGGAGGCGCATCGGCACACCTAAGCAACAGAAAGGATGTGCCCTTTATAATTTTCGATGGGGATGATTTGAGGGGGATTACTGGGCCACATGAAGATGCGGTGGTCATAGGAGCAGAAGTATGCGGGGTGGAGATTCGACGAGTGCTGATTGATACAGGGAGCTCTGCTAATGTGCTTTTCAAGTCAACATATGAGAGATTAACTGCTCCGCCTCGAATAGAAAGATCAGAAAGGACTATCATAGGGTTTACTGGCGCAACAGCAAATGTGATAGGAGAGTTAGAGGGTGAAGTTTCTTTGGAAAAGGGGCCTTTCAAGAAGAACGTACAAGTACTTTTTGTGGTGGTAGATTGTCCATCAAGTTACAACGCTATTTTTGGGAGGTCGTGGTTGGCTAAAATGTACGCTGTAGTTTCTACAGTTCATCAATGTTTGAAGTATGTGATCGAGGACCGAGTCGGCGTAGTTCGAAGTGATCAAAAGGTGGCAAGAGAATGTTATGCTGCTGCATTTAGACTACGGGGCAAAAGTTCTGATGATCCGATGAAGAATTAGCAGTTTGGGGGGTTGTCTTCTGATGGAACAGATGAGGGAATTGATGATCCGAGGTCAACCCCGAGTTCTGTGGTGGTCAATGAGGAAATAGAAGAATATATTTTCAATAATGGCAGGGTACTTCGAATTGGGACCCTATTATCTTTATCGATGCGAGAAAAGTTGTTGACTTTTTTGTCTGAAAATTTGGATGTTTTTGCGTGGAGGTCTGAAGACGTAGTGGGGGTCCCAAGTGATATAATATGTCATAGTTTGGCGGTTGATCCGAAGGTCAAACCGATAATTCAAAAAAGAAGGGCCTTTTCATTGGAAAAATCCGAGGCAATAGTTGCCGAGGTGGATCGACTATACAAGATGGGTCATATCAGGGAAGCCAATTATCTGAGGTGGACGGCTAATCCGGTAGTAGTGAAAAAGAAGAATGGAAAATGGCGAATGTGTGTGGACTTCACAGATTTGAATAGAGCATGTCCGAAAGATCCTTTTCCGGTGCCTCGAATCGATCAGTTAGTGGATTCCACTTTGGGAAATAAAATCTTGACGTTTATGGATGCGTTTTCGGGGTATAATCAGATTCGAATGAATCCAAATGATGAAGAAAACACGACTTTTATCACTGACAGAGGATTGCACTGCTACAGAGTGATGCCGTTCGGATTGAAAAATGCTGGGTCAACATATCAGAGGCTGACGAATAAGGCGTTTGCTTCACAAATAGGGAGAAATATCGAAGTGTACATCGATGACATGCTTGTTAAAAGCAAAAGTGATGATGAACACATTGATGATTTGGAAGAGACGTTTTTGAATCTTAGAGCAATACAATTGAAGTTGAACCCAGAAAAATGTACATTTGGAGTTCGATCTGGCAAATTTCTGGGGTACATGATTAGTGAAAGAGGAATCGAAGTGGATCCAGATCAATTGAAGGCTCTGATATCTATGTCTTCACCTCGAAATATCAAAGAAGTGCAAATGTTAACGGGCAGGTTAGCAGCTTTGAACAGATTCATTTCTCGTTTTTCAGATAAGTGCTTCCCTTTTTTCCAGGTGCTGCGTAGACCTAATAACTTTGAGTGGACCTCGGATTGTGAAGAAGCTTTTATGAAGATTAAAAATCTTTTGTCCTCTCCTGAAATATTGTCGAAGCCTCGAAAGGGTGAGCAGCTATTTTTGTATATAGCAGTATCGGATTATGCGGTGAGTGCGGTTCTGGTCAGTGAAGATACGAGAATTTCGAAGCCTGTCTACTATGTCAGCAAAAGTTTGGTTGATGCTGAAAAACGCTATTTGAAGCTCGAAAAATTGGCACTGTGCATAGTAGTGGCAGCAAGAAAAATGCGTCCTTACTTCCAGGCACATACGATTGTGGTTCGAACTTCATATCCATTAAAAAATGTTTTGCAGAAGCCAGATATCTCAGGAAGGATGACCAAGTGGTCTGTGGAATTAGGAGATTTCGATGTGTTATTCTCTCCTCGAACAGCTATCAAAGCTCAAGCTTTAGCAGATTTTTTGGTGGAATTCCACTCAAGCAGATCCGAAGAGAAAGATGGTGAAAAGGTGAACGAGAATCCGATGTGGACGATACGAACTGATGGGGGATCCAGTAACAAAGGCTCGAGTGCAGGAGTTGAGTTGGTGGCACCAACAGGGGAATTTATGTTTCAAGCTATAAAATTTGGCTTCCATGCTTCGAATAACGAAGCTGAGTATGAAGCTGTGCTAGCAGGATTACGGTTAGCAAAGATTTGTGGAGCGACATTTGTGCGCTTGGAAACAGATTCACAGTTGGTAGTTAACCATGTTAAAGGAGTATCGGAAGCTAAAAAGGAACGTTTGGTTTTGTACTTACAAGAGCTTCGGGGAATGATGGTACAGTTTGAAAATGTCGAAGTGGAGCATATTCGAAGAGGTAGCAACACAATGGCTGATTCTTTGGCAACAATGGCTTACTCTGAAGAATATCCGTGGATCATTACACAACCATCGCCTTCGATCATACCGAATTCTGAGCAGTGTGAAGTTATTAATGAGATAGTGAAAGATCCGATGTGCGCTCGAGGAGATTGGAGGTTTGACTTGTTAAACTTTATTTCGAAGGGAATTTTACCTCTTGATAAACACTTGCTTAAGAAAATAAAGTACAAATCTCTTGGCTATGGGGTATTGGATGGGGTACTGTACAAAAGGTCTGCGTCGAAACCTTTGCTACGATGTTTAAGCAAACAAGAGTCTCAGGACATTTTATCCGAACTGCATGATGGGGATGGATCAGCTCATTGTGGATTCAAAGCCTTAACGCGTCGGGTATTGTTGGCAGGATATTATTGGCCTACTATTATGCAAGATGCCAAGTCGTTAGTTCGAAGCTGTGATACTTGCCAAAGGTATGAAAATTTAATACACAAACCAGCAGTACCCCTAATGACAATTTCAGAGGCGGTTCCTTTCGATAGGTGGGGGATTGATTTAGTGGGACCATTACCTATGGCTTCTCGTGGAAGACAGATGATTATTGTTGCGGTTGATTAGTTTTCGAAGTGGGCAGAAGCAGAACCCTTAGCTGGGACAAAAGCTAAGGATGTAATCAAGTTTATTCAAAGTAACATTTGCTTCCATTTTGGAGTACCTCGAAAAATAACGACGGACAACGGTCCTCAATTTAACAACAAGGAAATGGACTCTTTTTGCTCTTCGAAAGGGATACAGCAATGCTTTTCCACTCCTTTCCACCCCCAGGCAAATGGACAGGTGGAAGTTACAAATAGATCTATTTTGGATGGTTTGAAGAAAAATTTGGCAGGAGCAGCAGGGAAATGGCCAAATTATCTTCAAGAGGTGCTATGGGCATATAGAACAACCCCTAGAGAGGCTACAAAAGAGACTCCTTTCTCTTTAGTATATGGAATGGATGCTGTGTGCCCTGCTGAATCTACATTGCCTTCTTATAGACTACTACAATATTCCGATGCGGATAACGATGAAGCTAGAAGGGTGGAGCTTGATTTGTTGGAAGAAAAAAGGGTCAAAGCACATTTGAATGTGATCCATTATCAAACATTAATGAGGAGCAGGTACGATGCTAAAGTTAAGAGGAGAGAATTCAAAATTGGCGATCGAGTATTACGAAAAGTATTTCTTCACACTAGGGATAAACACCTTGGAAAATTGGCCCCAAACTGGGAAGGTCCTTACGAAGTCAAAATGAGGGTCAAGCCAGGTTCCTACAGGTTGTCAGATCGAGAAGGGAGGATGCTCAAACATCCTTGGAATATAGAGCATTTGAAATTGTACTGTGAGTAAATTCAAACTTCGAATTTTTGTAAAACAGACATACTCTTTCCTTATCTGTTGGCCCAGAATGGTTTTAATGAGGTGTCTGTTTAATATTGAATTTTTTAATAAAATTTCTTTTGGCCATTGGTTGTTTACTATGATGAGTGATTTATTATTTTGGTAACTTGGAAAAGATTGATCATCTTTGAAAGTTGACCAAGAATAATTTTCCGAAGCAATAGCTTTGAAGAAACAACCAAATTTTCGAGGTGCCACGTCTTATGAGTGCATCTAATTTTCGAGGTGCCACGTCTTATGAGTGCATCTAATTTTCGAGGTACATCCATTAATAAATACGTTTAATTTTCGAAGTGATAAATTTAAATAAGTACATCAGAAGTTTAAGATAAAATTTTAAGAGGAAGAAAAGTTGCTTGTTCATCGGATTAAACACGAAGTCTACAAAAAGGTGAGAATTACTTAGCCAGATACACAAAAAACAAACATGATATGCCTAGACTATTAGGCATCATCTTCTTCTTTCGATGACTCCTCTGAAGCATCTTCTTCTTCGGAGGAACTTGGTGGCACTTCGAATGCTTCCATTGGGCGACTTTCTTCAGGAACTTGTTTCCAAAGGTTCGTTAAATCCAACCTTGGACAGGCAGCATGAACCTCTCGAAGAATTTGAATAGCGGTATCAATTTGAGCTTTCTTGATACCTTCAAGCATTAAAGAGCCAACAGCGGCTTCGGCCTTTTTAACGGCAGCATTCTTTTCTTCCTCGAATTTTGTTCGAAGCGTAGTCAACTCAGTTTGGCAATTCTCCAGCTTCTCCTGAGTTTCTTTAACAAGTTTCTCAGCATCGGAAGATTTTTGCTTTGCCTCGGTAATTGCGGTGGAATGTTGAGAATTTAAGTTTTCAAGAGCTTGTCGATGAGAAGCCTCCAGAGCTTCGACTTTTTCTTTGTGCTCTTTAGCAAGTTTGTCTTTTTCAGCTTCGAATTTTTGAAGTGCCTCTGTTTTCGAAGTCTTTTCGAACTCTATTTCCTTTTTACTCTTGATCAATTTTTGTGCAAGAAGCTCCAATTGTGCATGTGAATTTTTTACTTCTTCACATAATTTGTTGGCTGCAGCACTTAAGTTTTCAAAAGGATGAAGGATCGAAGTTACCTCATCAGATTTGTTTTAATTGGGAAAGATTGTTGGTCGCTGACAGACAGGAACGATGGCGTTAGATGTCGAAGCCATAGCAGCCCCAGTAGAAGTTGATGGAGCAAAATTGGTAGGTTGAGAATCATTGCCAGTAAATGCAAAATCCCCGCTTGAATTAAAGTTTTCAAGGTTGAGGTAATCATCCACTTGACTATCTCCTAGTGTTAGTCCTCCATCAGGGTTCTCTTCGATAAAGGTTTTTCCATGCACCTAAGAAGCTAGTACTTCCTCTAGCATATCAGCCTCGTTCTTCTTCTTGGGTGTACCAGACTTGCTCTTTTTCTTCTTTGAAGAATTGTCTTTTTTCTTTTTTAGAACAGGTTCATCTTCTTCGGAAATGGGGGGAAGCTGAGGTACAGATGCTTTTCGCTTTATTTTAGTCTTCGAGGTGTTGGAAGATTTAGCCTTGATTGCTTTGGGTTTCTTGAGGGTTTGCTTCCCTTTCTTTTTTAAAGGTAAGTGGCTGTCACTTCGATTCCGGGTCGGAAGATAGCATTTCCCATCTGGAGCAAGTATCCTCTGAACTGCTAGGATGGGATCTGGGGGCACCATCGGATCTTGAGGGAAGTCAGCCCCTAAAGATATACGCCAGAGATGGTTGTTGACGAAGTTGATAGGCTCAAATGCTGAGTGAAAGCCATTTCCCCAAGACTTTTCTGCCCACTCAGCCATTTGTTGGAAGATGAGCTTGGCTTCTTTTCGACGACTCTTGAACCGCCTCGGAATTTCTAAGGAGAGACAAATAGTTGGTTGAATGAATCGATTTAAAACAATTAGATAAATAAAGGAAGGTATCACTTACTGCTATCTCTCCAAGTAAGGGTGAGTTTGGAACGATTGGCATCGGAAATTTCTTTGCCGTTTTCCGAGGCTCCGGATAGGAAGACGAATCTTTGCTTCCAGAACTTATCAGCTTCGAGGAGGTCGTCGACAATTTTTAAATCATCTTCAAGAGTTAGGTAATAAAACGGCAGAACTGGGCCATTCGAAACTTTGGTTACTGAGATGAAGTCCTCGATTTCGAGGGGAATGCCTCCAAGCCTCGATACCATGATTGCTGAGAATAAAGTAAAGAGCAAGTTGGGAGTGACTTGTGTTGGACACAATCTGTGGATTTCGAAGTACCTCACTATCATCGGATCAAGGGGAAACCGAAGTCCCCAGTTGAAGAGCTCAGGGTACACTACTTGCTCATCTTTCTGACAGTTTAGAGGTGTCTCTCCTTCTACTGGTAATCGAAGAATCATGTTATCGGTTAATCCCCATAACTTTTTGAGCTGCTCTTTCTCTGATTCGAGGTAGTAGCTGTAGGGTACATTCTTTAAGGCAAGAATATACCAAGCAGAAAGAGGTTTAAGATTTTCTTGAACTAAGGCAGCAACGCTCTCGGGAAGTGTAATAAGAGCTTTTTTCCCTCGAATCTTCTTTGGAGGAGCTACACCATCAGCCTCGGATTCCTCTTCGGCATCAGATTCAGTAGCTTCAGAATCGTCTTTTTTGTTATCTTCATCAGTGACTTCATTAGAGCGACTTCGGATTTGAGTCTCCTGTTGAGTCACAGGAATTGGCTGACTACACTCTGGTGTAATGTCATCCACTTCTTGTGGGGGAGGAGAAGAGTGTGGGGGAGGAGAAGAGTTTTCTGCTTCTTCACCCATTGCTAGGAAAGGTGATTTTTTGGCACGTTTGACTTTGATAGCTTCGAATTGAGGAGGGAGTGTGTTGGATTGAAGGTCTTTTGTCGCTTCGACTTGAAGGACAGGTGATTTGGGTTGTGATTTATTATCAGTTGGTGGCTTGTCTAAAGTAACGACTTTAGATTTCCGATGAGGTCTTAGCAATGAAGAATTAGCTGGATTTCGAGGAGGAGAGGTTGTTGGGTTAGTCTCTGGGTTTGAAGCTAAGGGTGAAGACGAAGTGGCAAGGTTAGGGTCGAAATTACCATATTTAAAAGTGGTACAGGAAGAGTGAGGACCGTTGTAGATCAACCCAGCAGCTTTGTATTCTTTGGCTCTTCGAGAAATGCAAAGATAATCGTAGGCCCCGAATACTTGATTGCTAGAACCAGGGAAAGGAGGTTTCTTTGATTTTACTGGTTTTCTGGGTTTAGATCTTTTGTATTTGGGATATCTTCTCATACAATGGGTATCGATCTGAGAAGTTGCTTTGGTGGATGAAAAATATGAAGTAATCTCAAGATTTATGAAGAACAGATTGAAGGTGGCTTGAAGAACAGGTTGAAGATGAAGAACAGGTTGAAGATGAAGAACAGATTGAAGATGGTTCAAGAAGTGATCTCTCTTAAAAGTTCTTAGTGAATGAATGGTTGGGTATTTATAGGATAAAGGAGTGACGTTGAGAATATGGAGAGGCAAAATCAGTGAGTTGCTATCATTGGGTGGAATGTGAAACGAAAAGAAAACGTATAGTGTCATAGGTCTACTATTAAAGGTCTAATCAATCTATCAAGTAGGGATCAGAGATTTCGAAGTATTAGCAAAACTGTGTTTCTAGCAATAGCGTTCGAAGAAGAGACGAAGCTATATTTGAAGTTGGCAAGTTCGAAGTGATTGGGAAATCAGTTTGCACTTAGTCACAAATTCGATGAGGAGTCACAGATCAATGAGTTCAATCATAATAAAGAGATAAAGTGAAGAAAATTGTATTGATTCGAGGTGAAATTCGAGGAGCTAATAGTTCTTATAAATGTCTGTATAAGAACTAGGGGGGCTATTGATAAGGAAAGATATTCCTCAAGGGCCTAAATACAATTGATAGGGACTAAAGTGATAAGTTCTGTAAATATAGGGTCAAATTAGGCTTTAGGAGAAATGTAAAGGGTTGAACTGCAAATATACCATTATGTAACCATTTCTCTAACTAACTCACTCAGTCTATTTAAAGAGGCTGAAGAAGTTAGTTAGGCCTATGAAATAATCAGAAGCACTTTTCACTTCCTAAAATTCTCTAAGTAGATTTGTGTTCTTGATTTTATCATTTCAGCTTTAATTCTTACCAGTAAGGATAGAGATAAGCAATAAATAAGAGTAATAAATAAGAGTCTTATGCCTTATTAAAAAACTATACCGCGCCATCATAGGGGAAAAAGAGCGTACCCTCTAAATTACAAATCTTGGGGATACAACTTGAGGTGATTTATGTTCCAAGGGTGGTTCAGAGCGTGTCCAACTGTATCGACGAGGCATTATGCTCCAGATTTTTTCTTGCTTACCATCATAGATGCCCATAGCCTGATTGATAACTAGTTGTGACTCATAACAGATACAGATAATATGAGCCCTACATATTAGTGCTAGCTTAATGGTACAGATCACTTCCTCATACTCCGAAATGTTATTGGTTACCTGAAAGTTGAAACAGATCGCTTGGCGGACCTCCTCTCTTGTAAGTAATTTAAGAATGATCACCAGCTTCATATCACTACCATTAGAGACGGGGTATAAGAAATCAAGGTTGAGACAATACCCTAAGTAAGACATCCAACAGTCGCGACTAGGCCAACGACCATTCCTCGCGCACATGAAAATCTAGCGGTCCCCGCTATGCAAGAAGTAGTGGTCGCCAAGCCTGCAAATGAGTGCGGACATGGTAAAGCCTCAGTCTCACGCAATAGCCTGCAAATCAACGCCAGAAGGTAAACCAAATAAGGTGACAGACTCAACCAAGAAAGCGTGTGTAGAGGGAGTCGAACTAATGACCTTTGGTCACAAGTATGCCTTACTCAACCAACTCAGTTACCCCCTTGGGGGCGTAGATAAAATGCTTTGTATATAGAAAAGTAAGATGTAAATTTTAGATAACGATTAATATTAAGTGAAAATAATAGAATTATCCAAAACATTAATTTTTTTTGTTTTTAATAGATCTTTATAAAAATAAATTTATAAATTATTTCTAGCAAATTTATAAATAATTTTTTTAATTCAATGTTATTGAGAAAGTTATTTAACATTATATATTATTATGTCTAAAACATAGTATATAACCAACTTAAATTTTATGAGTTTTATTATTGTTTGTACGCTATTTACACTCTTTCATATGACTGAAAATGATAATTTTTATCTAGGACCATGCTATACATATCCAAAACGAGTCTAAGTTTACTCAGTATTGAGTTTACCCACATTTAATATAAGTGTACCAATTTTTGGATGAAAATACTCTTTTGGAGGTATTTAAGCCGATTATTTTTACTAACCCTCCTCCACTTTATTTTATCTCTAACACTCCCACTCCACTCTCACTTCTCTCAAAATTATCTCTACTTTCCCTCTAACTTCTCTATACAATCCGGCGAAATAAAATTTGACGTGCTCCTCATCATCCTCCTCCACCGCTCCTCTGTCATGTGAAGAAAAAAGATTTCAGCCCTCCTCCACCACCACCAAGGTATGCATTTCTATTTTTCAAACTTTAATTTCTAGTTTTTATGGATTTTAGCTTGTTTAGGTTGAAATTTAATGATTTGATTTTTTAGTGAATTTGATATATTAAATTTAGGGTTATGTTCGAAACAAGGGTTAGGATATATTAGGTTTAGGGTCTATGTAGGATTTTAGCCATTTTCCTCGCCAGAATCGGCCAAAAAATGGCTGGCACCAATGGGATGCGTCCAGGCACCCGATTGGTGCGTTCAACGTGCACCTAAAGAGGACATCATTGTTACTTCTTTTGCTTGTTTATTCTTGTAAGGATGTAAATTGCATAGCTACAGAGAGGAAGAAGATTAGAAGAGGAGAAAGAGAGCTAAAGAGGAAGAGATGCTTTCTTAGGGTTCAAGAAGACACTTTCAATTCTTGGAGAAAACCTCCAGGGTTATTTCTTATCTTGTTCACATAGTAATAATTTGAAATTCAATACGAGGTGAAAAAAAATGTGAATAATTGGACTTGGATTATAAATTACGTGGACGGAAAAGAATGTATGGGATTGTGTTGAGAGATTACGTAATTAGTGGCTATTGTTTAGGAGTGTTTAATGTAACTCCGTAATTAGTGGCTATTGTTTTATTGTGTGTATTATCAAGTCCTGGTGACTCGGGCCTATCAGGCAAAACAACTTGTGACTGAGAAGGGGCCTCTGTTTGTGCTGCTGATGAAGTCTCGGTATGGACCTGCCCACCCTCCCTGAAACCTGGGTCCCGATCTGCATCAAAATGGGATGCTTGATCTTGGTGGGTTGTGTTTGGACTTGTGGGTTAGGCAAATCAGCATTAACAAAATCAGCAAAATCATGATCAACTTCAACATGCGCCGTAGGCACAATATTTTCTGGAATAATATTTGCAGCACCTGGGTTATTAAACGGAAAAATATCCTCAAAGAACTTGACATCTCGAGAAACAAACGATTCCTTTCTGTCCAAATCAAACAATTTCCACCCCTTCTTTCCAAACGGGTAACCCAAAAAGACACATTTTCTACTTCTACTTGCAAATTTGTCATCACTGGATTTTTGATTATGAGCAAAGCTAAGGCAACCAAAGGTGCGTATTTCCTTATATGAAGGAGGGGTACCAAATAGAATTTCAAAAGGTGTTTTATTGTTTAAAAGAGGAGAAGGAGTGCAGTTTATTAAATGAGCAGCAGCCAGAACACTTTCTCCCCAAAAATAAATAGGCAAATTTGCTTGAAAGCGTAATGCCCTCCCGACATTTAAAATATGTTTGTGTTTTCGTTCAACCCTCCCATTTTGTTGTGGGGTCCCCACACAGGAAGTTTGGAACAAAATACCAGTTGCAGAAAAGTAGTCAAGCAAGCATTTAAATTCTGTACCGTTATCACTTTGAACGACTTTCACTGTTTGAGAAAATTGTCGATCTACCATTGCCATAAAAAACATGAACATACGAAAAACCTCTGTTTTATCAACCAACAAATAAATCCATACAGCTCTTGAGAAATCATCAACAATAGTTAAAAAATACCGAGCTCCACAAGAAGAGACATGTTTATAAGGTCCCCACAAATCACAATGTATTTTCTCAAAAATTCTAGTTGCCTTATTGTCACTTAATGTAAATTTGTCTCTTGGATGCTTAGCACGGAAACATATTTCACAAGCTTTATTTAAACTACCCTTAAGACTAGCAACTGGAGGAAGTAACTTTACTATTTTTGCTGAAGGGTGTCCCATCCTTTTGTGCCACAACTCCAAAGTCGATTCTGCTTTGTTGACAGACACATGTTGTACTGAATCACCTTCATCTCTAAAGAAGTAGTAAAGTCCATCTCGCCTAACTCCCGTCCCAATCAGCTCCCTGGTGTGGTCCTGTATAGCACACATATAAGAATTGAATTGGACAATACAATGTAAGTCATCATTCAATTGTGAAACCGAAAGTAAATTGCAATTGAGTTTCGGCACATATAGAACATTATTAAGAGTTAATTTATCTGATAATCGAACTGAACCAGATTTTGTTGCAACGACAGATTCACCATTAGGAAGTCCAACTGGACAGTCAAATAATGCCACAGTGTCAAATAACCAAGACAAATCACCGGTAACATGATGAGTTGCCCCAGTGTCAATGATCCATGACTTCGTGTGAAACTTACCACTCAACCTGTCATCCTGAACAGGAGCATTACCAATTAAGCCTGCAAGAGCTTTCCATTGCTCTGGTGTGAAGAGTTGATCGGTGGCGCTTTTAGTAGAGGATACTCCAATTGTACTACTTGTTGCATTAGCACGAGCGGAACCACGCCTACTAGTGGGTGTGATGAAGTCGCCTGGTCGGTCTCCCGTGCCGAGAAAAAATGGTGAATTCATCTCCCTTCTTGGTGACGATGGTGATTTTTCATCACCAATGAGATGCCTCGATTGAGGGAGGGTGTTGAGAGATTAAACACTCCTAAACAATAGCCACTAATTACGTAATCTCTCAACAGATTGGGTTCCAAAGGCCAACCCGACTGAGATGAGACCCGGTATGCACATATAACATTCACAAATCCTAAATACTTAACAGTTCTTCCTAAACACTTCTCTTCTTTCTGTAACCACTTATAAAATCCTTTTCACCCAAATCTAAGACTGTAAATTTGCATAGAGTCTTCATGTCTTTTTCAATTGGGCTTGCTACAGTATCAGTTCTGACTTGATAAAAAGTATCACTTTACTAGACACATTTTAATAAGAATCATTTACTTGTTCATCCATTCCTTGCGTATTATCAAACTACAAAATTGGTAAATTGATATATTTGACTTTATATCTTTTCATTTCTCTAATAAGTAGTAACATAACTTGGCATGATCGAATAACTCGAAATTAATTGGAGATGAAAAACGCAATTTAATACAGAATTATTTTTTATCAAGATGTCATGGAGACATAATTGGTAGTTTTACTCAAATACAGCATAAATATAAAGAAAAATAGAAAGAAAGAAAATGTAAAATGTAAAAAAAAAAATTATATTTGAATTTGATTTATCCATAGATTCTACTAAAAAACTCTAGTTAGTTCCTCCAATAAGGCCTTTAAGCCTCTTGACCTCAGCCTCATCAAGAAAAAGTGTTTGTTCAACCAGTTTGGAAGGCAAGTCATTACCAAACAAAGCAAGAGGTAACAACTGGAAACCAGGAGATTCGCTGCTCCAGCTAACGATTCCCCATGCCGGAGTAGTTCCACTGTTCACTACGAAATGCAACAGACCTTTTGGAACTGCAAAAGCATCTCCCTCCTTAATAGTTTTCATGTAAACTTTGTTAGAACTCGAAATAAATCCGATTACAACAGAACCTTGTAGACACACCACATATTCCGTCCCATGGGGATGTATGTGCATGGGAAAAAAACCACCAACATCTATGTCAAAACGAGCCATGGCGATACCAAGACCGTTTAACCCTGGAACCTGATCGAGCAGCGCGTTCCTAACCCCGGCCTTTACAGAAGGAGTGTAGTTGCTGACCAAGTTAAGTCCGGACGTGAAAAAATCATCTACGGTGACCGTATTAGGATCCTTACAGTTATAACCTGAAGGACCCTGAGGACTTTTGAGGTCGGCGACACAAAAATCCTGAACAGTGGCATAAGAAAAAGTAAAAAGAAACATGCAAGAGATCAATACAGGAGTTATCATCTTTTCTCTTTTTGTTTTCTTCTTCTGTGTTACAATGTTTTGGTCTTTTTGGTTCCTGAGTTTATGCTATTTATATACATAAACTTTGAGATACTTCCATGTATATAATTGGTAAGTTCAGATTCTCAATCTTTATTTAAATAAATGATACATCGTATATTACCAAAAAAAATAAAATTAAACGTATATAATTTTAATTAATAACTCTCTCACGATTTCATTGGAATATTATCTTAGTTCATAACCATTGCTTTTATAAGGCAGGATATTGTTATGACATTGCATCCATCTATAAAGTTAATGTAATATGACTCATATCTAAAATATTTCTTTAAATTATATTTGATTTTGTTTCGGCAAATAAAAAAAAAATTGATTTTGTTATAGCAAATAAAACGTAAATTAATGAGTAATTAGCTATTAAATATATTAATAAATAGTTAATCAATGATAAAATCCCAAAATAATTATTGTAACTTATTTCTTGTAATTTAATAACTTATTTCTTGTTATTTGTGTAGCTATTATTATTTACTCTCGATTTTTATTTATTTAGCTAGAGTTAATTGATCTTGGTCTTTCTAATTTTTCATTCAACATCGTTGAAGGTAGTCAAATATGTTATGGCATACCCTAAATTTTAAAATATGTTTAGTACAACGGGAAATGGATTTTTGTTTTTACTTTAGATTTTTTTTGGAAAGACATTAAATAAAATAAAATGTGTTCATACAAGTACCTAGAGCATACCCCAGGAGATACAATCGACATAAGGAGGTCGATAGAAAGGACTACTAAAACAAACATAGTATGAAGGACTGAACAACAGAGATAAACTAGAACAACTAAGGCAACGTAACAAGGGTCAATCGAGTCATTATATAGTAACTCCAAAGAAGTCCACAACAATGATAGGCAACCGACGAGAACGAGGACGAGGGACCTGCAAATAAAGTAGAAGAATAAACAAAGAAATTAAATTAAAAATAGTTACATAGGCAAGCAAATCTTGGTGTCGTGTAATCTAAACCGAAGATCAGAGAAGATCCGGTGAGAAACCAAAGAGGCATTGGTTGAAGGGGAACCAAAGATTCTTTAGTTCATCTCCTTCCAGACATGATAAATAACCGCGCCATAGCAAGAGCGCCAAATATGACGATTTCGAGAGTGAGATTACTTGGACGCCTTACAAACCCAAGACTGCCACCACGAAGCGAGAAAAGGGAAACCTAGTTTTGAACTAGCAAAGGTCCAAATACTCTGAATGAAACTACAGTTAAAGAGGAGATGAAAAATAGTTTCAGAAGCAGAGTTGCATAGGGCACAATCAGGTGGGGTATTGAAACCCCAACTGAGAATCTTATCTCTGGTAGAATGTTTGCCCACGATAGGAAACCATAAGATAAAAGAGTGACGAGGAATATTGAATTTATTTCATACTAACCCGGCCCATCCCACAATAGGGCCAGACGTACGAATAGCGTTATAGATATCCTTGATTGTGAAGTTGTTGCAGCCAGCCTTCGCACTCCAAAAAGGAACATCATAGGAGTTGATGTTAGGAGGGGGTCGTGTGAGGATGAGGTTGTTGATCTCTAGAATATTAGAATGTTCTAGCCGATTTGATATTTGACCATCTCGTATGATATCCGATACTTTGAGATTTTTCCCGAGCTGGGAATCTTTGATGATATTGGTACCATAGTGCCAAGCTAGGCAGGTAGGGAGGAGCCATGGGTCATACCAGAAGGAAGTACTCGAACCATTGCCAACAACCACCCTGTACAAAATACTAGCCAACGGATGAAGATGAAATGACCATAGTTTTCATTGGAAGTCTAATTACGAAATTAACCTAGTTTTTCAGAAGAAATATTAATAATCAGGGTTGAAGTTTTCAGGATTTTTTGGGCCGATGTTCGTGCACTGAGAGTGTAAAGCTTTGTCGTGCACTGAGAGTGTAAAGCTTTGTCGTGCACCCTCGATGCATAGCATCTGAACCGCGATGTATGGCATACATAATTATTTTTTGTGTTTATTTCATTTTATATCTTATATAAGTTAAGTTATTTGATTTGGAGACGCACCGCCAGATAGTTCACAACTAAGAAAAACTATTGTCAGCATTAAAGCTGCACTTAGTGTTAGTAAGGAACGACTAATTCCTTGAACCAAACTTTCTAAGCCAGTGCAGACAAATGCGAAACATACATACAAAAAAAAAATTTGCGTTGGAGCATCAGGGATTGAGACAAACTATTGCAGAAGTTGTCATAATCCAGTCGCCATGCACCAATGTACGACGCGCCTGTTGGTGGTATTGAAAAAAAAAATCATGCAAAAAATCATCAAAAAGAAAAAAAGAATTGTATGTTTTTTGGATTGCTACAAAATCCGACTATTTTTGTACTACAAATACTGCGAATCGTACAACCATTTCATGGGAGGGTAATTGTTTTAATAGATATATTTATTTAAGACTTTATATATATAATATAATGTCTTTATTTGAATCTATGTTATAGTCATGTAGTACTTTCCGAGCATTTGGACTCATTCCACGGTATTAGCCAGATGGGATCTAACTAACCAGATTATTATATATTTTTTTACTGAAACTCAATTCAGTCGTTTCATTTGTTATCTAACTCAGTTAAAAAATAACTCAATATTGAACAAAGATTTCAGCTAGAGATGATAAAAAAAACTAACACATTCAAGTTTAACTTCAAAAAATGACAATCACACTCAATGATGTCTCTATTATACCAGATCTTCTGGTGGAAGATAGAGATTGGAACTAGAACACAATAATAGGAAAGATGAGATATATATCGAGTACGCCCAATTGTTGGTATTTCCAATATATGTTGTTTGACAAGAGATAAAGAGGCAAAAAGGAGTAGGTTTTGGTTTGAAATGACTCAAATATATAAGATGAGTATCTAGATTTGAGGGATATAAAGATGGTCTGTCGTTCTTCACATGAATACCTTATGTATTTTTTTGGATGCACAATATTCATCGATACCAGTCAAAATTTTATGAAGACATATATACTCTTAGCATCAGACGACATGTAATGCAAGGTGAAATAAAGGAAATATCTTAGGGGACGAGTGTGTTGGTTATCCGTTATCATGGTTTGGGAGATGTAACAAAGTCGTTATCGAAGAACATGTATGGTTTCGTCGCTAGGTTAGATTGTTGGATCTACGATAATTTTCCATGTGTTTTACCTCTGAGGAACCCATTTTACAACATATCAAGACCAAAGCTTATTAGTTGGTTGTCAACGACGTTGGTTGTCTAATAAGTTGGTCGGTCTGATGTGGGACAAAAACTCAAATACTACGACAGCCTTACGGATCCCATTGAGAAAGATGTGAGTAAACTTATATTTATTATTGTTATTAAAAATTTGAACATGTTATTTATCGTTTCTAATAGTATGTTATTTTCTTACATGCATATTTAAACGACATCATGACTTGAGAGCTCATTTTCTAGTACAAGAGATCCATTTATTAAATAATCTAATTAGAATTATGGACATCATAAAAGGATATATGTTAGATAGAGTTACGCGACAATTTAGAATGATCCAAGATTCACTAGTCATTGAAATCTGAGCTGAAACATTTAAGTCACCAACTTTCGATACATATCTGAAATAATTTCGAAGACCAAATCAGAGCACTTATTTTCTCCTTTGGTATTCTTAAGGAATCATGTATGATTTTCCTTCGTGATATCGAGATTTAGTTAGGTTTTTAGTAGTGTTGATTCCATCATCATACGATAATTTTTCTCTTAATCTTATGCAAATCATTTTCCTTGTAGCAGGGTATAGATGGCTTACAAAGACATATAAAACAAAAATCTACAAAGTGTGTAGAAGTCATGCTGAAAGCTTGCTAGAGAAATATTGGATACAAGTAAAATCTTTGAGAATATAAGAGAATCCATTGAAAATTCAGAGAAAATGCAGGTTTACTAATCTAGTTGACCAGAGTTGATAAAAATAGTAGTTAATCATTATCCTCAAACCTCAGATATCTTATGTCCAGACTATCTAACAAAATGATAACTCTTAGAGGGGAAGAGGCTTGAGTTTGATTAAAGTTAGATTATTTTGAGTCTTTTAGTGTCTTTTTAGCTATCTAATCCACTACCGTGTTTTGTTTTCTAAATACATGAGTTATTGTTGATGAGTCCAGAAATATTTTCCACTCACTGTAGGAACTGGAAAGGGGAAATTCAGACAAAAGCCACCCACTAAACCATCTGAACTCGACAAAAGTACTAAAACCTAATCACCTTTTGACTAAGCTAATTGCTAATCTGCTTAATAAACTAATGGATTTTTGAATTCGACCCGATTTCATAAGTTTGACCCGAAA
Source organism: Limnanthes douglasii subsp. nivea (assembly GCA_036936605.1). Classification (NCBI taxonomy): domain Eukaryota; kingdom Viridiplantae; phylum Streptophyta; class Magnoliopsida; order Brassicales; family Limnanthaceae; genus Limnanthes; species Limnanthes douglasii. The sequence continues at coordinate 218,667,992 of JAUPFV010000004.1, forward strand.
GCCCATATAGCCCATGATTAAGGGTATAAATACCCAACCACTTTCATTAATGAGGGTAATGAACATTTAATACAACCAAGCAGCTCAAATCTCTCACTACAAAACACTTAAACATTAAATACCTTTGAAACACCACAAAACACCTGACCAAATTACCCTAGTCGAAAATAATCAACACCAAATTGGCGACCACAGTGGGAGGCGAAGGTGCCTGAATCTAGCATTCGAAACCATCAAGAAAAACCAGTTCGGATGAATCCGGACGAGCAGGTAGTGCCACCAAATTTGGCAGAAGTGGGGGGAGAAAACGATGAATCTACGATCGAAGAGCGAGATAGATTGAAAGCTGAGATAGAAGCCTTGAGGGCTGCTAAAAGGGTAGAGATAGGTTTGAAAGAAAAATCAAAAGTGTCAGCCATTGACCACACTGACAATCCAAAGGAGTATGACCCATCAGCAAAGACCCATGTAAGTACTAAAAAGACTCACGCTAGCTCAAAGAAGTCTCACCGGTCTAAACCGGTGGAGAGCTCAGATTCAGATTCAGAATCTTCTAGTAGCTCCTCAAATGACGATGGAGTTGAGGAGTCCCTGTCATCCAGCAGTGATGAAGGCCGTTCTAAAAAGAAGCAAAATTTGGTCAAAAAGTATTCAAGAAAGAGGGACATGCATGGAAGGGTGAAAAGGCATCTAGGAAAAGGGTCATCTCATGGTCACAGCCATGGCCGGAGATATGTAGATCGACTGTTGATGGATCCTTTCACTTTTCATGATGAACCAGGTATCTTTGCAACTCCCAATGAAGATACTGTGTTTAGTCGTGGCCGGAATTAGAGACAATCTCCATTGTCTTCCATGATACTGTCCAGAAACCTTCCTAAGAGGTTTGACAGTACAAAGATGGAAAAATACGATGGGAGTAAAGATCTAGACAATCATCTGAAGCAATTTAAAAACTTTATGATGAATCTTGTCGATGATGATAAGTTGCTTTGTAGAGCATTCTCCCAATCCTTTACGGGGAGTGCTCTGAAGTGTTATAATAGCCTGCCACATGGCTGCATCAGAAATTTTGATACTTTTTGGGTGGCCTTCCGGAGGCAATTCGTTGGAAGTAAGGAGGTGAAGGGTGTTAATAAAAATAATAATATACATTGACTAAATAATTTATTATAGTCAATATTCAAACGTAATCTATTATAGATATTAATAGATTAGATTTTATTACAGTAGACTATTATAATAATAAGATCTTTTCAGAGCCTATATATATGGCTTTAACTTGTATTGAAATTCCAAGTTATAATAAATATTTTCTAGTTTTTATATGGTATCAGAGCCATTAGGGTTTCTATAAAAAAATCTAGATGGAGGTTCGTGGTGGATATAACGATTATGGTAATCGCGGTAGATCAAACTATCGTGGTAATCGTGGTGGGTACAGTAATCGCAGTAGTCCTGGTGGATACAATAGTCAAGATGGATACAATAGACATAACAGTTCCGGTAACCATGGTGGTGATCTAAACAATGTTGAATGTTTTTAATGTCATGAACGTGGTCATACAAAGTAGAATTGTCCTAAACTACCTCAACAATTTGCTAATATGGCAACGAACGAGGAACCTCATGTGCTTTCGGCCGCGGAATATGCTCAATTTTCCAAGTACCAAGAGTCTCTAAAGTCACAAGATCTTAAAAACCATGCAGCTTGTGTGTCAGGTTCAGCTTGTGTGTCAGGTAACTCAACTACATGTCTTATTTCTTCTTCCTCTGATTGGGTCATTGATTCTACTACCACAGAACATATGACACGTAATAAACAAGTTTTTACTTCTCTTTCAAATACACATCATTCTAATGTCACATTGGCAGATGGATCATCATCTCGTGTATTAGGTTCAAGGACTGTCAATTCCACCAAAAATATCTCTTTGACATCTGTTTTACATCTCCCTCAGTTTTCATTCAACCTTATTTCTATTAGCTAACTCACTAAAACACTAAATTGTTTTGTTACCTTTTAATCTGATCATTGTTTGTTTCAGGATCTTACGACGAATAAAATAATTGGTAGAGGGCATGAGAGTGGAGGTCTCTACTATCTTGATAAATACTATCATACATCTACTGCATGTTCTAGTATTACATCTCCATTTGAAGCACATTGTCGTATGGGTCATCCATCTTTAATCTCTTTAAAACAACTTTATCCTAAATTTCGGCATTTGACATCATTAGAGTGTGAGTCATGTAGATTTGCTAAACATCATCGTCTTCCATCATATCCTCGTACTAATAAACGGGCTGCGTTTCCTTTTGAAATCGTTCATTCAGATGTTTGGGGTCCTTGTCCCGTTGTTTCTAAAACTGATTTTAAATATTTTGTTAGTTTTGTTGATGATTATTCCCGTGTTACTTGGCTATATTTAATTAAAAATTGTTTCAGAGTTATTTTCAATATTCTGCACGTTTACTGCACAAATAAATACCCAATTTAATTGTCTTATTCGTAATTTAAGAAGTGATAATGGTAAAGAATATTGCTCAAATGCATTTCAATTATTTATGGAACAAAAAGGAATGATTCACCAAACTTCGTGTGTGGACACGCCATCTCAAAATGGTGTTGTTGAAAGAAAAAATAGACATCTTTTAGAGGTTACTCGTGCACTTCTTTTTCAAATAAAAGTACCGAAATTATTTTGGGCAAATGTTGTTTCCACTGTCTGTTTTTTAATTAATCGTATGCCATCTACTGTCCTTTCAAATAATATTCCATATTTCGTGCCTTTTCCATCTAAACCTCTATTTCCTGTTGAACCACACATTTTTGGTTGTACTTGCTTTGTTAGGGATGTAAGTCCTACTCGTACAAAATTAGATCCCAAATCCTTAAAATATGTTTTTCTTGGATATTCTAGGTTTCAAAAAGGCTATAAATGTTTTTCCCTATCTCTTGATCGTTACATAGTATCTAAGGATGTTACATTTTTAAAACATGTTCCATTTTTTCCTGGTTTGTCTAATGTCGATCCATAAACAACTACTGTCGATGATGATTTACTCATGTACACCACCGTTTAAAGATCTGATGTACCACCTCCACCATATCGAACTCCTATTAGATATGTTTATTCTCGACGTAAAGCACCTCCTCCATCATGTCCACTACCAATTCTTTCGTCTCCAGATCTTGCTACAAACGATAATGAGTCCACTCCGGATCATCCTATTGCTCTTCGAAAAGGTAAAAGACAATGTACTTACCTAATTTCTTCTTTCACAAAATATGATCAATTACCTTTTCCTACCCGAGCTTTTATTGCATCTCTTGATTCTATTTATATTCCAAAAAAAGTCCACGAAGCATTATGTCATTCTGGCTAGCAATCTGTAATGTTTGAAGAGATAAGAGCATTAGAAGACACTGATACTTGAAAGTTGGTTGATTTAACCAATGCAAAGAAAGCTATCGATTGTAGATGGGTGTTTAATGTAAAAATGAATCCATATGGGACACTAGCTCGTCTCAAAGCATGACTTGTGGCAAAATGATATGCTAAAACCTATGGTGTTGATTACTCCAAAACCTTTTCTCCGGTAGCTAAGTTTACCTCTATTCGTTTATATATTTCTTTAGCAGCATCAAATGATTGGTCATTACATCAGTTAGTATATATGGAGCAACCACCTGGATTTGTTGCTCAGGGGGAGAGAGGAAAGGTATGTCGTTTGTATAAATCATTGTACGGATTAAAACAAAGTCCCTGTGCTTGGTTCGGCAAGTTTAGTGATGCATTAAATGAATTTGGGTTGAAAAAGAGAAGTTATGATCACTCTGTCTTTTATAAACGTTCTGCAAATGAAATTATACTCATTGTTGTATATGTAGATGACATCATTATTACTGGGAATGATACTAAAGGCATTTCATTGCTTAAAACATTTTTACATTCGCGATTTCAAACAAAAGATTTAGGATCATTGAATTATTTTTTGGGGGTTGAAATAACAAGAAGCAACAAAGGTATTCTTTCATCGCAGAGAAAATATGTTCCAGATTTGTTGATAGAAACAGGAAAGCTTGGAGCAAAACCATGTAATACACCAATGGTTTCTAATTCGTAATTACTGAAAGATGACAGAGAATTGTTTAGTGATCCAGAAAAGTATCGTCGATTAGTAGGAAAACTCAATTACCTTACAATAACTCGACGGGATATTGCATATCTAGTCAGTGTTGTAAGTCAGTTTATGTCTTCTCCAACAGTTAATCACTGGGCAGTACTAAAACATATCTTGTGTTATCTCAAATTAGCTCATGGACTAGGATTGTGGTATGGCAGTATTGGTCATAAAAATATAGAGTGTTTTGCAGATGCAGATTGGGCTGGATCTAAAACTAATAGAAGATCGACCACTGGTTACTGCGTTTTTGTAGGGGGTAATTTGGTATCCTGGAAGAGTAAGAAACAAAATGTTGTATTGCGATCAAGTGCTCAAGCTGAATATAGACCCATGCCTCAATCTACTTGTGAGATAATTTGGATTTTCCAATTGTTAAATGATATTGGCATCAAGACTACCATGCATGCGAAATTATGGTGTGATAATCAAGCGGCGCTGCACATTGCATATAATCCTATCTTTCACGAAAGAACGAAGCATATTGAAATTGATTGTCATTTTATCCGCGAAAAGATTCAACAAAATCTCATTCATACGAGATATGTCAAAACAGGAGAACAACTAGGAGATATATTCACAAAAGCGCTTAATGTATCACGGATTACTTATATTTGTAACAAGTTGGGCATGATTTATATATATGCTCCAGGTTGAGGGGGAGTGTGATTTCGTTTCAGTCTTTCGATCAAGCTTGCACTTCAAGTACTTCAGTTCAAGTTTCAAAGAGAACGTTATTATCAAAGCTACGAGAGTTTCAAGCACTTTCGCACAAGCTTGAGGGGGAGTGTTAACGGAAATAATAATATACATTGAATAAATAATTTATTATAGTCAATATTCAAACATAATCTATTATAGATAATATTAGATTAGATTTTATTACAGTAGACTAGTATAATAATAAGATATTTTCAGAGCCTATATATATGGCTTTAACTTGTATTGAAATTCCAAGTTATAATAAATCTTTTCTAGTTTTTACAAAGGGCAATGGAGACACTATTATCCATTGTGCCCAAGAACCAAATGAATCCTTGAAAGAATACATAAGTCAATTTGTGAACACCAATAATGGATTAGTTGATTGCTTTGAACAAGTAGCAATAGCTTCTCTAAGGCAGGGTTTGAACCCTAGTAATTTGGCTGATTCGGTAACCAGAAAGAAGGTCATGACCTGGGGCAGTTTACTGAATCAGGTGGGAAAACAAATCAATGTAGATGAAATAAATTAGACAATGGTGCATAGGCAGGTGAGATCGGCCCCAGCTGCACCAAACCAGAACCAGAATCAGAGCCAACAATCCAGAAATAAGCGAGGGCCTTGGGTTCAACCGGAGTGGTTTGCCGAGTTGAAAAAGAATATGGCAACCATCTATGATAAAACAAAAGGCGAAGTACATTTTAGGAAGCCAGCTGCGCATCAATCTCCCATGGAAAGTCGTAATAATTGTTTCTGCCAATATCATTATGATATTGGTCATAACACATAAGATTGCATCGCTTGGAAACAAGAGGTACAAAATTTGATTGAAAGAGGAAAATTGGGTGCTTATGTTAAAAGAAAAAGTGGGAATAGGCCTGATAATGCTCATCGAACCGACCCAACAAACAATGCAGGGGCATCGGCTCTGGATGGGGCTATGGTGATAATTGAAAGGTTCGATGTGGAGTCAGAGTACTTGGATCCTGATCCAACCCGAAATAAGGTGGCGTTATCACAGAACACACCAAGTCAATGTCCGGGCTCATAAGCTTTTTTGACTCACTTACTATATTTAGGGGGGACACCATGAGTGCACCAACTGCTTCTTCAAGGAAGAGGCATGTTCATACCCTGGCTACTCAACTGGAAGGAGGCATGATTTGAGGGACATAACTGGTCCCCATGAAGATGCTGTGGTGATAGGAGCATCCATTAGGGGAAATGATATTAGAGGAATATTGGTGAACACCGACAGTTCAGCCAATATCCTCTTTTTAACTTCCTATAAACAAATGAAGAATCCAGCAATGATTCAGCGTTCAAACAGGTCAATTGTGGGTTTTACTGGAAGCTCAGTGGACGTAATCGGGGAATTTGAGGATGAGGTTTTGTTGGGCAAGGGCCCTTTTAAGAAGATGGTCAGAGTACTTTTTATTATGGTGGATTGTCCCGCGTGCTACAATACCATTTTGGGAAGGTCTTGGCTCTCCAGGATGCATGTTGTGGCTTCAACGGTCCACCGAGAGACTTTTGCCAACTTGATAAAAGTTAATTTAAAGATGAATCCAGAAAAGTGTGTGTTCAGAGTACGGTTCGGAACATTTTTGGGGTATGTGATAAGTGAGAAAGGGATACAGCCTGATCCAGACCAGCTTAGTACTTTATTACAGATGGAGTCTCCTCGGGATATTAAAGAAGTACAAAGATTGACAGGGAGGTTGGCTGCTTTAAACCGTTTTATCTCAAGGTTGCAGATAGGTGAGCCCCGTTTTTCCAAACTCTAAATGGTGCCAAAAAATTCAACTGGTCTCCACAGTGCGACCAGGATTTTGATGAAATAAAAAAGCATTTATCCTCCCCCAAAACTCTTTTTAAACCTACTGATGGAGAAACACTATACATATATCTAACAGTCTTCGAATGTGCCATAAGTGCGGTACTAGTAAGAGAGGTGGATAATTATCCTCGTCCGGTGTACTACATCAACAAAAGCCTGATGGATGCTGAAAAGAGTATTTAAAACTTGAAAAACTAGCACTCGCTTTATAATTGCTGCTAGGAAAATGAGACCCTACTTTTAGTCTCATTCTATTATTGTCTGAACGTCTTTTCCTTTGAAAAACGTTCTTGACAAGGCAGACGTATCAAGCAGAATGACCAAATGGTCAGTGGAGTTGGGGGACTATGATTGATTTTGCCCCTCGAACTGCAGTCAAGGCTCAGTCTGTTGCTGATTTCCTAGTTGAATTCCATTCAGACAGAGCCACTAAGCAAGCAACAGGTGAAAAGACTAAGAAAGTATGGGTTGTATGGACTGATGGTGGATCAAGAACCATAGGTTGTGGTGCTAGGATATGTTTAACCTCTCCGTACGATAAAAAAATTTACCAGGCTATATGTTTTGCTTTCAGAGCTTCTAATAATGAGTCCGAATATGAAGCTGTTATAGCTGGTTTAAAGTTAGCCCTGATTTGTGGAGCCAAAAGGGTCAGGTTAATGAGTGATTCTTAGCTTCTTATCCATCATGCACAAGGTCAATCTGAGGCAAAAAAGGAGCAGTTGATTAAATATTTATTCATTCTTAAATAGGTGGTACTTAACTTCAAAGACATCACCTATGAGCACATACCCAGAACAGAAAACACACTAGTAGACTCCTTGGAAACCATAGCATATTCTGAGTCCTACTAATGGATTCATGTGCAAGAATACCCATCCATTCAATTCAATCAGAGCAATGAAGAGGAGGAAAGTTTGAATATACAAGTGAGTCAACCTCAAGACTCGAGGTATTCTCTTTTTCAATACATTTCAGATGGCATCTTGCCTCCGGAAAAAGCGGTAGCAAGAAAAGTGAAGTATAAGGCTCGTGGATTTGTAATCCTAAGAGACGTTCTTTACAAGAAGTCTTTTAGTAGAACTCTTTTGCGATGTTTGGGGATTGAAGAGTCCCAAATAGTGCTGTTTGAACTGGATGATGGTGAAGGGTCAGCACACTGTGGTTATAGAGCTTTAACCCGAAGAGTCTTGTTGGTCGGATACTACTGGCCCTCCATAATGGAAGATTCCAAGGAATTGGTGAAGAAGTGTGATCCATGCCAAATATATAGTAATGAAATTTATATCCCAACTATCCCTTTAGAGTCGATTTCTGAGCCAATACCTTTTGCTCGTTGGGGGCTGGATCTGGTGGGACCTCTACCTATGGCATCCGGAGGATGCAGAACTATTATTGTTGCCATTGATTATTTCTCGAAGTGGATAGAAGCAGCCTCACTGACAGGAACTACTTCAAAAGCTGTTATAAAATTTATCTTATCTAATACTTGCTGCAGATTTGGGGTTCCACAGAAGATAACCACAGACAATGGGCCACAATTCGATAACAAGGATATGGATAATTTATGTGCCTCTAGAGGCATTCAACATTGTTTCTCTTCTCCTTTCCACCCACAGGTAGTCCTCTGATCGGGTCGGGTCGGTCCGGGTTTGGGCGAGACCGGGACCGACTCGTTAAGCTATCGGGCGGGTCGAGCCGGACCGCTAAGTGAAAGGAGCCAAATATGATGGACCGGGACCGGCTCGTTAAGAGTCGAGTCAGTCCGGTCCGACTCTTAACGGACTGGTTTGCTAGTTTATCATAAAAAAAATTAAAATTTTAGTTAAAAATATACATAGATTAGGAAAAAAAATTATATATCTCCCTTACCGGGCTGGTTATCGGGCGGACCGGTCCAGATCGGTAAGAGAGTTGGTCCAAAATTTTGGCTCCCAACCTGCTCCCTAAGCCATCCGGACCGGTCTCGGGCGGGCCTTACCGGTCCGGTCCCGGGTGGGTTATCGGGTTGGGAGGCCCCCTAACAGCTCTACCCACAGGCAAATGGTCAGGTTGAAGTAGCAAACAGGACCATCCTGTCCGGTCTTAAAAATAATCTAGAAGAGGCTGCTCGAAAGTGGCCAAGCTATCTACAAGAAGTACTATGGGCCTACCGGACTACTCATGGGGCTGCTACACAGGAATCCCAATTTGCTTTGGTATATGGTATGGATGCAATAGATCCTATAGAGGCAACTCTTCCTTCATTCAGAGTCCACAATTTTTCCGAACAGACTAATGAAGTGGCAATAGTAGTCAACTCGACTTAATAGAAGAAAAAGAGTTAAGGCCATCTTAGAGCCACCCACTATCAGGGATTGATGAGAAACAGGTTTGCTTCCAGAGTCAGAAGGAATGATTTTCAACCAGAAGATAAAGTGTTGAGAAAAGTCTTCATGCATACTAAGGAGAAGCAGTTCGGCAAGCTAGCTCCAAATTGGGAAGGACCCTATGTGGTCATTGAAAAGCTTAAGTCTGGGGCGTACAGGCTTCAAGATAAAGATGGAAGGATCTTGAATCAGTCATGGAACATTGAACACCTCCGGTTGTATCTAGAATGAAAGTTATGTAAATATTTACTTGTTTAAAGTCCATGTAAATATTAGAGGGCATACTCTTTCCTACCCTGGTGGCGCGGGGAGGTTTTAATGAGGTGTCCATGCATTTTAATTAAATTTGATGCCTTCTTGAAAAATTCGGAGTGGTTTGATTGATAGCTTCTTTAAAACTTTCTAAGTATCGCTGACAGACGGGACTGATCTGGTGGAGTGATGACCATTTAAACATTTGTCATCGGAGAATTTAGCCATCAAAATTTGGAAAACTTAAAATAATGCAAGAATTGTGTAAGGTAAAACTGCCCGGCTAGCACCGGGGAATGATATTAAAACATGTAAAATTCGTTGGCCATCCAAGGACTTTGAAGTGTTAAGAGAAAAGTTTTTATTCGGACAAGAGCCGAACACAGTTACAAAAATGCAGTGGCCATCCAAGGAGTTTAGTCTAACACAAGAACTAAAGAAAAATAAAAGATAGTTAAAACTTTAAGGCTGGGCTCCCTTAGATGTTCCAGCCTCATCTGGTTTCTTCTTGGGGTCTTTGGGTTCCCCATTAGGGCTCTCTCCGGTCCCTTCATCTTCGCATGTGGTATCATCATAACCACTGGAATAGTTATGCCTATCACCATCAACCATAGTGTGGAATGGGAGGTCTTCGTATTCCACATATCGCCATAAATCTCTGAGCGTCCTCTTCGGAAATGTTCGATGAAAGAGAAAGACCATGTCGGATTTGACTTCAGCATACCTTTCTTCTTGAGAATCTATCACCTTGTTGGTGTATGCATCAATCTTGGCTGGGATTATCTTCTCCTGCTCCTTTATCAAATCATCTTTCTCCTGGTTGACTCTAGACACAACATCTTCGAGTGAAATTTTGTCACTGGTTAGGGTTTGGATGAAATTGTCCTTGGCCTTCACCTCCACCTTCGAAGTGGAGAGATCATTCTCCAAGCCAGAACACTTAGATTGGAGTTATTTGTTAACCGTCTCTGAAGTGGCCAGCCTGGTGGCCAAGTCCTCTTTTCCCTTCTTCAACTCCTCGATCTGTATCCTTAATGCCTTAACACTCTGATTGGCGTTAAGGAGGTTGTTAGATAATGTCTCTTTGTCTGCGTTGAGTGTGTTGATAAGGGTAGATTGACTTCGCACTTGTCTCTCCAGGTTGAGCACCGGTTAAATTTTACTCAGTAAGGAGTGAGTCACCATGTCATTCTCCCCTGAAACAGAAAAAGACTTACCATTGAAAGTAACCATGTTCGAAGAGCTTGGACAGAGGTAAGGGCCAGCAAAGTCGTCTTTCTCGAGGTCTCCAAAGTAAAGACCAATCCTTTGAAGGCCACTGGCGTCTACTACATCAATGTTGATATCCCCTCCGGTACCCTCTCCGGTGTGTAAATCACTTGGGATTTGCTCTGCCAGTGTGGGGTATGTTGGGTCGACCAGAGGAAGAGACTCCGGAGGCCGGAGAGCTACTTCATCCCCCTTGGAGATTTTCTTCTTCTTGGCTTCCATCTCCATCATCTGCTCCCCGTTTTCGGTCTTTTTTTGGAGCCTTTGAGGGGTTTGGAGGTCCACCTGCCTTTTTGGTACTCTCATCTTCAACCACTTGAAGTAGAGCAGCATCGATTCCCCCTTGGTCCTGCACCTCTTGGTTTGCTGGGACGATCACCTCAACACCACCTTGAGCGACCTCAGCTGCGTCTTACTTCTTCTTGCCTTTCTTACCCTTCAGAGCTGGCAGGCAAGGCCAGCTTCCCATTCTTCTCCTCTGTCCTCTGCAGGATGACACCCGGAGGAAGTGGTGTGGTCAATTGTTCCCAAGTCAGGTCTCTCCGGCCGGTTGTGTTCCAGAGGTGGGTCCTCACCAGGTTGCCCGCAATAAAACAATTGTGGAAACAATTTCCCCATTTGTCAGCAGCCCAAGCATTCAGCTTGGCACAAGCTGTCTTCCCCTCCTCCAAGTAGTCGGAGAACTCCTGCGGCAGCACTACCCAAAGAAAAAGAAGAGCATTTAAGTAAACAGACTTTTTTATAAGAAAATAAAAACAAACCTGATGAAATATTTACCTGTGCTTTTCCATCTGCTGGTGAGCATGCTTGAGTTGACACCAGCCTTAATCTTTCTCCCATTTTCCCAAGCTCCACTAATGAACAATAATTGGGTCATATGGGCTTTTGGGTCAAACTTATGAAACCGGGTCGAATTCAAAAATCCATTAGTTTATTAAGCGGATTAGCAATTAGCTTAGTCAAAAGGTGATTAGTTTTTAGTACTTTTGTCCAGTTCTGATGGGTCAGTGGGTGGATTTTGTCCAAATTGCCCCTGTCCGGTTCCTACAGTGAATGGAAAATATTTCCGGACTCATCAGTAGCCCATTTTTTTAGGTTTTGTCGAAGGCTTTTGGTAAGACCTAAAAAATATTTCTTAAAAGTCAAAAAACTATCTGGAACGCAAACCAGCAAACCATTTAAGTATAACCAGCCAACCATTTAAGTATAGTGACGTGGCAGCCTTACAACAGAAACCAAGCACGGAGACTGAATTTATAAATTTTTGATAGACGAGGACGAAACACCGATTTAAACCTTACTAGACACATATTAATAAGAATCATTTACTTGTTTATCGATTCTTGCTTATTATCAAACTACAAAATTGGTAAATTGATATATTTGACTTTATATCTTTTCATTTCTCTAATAAGTAGTAACATAACTTGGCATGATCGAATAACTCGAAATTAATTGGAGATGAAAAACGCAATTTAATACAGAATTATTTTTTATCAAGATGTCATGGAGACATAATTGGTAGTTTTACTCAAATACAGCATAAATATAAAGAAAAATAGAAAGAAAGAAAATGTAAAATGTAAAAAAAAAAATTATATTTGAATTTGATTTATCCATAGATTCTACTAAAAAACTCTAGTTAGTTCCTCCAATAAGGCCTTTAAGCCTCTTGACCTCAGCCTCATCAAGAAAAAGTGTTTGTTCAACCAGTTTGGAAGGCAAGTCATTACCAAACAAAGCAAGAGGTAACAACTGGAAACCAGGAGATTCGCTGCTCCAGCTAACGATTCCCCATGCCGGAGTAGTTCCACTGTTCACTACGAAATGCAACAGACCTTTTGGAACTGCAAAAGCATCTCCCTCCTTAATAGTTTTCATGTAAACTTTGTTAGAACTCGAAATAAATCCGATTACAACAGAACCTTGTAGACACACCACATATTCCGTCCCATGGGGATGTATGTGCATGGGAAAAAAACCACCAACATCTATGTCAAAACGAGCCATGGCGATACCAAGACCGTTTAACCCTGGAACCTGATCGAGCAGCGCGTTCCTAACCCCGGCCTTTACAGAAGGAGTGTAGTTGCTGACCAAGTTAAGTCCGGACGTGAAAAAATCATCTACGGTGACCGTATTAGGATCCTTACAGTTATAACCTGAAGGACCCTGAGGACTTTTGAGGTCGGCGACACAAAAATCCTGAACAGTGGCATAAGAAAAAGTAAAAAGAAACATGCAAGAGATCAATACAGGAGTTATCATCTTTTCTCTTTTTGTTTTCTTCTTCTGTGTTACAATGTTTTGGTCTTTTTGGTTCCTGAGTTTATGCTATTTATATACATAAACTTTGAGATACTTCCATGTATATAATTGGTAAGTTCAGATTCTCAATCTTTATTTAAATAAATGATACATCGTATATTACCAAAAAAAATAAAATCAAACGTATATAATTTTAATTAATAACTCTCTCACGATTTCATTGGAATATTATCTTAGTTCATAACCATTGCTTTTATAAGGCAGGATATTGTTATGACATTGCATCCATCTATAAAGTTAATGTAATATGACTCATATCTAAAATATTTCTTTAAATTATATTTGATTTTGTTTCGGCAAATAAAAAAAAATTGATTTTGTTATAGCAAATAAAACGTAAATTAATGAGTAATTAGCTATTAAATATATTAATAAATAGTTAATCAATGATAGAATCCCAAAATAATTATTGTAACTTATTTCTTGTAATTTAATAACTTATCTCCTATGGTTATTTGTGTAGCTATTATTATTTACTCTGGATTTTTATTTATCTAGCCAGAGTTAATTGATCTTGGTCTTTCTAATTTTTCATTTAATGTCGTTGAAGGTAGTCAAATATGTTATGGCATACACTAAATTTTAAAATATGTTTAGTACAATGGTAAAGGGGTTTTTGTTTTTACTTTAGGTTTTTTTTTAAAGACATTAAATAAAATAAAATGTGTTCATACAAGTACTTAGAACATACCGCGGGAGATACAATCGACATAGGAGGTCGATAGACAAGACTACTAAAACAAACATAGTATGAAGGACTGAACATCAGAGATAAACTAGAACAACTAAGGCAATGTAACAAGGGCCAATCGAGTCGACATATAGTAACTCCAAAGAAGTCCACAACAATGGTAAGCAACGGACGAGAACGAGGAGGAGGGACCTGCAAATAAAGTTGAAGAATAAACAAAGAAATTAAGTTAAAAAATAGTTACATAGGCTAGCAAATCTTGGTGTCGTGTAATCTAAACCGAAGATCAGAGAAGATCCGGTGAGAAACCAATGAGGCATTGGTCGGAGGGGAACCAAAAATTCTTGAGTTCCTCTCCTTCCAGACATGATAAATAACCGCGCCATAGCAAGAGCGCCAAATATGACGATTTCGAGAGTGAGACCAATTTGACGCCTTACAGACCCAAGACTGCTAGCACAAAGCGAGAAAAGAGAAACCTAGTTTTGAACTAGCAAATGTCCAAATACTCTGAGTGAAACTACAGTTAAAGAGGAGATGAACAATAGTTTCAGAAGCAGAGTTGCATAGGGCACAATCAGGTGGGGTATTGAAACCCCAACTAAGAAGCTTATCTCTAGTAGAATGTTTGCCCACAATAGCGAGCCATAAGATAAAAGAGTGACGATGAATATTGAAAATATTCCATACTAACCCGGCCCACCCCACAATAGGGTCAGACGTACGAATAGCATTATAGGTATCCTTGATTGTGAAGTTGTTGCAGCGAGCCTTCGCACTCCAAAAAGGAACATCATAGGAGTTGATGTTAGGAGAGGGCCGTGTGAGGATGAGATTGTTGATCTCCAAATATTAGAGCGATTCTAGCCGATTTGATATTTGACCATCGAGTATGATATCTGATACTTTGAAGTTTTTCCTGAGCCGGAAATCCTTGATGATATTGGCACCATAGTGCCAAGCTAGTGAGGTAGGGAGGAGCCATGGGTCATACCAAAAGGAAGTACTCGAACCATTGCCAACAACCACCTTGTACAAATTACTAACCAACGGGCGAAGATGAAATGACCATAGTTTGATTTATTTACAAAATGTTGTGCAAGTCTTTTACGCCTACCTCTAAATTTTTCGAGTCTAATACTTCTATTATTGGGAATGAATCAACTGAAGTATCATCCGAAGAATTTACTTAAACTCCTTCGTAAATTTATTCATCGTCTTCAAATAACATATTAGAAGAATGATGATATTTGGAATTGGATCCTCAAAAAATGACTCAAATTCTTAAGTATCATCCAAATAATCAGGATATTATCAAGCAATTTCAAGCCATGATTAATAGAAGAACGCATTTACGTTTGGACTATTAATAGGTATTCATGTTGAGTTGTAATTGAAACATTGGTATATTTTTCTATATAATACTCACATATTTATTTTTGATATTTTTATTTATATTACTTTTAGCATACCCTTTATTTTAGTTTTGGATCCTCTCATGTGTACAATACCACTTACTATTATAGTAAAACAAGATACAATTGCAATAGTATTCGACTTTTGTCATACTATTCTTCATTCATAATTTTATTTTTTAATTCCCATCTAATTTTTAATAATCTTAAAATTGGATTTTTTTTCCAACTGGCGTGCAAAAATATTATTACGACAATACGTGATGACATTTTAAGATTTATAATTTTATCTTCTTCTATTTTTTGTTATTTTCTTTTTATCAAATTTTTCTTATATTTTCTATTCCAACAAATTCAATGGTTCGAACTAATATTACTGAAGTAGCGTACGAATAAGTATTTAGTTTTTATGTTTTTTTTATAATTTTTTTTAATAGTTCTCGATAAATCTTAGTATTTAATTTAAATGTGTCATTGGAAGTTTAATTACGGAATTAACCAAGTTTTTCAGACGGGTTGAAGTTTTCAGGATTTTTGGGGCCGATGTTCGTGCACTGAGAGTGTAGAGCTTTGTACCGCCAGTGCATAGACCTGTGCACCCTCGATGCATAGCATCTGAACTGCAATGTATGGCATACGTAATTATTTTTTGTCTTTATTTCATTTCATATCTGATACAGGTTAAGTTATTTGATTTGGACTCACACTACAAGAATTTTCGTCATATGCAACGATATTGTTAGCAACAATATAAAATTTATTGCTAAATATAACAAAATTTGTAATGATAATAAATAGGGTGAAGCTATTTCCTCCATAAAATTTATTATTTCCTCCATTCATAAAAAACTCCATCTTGTTATTTCCTCCAAAAAGAAAAATTCTAATTTATCCTTGTTTTAATTTTACACCAAAACCCCAAATTTTTCTAGTACCTTCACCTCTTCTATTCTAACCCTAAAATCCCCTAGCCACCAAACAATTTTGAAGCAGTGTCTGGAGTTCCAAAGATAAGAATCTATTGTTAATCTTATTTTTATTTTAAATATATGGGTTGACATATTGAATAAAATCTCTTTTTAAATCTATGATTTTATTGCATAATGAGTTATAGGAACTCTATATGCAGAAAAAAAAAACTTGTTCATCGTTTAATCGAGTTCCTGCATATCGAGTTACTAGTTTAATCGTTTTCTAATATCAATTTCTGGTTTAATTGTTTCTTTCGTGTATATTGAGTTCAAACTATAGATTTTTTGTGGTTTGATTAGTGTCTATAAATTGATTTCTTTTTTTAAATATTATATGTGATTCCGAGTTCCTAACTCAGAATCACGTGCTTTTTAAATATATATATATTATTCGAAATGGTTGTCTCGGAACTACATGTTTTCTTTTTTAAAAACATGTAATTTTGTGACTAATCTTAAAAATAATTGAGTTTTTATGTTTTTAGGGTTTAATTTTAGATGCTAAATCATATATGTTAGCTGTAATTTATCTTAATGATGTGTTTATTGTAACAAGGGTTTGATAATGGATATTGGCATCAATTTAAAAATTTAAATATAGAAGTGTTTAGTGTTTTATTAAAAATTTAAAATGGAGGAAATAATAGATCTTACGGAGGAAATAGCTCTACCCTAATAAATAATCGTTTGTAAAAATATACACAAATCATTTATAATAAATATATCGTTGTTAAAACGGCTGTTAAAACGATAGCTATTTATACATTATAATTATAAAATATATTTATACTATAAATAATTTCTTTACTACAAAATATTTATTGCCAAAACACCGGTAGAAATACCAATAACATATCTTTGTTGCAAACAATAAATAACAATAAAAGCATCTTTAAGCAACCAAAGCACATAGTAACCCATCATCATTGAACTGTTACTTTCTACCACCATTTCTTTTATTAAACCATTTACTTTTGGAATACTGCTTGTCGATGTCACTTAAACAATATTTCTCTCAAACATTCTAACGAACACCTTCTCTCCATAATCAATTTCATTACGATCTTTACAGAAATTGAATCGAACTACTCAACACAAAAGTACTCTCTTTCTCGTTAGCAATCTCTGTATTCCTCTCTTTAATTCTCCCAAAGCCTCGTTCTCTCTTTAAACAACTATCTTCCATTTGAATTATTCTTTCCTTTTCTTCCACTTTCTACGTGGAAAACTGAACTGAAATATTCAATTTTCTTCGTTGTCTCTTTACATATACACTATGTGTATCGTTTCTACGGATTCCTTCTGTATGTGTTGATTCGAATGGATTCATATATCTGATTCTGTCGTTCTTTTATTTTCGATTTAATGGGATCGTGACCGGGATCGTTAACCGGAGAAGCTCGAACGGTTTGTGGAGGTTGAAGCTGGAGTGTTGATTGATAGAACGGGGTGTTGAAGTTGAATCTGGTTGGTCTTCAATATATTCTGTTACGGCTCGAAGCGTTGCATAAGCTCGAACCATTACTCTTTGGTGCTCCGGTTTATTCTTTGTGCATACGTCTTCGACCTTTGTCCGGTTTATTCTGCGTGCATACATCTTTGACCTTTGTGCCATTTCTCTCGAACAGCTCCCACAGAGCCTACGTCTTCTCAAGTCCACTCTACCAGAACCGACAAGGGATCCCTGGCCACCTAGGCTCTTGCGGTTTGGTAGGCTTAAGGTTTTGGAGCTCAGGGGGTCTGATTTGTCTTCCTCGGCTGCAAAAAGTTTGCTTGAGTTCATATGTTGGAGAAGATTATCTGTCAGAACTCTACTGTAAGTGTTTATGTTTGATTACTATTCAGATTTTTTTTCTTTCTCTATCGACTTGAAATTGGAGAGTGATTTTATTTCTTTGGATTCTTTCTTAATTGTTGAAGTTCGTGTGTTCTGGAGTAACTATATCTTTTTCCTGCATTTAGGTTTCCTATCCAAATCAAATATAATTCAGAATCTTGTAAGGAATATAATGTTTTTTTCCTTATAGTTTGGTACTTAATTCATTTCCCATTACTGTTGTGCAACTTGTTAGCTGAAACTAGATGACAATGAGATTGAGAAGACAGAGTTCTGGAAGAGGCAGATAATGATTGCCGACAGACACAAGCAACCTGTCAGCTTTGGGTTCTATTCTCCCGCAAAAGAGGATGCTGAAGGAGAAAGTATTCATGATCGAAAAAGGGTAGGTTGCCTTTCTGGGGAATTAGCTTAGGTTGTAACAGATGGCGTAAACTTGCCTTATTTTCTTTGTTGTTTGGTCTTTAATCCTGATTTTGAGTGCGATATTTTAGCGTTCCTAACTGATTGGCAGCCTTTGTTGGGATTGCAATGGTTGGATTTTATACATAATCTAGTAGGTATTTGATAAGCTTTTGGGGGTTGGACCTCCAAGTTTATGTTTAATGTAGATTTTTTTCGACATAAATTTGCTTCGCACGTTTGAAGTTTAGGTGTGGGGATGTACTTTTTGGTGAGGTTTATTTTCGTTTGAGGGTAATTTTGTCCAGAGTTTTGTGGTATTTTGAAGGTATTTAATGTTTGGATAGAGGGTAGAGGGAGAATTGAGATGCCTGGTTGTATTTAATTTTCATTACCCTCATTTAATGTAGGTGGTTGGGTATTTATACCCTTATCTTTGGGCCACATGGGCTTTTTGGTAGTGTTTAATGGATTCGGGTCGAGTTTAAAGACCCACTAGTTTTTAACTAAGCAAGTAATGAGCTTAGTCATGAAGTGGTTAAGGTTTTAATCATAGTTATTAATAGCCCCAATAGTGCGCGCAATAGCGCATAGCGATGCGAGGCGCACCCTTTGCGCCTCGCAGCGCAATGAAGCGCTGACTTCAAATAGCCCACGCTAAGGGGGCTATTTGGGCTATAGCGCAGCGCAAAAGCAATGCGTTATGGTCGGTCCAATTTAAATATTTGGGTCTGGCCCATAATCACATTAAAAATACAGAATATTTTTAAAACAGAATAGTCATGAAACCCTAATCGAGAACCCTTACCCTTAACACAATATTAGAGATCTAGAAAAGAAAATAAAACTGTTGAAGGTGAAAAGACAGAACTTCTTCCTATCTCCTTCGACTAAATCTACTATGATATGTCGGCTGATGAAATTTAAAATCTGTCAACTGTTTGATATTATGGATTCAAGAATTCTTAGACTTGTTTGATTTAAGAATGATTTGAGTTATTTTTTAAGACATGTTTATTTTGAATGTTTATTTTTTAATATTAACATATTGTTTATATTTATATTATTATATGTGCGTGCGCTACATTTGCGAATAGCGCGCGCTAATCGCATCGCTATGCGTTATTGCTCCGGAGACCTTTTGCGCTTCGCTGCGCAAAACGCTATTAATAACTATGGTTTTAATCTTTAGTTCTGTTCGGGCAGTTCAGTAAGTGGAGGTTGTCCGAATTGTTCGTGTCCGGTTGGGTGGATGATGTCCGAATTGCCCATTTCTGATTCTTATAAAGAGTGGTGACAAAATCCGGACTCATCAGTAGCCCCTTTTTTAGGTGGTGTTCAAATGTTTTTTTGGCAAAACCTAAAAAATAGCCTGTAGCTGGTCACAACCATGTCCGTACAGATTCTCGAACTGTGTAATAGCTTTATCCGAACTGAAAAAGTTCTCAGAAACTAAACGGTTTTTTGCCATAAATCGTGGGACACGTGTCTCTCTCTGGTTCGCCATAACAGCCGCTTTTTTCCCTAGAACGGCGCTCCCACTTACTTCAAAAAGCAACCTCTTTATTTAATGAGGATGACATCAGCGTCGTTCTTAATCATTGCAACCCTTTCGAATTCTCCTAGGTATCAAAGCATCTTTTGTATCTTTACTATAAATTAGTCCTTTTTCTACTGTTTTACCATCTTCATCATCCTTGCTCTGCTAAACTTCAAAGCTTTCTCTCTAAAAAACAAACACTTTCTTTCGGTGTGAGTTTATGTTCACAGCAAGAAACGCTTTAATAAAAGGTGGGTGGCTCAATTTGTCAGAGTTAGAAAAAGCTCAAAAAGTTGAACTAGAAAGGCGCATTGCTGCAGGCCTCCCTGTTTCCCCCGTTGATAAACCAGAAACATCAAGCACAAAGCCTGACCGGGGCTCTTCGTCAACTAAAAGTGTTAAACTTAGGAGGTTGTTCCAACCCAGCCTTTCACCAATTGTTTCGGGCTCATCGGTTCAGGAATCAGAGCCTACTGTTGAACCAGGACAGGTAGTCACCAGTTTTAAAAAACCTTCCACATTCATTGCCATGGGATCGGATGCTGATGCCTCTCTAGAGAAGTTAGTAGATCGGAGAAGAGATCGCTTGGTAAAAGGGCAAGCTCTAAAAGGTACACCTTCCAAATTAGGGGCTAAAGATAGCAATACGGGGTCAGAGGCACCCATTAAGATTCCTAAGGACAAGTTGTCCGATCCGAAGGCATCTAGTTCAAGTCTCCGAAAAGAAACTACTGCATCTGAACCCCAACCGGATTCCAGACTACAAGAAGCCAGTGAAGCCCAACAATCCGGAGGGCCCGCTGAGCCAACCTCTAGCTCCCCTCACCCAAAAACAACTGAAAATCCCTCCATGACAATGGAAGAAGTGATGGAGGATTCTATTGAAGAAGCTCCCTTTGAGTCTGAAGTCTCAGGGTAAACAAGTGAGGTTGTTGCTGCCAAGAAGGACAAACGCAAGGAGAAACTATGCTTAAGGCATCCATATTTTCCGGAGTGCCTTGTGGGAAAAGTAGGACCTTGTTTCCACAAGGTAAGTGTCAAATATCTGATAGCTTTGCAAAAACTTAATTATGCTTTCATCCACACAGCCGAAGTGGGTCGGATGCGAACAAAATGGGGGATCCCGGAGAATGTCAAAATAAGGATTCCATTGGATCCAGAGACATCGATGGACTGCAAGCTCAGTGAAATAGTTTTCTTCACTGAACTTTTCAACTGGGACTAAGGTTTCCCTTAGACCCGGAGATAGTCAAATACTTTCACCTCATCAAACTTTGCCCAAGCCAACTGAGCCCCAATGCATGGTACACTCTCATGGCTTGTATTATGGCCTACAGGCTCTCTAGAATTCCTCTTCCAATGGAGCAGTTTGCAGCTGTGGCCAGTCTCTGCAGAAATCACCATATTACCTTCTATCACTTCAACATGGGTGATAATTACAAAGCAGTGGACGATCTGCTCGAGTGGGAAAGAAATTGGAAGACTCATTTATTGTTTGTGAGTGACGCTTGGGAGAATGGGAGGAAGATTAAAGTCGGTGTCAACCTGAGCCTCCTTACCAGCAGATGGCGAAGCGATGGTAAGAATCCCATCTCACATTCCCATCATTATTTTTCACAAATTTGTTTATCTGACTTGTCTTTTTTTTTGTTTCTTGGCAGTGCTGCCTAAGGACTTCGGCGACTACTTGAAGGCTAGGCAGACCACTTGCACCAAGCTAAATGTTTGGCCTACTGAGAATTGGGGGAATCGCTTCCACAACGTCTTTTCCGGAGGAAATCTAACAAGGTCCTACCTCTGGAATACCACTGACCGGAGGGACTTATCCTGGGAGGAACTTACCACCCCACCCCCTCCGGAAGTAGTCCTCAAAAGAACACGCGTGCCGGTTGGGGCATTGTATCTGCCTGGTAGAGCCAAAGCCCCAAGTAAGATGAAGGGAAAGAAAGGTAAAGGCAAGCAGAGTGTGGTTGAAGCCAATCCCACCGAAGTGGAGGAAACTGCTCCAACAAACCAAGGGGGGCCAGATCAAGGACAGATTGATGATGCTCTTCTAGAGGTAGTGGAGCATGAAAGTACAAGGGAAATTATAGGATCTCCAAAACCTCCAAAGGTTCCTAAGAAATATAGGAAACGGGGAGCAGAGGGCAAGGACATGGAGGCCAAGAAGAAGAAAACCTCCAAGGGTGATGAGATTTCCCTCTGGCCTCCGGAGCCCCTTCCCCCTGTTGACCCTACTGACCCAACTCAAGCAGAAGGCATCCCTAGTGACTTCCAAACCGGAGGGGGTGCAGGAGGGGATATCAGCATTGATGGTGTTGATATTAGTGGTCTTGAAGAAATTGGTCTTTACTTTGAAAACCTCCCTAAGGACGATTTTGCTGGACCTTTCCTCCCCCCGAGCTCTTCGAACATCGTTACCTTCAATGGTAAGTCTTTCTCTGTCTCAAGTGAAAGAGATGTTATAACTCACTCTATATTAAGTAATATTCATTCAGTGCTTAATTTGGAGAAGCAAGTGCGAGGTCAGTCAACTATTATTAATGCCCTTAATTCTGACAAAGAGAAATTGTCTGGTGACCTCCTCATTTCCAACCAAAATGCTGATGTTTTGAAGAGGGAAAATGAGGAGTTAAAGAAGAACCAGGAGGATTGGGCCACAAAAGTAGCTACCTTAGAAGATACTATCAAAGAACTCTGAACAAAGCAATACGAGTTGGAGAAAGATCTCTCTTCTTCGAAAGAGGAGATGAAGGCTAGGGACAGGGTCATTCATACTTTGACCAATGACAAGATCTCGCTCGAGGACTCGGTGTCCAAGGCTGCACAAGTAAAAGCTGATTTGCTAAGGAAGCAAGAGGCAAAAAGCCAAGCTAGGATTGATGCTTATACCAACCAAGTGATAGGCACTCAGGAAGAAATGTACGCCAAAGTGAAGTCGTACATGGTCTTGCTCTTTCATGAGAAATTTCTGAAGAGGAATCTGGGAGATTTATGGACTTTTGTAGAGTACGAAGACCTTCCCTTCCACATGATGGCTGATGGTGACAAGCATGATTACTCCAGTGTTGACTCATCTGATGAAGAAGAGAACACCGGGGAGAGTCCAGATGAGGAAAATGATGACCTCGAGAAAAAGAAAACTAGTGAGGCTGAGCCATCTTCAAAGGCTCAGTCTTATAGTATCAATTATCTTTTCACTTTTGTTTTGATTGAACCAAAGTCCTTGGATGGCCAAGGAATTTTTTGTAACTGTGTCCGGTCCTTGACCGGATAAATATTTTTTGTTTTTACAATTTAAAGTCCTTGGATGGCCAAGGCACTTTGTATGTTTTAAAGGGTAGCTTTATTTTGCACAACTCTTGCATATTTTTCAATTTTGGTGGCTGATGTTTAAACAGCCCTTGGTTATTTCATAAATGTTTTAGCGTGAGAGTGTTTAAATTCTCCGATGACAAATGATTAAGTAGTCATCACTCCTTCAATTTAATCCGACCTGTTCAAATAAAAATTTTACCGAAAATTATTAAGTAAAGACACTCCGGATTTGTAAGAAGGTATCAAATTTTTCAAAAGAGCCCGGACACCTTATTAAAACCTCCTTGCGCCACCAGGGTAGGAAAGAGTATGCCCCCAAATATTTACATGAAATTTTAAACAAGTAAATATTTACGTAGTTTCTTTTCCAAGTACAACCGGAGGTGTTCAATATTCCAAGGGTGATTCAAAATCCTTCCATTTTTGTCTTGGAGCCGGTATGTCCCAGGCTTAATCTTTTCAATGACCACATAGGGTCCTTCCCAAGTTGGAGCCAACTTACCGAACTGCTTCTCTTTAGTGTGTAGGAAAACTTTTCTCAACACCTTATCCCCCGGTTGAAAATCCCTTCTCTTAATTTTAGAAGCGAACATGCTTCTCATCAAACCTTGATAGTGTACAGTTCTAAGGTGAGCCTTAACTCTTCTTTCCTCTATTAATTTGAGTTGGCCTCTGATAGCAACCTCGTTAGCGTGTTCGGAAAAATTATGAACTCGAAATGAAGGGAGAGTAGATTCTATAGGAGCTATGACATCCATTCCATATACTAAGGCAAAGGGAGACTCTTGTGTTGCAGCCCCGGGAGTGGTCCGGTAAGCCCACAAAACTTCTTGCAAATAACTAGGCTATTTATCAGCAACCCCTTCTAAATTCTTCTTCAGACCGGACAGTATTGTCCTGTTTGCCACTTCGACCTGACCATTTGCTTGTGGGTGGAAAAGGGAAGAGAAGCAATGTTGTAGGCCTCTAGAGGCACATAAACTCTCCATTTCCTTGTTGTCGAACTGTGGTCCATTGTCTGTTGTTATCTTTTGTGGAATTCCAAATCTGCAGCAGATATTGGATAAAAAGAATTTTATAACAGCTTTTGATGTTGTACCTGCCAACGGAGATCCACTTCAAAAAGTAATCAATAGCGACGATTATAGTTCGGCACCCTCCGGACGCCATGGGTAGAGGTCCCACTAAGTCCAACCCCCATCGAGCAAAAAGTGTTGGCTCAGTAATTGACTCTAAAGGGATGGCTGGGATACGAATTTCATTGCTATATCTCTGGCATGGGTCACACCTCCTCAACAACGCCTTAGCATCTTGCATTATAGATGGCCAATAATACCCACCTAACAAAACTCTCCTTGTTAGAGCCCTGAATCCACAGTGAGCTGATCCCTCACCATCATGTAATTCGGAGAGAACTATCTGAGATTCGTCGACCCCCAAACATCGTAAGAGGGGTCTACTATAAGATTTCTTATAAAGAATATTTCTTAGGATGACAAAACCACGAGCCTTGTACTTTACTTTTCTTGCTATTGATTTATCCGGTGGCAAGATGCCATCTGAGAGATATTGAAGGAGAGAAAATCTCCAATCTCAAGGCTATTTTATCTGTATATCGAAACTTTCTTCTTCCTTACCCATACTGATTCGAATGGATGGGCACTCCAGCACATGGATCCAAGGGTAGGACTCAGTATAGGCTATGGTTGCCAAGGAGTCTGCCAGTGTATTTTCTGTCCGGGGTATGTGTTCATAGATGATGCTTTTAAAATTAAGAGCTACTTCTTTAAGAAGAAGTAAGTATTTAACCAACTGCTCCTTTTTTGCTTCGGATTGACCTTGTGCATGATGGATAAGCAGCTGAGAATCGCTCATTAACTTGACCATTTTGGCTCCACAAATAAGAGCCAATTTCAAACCAGCTATAGCAGCTTCATATTCGGACTCATTATAAGAAGCCCTGAAAGCAAAACATATAGCTTGATACATTCTGTCACCGTACGGAGAGGTCAAACATACCCATGCACCACATCCCATGGTACTTGATCCACCATCGGTCCGGATGACCCAGACTTTTTTGTCTTTCGCATCAGTTGTTTGATTTGTATCCCTACCTGAATGGAATTCAACTAAGAAATCAGCCACAGCTTGGGCTTTGATTGATGTCCGAGGGGAAAATCAATATTGAAGTCCCCCAATTCCACTGACCACTTAGTCATTCTACTTGAAACGTCTGCCTTTTGAAGAACGTTTTTTAAGGGAAAAGACGTTCGGACAATAATGGGATAAGCCTGAAAATAAGGCCTGATCTTCCTCGCATCAATCACCAGGGCTAATGCTAATTTTTCAAGCTTCATATAGTGTTTTTCTGCATCTATCAAGCTCTTGCTGATGTAATACATCGGACGAGGACAATTATCTACTTCCCTTACCAATACTGAACTTATGGCACAATCTGAAACGGCCAATAATGGGATGAGCCTGAAAAACGTTTTTTAAGGGAAAAGACGTTCGGACAATAATGGGATGAGCCTGAAAATAAGGCATGATCTTCCTCGCAGCAATCACCAGGGCTAATGCTAATTTTTCAAGCTTCATATAGTGTTTTTCTGCATCTATCAAGCTCTTGCTGATGTAATACATCGGACGAGGACAATTATCTACTTCCCTTACCAATACTGAACTTATGGAACAATCTGAAACGGCCAAATATACGAAGAGATTTTCTCCATCAATGGGTTTAGACAAAGTCTTGGGGGAAGACAAGTGATTTTTAATCTCATCGAAGGCCTCATCACACTGTGGGGACCAATTGAAATCTTTTGCACCTTTTAAAGTTTGAAAAAATAGGGCGCACTTGTCCGAAGACCTTGAAATAAAACGGTTTAGTGCAACCGGTCTCCCAGACAAATGTTGTACTTCTTTAATATTTCGAGGAGGTTCCATCTGCAACAAAGCATTAAGTTGGTCTGGATCAGGCTGTATCCCTTGCTCACTTATCACATACACCAAGAATTTGTCGGACTGGACTCCAAAGATACACTTTTCTGGGTTTAATTTTAAATTCACTTTCACTAAGTTAGCAAAAGTTTCTTGGAGATCTTCCAAGTGTAGCTCTTCATCCACACTTTTCACCATCATATCGTCGATGTATACTTCCATGTTTCTTCCAATTTTATCAGTAAAAGCCTTATTTACCAACCTCTGATAAGTAGCCCTAACATTTTTTAACCCAAACGGCATCACCTTGTAACAATGAAGGCCCCTATCGGTAACAATGTAGTATGCTCCTGATCCTTCGGATCTACTTGAATCTGATTATACTCGGAGAAGGCATCCATAAAAGATAGCAGCTTGTTCCCAGATGTGGAATCCACCAATTGATCAATCCGGGGAACTGGGTATAAATCCTTCGGGCAAGCCCTGTTGAGATCTGTGAAATCGATACACATACGCCACTTGCCATTTTTTTTTCACTAATACCGGATTGGCTGTCCATAAAGGGTATTGAGACTCCTTTATGTGCCCCATTTTAGTAAGCCGGTCAACCTCTTGAACTATGACATCAGCCTTTTCCTTAGAAAAAGCTCTTCTTTTTTTTATGACAGGTGCTATGTCCCTTCGGACGGAAAGTTGGTGTGATATAATATTTGTTGGTACCCCGGTAACATCAGCATTGCACCAAGCAAAAACATGCTAATGGTCTTTTAAGAACTTTAACATCTTACCATTTAATTCCAATGTCATCTTGGACCCTATCTTGACATTTTTTCCTTCAGCCAATGAATGTGTTTCAACTTCTTCAATCGGTATTAAAACTCCAGGGGTCTCTCTAGGGTCATCAATCTTACCCTCTCCCCCAGAAATCCCCTCATACTGTCATACTGCTATTCTTCATTAATCCGAACTTCCCCCAACGTCCGGGGGGGGGGGGGGGGGGGGGGGGTGCAGCGCTGTTGCATAACACTCTCTTGCCACCTTTTGGCTGCTCCAAACAACTCCCACTTGTCCTTGCACAGCATATTTCAAACATTGGTGGACTGTTGAGGCCACCGCATGCATCCTAGCGAGCCAAGACCTCCCCAGAATAGCATTATAACAAGTGGGAAAATCCACCACGACGAACAGTATTCTAACCATTTTCTTAAAAGGGCCTTTGCCCAACAAAACTTCCTCCTCGAACTCCCTGATCACATCTGCTGAGCTTCCAGTGAAACCCACAATTGGCCTGTTTGAACGCTAAATTACTGCTGGATTTTTCATCTTTTGTAGGAAGTTAATAAGAGAATATTGGCAGAACTTTCGGTGTCCACCAGAATCCGTCTTATGTCATTGCCCCCGATGGATGCTCCTATGACAACAGCATCTTCATGAGGACCAGCTATGTCCCTCAAGTCATCCTTATCGAAAACAATGAAGGGAAATAGAATCTGTGATTGATAGGAAGTCATGCCGCCCTCCAGTTGGGTAGCTAAAGTATGAACATGCCTTTTTCTTGAAGAAGCAGTGGGTGTTGTCATGGTGTCTCCTCCGAAAATTGTGAGTGACTCAAAAAAGTTGATAAGTCCGGACACCGACTTGCAATTTTCTGCGATAACCCCCACTTTATTCCGGGTCGGATCAGGGTCCAAGTACTCTGACTCTACATCGAATCTCTCGACTATCACCATGGCCCCTTCTGGAGCCGATGTGCCTGCATTGTTTGGACCAACCCGATGAGTGTTATCAGGCCTATTGCCTCCTCTTCTTTTAACATATGCTCCCAACTTTCCTCTTTCAATTAACTTCTGGACTTCTTGCTTCAAATTAATACAATCCTCGATGGTATGGCCAGTATCATTATGATACTGACAGAAACAATTGTTACGGCTTTGCCTAGGAGATTGTAACGCATCCGGCCTTCTATAATGTACTTCGTCTTTTATTTTGTCATAAATGGTGGCTATGTTTTCTTTTAATTCTGCAAACCACTCCGGTTGGACCCAAGGTTCTCCCTTATTTCTAGATTGTTGACTCTGTGCTGGAGAAGCTGGCTGAGACTGAGCTTTGGCTCTGTTATGACTCTGCCCAGCCTCCCTGGCCTTGTTCCCGGACTGGTTTTGGTTTGCATTTGGTGCAGCCGGAGCAGATCTCACCTGCCTGTGCACCCTTGTTTTCTTTGTTTCATCAACATTAATCTGCTTTCCAACTTGATTCAACAGACCTCCCCATGTCATGGCCTTCTTTCGGCTTACTGAATCAGCCAGGTTTCCAGGGTTTAAGTGCTGCCTCAGAGAAGCTATTGCTACTTGTTCAAAGCAATCAGCCAACCCATTTTTGGTGTTTACAAAGCGACTTATGTACTCTTTTAAAGATTCGTTCGGTTCTTGGGCACAATGGATAATTGTGTCTCCATTTCCCTTTACCTCCTTACTTCCAACAAACTGCCTCCGGAAGGCCACCCAAAAAGTATCGAAATTTCTAATGCACCCCTGCGGTAGGCTATTATACCACTTCAGGGCACTCCCCTTAAAGGATTGGGAGAATGCTCTACAAAGCAACTTGTCGTCATCATCAAAATTCATCATGAAATTTTTAAATTGCTCTAAGTGGTTGTCCGGGTCTTTACTGCCATCGTATTTTTCCATTTTTGTACTGTCAAACCTCTTAGGAAGGTTTCCGGACAAGATCTTGGAGGACAGTGGAGATTGTCTCCAATTCCGGCCACGATTGAAGACGGCATCCTCATTAGGAGTTGCAAAGATACCTGGTTCATCATGGAAGGCAAAAGGATCCATCACCATCCGATCTACGTGTCTCCGGCTATGAGACGATCCTTTGCCTATATGCCTCTTTAACTTTCCATGCCTATCCATTTTTCTTGAATATTTTTTGACTAACTTTTGTTTCTTTTTTGAATGGCCTTCATCACTGCTCGATGAAAAGGATTCTTTGACTCCATCTTCGCCCGAGGAGCTGCTGGAAGATTCTGAATCTGAATCAGAGCTCTCCACCGATTTAGACCGGTGAGACTTTTTGAGCTAGCATGAGCCTTCTTCGTGCTCATATGGGTTTTTGAGGGCTCATGCTCTCTAGGATTATCAGTATCATGAGCAACCTTTGACTTTTCTTTTATGCCCATCTTTGTCCTTTCTGCCCTTAGAGCCTCTATTTTAACTCTTAATCTATCATGCTCCTCGATCGTGTATTCATCATTTTCACCCACCACTTCTGCCAAAGCTGGTGGTATTTCTTGCATGTCCGGATTCATCCGAACTGGTTTTTTCTAACGGTTTTGAATGCTAGATTCAGGCACCGTCGTCCTCCCACTGTGGTCGCCAATTTGGTGAGGTTTATTTTCGTTTGAGGGTAATTTTGTCCAGAGTTTTGTGGTATTTTGAAGGTATTTAATGTTTGGATAGAGTGTAGAGGGAGAATAGAGTTGCCTGGTTGTATTTAATTTTCATTACCCTCATCTAATGTAGGTGGTTGGGTATTTATACCCTTATCTTTGGGCCACATGGGCTTTCGGGTTGTGTTTAATGGATTCGGGTCGAGTTTAAAGACCCGCTAGTTTTTAAGTAAGCAAGTAATCAGCTTAGTCATGAAGTGATTAAGTTTTTAATACTTTAGTTCTGTTCGGGTAGTTCAGTAAGTGGAGGTTGTCCGAATTGTCCCTGTCCGGTTGGGTGGATGATGTCCGAATAGCCCCTGTCCAGTTTGATAGTCTTACGGTGCACGTCATTTAACAAATCAGCTCTTTGTTGTTAAATTTATTTCAGATTTTTACTATTTTATAGAAAATGTGTCGCGTTTTGCGTTAGTTAATGCTAAAGAGGAGTCCGTTCATGTTTGTTCCGACCAAAGATTCAGCATCACAAGATAATGGCATTCAACAAAAAGAGGAGAAGGGTAAAGGTGATGATGAATCGGCTGTCAAATCCATGGAGCTGTCAAATTTTATTAGACGTTGACCCTAGAACTCACTGCATCTTTTATGAATTTAAGAAGAATGATAGTCTTTACATTAATGAACAAGTTTGTGGTTTCTAATTTGTACATTAATTACTATGTCTGCTAAAAGCACCTTTCGTTTTTTTTTTTTCTGCACTAAGGGAAAAGCTTGTTATTATAGGAAGGACTTTGATTTTGAGAGAGGAAAACTGATGGAGGACATGGATAAATCCCATTCCAAGATGAAGTTTGTGTTACATCATTTCATTTTTATCCAATTGCAGTTCTAAGGCTATGTGTTTCATCTGTACTGGCAGTTACTGCAAAGGTCAATTTGTAGTTTTTTATTGAAGAAGATAGATATTTTTGGAAAAGAAGCTGAAAAATGTAATTTTATATCAGCTACTAATGATCAAGCGGCTGTTTAAGATAACTAATTTTGTATCTAGCATAAGTTGTACTAGAACATCTAAACTTGTTTATCTTATTTTGTAGATGGTGCCGGAAAATTTCGAAAGTGGAAGCATAAAACCGAATATAACAGAAACAAAATGAACTTGTAGAAATCTGAAAATGCAATTAGTTAAAAGAATGAAGGAAACAATTTGGAAGGACTTAATGGTAGGCAGAATGCCAAGAAAGCAGAGATGTTGAAGAACTATAGTCATATATATTATTAGTTTGTTGCTATTTTTTGTTAATTCTCTTACTGTTGTCCT
This sequence comes from Limnanthes douglasii subsp. nivea, assembly GCA_036936605.1. Classification (NCBI taxonomy): domain Eukaryota; kingdom Viridiplantae; phylum Streptophyta; class Magnoliopsida; order Brassicales; family Limnanthaceae; genus Limnanthes; species Limnanthes douglasii. Next base: position 218,698,767 of record JAUPFV010000004.1, read on the forward strand.
TTTGTTAAAATGTCTATGCATTCATTCTTAGACAGGAAAGCAAAACAGATGAAACATGGAAAGGAGCTGAAAAGCGGAGGTATAAAGAGAATCTAAAGACACTTTTGGTTCATCCTAACCTGTGCTTTCACTATTTTTATCTTAAGTTCTAGGTTTTAATGTATAGTTGGTTATTTTGAAGATGACACTTCTGATCAATAACTCAATGACGGTGAGCCTCCTCTTGCTGTCTAACTAGAGGGTCATTTTTGTGAGAAGAAAACAAGCGGAAGAAAACCTAAAAAAGAGCAATTTTATGATCGACGGAGAATAGTAGAGCAAGATTCTTTGTATAAATAGGTTTTATTTGTATTTCAAAAGAAAACCAATCAACTTGTAATTCTTCAATCCGTAGAAGATGAGTTCAACCGGTGATGCCAAAGATGGAGGTAGAGGAAAGGGAAAGACGACGAAGTCGGTGATGTCATTCCAAAAGCCCGGACTTCAGTTTCCCGTGGGTAGGATTGCTAGGTTCCTTAAGAAGGGGAAGTATTCTGAGCGTGTAGGCGCTGGTGCCCCCGTTTATATCTCTGATGTGCTTGAGTACCTTGCCGTTGAGGTTTTAGAGCTTGTTGGTAATGCAGCAAGAGACAACAAGAAAGAAAGGATAACTCCAAGACACATTCGGCTTGCTGTAAGAAATGATGAAGAACTGTGCAAATTTCTTGGATCTGTGAGTATTTCCTAACATTACTTGTTTAGTATGTGGGTTACGGGCTTTTGTTTTTGAAGCTGTTGTGCCCTTCCTTCGGACCTCGAGAAAAAAGGGTCTGCCGAAGAAAGCAGGCAAAGGAAAAGATGAGATTGGATCTGCTTCTCAAAAGTTTTAGTTATGTTTTAATGGTGTAAAAAAAGACTTGTTGTTCGTGTTTCAGTAGGAAGGTTCGACGTTATGTTTAGGGATTATTTGTAAGTTTGTGATCCATAAAACTTTATGGCGAAAGATACAGATTTTTGAAGTAATTCTCTTCTTTCAATTTTTTGTTTTGAGTATGCATAGGTTGCTATGGCATGTATCATCTAACTTCTAGATTCAGGTTATGTTTAAAAAAAGAAGGCTTTATTTGTATTTAATATTTTCTTAGTTATAAATTTGAAATATTTATTTTGATCATTATTTTTCTAACCAAGTAACTATATCTTCTATATTTAGTCATTTTTTTAACCATTTGGCTCTATCTTTTAATTTTATTCAATATTAAGAGACTAGTTTATCTTTTATATTTAAGCTTTATTTTTCTAACTAACTAAATCTACCGCACCATTATAAATTAAAGTGAACTAAATGAAACACTATTTTATTTCTTCCCTCTTTTTTATTCAGCTCTAAACAAAAATAAATGTTATATTTTATTATTTTATCCTTTTTTATAATTGGCAGATTTGTCGCCATCCATATGAAGGGTGAAACTGCATATATGCTTCTTGGTTAGAATTCATGTTTAATATAAATTTCAGAAATAAATTAGGATTTTATTCCGTTATATAATTTGAACAAAAAAAAGGGTTTTTTATTCCGTTATGAGTTTTGGGTATAAAAAAAAGGTTGATTTAAATTCAAATTGTCTGCGTTTGGACTTATATAAATTTCAAAAATCCATTTTAAAATTTTAGCACAATATAAAGATTATATTACCTATAGATTAAAATAAAATATTTTAATTAAAGTTTTTTTTTTAATTATACTAAGCTTACAAATTTGAAAAATATAGTTATTAAAATTTGATATCTCTAAAATTTGAAAAGAAAATTTATTAAATTGAATATTATTTTTTCAGACTTGTTAAGTAAATTATATTTAAATTACATATTATTAAAAAAATTAATTGTTAAGAGAATTGTGAATGTGTTATAGGTATAGAACAAATGACGGTAGGATTTGAAAATATCATTCAGCGAATAATTCAGAAGCACAAAGAAAACATTTGAAACATTGAGTGAATGTGTCTCTCACATCTTCATAGTTTCAACACATAAACCAAATCATCTCTCTCGGCATATCACATTACAGTGTATATATATAGTGTGGCATAAAGTAAAACCTAGCTCATATACCCACTAGTATTTAATAACCCATATACATTTTATTTTACTCATGACACTTTAACACCCTCTCGAGTTGGAGCATGAAGATTATGAATGCCCAACTTGCCAAGCAAAAACTCAAACTGCTTCTTGCTTAGTGCTTTGTCTACACGCTGAGACCGAGTGGGCACGTGAGATGCACAAATAACCCTATCAAGTATCGCATCCCGTAGAAAATGACAATTTACTTCAATATGATTTGAACGCTCATGGAACACATGATTGTGGGCAAGATGTAAAGTCAACTGACTATCATATAAAACTTGCATAGTCAATGAGTGTGAGACCTCAAAATCCTTGAGTAGACCGTGCAACCACTTCAATTCACAAGTCAATCCCACCATAGACCGGTACTCTGCTTCAGCGAAGGACAATGTAACAATACCTTGTTTCTTAGTCTTCCAAGAAACAGAGGAATCACCTAAGAAACACCATCCAACCACTCACACTACACGAATCTTAAGACATTTAGCCTAACTGGAACCACACCAGCTTGTTAGAGTGAGATTACAACTACTTGGTAGAAGAATTTCCTAACCTTAGCTCACTTTGAAATAACGAACAACTCGTAATGCAGACTGCAATGATCTTCATTAAGTTTCTGCAATAAAATCAGATAGAGTATGTATCAAAAGATAGATATATGGATATGTAAACGCCAGATAAATCAGTGTGCACACCAACGTGCGGTATGCGGATCCGTCAATGAGTAGCGCCGACTCGGTCTTGCCGAGCTGGTAGTTTTACTCGAGGGGAAATTGTACAGGCTTGCTGCCAAGTAAACTTGTTTCTGAAATAATGTCCAGAGTATATTTACGTTGGCAAAGAAAGATACCAGCGGGACTCCGTGCTACTTCAACTTCAAGAAAATATTTGAGATGACCTAAGTCCTTCATATGAAACCAAGTGCTCAAGTATTTCTTAAACTCTATTAATGCACCGGGGTCATTCCCATATAGAATAAAACCATCAACATACACCAAAACATGCATACGACAACCACTCATGGAATAAGAGAATAAAGAATAATCTAAATAGAACTGAACAAACCCGTACCTCTTCAGTGTAGTCACTAACTTGGCAAACCAACACCGAGGTGCTTGCTTCAGACCATATAATGATTTGGGAAGGTAACAGACTTGTCATTTGTGCCCTCTTTCAAAACCTGAAGGATTTTTCATGTAAACCTTATCATCCAGATCATCATACAAAAAGGCATTATGTATATTCATCTGATGTAAGTTATAATTTTGAGCGGCTGCAACCGCCAAGAAAAGACGTATAGTAACCATCTTGGCAACATGGGCAAAAGGTCTATGTATAATCAACCACTTCTACTTCGTGATTACCAAACACGACCAAACGAGCTTTTAGGCGCTCTACTCTCCTATCAGCATGATATTTAATTTTATAAATCCACTGACTCCTCAAAGCTTTCTTCTTTTGAGGTAGATGTTCCAAGGACCAAGTATGATTATCCTCTAGTTCCTGAATTTCATGTTGCATTGTATCTCTTCAACCACTATGTCATATAGCCTCTCGGAATGACTTAGGCCCATCCCTAAAGGTAATAGATGCAAAAAAAACGGTGTGCCAACGAGAAACAAGAATTGTCTATATAATGAGTGTGAGGATAAGGTATAGCGCGATCAGGAGATGGACTAGAACCGAGAGCATGAGGAGAAGATGACATTAAATGTATTACTGTAGTCATCATAAAATCCTTCAAACGAGTAGAAGGAATTTTACTACGCTTGCTTCGTCCAAGATCTGAAGAAATGCCTGGAGTCTCTGAAACAACATCTGAAACTATTAGCGGATTTGAGATACTATTGCCACCAATCGGATATGGAGATTACGCATCACCAACCTCAGCGACCTCCACGAGTGGCGCTACCACAGGGACGCCCCCATGGTGTGACTCCCCCTCTTTAATCGGCAAAGCCTTCTCAATTTTCTCCCAAAAAACTGAAGCAGTAGTTGATGAGAGAATAAATGACAAAATGAGGTGATATTGGATCTTGGACGTGATGTAACTAAGGTTCAATATTCTAGAGAGAGAAAGTAGAAAGAGAATATTATATTCAATTGTCCCACCTACCAAGAATAATGGGTCTCATTTTATAGTGGGGAATGGTGGACCCACTTATGTCCTTGGTGGTCTTGTTTTATTTGTCCTATGGTCCTTTATAAAATAATTTGTTTACAAATCACCCTCTAATAAACAATAAATACTATAACAGGCATATTAATCTTCTTCTATTTACAATTGACTCATTTTTATTAGTATTGGTGAACTGCTCCCTTATCAGTAGCCCCCCAGTCTTCAAGAGCATCGGGAATTAAGACTTGTAAAAGAATCAGCTCGGAGCGTCTCTATTCCTTAGACTCTGGTATCGATTGGTCGGATTACCTCGGCCGAACCTTTTTTTCAAACGATGACCGACCCTCCATATTTTTTATTGCTGGGTCGGTCGCGAATTGTCCCGATGCTGTTATGAGTTAGTTTGGGTTTGCTTCCGATCTTTCTTAGTAGCTTCTACATGGGCCTAGACCGACAATCAGGCTTTGAAAACTAAGTCGGGTAGATGCGGCCCATCTAACGCCTCTTCCTGAGTTAGCTAGTACATGCCTATTGTGCTAGTCTGACTAATGGCTACACGTGTCACCTGAGTACTCGAAGCGTGCTCGTCTGCACAATTTTCCAAGAGGCCCTTTCGCCTTCCTGCGGCTTTCCTTCGTTTGGACTCCCCCGTACGTGAAACGGTTAAGTGGGAGTGTCTATAAATACCTCATAAACACGAGTTGCTCTCAGAAGAGTTCTAGAGAGAGAAAGTGTTGTCCGAACCATTCTAGAGAGAGAGAGATCGTTTTATGAGCAATAGGAACCCTAAGCGAAAACCAAAAACCAAGAAAAAGGAACCCGTATTCGGATTTCAAGATTGGGCTAATATTGGTGACTGCACCGAAGAGTACCGAGCAGCGGGGCTGATTTGGAGTTCTAATTCAAAGCCTTTTACACACGTTCCGCTTCCTCACGAACCCGTACTACCCGACCTGGTCCCCGCTGAGTCCTTAGTTATACCGGTCCCATCCGACGCGAGTACCCCTGATAACATCGTTATCCCTTCAAGTAGTAGTTCGCCACCTTCCCCTGGTACTCAAATCAATCGCCCGACGCCTTCGTCGGTGAATTCCTATACCACTCCAACTCTTTTTCCTCCCCGATGTCGAGGCAAAGCTAAATTCCTTTCCATGGGTGATTCTAAAACCTCTACTTTGCCCGCGAAGGAAAACTCCCCTGAAATGGTCCAACTTACTCGCGACATTAAAGGGTACCGGACATGCACCAATATTGCGCGTACTTTCCTGGGCCTTAACCGACAAGCGCAACTCGCCCAGACCGGAAGTAGTTCTAGTGTCGCAGATCCTCTTACTCAATCATCCGACCCTCCTGCGGTTAGCCCCCCTCGGTCAGATGCAGTCCCGATTGATAATACCGAAGAGTCGGAAACGGATGCTTTGGCTGCTGGCGAAGGTATTGCCATTGTTGGCAGCGAAGCTACTCCTCTCGAAGAGCCTCTTCCCGCGGAGATTGAGGCAGTTATTACCACTAACTACCATCGTTGGTTGCCCCAGGACGATGTCATTTCCCTTTTCGAGGGCAAGTATCTCTATTTTTTTGCTGCTGAGCAGGAAGAGCTTTTGATTCGGTGGGGTATCCCGGAGTGCGTTAACGTTCGATTTCCCGTGCCCGAGGATACGCCGGTGCATGTTCGGTCACGGGAAATCGTGATCTTTACCGAACTCTTCAACTAGGGTCTCAGGTTTCCTCTGGACCCTGAGATAGTTCTATATTTTCAGACCCTCAACATCTGCCCCTCACAGCTAACGCCCAGCGCGTGGTATACGCTGATGTCGTGGATCATGGCTTCGCGCTTATCGGGTCGGGTCATGCCAATGGCCGAGTACATAGCCATGTCAGGGCTCTCGAAATCCCCCAAGTCTCCCTTCTTCTATTCTTCATTGGCCAACACCTGGAAGATTGTGAACGAATTTCTCAAGGGCGATAAAGGTTGGAAGCATCGTAAGTAATCTCACGAATCATAGAATCCTTATCCGTTGAGGTAACAACTGAGGTAAGAAGAGAAGAAACGGATTCAAGACCAGGATAGCCAGCAGAGTGTCTGGTACCAAGATTTTTTTCAAAATAATCCACAAACACCTTAGAGACACTTGACGGAGTAGAGACAATTACTCCTAACTCGTTAGAGATAGAGATAATCTTATTTCTAAAAATACGGGCTTTGATACTATTGTGGAAAAATTTACTAGTTTTTTTCTCCAAGCTTGATCCAGTTCTCTCTAGATTTTTGCTTAAGGAAGGATTCTTCAACTCTACTAAGAAAAATAAAAGTAGAAGATGGATCGCATTCTTCCCTAACCAATGAAGGATTGAGAGGATCACAGGCTAGATTGGATTGGGCTTGGAAAAGCCTATTTTGGGCATTCTCAACTCTGGAACTAATGTTACCAAATTCTTTTCAATTGAGACCCGCAAGCACTGACTGCAGCCTTAAAAGTTTTTCAGAGATCAATCTCATCCCAAAAGAACCAACGGGAGAGTTCCAACTTTGCTTAACTAACTCTTTGAAATGTGGGTGGGATTGCCACATATTGAAAAATTTGAAAGGTTTTTTACGCTTAGGACGAGGGAATCCTAGATTAAGCGTAACGGTAGTATGGTCAGAAGATCTAAGGTACCCGAAGTGGGCAAACGACATTAGGAATAAATCATCCTAGACAGGGTTGACAAGGACTCTATCAAGCTTGGATAGGATCGGATTGTGAGGCTGTTTATTGATCCAAGTGAAATGGAACCCGGAGGATCGGAGATCATTGAGCTCACACATGAAGCAACAATTATTAAAATCATCTATAGCTGACGACCAATTTTCGGAGGAACCCAAACGCTCCGTCGGGTGACGAATGGCATTGAAGTCTCCGAGCAAAGCCTAAGGAATGTTCTTGTCCAACATGGAGATGTTTGACAAGTCCTTCGAAAAGGAAGCTCTGTCAACAGCTTCATTGAAAGCATAAATTGCAGTAAATCTAAACGAAACATTAAGATTATGACATTTTGCAGAGCAATGAATAAATTGGGGGGAATGGGATTCTCTAGTTATGGTGATGACACTAGGGCTCCAGATTATCCAAATTCTACCTAGGTGGTGAGAAGCGTGATTCGTAAGGACATGCAAAAAAGGAACCATATTCCTAATAATAGAATCTACTTTAGGATAACTGACCTTAGTTTCAACTAGAATTAATAAAGAGATACTATTACTAATAATAAAATTAGTAATATCTTTTTGTCTGACAGGGTCATTTAATCTCCTGACATTCCAAGACGCAATATTCATAAAATAGAGGACTTAAAATAGAAGACTTACAGTGCTTTAGTCGCAGGTCCTGTCTGAGGACAACTCCAAAATACCCTTAGCCTTATCACCAGATAGGCAATGCCTTTTAGGAGGCGAGTCCACCTCCTCTCCACTTTCCACCTCCTTGACTTCTTCAAGTGGATCACGATGATGTCCACTACTGCGCTCTGGCTTAATTTCAGAGGGATCAGACTCCTCCGAAGATATAAAGGAGGATGGTAATTTGGAAGCTCATTTTTTACAATGTCGAGAAGAGTGCCCAAAGACAACACAATTTGCACATTGAGGGGGAAGCCCTTGATATTCGAAATTTACCGTGATGGATTTTCCACTTATCTTGAAAGTGAGGTCAGTGCGAATTTCAGAACCAGTAGCAATCATGATGCAAATACGAGCAAAGCGGAGCTTTTCCATCCTTTCCGTTTGGTTGTCCACATACAAAGGAGTTCCTAACACTCATCCAATTTTGCTAAATCCTTCAGCAGTCCAAAGCTCGAGAGGCAGATTAAAAACCTTGACCCAGATTGGTATTTCTTTGTGGGGGTCTTTAGTAAGGGTGGAAAGAGGAGTCCACTTTTTGAGAATGATCAAATTCCCACCAAAGTGCCAAGAGGACTGATCCAACATTTTTTAACCATCTCTTCCGACCCAAATTTCAAAAGAAAGTAGCCATCAGGGAGAGACTTAAATTCGAAGAGGCTAAATTTTCTCCATAAAGAATCAACATTTGCTCTGAAGAGTAAAGTTTTGGGGTTGAGAAAGGAAATATCCCGAAAGACAAGCCTTCCATAAATGAGGTGGTCCCATTTCCGACTCATTTAGAATAAAATATACTCCATCATGATCCATATGGTTGAGACCAATAACCAATGGAGAACGGTTATCAAGATATCCCGCAACGATGCTAGCATAGGATGAGGTAGGGTGAGAATTGGGTCAAGGTTTCAGCCCAAATGAGTTAGAATTTGAGGAAGGTGATTTCGAAACCTTTGACGGGGTTTTGTGGATTTGGGCTAATTTATTCAAAAACTTTTTCCCCTTAGGACCTTTCCCGGCATTACCGAAATTTTGAATAGTGGAGAATGGCTTATAAGATGATTCGGCTCCAAGAAGACCTTTATCTTTATTTTGCATTGGCCCAACATAATGGATAATTTAAGTTTGACCCACAGATTTAGACTGGCCCAAAGAACCAGATTGGAGGCCCAAATTTAGCCCGACAGCTAGCTGCTTGCAATTTTGTCCATCACCCATTTGGCCCAACATACCAGGCCTCTAGCCTAACGAGCTATCAAAATCCAGACTTGGCGAATTGGCAGGAAGGCTTCTTTTGACTTCAGCTCTTTGGCCCACCATTTGATCCGACTCGAGGCCCAAAGAGTCATGAAGAAGACTCGAGTTGGGTTGGGCACGATTTCCAGCAGAACAAGAGACAGATCGAGACCCTAGGAATTCAGATGAAGAGGGGATTTCGCTCCGAGAATCGAACAATTCTCATCCAAGTTTCCAACAACAGGTTTAACAGAGAAGGGAATAGAGTTGATTGATGATAGCGAGGCAAAACAGAATCGAACCCTAGCAAAATCCAGGGAAGCGGCAGAGATTCTAGGTCCAAGGTTTTTATGCTTAGGGTTACCCAAATTGGAGAGGTTACAGGATGGAGGCTCTTGCTCGATCCTTTGACACAAAGCAGCAGGTAGACCTACGGTGTTTGACGCCAGAAGCTCTATTGGGTTGTCCCTTATGAAAGCTACCAAATTGCTGTAGAGACAGGTCGAGATGGAAGGCAGTTTCGAGTCACCTGAGGGAGCTTCCAAAAGAGGGATAGGAGCGAAACCAGAAGCATATGAGAAATCCAGTGGAGGCAGCTTACAAATCGGGAGCACTGGTGGAGGTAAGTAGTTTCTCATTTCTGGTGAGGCCCCATTCTGGAAGATGATGTGCCCCTTGCCAGACTTCATGTGGTGTCTGGCCAAGGCAAGCGATTTCCTTACATACTCCTCATGTTGAGAAGTAATACATCTTTTGTTTTCATTTTCCAAGACTGGAGCAGAGGGAAGGCTAGCTAGAGCAGACGACATCGAAGGAGGCAGGTTGGCTTGTGGTGAAAGAGGAAAAGGGGGTGGTGGAAAGGATATCAGGGAAGAGGAGAATCCTTCAGAGCGTATGGGGGAGAAGGAACCCATTTTTCCTGATGGCTTGGCAGGTCGAAGCGAAGCAGGTGAGTCCATGGAATACAGGAACAGGTACTTAGTTTTTAGATTTGTTTTTTGAGAATTTGGATTTTGAATGATTGAGTTGCTGGTTGATTGTTTAGGGTCTGAAGGCTTGAGTGCTAAATATATGATGGGGATTTTCTTTGTAGATGGGGAGGCTCTAGGTTTAAGAAGTAGGTGATTGCGGAGGGGGGGGGGGAGGGTGCCTGAGGTAAGGATATTGGGACAAGGGAATCAGAAATCATGATGTAGCTAGGCATAGGGTTAGGGCAGAGATAGCTGAATCTTAGGAGGGGGCAGGGTTGAGGGTTTGGATAAGGCTTAAGATTAGACTTGACCTGGGAATAGATATTTGAGATATTATGGTCATGTAAAGGGAAAAAACAGTTTTCCAAAACCAGAGGAGAGAGGGTAGAAGGGTAGAAGCGATGCTTTTTAGAAAAGCAGTAGTTCAGAGGATGACCGTTGTACACATAGTTAGGAATTCTAACTAAGAAGTAATTAGAATCTAGCATCCAGTTAGAGAGGCAATGAAAATTTGGATCACTGTGGTGAACTGGGTAAATCGAAATTGACTTGAGAAGAACCCATAATTGGGTAAAGAAAGGTTTGAGACATTTTTTGCCTCTTGATTGATGGCTAGACAGAATTATGTAGATGTAACATTGTTTGATGCTAGATTGTTTGGTGGAGACAATTCTGTTGTGCAGGATATAAGGCTGTCAAACGGATATTTCGGATACAAATCTGCCTATATCCGAATCCGAATCCGAAATCCGAAATCACTATCCGAATCCGAATTCGAATCCGAAATTTTATAAAAAAACAACATCCGAATCCGTATCCGACGGATATTATCCGGATACGGATAATATCCGAATACGAATTTCCACTAAATTTTTTAACTAATTGCACTATTGGATGGGCTACTTTTAGAAGCACCTTAGTAGAAATTCATACTCTCATTTTAGATATGGGATAAGACTAAGAAAAATATACTTATTTTGAAAAGCTACCATGTCTTTTATAGAAAAATTGGTAGCATTTCTTTTCTACATTTAAAATGTGGGATAAGAGTCACAAGACTAAAAAAGATATAGTTGTTATGAAAAGCAACCATATGTTTTATAAACAGCTTGGTAGCAACTCTTTTTTCCAACTTTAGATGTGGGATAAGATACATTTTTTAAGTAAGCAACTCTATATATTTATAGCCAACTTTGTTAGTAATTTGTTTTTCTTTTTACAATGTGGGATAGCTAAAAAATATCCTTAAATATAAAAAAATTATATATATATTTATAAAATTCGGATATCGAATATTTCGAATACGGATATGACTATATCCATATCCGCTATTTTCGGATACAAATTCGGATACGAATATTATCCGTTCTCTTTCGAATACAGATATTATCCGTTTTATTTGAATTCGATATCGAATATTTCGGTCGGATATCGGATTTTTCGGATTTTTTTGAAAGCCCTAGCAGGATAGAGATCAATTGGGTGAGAACAAAGAGGCAGCACTCTGTCCTAAGGGTATACATAGAAGGAAGGCTAGAAGAAGATGTTGAATCATTCTGGATTTGGACTTGGCAAGAACTGACAGGATGATTCCCAAGGAGGAGAAGGATGAGTACTTGTGAAGAAAGAATTCCAGCACCAACCGACAAGAATTCATCAAGAGGTAGACATGAGTACTTAGAAGACTGAGCTGGGTTCCTTGAAGGGAAATGCCAAGCTATGGTACCTTGAGTAAGGACCAGGTAAGGTGGACAAAGATGGGGATCTCTAGCAGGGATGGATTTCTGAGATAACATCATGGATGCCCCATCGATCCTAAGCCAGTAGACCAGAACTCGAGAAGGATTGAAGGCATAACCATCACGCATTACATCCATCTGCCTCCATTCCTGAAGAATCCAAGGAAGAGAATGATGAAGCTATGTTACCGTTGGGCTAAAGCTTAGAGGAGAGAGGGGAGGGCAATAATTTAAAAATCAGAAACTAATTTGCTCGCAACTTGAAATGCACTATCCATTAAATGTAGAGTATTTGTTTTCAAAATTAATGGTATAACGGCAGTTTTATTAATTTAAAAAAATACGAAATTCAAAATTAAATTGAGTTTATAACTTTTTTTCTTTTTTTATTACTTTGTATATATTAGCTAAAATTAGTAAAGTGTAGAATATTTTTTAAATGTTAAATGGATAACTATAATTGTATGGGTAAAAAGAAAAACGAAACAAAGTTTAATACCAAATTTATTTATTAATATTTTATATTAAAATTTATATGTATTAGTTAAAAAATATTAAATGTATTAATTGTATTTTGTAGAAATTAAATAAAAAGGCCACTTCCATACATTAGAAAAAAAAGTGTTTTAAAATTTAATTGAAAACTATTTAATTGTTGAACGGTAAGTAAAAATATTTGGGGGGAAGAATATAAATTTCCTAAGTACGCTTTAACTTTTATTTCACCCTATTGGTTTTCATTTTCCCTCTTCTTTCCTTTTTATTCTCCCCTTTTAGGCTTTACTTTTTCATTTCTCTCTCATATATCTACCGGTGTTCAGCGATGGCACTAATCGGTTTTCCCCTTTCCCTCTTCTTCTTTTATTTTTTTCTCTTTTTAGGTTTTACATTTTTCTTTCTCTCTCGTATATCCGTCGGTGTTTAGCAATGGTAGTAAGAAATTTGGGTGACTAACTAATTTTTCTCATTCAGTTAGTGTTATGATTTGGATCTTGATAGATTGTTATTTTTTCCTACAGTTTGAAGCTTTAAACTTCTCCCTTCGCTACTGAGAAGTAATTTCACACAGGTGGGTTCTGATAACCCAAAACCCAAACCTATATTATGTGTAGCGGTCTAGCTACCGTCACTCTTATCTTTGCACACAAAACCTGCTCGACGAAATTCCGCTAGTATTATTGTAGAGTTTTCTCGAAGATGTATCTCATTAAGAGAGATGTGAAGAAAGAGCAAGTTCATCGGTGATGTGGTGGTCACAGCCCAAAAGGTCTGTCGGATTTTTTATAAAGGTGTTACAACTAGTCGGCTCTAATGAATTGGCTAGATTATGCTTCTGTAAGTTGTATATATTTATATACTTTATGTTGTTAGATATTCTTTTCAGTTTGAGTTTTGTGTTAGTTATTGTGCTTGTTGATAATGTTGTTTGGGTTTCTTAAGAAATTGCTTTGAATTGGAAGATTTTCGTTATTTGAACTTATTTCGTGTTTAATTGAACTGGTGCAGTTGGCTACCAGAATAGGCTGCCAGATCTGCATAAGAACACTAAGAAAGTGTTTTACCTCTTAATATTTCATGGAGTAGCTGTAGAGAGACCTCACTGTATGCTGATGATATTGATTCTATTCATCAAATTTATCATATGATGTTGATGGTTCACCCATCCCTCCCCTAATATTTTTAATGCTGGAGCTCCAGAAGTAAGTTCAATCTTCCTGCATTATAATGCAGCATGTTATTGTTTTTAAGGTTTATGATTGGATTTTGTTACACAGTAGTCTCTGTAAATGAATTTGACAGTTCAGTAGCTGCTTTCTGCTATGTATTGAAGATAATAGCATTGAGGGCATATATCATACTCCAATAGAGTGTGCTATTATCATCAAATCCGCTGGAGTAATTGGATAATGGTTAACATATAGTATTTTCTTTATAGTCTCTACAAGGTGATTTCTGTAAATTTTCATTAATGTGCTTCTGACCCTGGTAAACTAGGATTATGGTTAACATAGTATTTTATTTATTTCAGGATTCTCGTAACTGAAAGGTTTATATTTAGTTTCTTACTATTCTTTGCTGGTCGGACTTGTAATTTCTGTTTGAAATTCGAAGGTGTTCCATAAAGTGTGCATTATATAAGGTTCAATTATTTATATCAAGTAAAATGACGTTATATGTATTTTTTTCCATTGCAATATCTATTAGTTTGCATTTAAATTTGGCATAAAAGAATAGATTTTTGAATAATTAAAAATACTAATTTATAACTAAAATTTATTATTATGACAGATTATTTATAAATATTAAATTTATAAATAAAAAAGTTAAAATTAAAATTATTATTTAGCAAAAATGTATTTCGTTGCATATATTTACATTTGGAAAAAAAAATATTTTGGGGTTAATATATTGCAATTATGATTTTTTTGCAATTACATATAAACTTATTGCAATTACAATTTCATACAATTAAAAATAAAATTATTGCCACTACTAAGTTTTTAAAACGAAAAATGGAATTATTGCAAATTCACAATTTTTATAGCGAAACATAATATTATTCCAATTACATATTTTTTACAGCGAAACATAATATTATTGCAATTACATATTTTTTGCAGCGAAAAACAAAATTATTGCAATTAAGCATTTTTTACAATGACAAATATATTTGTTTTTTCTAAGGACTTTAAGCGTCCAACCTAAAGCAACAAATCTTTTGGAACAAATTTTTTATTGCTAAAAAATTTTACGAACGAATAATCATTCTTTGCAGCAAAATGTTTTCGTTGTTTATACCAAATTTTCTTGTAGCAGTCTATATTAAATGCACCGCCATATAGTTCACGACTAAGAAAAACTATTGTCAGCATTAAAGCAGCACTTAGTGTTCGTAAGGAAAGACTAATTCCTCGAATAAAATCTTCTGAGCCCGTGCAGACAAATGTGAATCATGAACACACTAAAAAAAAATATTTGCGTTGAAGCATTAAAGGATTGAGACAAACTATTACAGAAGTTGTCATGATCCGGTCGCCATGCACCAGTGTACGACGTGGTATTGAAAAAAAATCATGCAAAAACTCATCAAAAAGCAAATAAAAACAAAAAAATATTGTATGTTTTATTGGATTGCAACAAAATCCAACTATTTTTATACTACGAATCGTAAAACCATTTCGTGGTAAGGTAATTGTTTTGATAGTTATATTTATTTAATACTTATATATATATATAATATTTTTATTTGTATCTATGTTATAGTCATGCCTACTCTCTAGGCATTAAGACTCAATTCATTCCACGGTATTAGCCAGATGGGATCTGACTAACCAGACTATTGTATTTTTTTTACTAATACTTAATTCAGTCCTCTCATTTGTTATCCAACTCAGTTAAAAAAGAACCCAATATTGAACAAAGCTTTCGTCTAGAGATGATACAAAAAAAATAATGCATTCATGTTTAACTTCAAGAAATGACAATCACGCTCGATGATGTCTCTGTTATAACAGGCCTACTGGTGGAAGGTAGAGATTAGAACTGAACCACAATAATAGGAAAGATGAGATATATATCGAGTACGCCCGATTGTTGGTATTTCTAGTACATGTTGTTGGATAAGAGATAAAGAGGCAAAGAGGAGTAGGTTTTGGTTTGAAATGACTTAAATATATATCTATAGAGGATGAGTATCTAGATTTGAGGGGTATAAAGATTGTCTATCGTTCTTCACATGAATACCTTATGTATTTTTTCGGATGCACAATATTCATCGATACCAGTCAGAATTTTGTGAAGACATATATACTCTTGGCATCAGACGACATGAAATAAAGGAAATATCTTACGAATAGCCAAAACATGCGTCCTCTAAGATATTTCCTTTATTTCATGTCGTCTGATGCCAAGAGTATATATGTCGTTATCCAAGAACATGTATGGTTTCGTCGCTAGGTTAGGTTGTTGGATCTACGATAATTTTCCATGTCTTTTACCTCTGAGGAACCCATTTTACAACATATCAAGACCAAAGCTTATTAGTTGGTTATTAACGAGGTTGGTTGTCAAATACGACACCCTTACGGATCTCATTGAGAAAGATGTGAGTAAACTTATATTTATTATTTTTATTAAAAATTAGAATATTTTATTTATTGTTTCCTATAGTATGTTATTTTCTTACATGCATATTTAAACGACATCATGACTTGAGAGCTCATTTTCTAGTACAAGAGATCCATCTATTAAATAATCTAATTAGAATGATGGACATCGTAAAAGAATATATGTTAGATAGAGTTACGCGACAATTTAGAATGATCCAAGCTTCATTAGTCATTGAAATCAGAGCTGAAATATTTAAGTCACCAACTTTCTATACATATCTGAAATAATTTTGAGGATCAAATCAGAGCACTTTTCTCCTTTGGGATTCTTGAGTAATCATGTATAATTTTTCTTCATGGTATCGAGATTTAGTTAGGCTTTTAGTAGTGTTTATTCCATCATCATACGATAATCTTTCTCTTAATCTTATGCAAATCATGTTCCTTGTAGCAGAGTATAGATGGCTTACAAAGACCTATAAAACAAAATCTACAAAGTGTGTAGTAGTCATATTGAAAGCTTGCTAGAGAAATATTGGATAAAAGTAATATCTTTGAGGATATAAGAGAATCCATTGAAAATTCAGAAAATGCAGGTTTGCTAATCTAGTTGACCAGAGTTGATGAAGATAGTAGTTAATCATTATCCTCAAGCCTCAGATATCTTATTTCCAGACTTTCTAACAAAATGATAACTCTTAGAGGGGAATAGGCTTGAGTTTGATTAAAGTTAGATTATTTTGAGTCTTTCAGTGTCTTTTTAGCTTCCAATACACTATCGTGTTTTGTTCTCTAAATGCATGAGTTATTGTCATTTGAGATGTAGTTAATTTTTTGCAATAGTTCATGATGGGTTCCAAGTACGAGGGGCCCTTCCCTTTTAGGAATATTTCTGCAAGGAGCCTTGAGTCAGTTTTGATATCCAATCGATTTATACTTTATTTCTTCCAAATGAGTAGCCTATCCACGAGTGCCCTGCATTCAGTAACTATAGGTAGTTATTTACCATATAGCCTTCAAAAATCAGTAATGATGTATCTTTTGTAATATCTAATGAGACCACCACCACTAGCCTCTCCATTATACTAGCACGCATCGTCTGTATTGAGCTTGTACCTATTACCTTTAGGGAGATTCCATTTGAGAGAAAGAGTGTGTCTTTGTTTTCTTAGATGATGTATACATCCTAACATAATTGTAGTATTTGAGTCATGAGTCCAATGAGATCGTTTTGGTAGTTTGGTATAATCCAGACTTGTTACGATGTAGTTGATGTGACCAATCATTGAGCTGACATTGATCTGTTGTTGTTGATGTTTACTTTTGTTTCTTGATGACCAAATCACCCAACGAATGACTGGAGGAAGAATAACCATAATGTGTACATCGTTTTTAAAGGACCAGAACCAGTTTCTTACAATGTGTGATAAGGGTCATATGATTCCTTATCAAAATGTCAATAACCCAGCATAATGACTTCAAAACCTAAACAAATAAATACTAAATGGATTCATGATTCTCACAGAATTGACATTTTGATGCCATTGAGAAGTTTTTAGCTTGAAGGATGATATTCACAAGGAGCCAGTTATATAGGATTCTTCATAGTATGAGAGAGCATTTTTTTGTGTTATAAAATTACATATACTTTTAAATAAGTTAAATGTATTTCCTTTAAGTCTTATAATGTTACATGTATCATTTGTGTTGTAGTTTCCTAGAGTAGATATAAAGTATTTGATAGTATCTTACGTAGCGTTGTCCGGATATATTATTCTTATTTTTATAATATCTGATGGTAGCACTAGATATTTTAGCTTCTCCAAGTTCCATTCCCCATCTATACAATAGTTCTTTATATTGTCTATGGTGTACCATGTTTTGTCTTTTTCAAATTCAAAGTGTATTACAGAATGGGGATCATACCATCTCTCAAGCCAGAAGTCTACATTACCTTTACTTATTTTCCAGTAAATGAAGCCTTCGGCTAAATATCTAACATTTAACTGCATCTTCGATGTTTTTTATCCCCTAGTCGTAGCTTGGACTAAAATATGATGCTTATTATGACAGTAGGCTGAGTGCATGTATTTAGCTCATAATGAATAATTTCATATGAATTTAAACGCTTAATTACAAGAGTGAGTTGGTTGGAGATCTTCCAGTATTTTGATATTCAATCATCTCTCTTCATATGGTTTACATAAGTTGTTCAATTTTTACCAGTTGATGGTAGTTTTAGCTTCAGTTAAACCCCAAAGGTACTTGTTGCACATACCTTATCTTCTTTGTATCACTGATTTATGTAGATAGCAACTTTGAAGATGGTAGGAAAAGATTGTAGATAAGACTAGCTGTATTAGTGTTAGTTTGACTCTAAACGATAGCAGTTTCTTATTCCACTTAATAATTTTGTTTCTAATCTTGGTAACCAGTTCATCAAAATTAAAAAATCTGTTGTTTGAATGTACTATAATCCCTAAGTATATGATAGGTAATAAACTATCCTTGGAGCCAGTAATGTTTTCTAGCAATTTGACTTTTGTAGTTGACATCTTTGTAGCAATACTAAACTTGGTTTTTTCTTTATTAATACTCTGCCCTTATCTATCTTGATATTGTCACCTCCCGCATTGTTGTTTTGATCATGAGAAATTTCTTGAGCTAATAAGACATTATCATGAATAGTTCATCCTTTTATAAATCCTACTTATTCCTCTAATATTATTTTAGGTAGCAAATAAAATAACTTGTTATTAATTATCTTTGAGAGAACTCTATTGAACATAGTACACAAGCTTATAAGTATAAACTATTTCTATGATTTAGGATCCTATACTTTCGGATTTAGACATATAGAAACTGTATAAATTCCATTGGGAACAAATATCTCTTTGAATATTATAGTTGTAGCCTCACTTAAATCTTTAGATATAATGTACCAACAATGCTGATAAAATCTTACATTGAAACTATCTACTCTTGCTGCACAATTGACATTAAAAGCCTCAACAATATCATGAATTTATTCTTATGTTGGTGTTGACAATAAAATTTCATTATCTTTAGCTGTAATTAGGTTAGGAATATAGTTGAACATGTCTTCATTTTATTTTTTTACTATGAGGGTCAATTTATAGCTGATTGAAGTACTCTTCTGTTGATTTTCTAATAGTAGTTTTTTTCACTTATCCAAATATTTTCACTTAATATTCTGTTGATTATATTCTTATTCCTTCTTTTTCTAACAAAGTTGTGGAAACTAGCAGTGTTTATGTCATCATTTTTAAGCCAATTTGGGTAACTCTTTTGCTCCGATAAATTCTCTTCTCTTTCCAACAGTTGTAAATGAGTTAATTGAGTCGTGTCTAGTAAATCTTTGTCATTAGAACTCTAAATGTTTTTATAATACATATATCTGAATTTGAAATCATCTTATGACTACTTTAAATCATCAAATATATTGCCAAATACTTCTTTATTCCAACATTTAAGCTTTACCTTTAAATTTTTTAGTTTATTCCCAAAAGCCTGAATAGAAGGACATGTCATTTTCTATTTCCGGTTCAGTTCTAACATATTTAGGAAGTCTTTATGTAGAGTCCACATGTTAAGAAACTTGAATGAATTCTTGATTATGTCTTGTCCAATTGATAAAGTGATACTCAATGGAGAGTGATCAGAGAAGGCCATAGCTAGATGATTTACCTTTGTGTGTTCAAAGTAGTTCATCCAGTGAGAGTTGTAGAGAGCTTTATCCAAACGCTTCCACATTCTGTTATTACACCAAGTATAACTAGACCTCGTATAGCCTGTATTTTATCTAAGTGGTAGTCTAGTAAAGCATGATTGAAATCATCCACGTTGTTTAGACATAGTGTTGAACAAAAGAGTTGTTATTGGGATTTTGAATTGCATTAAAATCACCTAAGACTAACCACTCCTTAGAACCTTCATCCATAATCCATAAATTGTCCCATAGTGTAATCCTATGTACTCTGTTACATTTTGCATATACTATGGTAACTCCAAAATATTTTTCAAGAGTTTTATGATTGGCCTTTAAGCGTAGTAATTACTCCCGATATTCTAAGCTTTTAATGTTGAACTCTTCCTTCCACATAACCCATATTTTATTATTTATATTACCTATGAATTCATGAATTCCAACTTTTTAGAGACTATGTTAAGATTTTCATAAGAGATTATATGTTTTGAATTATGATGAAATCAATCTTCTCATAATTTTTTATGGATTTGAGCCTTCTTAGTTCTCTGTTTCCCAAATCTATGACATTCCAATTGAAAATAGAAATGGTCATTTTGAATATTTAATCAAGGATTTTCCAGATGCTTTAAATTGCAATGTCGTGGTTGAGATTGATCATTTTAAGCTTTTGGCATTTGATTTCTTTGGTCTTTTGTTTAAAACCTTTTTAAACCATTCCTTAATTCTTGCTTGTTATGACTTAGAGGTATTGGAAAACTTCCAGTATTCCTTTGAGAGGGAGAATCTGACTAAAATTGATTTGAGTTTATATCTTTACTGATTGAGAATATGGCTTCTTTATTTTCATTATCTGGATCTTTCTTGGAGATTACGAATTCTTCAGGAGATGTAGTATTTACTCCAGGTTGATCCACTGCATGATCATATCCTACTATATTTGGAACTTGCTTAAGTTTTTCCTTATTTGAGTTAACTTCAGTCGTGTCTTTAAGATTTGTAACCTTTGAGTTATTTTTTCTTGTCACATAGTTTTTTACATTGATCAAAATTGATTTCAACTTAGGAATTCATGTACCATTTTGTGTTGAAGAAGGTTTTGGTTGATTACTAGTAGAAATTTGACTCGATTGTGTGATATTTTGTTTCTTACAATCTTCTTGTTTGTTACCAAAATGCTTACACTCAAAATAATAGATTGACGTTGAACTATAAAGTATGTATGGCCTAAACTTTTCTTTATCCCTGAAACTAACCCAGATCTTATTGAATATAACCTTTAAAACATCAAGCTCTAACCAGACTTTGCAATAGTTGTGCATGTACACATTCTTTATTGGACCCAAACTTCTAGTGGATAACCTAAATATTTTGCCAATGATCTTATTGTGTCACTTTTATACATAAACTCAAGAAGATTCGGTGGTTTAATCCAGATTGGGTTATGCGGTTTTCAAAATTTTGATTGAAAAATTAAAGCCATTTAAATAGCCTCATTGTTTTCTCAACCAGGGTCCAAACATTCTTACACCATATTTTATTGAGATCTTCTTGTATATCAAATTTAAGTAGTAGGTGTCTTCTATCACATGGGGAGATATTGTATTCTCATTTGAATCTGAAACCTTCTAAAAATTTCTTAATGTTATCAAATGGAGATTTTCCTATTGCGAATTTATATATTATAGTATATTTTATGTTTTGCAATAGCTTTTCTTTATCTTTTGCAGTAAATTGTATACCCACGTGATCTTTATTATGTTCAATTCTTACAAAATCATGCATATACTCACCTATTTTGTTCCTCGTGATATCTGAGTAAGATAGTTTCGAAAACTCAAATATTTGTTGTTGATAATGAAACTGTGTTTCTTGGGTTGACTTGGATGATGGTTCGAAAGTATAATTTATTCTGATGTTGGTAAAATTATATGCTTTTGTTGGCCATCCTTCGTTGTTTAATTGATCAACAATCTTATTTCTTAGTAGGGGAAATATTTATCCAATTGTTTTGTCTTGAGGTTGATACTATGTTATCTAAAACAAAAGTTATTTTGGTCGATGAGGATAGTTTTTTCAATGGTGAAATAATTTCACCTTCCTACATTGGTTTTTTTGTTGATGTCTGGCTAGTACCAAGATCAAAGAGATGATTGTAAAATAAATTTGGAATATCAGATCCACTTACAATATCGATTCAAGAATTAAAGCCTTAAAAATAAAAAATAAACAACCAAAATTTATTAGTTACAATTGTTAAGTGTAAATCTAGATTCCTGAGAGAGAAAGAGAGAGTCTGATTATATAGAGAGAAATTAAAAGTGAAAGTAAGTATTGAACTAATGAAAGTATCATCCCCTTTATTAAGAGCCTCAGACTTTATTTATAGGCATATTGACTTGTATAACTAATTCGGTTACACAAAGGGTATAATTGAATTATAGCCCTCCATATTTACAAACAGTCCAAGTACTATCTATTAACTATACAATTTATCATACATGTCTTTATTTATTACATTTGAGCCCTCAATATTCTATATCATTATCAGTAGCCCCCGTAGTTCTTATGAAAGACAATGAATAAGAACTCGTAATCATCCGACATCTTGGTAAGTAAAAATTGTTCTTTACCAAAACTAAATATGCTTCAAATTAGAAATTCTCCTCTCATTGCCAGAATTTATTTTGATAACATATGTTGTCTTCGAGTAAAAATATATCGAATTTGGCCTCCACGTTTATCAACCGACTAAAAAATATCAAGTTATGCACTTATCCTCCTCGAATAAACTCATACACATGTTTACCTCG
Source organism: Limnanthes douglasii subsp. nivea (assembly GCA_036936605.1). Taxonomy (NCBI): domain Eukaryota; kingdom Viridiplantae; phylum Streptophyta; class Magnoliopsida; order Brassicales; family Limnanthaceae; genus Limnanthes; species Limnanthes douglasii. The sequence continues at coordinate 218,720,966 of JAUPFV010000004.1, forward strand.
AAACCAGCTTGACCCTTTCTTCACGCTTTGAATATTCTCATATAGTATCATGAGCTGGATTTTTCGTAACGGTCAGAAAGGTTTGGAATGGTCTAGAACGTGTGCGATGACCCAATAGGCATGTCATTGGGTCTGACAGCTAATAGATGTCACATTTCTTCTTTACAAGCAATCGCTTGATATCCCCTCTTTCTACCCAATAACTATCACCACATCTTCCACTTATCTGACCAGTCTCTCTCCTTCTTTTTCTTTATAAATACTCCTCTCAACCATTATTCGCGTTTCACAATTACTTTTAGTGAGCGAAAGCAAAACCTTTCCCTTATCGAATCATTTGCTACCTCCATCTAAATACTCAACTTCTTGACTAACCACACCGGAAAATTCATATTTCCTAGCCAACCTACAAATTTTATGAACTATTTGAAGATCTTTAGTCATCTTATTTTATGAGAAAATCTACACCTACTAAAAAACCAAGTTTTAGGTCTACGACTATTTTTGTATTAGTGAAAGAATTGTTGAATATAAGGTAGCATGTGTTATAGACAACTTTTCTCAATTCTCTATTCAAACCATATTTTACGGTAATTTCAACCCTAATCAAAGTAACTCCTCGAACATCACGCAAGGTAACTCCTCAGATTCAACCAAAAACTCATATTTCTCATAGTGATGGGAGACGTCAAGGCTAACACTTCTTCTCAAAACATCAGCAATAACCCTACACCAACATCTCCTTCACTGAGGAAGATTGCTGAGACCATCAAAAATTCTAAAAAACCTCCCTCGAGCACCCAAGAGGAAAACCTAGTACAACCTCAAATCCTCCTCGGCTAATAGACGAAGCATCTGAGGATGAAGATGATTCAGAAACGACTCGTTCAAATTTCTAAGCCAATAGAAGTGATGATGCATTTGGCACAGAAGATTATGCCTCAAAACAAGGAGCACCAGAAAGAAGAATAAAGAAAAACAAGGCTCCAGTTGAAATACTCGTGGACGTTATTGCATCAATGAGAGTAAACTTGAAACCACTCATCCCCGAATATGTCATGGTGCTAAAAAATGTGCCATACATTTATTATAACAAACCTCAAGTTGATCACTTAAAGAAGCAATGGGGAATGGCATATAACATTACACTTTGACTTCTAAAGGATTGGGAGACTTCACTAGATTGTGGATCAGATTAATTGGTGTTCTATCCTGAGATCATCAATTAGGTCTTCGATTCCTAATGGATCCTATAATAGTGGAGTACTTCGAAATGTTTAACCTCTGCCCTGTACAAGCGACACCGAATTTTTAGCTCACACTCCTGTCAGCAATTATGGCTTCTATATTAAGCCAAACCCCTCTCTTCATCAAAGACTTCCTTACAATGACTGGACTTTCGAAGGGATCGGTGTTGCCCTTTAATTATTTAACGTTGGTTGATGACTTTAAAATAATTGACGAACTGCTCGAAGCTGACAAATTTTGGAAGTGGAAATTTGTCTTTATATCAGGAGCTTGGGAGAATAGTAAACTAATATCCGAGGAGAACCCTTCCAAATATAAACTTGTTTGGAGAAGTAACAATAAGTTTTCTTATTTCCACTTCTTATTATTTTTTACAACTTAAATAAGCTTTTTCACATGGGCAGAGATGATGCAAAAGATATTTTTTCTCAACTGGCCACTTGGGCAGAGAATCGATGGGGCAATGGGTTCAACTTTTCAACCTATCAATTTTATCAATAGTCATTTGTGAAGAATTTCATTGGGTACCGACCTCTCTGAAAATTTAATAGAGCCACCAAACCCAAATCTTGTTGTGAAAATATTGTTAGCACCGGATGGTAAGGTCACTCTACTTGTTCAAAGTAGATCTGAAAGCCATTTTCCCACAAAAAAAAAGAATGGGAAAGAAAAAACCAGCTAGTACATCTGGTGCTAGACTTTCAACGAAACCAAAGCCACAAAAAAAGAAAGAGACTAAAAACAAAAAGAAAGCAACTGAAGTTAGCCTTCCAGCAATCAAAGAAGGATTGAGGTTGAACCTTCTTTAAAAATAAAGAAAACTACCGCCCCAAAGAAAAAGAACACTTCAAAAACGTCACCATCTAAAAGAGTAGAAAAGAACTTTTAAGAAAATGTCTTTGAAGTTCCTCCTAGAGAGGGTGAAGAAACTGCAATGGAAGATCATCGAGGATGAACTACAGTAGAAGATAATCAAGGGAAAATGGCAGTGGAACATCACCAAGGAGATGACCACCCATTTCCTGATTATTCTATTAATAAAGATGAGCTTCAAGCTCTCTATAAAGATATAGATCTGAAGGTTCAGCAAATTCAGGAACAACTTCGATAAATAGGCCATTAGGTTATTTCTCCTCTTTTATATAAAATTTTGAATTTTGATACTCCTCTTTTACAATATTCAAAGGTTTATCCTCGTCAAAAACATTATGCATATAAGTAAATTCTTCTTGAAGCCATTTGGTAAACATGGCTAAAGAGATGGTCTGATATAAAAAAAATGTTGCTTCAGAGAATCAATTGAGAGAAATATTTGGCAAATAACTCAATAATCATTTTCATGTATTCCATGTTGATAGATCGCAATATATCCATGGATCCATCCAGCTCAAACGTCATCTCCACTCTATTTATGATCAACAAATGGAAGAAATCAAGACTTCTCATCAAGGTGTGATAGATGATCTTAAGGCCAAACATGCCAAAGAATTATCTGAGGAGCACTAAAAAATTTCCACTATTCATGAATCTTTAAATAAGAGTGAAAAAGAAAAGAATAATGTAAGAAATTATATGGCCCCTCTCAAGACGGCACTCAAATAGGAAAATAAAGCTGCTATAGAAACTACTAAAAATCAGTGTGGAGTAGACACACTTGCTGTAATAAAAATGTCGAAGAGCGGCAAATAATTAATTTGCTTCGTAAAATCCACGCAACGTTCCCAAAAGCAAATTTGTCAAGATTTTGGGAATTAATCATCTTGCATAATCATCCCAGTGAAGCCTTTGATCATATCCACACTGATTACTCCGAAGAGACAGAGTCAGAAGAAAATTCCACTGAACAAGGAGACTCATCTGAAAAGAACTTCGAAGAAAAAAATTAATTGTTGTTCCTTTTTGTGTAAGTTATAAAGTCATCGGATGTTGTAAGGTGACTTTTTTGTAGTACTCAAAACATCTTTTGTAAGATCATATGTTAACTTCAATGAACAAGTACCCTTCCCGTTTCCTCGATTGTTTGCCCTATTATTAATTTGTAAGTCTTTATCATTCTGAATTCTAGCATATGTTACATATAAATTTATAATTTATCAAAGAAAAAATAATTATATTAGAACATCTTATCACTTCGAATATAATTAGTGCATTTAGAGAATGTAGCACCTCGAATCAAATGAATGTCTTAAGAGAATGTAGCACTTCGAATAAAATAAGTGTATTTAGAGAACGTAGCACTTCAAAGAAAATAAGTTCATTTAAATAACAACGCACTTCAAACAATCATGAGTGCGTTTAAAAGACGTAGCACTTCGAATATGGTTGTTTTTTCAAACAATACTTTTAATAAACGTATAACACCTCGAATAAAAATAGTTACTTTTGGCCAACAGCTTCAAAAATGATCAGTCTTTGACCAGTTTTCAAAATTTCATAAATAATTATATTTAAAACAACCACTGGCCAAAAATAATTTTATTAATAACCTCGAATATGTACATGACACCTCATTAAAACCTCTTTGGGCCAACATGGTAGGAAAGAGTGTGTCGATTATTCAAAACAATCTTAAAAAGACAAAATCATTCCCAATATAGTTTTAAAAGTTCTATATTCCAAGGTTGTTGAAGTATCCTTCCCGGCTTAGTTCTATGATACTAAGATTCCTTGGCTGTGTTAAAAACATTACTAACTACTGTTGTTGTTAGATGTGGCAAATGGCTTGTAACAGTAGAAATATGTGCGATTATGCATAAACATTATGCCAGAACATACAGTCGTCATGCACACATCTTTTATACACACGTCAGTCACATATACGTTTAAATCACGCACACGCCAGGTCACATCTACGTTTCAGTCAGATACACATTTATCACGTTTAGATTAATGACGCGTAAGTCACGCGAATCACTTTTGTATTATATTTATTATATATTATACATTATAATTTACAAATAATATAATAAGATTATTATATTTTTATAATTGGATTTTGATTGTTATTATGGATTGATTATAAATACTAGATCTTTTTGTTATATTTTGATATTATTTTCTTATAATTGTTCGATAAACAAATTTTTATATAAATTACATATTGTTAATTTATCAACAATAGAATAAAATTATTATTATTATATTTATCATTAGACTTTGATTATTATTGTGGTTTGATATAAATACTATTATATCTTGATATTATTGAGTGCTCTTATTGTTTGATAAGCAAGTGATTTATAAATTATATATTGTAATTTATAAACAATAGAATAAGGTTATTATTATATTTATTATTAGACTTTGATTATAATTGTGATTTAATTATAAATTAATAACTATAAATGTTATTATATCTTCATATTATTTACTTGTACAAGTGTTCTTATTGTTTGATAAATAAATAGTTATATAAAAGTTATATATTGTAATTTATAAACAATAAATTAAATTTATTATTAGACTTTGATTATTAATGTGGTTTGATTGTAAATACTACAAGTTTTGTTATATTTTTATATTTATTACTTCACTTGTATTATTGTTTGGTAATCAAATTGTTATACAAATTATATATTATACATTAAAAATAATAGAATAAGATTATTATATTTTTATAATTAGATTTTGATTATTATTATGGTTTGATTATAAATATCATAATATTTGTTATATTTTGATATTATTTACTTATAAAAGTTTTGTTATTGTTTGATAAATAAATTGTTATATAAATTATATATTTTAATTTATAAATAATGGATTAACGTTATTATATTTATTCTTAGACTTTTATTATTATTGTGGTTTGATTATAAATACTAGAAATGTCCTCATATCTTAAAATTATTTACTTGTACAAGTTGTTGGTTTTTTTATAAACAAATTATTATATAAATTATATATTGTACTTTATAAATAATAGAATAAGATTATTATTATATTTTGTTATTAGACTTTGATTATTATTGTGGTTTGATTATAAATACTACTCGTGTTGTTATATTTTCATATTATTCTTGTGCAAGTGTTGTTATTGTTTGATAAAAAAATTGTTATATAAATTATGTACTATGATTTATAGACAAGAGAAAAGTACCAATAAATACATTTTCAAGTTTGATATCCCAAGTCAATACCAAATTTTGACAAAAATAACCCTACAGCTATATGATAGAGAAAATAGGTTCACAGTTACTTTTTATTATTATAATTTTAACTTTTCTCCCCCAAATCTCATTAAGCTTTGACAACCCTAAAGACGAAAAAAAGAGACAGTCACAAATCGGAGAGAAATCCTAAAAGAAGTCAGGCGTAGGTGTGTTTGGTTCTGAATAAACTTCGGCGAGTGTGGAAGTCTTGTCGTTCTAATCTACTACTGAGGAAAACTTCGCCTTCATCTCCTAATTTCAACCCAGAACAACCGTTGCCGATGAAGTTCGTCAGTTTAAACTACTTTGAAGGTACGTCGATAGTCGTTAAATATGTTGTTTATGAATAGTTCTGGACTGGTTGTTGGAATCAGAAACCAGTTTCTCTCCGTTTAGGCTTAACGAGAAAGTGTTGTAAAACCATTTGCCGACCGATTAGCAGTTTAGTTGTGCTGAGAAGGATCATAGTTATGTATGTTTGGTTTTATGGTCTTTGTAAGCGAGAACAAATGTCGACTTAGTTGTTGTCTTGTTTGCGATAGGCGTCAGTTGTAGTATCACGCATTGTTTGGTTTTGTGTTTTCCTTTACGTGCATGCATGTTTGGAATCGAAACGTGGGAACTGCAGCATGTTTATATGGTATATCGCGTCTTCTTTAGTGTGATAATGCATTTGTAGAAATATGTTATAGTAGTTTTAATATGTATCTCGCGTGTTTTCTGGTCTGTATCTTGCGTGTGTGTTGTTGTTTGATGTGAATGTTAATTGGTGTTTAGTGGGGTGTATATCGCGTAAAAAGTAAGTTCTAAGGAGTATACTAGTGTGTGTAGTTTATATTACATCTCACATTGTGTAGTAAGCTGCAGGGGGTGTAGCAGTGTATGCGGTATATATGGTGTATATCGCATTGTCAGTGACGTGGCACGAATATAGTAGATTATGTAGTTTCAGCTCTAGCTCGCGTATGGTGGAAGTCGTAAATCGCTATGTTTAAAGACAGGGAGACGAAAATTGCGTCTACTGTATAAAATTAGGACTGAAAACGCGATTTGCATTACCAAAATTTAACCTAACTGTTCTTTTGTAAATACAAGTTTAGGTATGGGCAAAGGTATTTTTTACAGGTCTGGTTTGGTTAGCATATTAAATTTACTGCAAAAAAACATAGTGGCTGAGGAGCATATTGAGGCTACGAAGAACACACTATTATATACGTTGCTAAAAGCTTCCTTTATGCTACGAAACGAAGATTTGCCGAAGAAGAAGTTTAACAAAGTTATAGAGAAGATTGTAAAGAGATATTCTGTCAAAAATAGTGTTTTAGAATAGGTTCGAAGAGGGTTAAACTGACCACCAATGATGTTACGAATGTCATCCGCATCTTTTTCAACTACTCATTGCTCATCATCATAGGGTTCTACAAAGCTTATGGTAGGATGTTTACGAATGTCATCCGCATCTTTTTCAACTACTCGTTGTTCTATAAAGAAGCTAACGCTTTCAGACGCTCCACATCGAGATAAACAACCAAACCCATGAAATCAGTCTCATTATTAAACAAACAGTACTTTTGATTGCCACGGGAGTAGGTAATAGTACCTCTAACCAAATCATCCCATCTACCTTCAGTATAGTGTTGAAGAGTCTCAAAGTTTTCAAACTCGCTCAAATGAACGATTGAGTTCTGCTTGGAATATTTGAAAATACACACTTTGACTTAGATTTCTAGTCCTCTGCAACGATTTACAAAATTAGACTAGGTGAGAGAGATGTTTGAAATCGCAGCACGACTCGCGCGAGACGTGTAAGTTTATGTAGCATCAAATCGTGTGATTCATAATAGCGGGTAAATCGCGTGTTTTGCATAAGTGTAACATGTAAACGTAACTTGCGTCATATTAAACATTAAAAGAAGACATGTTTCACGTGCACGCGAGATGATTCGGCCAGTGACGTAATACTCGAATATCTCGCTTCATGGTTAATTAGTAATGTAAAACATGATTTTAACGCGAGTCATGTACACAATGGTTATCTAAAGCAAGGTATCACACTCGCATCTGCAACTTAAAAGCATGCTTTCCAATAAAAGCCATGATAGTATAAGAAAGGTATAGAATTTGAATAAAACACATTGACAATCGCTGGAAATAGAATGACACAGAATAAGCTGAATACAAAACTTGTTATGGTAATCAGAAGTTTTAATACTGAAAAAAAATTTCTAAACTTTAATATATACCTTCGAAACTTTAATATACACAGAATAAATTTGGAAACTTTAAAATAACTTACAAAACCCAGCTAACTGTGAGAAGCTCACAATACAGCTTCAACTCGTCATGAAGAAAAGCAGGCAAAACCCAGGTTTGAAAATAGCTTCAACTCGTCGATAAACAAGCTTTACAAAGACCTGTAAAGAAAAGCACGCAAAACCTAGGTTTGAAAACAACTTCAAATCGTCGATCAACAAGCTTTACAAATATCTTCAACAATCAAAACAACAATATATAAAATATTACCTTTAAATGGTTTCGACAAGAACCAGTTTCTAAAGAATGAGGTATTCTAACTGATTTGGTGAGACGGTATAGGTTTATGACCACTTTTAATATAATTTAAAATAGCATGATAGGTTGTACTATTAAAAATTCAAAATTTGAAATAGATTGAGCTAAATTTTGAGGGTAGTTCAGGAATAAAATAAAAGTTGGGTATTGAAAAGGAATTAGTTTGGTGAGATGGGTGTTTAGTAGGCATAGAAAATAGTTGGGGTACTAGATGATAATAAGTTTGGTGAGAAGGTACTTAGTATGACATTTCCCTATAGACAATAGAAAAAGGTTATTATTATTTTTATTATTAGACTTTGATTATTATTAGTGTGAATTTATTATAAATACTACAGATGTTATTGTATTTTTATATTATTTTATTGTACAAGTGTTGTTATTGTTTGATAAACAAATTGTTATATAAATTATATATTGTAATTTATAAATAATTTAATAATATTATTTTTATTAGTTTTATTATTAGACTATAATTATTATTGTGGTTTGATATTATTTACTTGTAAAAGTATTGTTATTATTTGATAAACAAATTGTTGTAAAAATTATATTGTAATTTATATTATTATATTTATTATTACACTTTGATTATTATTGTGGTTTGATTATAAATACTACAAATATTGTTATATCTTGATATTATTTACTTGTACAAGTTTTGTTTAATATTATTTACTACTGCAATTTTTGTTATGAGATTGAAAGTGAGAAAATAAATTTTATTGAATTTTAGTTGTTCACAGTTTATACTCTTGCTGCCCAGCAGTTGTAAAAATATTCACTAAATGAACTACACATACTAAAAACTCTATTACAAATGTCATTCAACTTTATTTTCTTCTAGTTCAATAACTTCATAATCACTTTCTTCGTCTCCATCTTCATCTTCCTCCATAATTTTTTGTTCAATTGTCCCTTCATAATTTTCTTGAAATGCATCCAAGATGTTGTCTACGCAGCCCTTTCTTGAGACTCTTGGTCTTACATAAAATAATCAACCTCAACCCATCCTTGCTTGCAACAAGTACTCCAAGCGCTTTACCCATCAATCTCGTTCATTTAGTTGTTTATTGCAACCTAGCTTGACTAAAAGCGCACTCACTTGTAAGTGTAGACATATGTATTGAAAATATCTATTTGGATAACCTACAAAGAATAGGAAACTCGTTTTATTTAGTACTCCACCATTTTAAAATATCGTGTGGGCTCTCGGAATCAAAATCTGATAAATCAAACCTTGTTCTCAAATATCTAGTTATCTCATTATCAGCTTATGGTTTCTCTTATATCCTCTTTATTTAGTATTGTTATTGCTACTTAGCTCGGACAATTTCTACCTCTACCCCTATAGTAGCCCTTGTATTTGTATGTTAACATTTCTAGTTGTCCCGCATCGTTCAGCATACCTATTATACATTGTACAAATATAATCTTCAACTTCTCGAATATATACTTCAATGTTAACGGTTACATTTCGAAGAAATACTAAGGCTTTATAAAAATAAGTAATTAATAATTTAAATTATATTGGTCATCTAAAAATATCAAAAATGCACCCAACCGAATAAGTCATAAGGATTGGATGAAAATACATAACAATTTTTTCTTCCACACGGGGCACCATTTCTACACATATATTTTTATCCCTAAATTTATTCATATGCATGGCAAGATTCATAATTTCATGAAGGGACACGTAATGATATGTGTATATTGCGTAGAAAAAAATTTAGTTGCATCTTTAAAAAAAAGCCTTAAAAAGTTTAACATTGTAGAACAATGAATCCAATTTTGATTTTTAAGAACTTTTGGAGGAGAAGATCGATTATACATCAAATTTATCTCATCTTTAAATTTATAAGCATGTACAAGAAGAAAATAAGTAGAGTTCCATCTAGTTTTGACATCTAAAATAAGTTTTTTTTTTTATGTTTTCCACTAGCAATAACAATACCTTTAAACTCTCTTTTTTAGAAATCGATGTCGAGAAATATAGAACCTCTGCTTTAATAGGATTAATAAAATCATCTACAATCATACTTATTGCATATTTCGTAACTAATTAAACTACATGACATAAACATCTGGGGCGAATTTTTTTAGGAATTATAGGAATGCAATCAGTTCTAAGATAATCAATAATTGTCTTGTTCACAGATGCATTGTCGAAAAAAATAGACATAATTTTATTTTTAATTTCAAAAGCATTCATGCACTCAACGATACTTTCTCTAATTACATGTGCATTATGTTTTCCAATAGATCCAAACCACACAATTCTCCTTTGGAGTATCCATTCGGGGTCCATCTGATGAAGGGTAACACACAACATATCAAAATCAATAAATGGAGCTATATCACTAGTAATAGAAACATTCTATGGCAAATTTTGCATTGTATCAATAATGATTTTTTTTTGTAAATAAAATTTAAAATCTTCTGATCGCATGGAGTTGAATGGAATGCGTGGGATATGTATGGCTCGTTAATTTACCCCATTACGCATCCAATTTGCATATCTCCAATTATCGTCAAACTAAAAGGTTGTGTAGCACCAACCACCTATATCATTGTTTCTTCCTTGTATGTATTTTGGTTAAAAACAAATGCATTACTCGTTTTAGGATCTATAAATGTATTCCCCTATTCCCAAACTTTATTAGGGATACCAATGTTATGAGATGATAAATGTCTCGTCATACCACTAGTGCCAAAATTTCTAGTTCCAACCTTATAAACTTAAGATTTCGCACATAGGTTACACTTTGATGATGTATTATTAGAATTCTCAGTAAAGTGATCCCATATTTTTGATGTTTTCTTCCTAGACTTTGACCCACCATTCGTACTACCAGCACCATTTCCATTGGAAGAGTGTGTTTCGAGGTGTGTGGATTCATCGGGAAACCATGATAAGAATTTAGGTCGGCCCTAGAGGGAAAGTGAACTTAAACGTTAGGTTAACTATTTCCATATTTTGGATCCATTTAAAACCTTAAATAAATTTTGAAAAAATAAGTTAAAAGATTTTGATTTTTTGTTAAATATGCAAAATAACACTAATTGAAACTAATAGCACTAAAAACTAATAAGTCTAATATCAAAAAATATTTAAAATTACTAAAATGAATATTCAAACTAATATAAAAAATAATAACAAATATAATTAAAAGATTTTGTACATGTTTTCATAAATTAAAAAAAAAACTAATGTGATCGAAACTAATATGATCACAACGAAATAATTAGAAATATTATACAAAGATATCAAATCCACGAGTATAATCTTATGTAAAACAAATTTTAATGATGTTATCAATTGCAAATTAGTATAAAAAAATAAAACAAGAGTAACTATAAGAAATATTCTACACAAATAACTATAGCTATAACTTGTGATTTTAGAGAGTTTGAGAGTTTGAGAGAAGAATTAAGAGGTGAGTGATAGAAGTTTGTGTTTATCCTTTAGTTATAGAGGAGAAGCATAAAAAAGTTCAAAAAAATATATGGTCGGAATCGGACGCCCGATTCCCAACGGGACAAAAAATGGGTATTTATACTCCATTCACTCCCATATTTTTTTAACATTTTTAACACACAAAAATTACTCATTTTCTTATAAAATTTCTCACAAAAAATTGTTGAATTTATTATATGGCTTAAAAAAATCGGAAAAATGTTAATTGATGGGAAAATTCAGTTGTATCGGCTTCGACAAGAAGTATAGGTTATGAAAGAAATTCTTCTTTCCAAGATATTGAACAATCTGATAGTGTCGAACATAGACCCAAATGAGAGGTTCTCGTTCACAAATATCTAGCACTAGAAGGGGGATTCGCAATTTATTCGGGTATGTTTCTCGACTACGAAGAACTTATCAAAGTGGTTGGTATGCGAATTTTTTCATCTTTACTTGATAGGGATAGAGGTTTAGGTTGGTTATTTTTTGCTAAGTTCCATTGTGATTGGTATATTGAATTAGTTCAATAATTTTATGCAACTGGACGTATAATTCATTATGATGCTCCAGGTTTCGGAGTGAGTTGCACAATTGATAATCATGAGTTTAGTATTTTTGAAATAGACTTAGTAAAACAATTATGCTTCATACTCGCCTATTATATGCTGGTGAAAAAATTACCATCCCTTACTTTTCCCAAGATGCAATGGGGTAGTGATTGGTCTATGTCTTCGATGAGACAATGGAGGCAGAAAGTTGTGGTACTGAGCAACTAATAATTAATGGTAAATGTAAAGCTATTATAGCTGATTTGGATCTCAAAGTAAATTAGCTTTGAAATTAGTTAATAGTTGTTTTATTCCTACAGACAACAATAATTCACAACTATCGTATATTCAAACATTTTTAATTGATGATATAGTCAAGATGCATGATAGAATTAATTTGGCTAGTTTGATCATTAGGCATATGAATTTTAAAGTTTGTGGGGTTGAAGTACCTTATGAGATGACAATTAGTCCTTTTCTTATTAAACAACAGGTAGATGTGAGTATGTATACTCCGTGAAAAAGTTAAGAAACGTTGTGGTATTGTAGGCATTCTTTAAGACAGAAAGAGGTATATTCTTGGGAAGAAGAGTTATTGTCGAAATGGCAGGTTTGGACCAAATATTACGAATATGTGGATTATATATAGCAACATAACGGTCTTACCAAAGTACTTGGTCCACATCATGATTTCCTTCAACAAGTCACGCATCAGCCGACCTCTTCTAATGCGTGTAGTTCTTCTAAAAAACAACTTTATGGTCGCTAATATGTTGAGTGGGTGCATAAGGAACAAGGTCAATGGCATAATCAGTAAAAACAGTGGCATGGACAACATAGTGGTGGCATGGTCAACACGAGCAGTGGCATAATCAACACGAGCAATAGCTAACTGAAGATCAAACATCCCACATGAAACAAAAAGAATTCATACGACTCACGATGAACAAGATGAATTTGGATTAGCTTAATGACAATATGGATGTCGAACAATTTACTAGTCCACACCCGACACCATAATATTTCAACTTTGAAGATGAACTTCATTAGTTTTTTTTTTTAATTCGATTGTATTAAACATTTTTATTGTAATGTCTTTCTTTGTCTTTTATTAAACAACATTTTTATTTAGTCCAATTAATTAATTGTTTTGTTATTGTTATTATTATTATATTTCTTATTTATTATCAATCAAATATCTTTCAACTTTTATTTTGTTATTTACATGATTACAAAAAAATATTACGTATTCTAATTACTACATACATATCGTAATTGTTGACATTCAAATAAATTAGGGCATACAAATTAATTTTTAATAAACCAATAAAATATATCTAAATCTAAATATAAAAATATCTAATATCTAGTAGTTATATATTATAAATATCTTTTTAGAATATTTTAAATAAACTATTTAAAATATCTAAATATAATTACAAAAAGTATACAAATATTTTGTTTATGATATACATATAATATTATTTACAATAAAATAAGGCATAATATTTGAAATAAACTATCGGCAACATTAAACCAAGACCCGTTTTGGTTATAATGAGACCCCGTTATAAATGAGACCTTCTTCAGCTATAATGAGATCCCAAATTTTACTAAAATACCCTTAATATATAAGTCTTTTTTAGCCGACTATCTCTCTTCTCTATTCTCTTTTTTCTCTTTTCCCTTTTCTTTTTTTTTCTTTTTTATCAAATTCAAGTTGCAGCTTGCATCTCACCAATCAAAATCATAAAATTATTTCTCTTCTCCAATTAATCTCTCTCTCTAGAGAACTCATTTCCTAATCAAAATCAACAATAGCCCCCCAAGAAGAAAAGAAGTCGATTGAGAAGAAGGTCGTCGAGAAATATCCCTTAGCCACCGTAGCAGCTGAGAAGAAACCAAAGGTCAGAAAGAAGTTACCAAAAGAAGCCGGCGCCAGAGCTGATAAAAAAAGAAATGATCCAAGAAAAACGTCGAGACCTACAAGATCTACATCTTCAAGATCTTGAAGCAGATTCATCCCGATATCGGTATTTCCAGCAAAGCTATGGGAATCATGAACAGTTTCATCAACATATCTTCGAGAAATTGGTTGGTGAGTCTGCGAAGCTTGCGAGGTACAACAAGAAACCGACTATCACTTCAAGGGAAATCCATACTGCGGTGAGGTTGGTGTTGTCTGGTGAATTGGCTAAACATGCTATATCTTATGGCTATTACAAAGTTTACAAGTTCTTAGGTTATGGAATTTGGGGATTTAGGGTTTCTAGTTGTAAATTTGATTCGAACTTAGAAATCGATATCTTGTTTTCTTTCTTGTGGTTTTGTTATATGATTGATGTTTCTGATTTCGCTATTAATCAAAGATCTTAACTTTTATAAAAAAAATGCAGCTCGCGTCTTATCTTGCCATCAAGATGAAACAAGATTGCCAGTACCATTGTAATATAATTCTGGGCTCTTCGATTAGTGTGATTCATTATTTTTACGCTAATGAAAAGTCGGAAAGTTCCATAAGGTGATATTAAAATATATTAAAAAAAATAGAGAGAAGTTTTGTTAGAGAGAAGTTTTGTTAAAGAAGAGGAAGAAAATAGTTAGATTTTAATGTAATTCATTCTTTGGGTATTAGATTAGTTTTAGAGAGAAGTTTGGTTGGAGAAGAGGAAGAAAATTGTTTAGATTTTTGGTTGAAAACTTGGTTTTATATGATAGGTAAAATGGTCATTTTACATAAACTAAAATAAAAATTTTGATTTAAGGTCTCATTATAGCCAAACGGAGTCTAGATATTCATAATATCTAATTTCAATTACAAAAGAATATCAAGTAGTTTGTTTATAATAAGTTAGGGCATACGAATTAATTTTTAATAAACATAGAAACTATATCTGAATATATATAAAAAAATATCATATATCTAATAGTTAAATATTATTCATACTTTTTTAGGATATTTCAAATAAACTATTTATAATATCTAAATATAATTATAAAAAATATACAATTATTTTCTTTATGATATACATATAGTAATTATTTGCAATCAAATAAATTAACGCATATAATTTAATGTTTAATAAACATATAAAATATATCTAAATATAAATAAAAAAATATCAAATATCTAATAGTTAGATATTATAAATAATTTTTGAAATATTTGAAATACATATCATAATTATTGACATTTAAATAAATTAGCACATACGAATTAATTTTTAATAAACATATAAACTATATCTGAATATATATATATATATATATAAAACAAATATCAAATATCTAATAGTTAGATATTATTAATATTTTTTAGAATATTTGAAATAAACTATTTATAATATCTAAATATAATTACAAAAAATATCAAGTAATCCAGTTAAGATATATATATCGTAATTTATTGACATTCGAATAAATTAAGATATACAATTAAATTCTTAATAAACATATAAATTAGGGCATAAAAAGGTAAAGACCTAAGAGATTTGGAAGATTGCTTCATGTTGTAGATGAATGATCTTGATTGAGTTGCTTGTATATCGATGATAAGATCTTGACTCTTTCAATCCGGCCTCCATAGCTTGAAGCTTTCATTCATCATTTCCAAATATTTCTACTTTGCCTCAGATTGGAATGTTGTCGGAAGACTTATCTATAATTGCATCAAAATAGTAAATTTTTGTAGGTAAGGTGAATTACGTGCTTACAAATGTTAGTAATGTTGAGTAAATTATAATTTAATATATATTATCTTATTATACAACATCAACTAGACTGCATAATATCAAGTCTAAGGTAGCCAGTACTTAGACTTTCTAATATGATTATTGCACTCAGTTGAGGGGGAGAGTTGCTCCAACAGAAGTTATGATTTGACCTACATTTTAAGGACCGTTTCACAACCCAATCGACTGCGGAATTGTGATCCCTATAAATAAATTTTAAGGTCATAGTAGGTTGCAAAAGTTTTATGCAGCAATTAATTAAGAGTAAAAGATACGAAGGACCTAATCCATTTTCCCAACAAGTAATTAATACCAAATAATTTATTTTAATATCAACCATTTTGTAGTCAGTATCTCTACAAAGAATCAAGCCATCTAAAAGAGCTCTCAATTCAGCAGTAATGGGACTCTGCTTTCATATAGTCTGCCTATTAATGAAACTAAAGAGCCATTAGAGTCCCTCATAACTATGCCTCAACTAGACTCACCAGAGATTGTACAATCCCCATCTGAATTCATTTTAAGTTTGTTGTTAAGAGGAGGTATCCATTTAAGTAACTTAATGTTCATTTTCTTATTGTGATCACTAGTCCAGGTTTTGTCTGTTAAAAGGTTTGCACAATCAAGTTTAAAAATCATATTAAGAACTTTAGTCTTAATTAAGTTTGAAGTTATGTAGATATTATTTGTTTTAACTTTGTTTCTCATGTTCCAAATACACCACCAAATTATTGTATGGATTATTGTTCTAATATCGGTTGATTTATTGGTTGATAGGAACCAACACCCAATTAAGTGATGGATTGTCATATTATTACTGATAATGATATTAAATATTAAGGGCTTAAATATAATAAAGCTAAGGTTGTATGTGATAAATTGTAAAGTTGAAAGATGATATTTAAACTACTTGTAAATATAGGAGGGTTGCGGTGTAATTTACCCATTTGTATAACTGTTTTAGTTATAGAACTCTCACACGCCTATAAATAAGACGTGGGGCGATGAATCAAACACAAAACTTTTCATTAGTCTTATACTCATTTCTAAACTACTTTCTCTCTCTACAATTCAGTTCTCTCTGTTATTTTCTTTTTCTAGAATATAATTCTAAACTCAACAGTAACTAATAAATATCCTGAAAAGGCATGGGAGCTATTTCCATACTTCCCAGAAGGTTCGGAAGTGGACAAAGATTTGATTTATAGACTCAATATTGTTGCAAAATTGACATTTTGACACAATATTGAAGTTTTTTTTAAGAACAATATCCACATGTATTATTATTTCTAAAATCCTTCAAGTAGTGAAAGAACACTTTTTGGGGATAATTGAGTTCCAGAGTTTCATATATATACTTGATTATGGGTATTTAGTTTTGATTCTTTCAATGGTGTCTTTAAAATGAAAATAACCAATATCATTTGCATTCCACTTAATTATATCAGGTTTATCTTCATGAAGGTTGAATTTGATGATTCCATTAATATCTGAGGTGGTGACATTGACTCTAAGTTTATCAAGATTACAAGAATTATTAACCCAAAATTGATTAATTTTATCGATATTATACCAAAGGTTATTCTGGTTATATGGAATACTTATCAAAAGAATAGATGAACACCATCTCTCGAGCCAAAAGTTAATGTTACCAATAATGATTCAGTCGTCTCTCTAATGTTTATTAATCTTTTACATATTTTATAGTCTTTTTGTTTTATGTTTAGTTGAAGAGGATGTTTATTGTAGCAATAAATTGAATTCATCACCCTGACCCATAATGATTGGTTACTTCTCTATAAACGCCAAAGCTTACATGAGAAGGTATTTTATGTGTCAATGATTTTTCTTATATTTAAATCATTTTCATCAAAGTTTTCGAAAATTTTAGACCAATTAGACTAGAATAATCAAAATTTTGTTTTCTTTTGCACCCCATAGAAACGTATTGAAATTTCTATATATCCTATCTTTAACAGTTTGAGGTAGATTATAACTTTGAACAAAGTAGAATGGAATTTTCATAAGGACAAACTGGATCGGAACCAGTCTGCAACCAAAAGAATGATTTTTGTCATCCCATTCTAATATTTTCTTCCTTATTTTAGTGACTAAATCATCAAAGTAACAAATCTTGTTACTTGGATGAATAGTTATGCCTAAGTACTTAATTGGTATATAAGAATGTCTAAGACTAGTTAGACTGTTTATACAATGTTAGCAGGTCTGTTGGGGTACCGTGAGGTGATAAAAGATGATTTGTTTTTATTTATTATTTGGCCAGAGACTCTTCTCAATGGTTAATGAATTCCCTTAATTTTTTGACATTATTGATAGTCTTGGTAATAAAGAGGTTGGGTGACAAAGGTTCACCCTGCCTCACTCCATTAGATAATTTTAAATAACCATATAGAGAACCATTGATGATGATAGAATAATGAACATTCTCAATGTCGTTTTTAAAAAAATTAATAAACTAGTTGTTGAAACCAAATTTATTCATAATTTCAAGAATAAAATTTATTTAAATCCTATCAAATGCTTTATCTATTTCAAGCTTAAAGATGTTATTTCCACCTTTATTATTTTTGGCTAAGTCATGAGCAATCTCATGAGTAATTAAAATGCTTTCATATATGTTTCCAAAGCCCCCTTGATATTTTGAAATGATTTTAGGAAGGGCAGTGGCTAATCTTTTATTGATTAACTTTGAAAGTATTATGTTGAAAACATTTCACACACTAATAGGCTTGAAGGCCAAGCGGGTCTTGAGAAATTATTAATTGGGGATCATGCACAAAGTTGTAGCATAAATCCCCAAGGGAGCATTATTTTCATTGAAACTATCTACCTCTGCCACACTATTGGGGTTGAGGGAATGGATGGTTTTAATATTTCATCATCTAAAGGAATACAATTAAGGTATTTATCGTCATGGTCATTTATAATGTTAGGAATGTGATTTTGAGGTTACTTTCAGTGTTGATTGAACTTGAAGAGTTAAATATGTTAATAGAATGATTAACAACACAGATACTTAAGGTATTTTGATCCTCAATTCAATAATTATTCTGAAAAATCCTATGAATTCTGTTTTTTTAGATCTCCTATTGTTTATATAATATAAAAAACAAAAGGTATATCTATCCTCATTTTCGTCTGAGGAAGTGGTACTTGGGGATTATTTTCATCTTTTTTTTATATTTTTTTTATCACTGCTAGTGACCATAAATGCAAAAAAAAACCAACAACAATGATAATTTTAATACAAATAGAATTTAAGTAACACTTTGGAAGCAAGTGACTAACTCTGGTAACTAACTCGAGTTTTTACCTCCTTCTAGAACACCAAACAATTTGTTTTGATTATATAATTATTTTATAAAAAAAGTTACGTGTTTATTAACTACTCTCGAAAGCATTCATATTATATATTTTAGTACTCGTCATCTAACTTAGATGAGCTCGTGACCAAAAAGTCATGCGTTTGACCCCATCTACAAACGATTTTGTAATTTTTTTTTCGGAGAGAATCCGCAACTGCTATTCAACGAGTGCACACAGGGTAAAACCCTCGGTTTGACGCTATAGCCTGCAAACCAACGCCAAAAAGCGTTCGTAAAAATACTCGAACTCAACTCATGACCTTTGGTTACGAGCATGTCTTACTCCACCAACTCGGCTAATTCCTGGTTCAGAGAAGAAATTTACTAGCACACCAGTTAAGAAGCTTGTAGAACTAGAAATGTCGTTAGAAGTAAACAGTAAGTATCACTCGGGTAATACGGTTGCAAAGTTGATGGGTCTTGTCATCCTTCCGAACCAGCAACCAGAATCAGTTGCTCAAAGGAATAATTCAAAGGGTGCTTCGCATCTATATGGATTCCAGTGAAATATTGGAGCCAAACTGTGGTTTTGAGAGCGAGCAAATGCAGTTAGATAGTCGTCTATGTAACCGACTGAATGAGTACACAGACATCCATGAAACGCGACAGCTATCTCATAAGAAAACTTATGCAGTATATGTTTCACCTAGTAAAGGAAGGCGTGATGGAAATAGAATTGAAGAGAAGGTAAATTTTGTCCGTATAAAATCCTTGGAAGCAAAACGTCTAGCGACAGATGAAAAGACAGGTCAGTGTAAGGAATTCCAAAATGCTTTAGAGGTTTTGAATTCTAATAAGGATTGAACCAACTTATTTACTTTCTCAGCATCTGTACGATATACAATCATTTACTTCATCTGCCAATACAAAGCCAAAAAATGCTCTTAAACCTTCAAAGATAGTAGATACAGAACAAATTTTTGTAAGAGGTAAAAGGAGGGCTAAAAATCATGGTTAGTCACTGGAGTTGGTCACTTGTTTCAAAAGTGCCACTTATTTAATTTTTGTATCAAAACAGTCACTTTGTTTCACCGGTGGTCACTAATGTTGATCTTTTATTTTCATTTTTAGTCATCGCTAGTGACCATAAATGTAAAAAAAATATAACTTGAGTGACAATTATGAAACAAATATAACTTGAGTGACAATTTTGAAACAAATGCCTAACTCTGGTGACTAATGAAGTTTCTTAGCCGTAAAAGGAGTGATGTTATAAGAAAAATATAACAAAAATTGTAACGAGTAAAGATTTTATTTATCAAAAAGAAAAAGATACAATTTCTTTTATCTTTAGTGCTTATTTTATATGATATTAAATGGCTAATTAATACATATTTTTACTAATTAACTGCCTAAATTGATATTTGTGATTGGGTCTTAATTCTACTCTCATTATTTCGGTCTTCTGGTGTTAAGTCGGTTGACCAGTTTGTTCAACGTAACTTTTAAAAGTTTCTTTTAACACTCTATTTTTAACGATAAGCTTTGTTCGGTTTCATTTGCTCTTCTCATCCATCCAAGTTGCTCATCATTTGTCTATTTACTCGGCGGTAAAGGCCTGAATGTTCCTTTACGGCTGACTCCTGTTTGGTTTTCCTAGCGAGGAATCTGTTGTGGCTTCGGTTGCTTTGATAGGTCTTTCTTGCTTCTCGACTAGTCCTCGGTAATATAGCTCTGCTCTATATTGTTTCTCTACTGGACCTCAGTAACATAGTAATTGCCATCTTGCCATGGTTCACCGTCTGCTTATATAATCACCAACTCGGTTTGAAGTTATTTATATATTCTTACCATTTCCTTTTGTTCGGGTATACTAGGTGATGGAAATTCTCTTCATCAAGTGATAAACAGACAAACAAATCAGCTAGAATGAACCAGGATGGCTATTCTCCTCAGTTTCCGGCTGTACAACCAACTAGAATAGTTGTACCGAAGCCTAGCCCGGGTTGCTCATGCTACAATTATAACATCTCCCTCAGCTCCTGGGGTAGTACATGCAGATGAATTTTATGCGGTATGAGAAGATGATGACAAGAAAGAATTGAGAGAGGTAGCAAAGACAATGACATCACATATGCGTGAAAATCTGATGGATCACAGAAGGGCGTTATCGTTATGGAATGAATGGTGATGTGCACAGTTTTTCAGTGATTGCAGATATTATTCTCTATGCTTCTTCACAGGAGGAACAAGATTTCCCTCCATTAATAACCAGAGCTATGACCTTTCGATTTCTTGTCCTGATGCCTGATTTTCCTAGAAAAAATATCATGATTCTGTCTTGAGAACCTTTTCTCTTTTGTTGTCAAACGGGAGCTTTCTTCAATTCGCTCAAACAGTGGCTTCTTCTGGACGTCTGCTAGCTAAGAACATGCTTGCATTAGAATTTATTTATTACCTATGCAAGACTTTTAAAGAATATACTTGATTTTCCTTCAGCCGCTTTACTACCAAGTTCTATTTCTCAACCTCAACCGTCATAAAAAATGGATGGATGCTTACTCTCGAAGCTCCGCAATTACTTCCGAACATGAGAAAGATTCAAACACACTGAAGACCTTCTACGTTCCAACGAGAATAATACAAAACTTTATCTTGATGATGTTATTTCCAAAGTAGATTGGTATGTGGTGTAAGCAATTGAAGAGCTTGAGGAATTTGAGAGAGTTGAAATTGACGAGCTTGAAGAAAGAAGGAAGATCAAGGCTGGTGATTGGGATATAATATGTCGTGCTAGCAAATCGGAGAAACTTAAATTTGAATCGCATGAAAGATATGGAGGGAATTGTAGAATTGTGTTTAAAATGAAAAGAACAAAGGTGAATTTGATGGCGAGTTCTCTCCAATCAAGGGAGAGTAATAATGTAACAGAACGTTCAATATTTAAGTTCTTAAATTTTACCTTTAGTA
The DNA here is from genome assembly GCA_036936605.1 of Limnanthes douglasii subsp. nivea. Lineage (NCBI taxonomy): Eukaryota > Viridiplantae > Streptophyta > Magnoliopsida > Brassicales > Limnanthaceae > Limnanthes > Limnanthes douglasii. The sequence continues at coordinate 218,742,974 of JAUPFV010000004.1, forward strand.
CTTTTATATATTTTTTAACATACAAAAGGGATTATCTTAAAGAAATGACACCAAAGATATATAATTACAAACTACTTTCTAATCTAATCCCCAAATACTTAATACTCATCTCATCTATATAACTCTTAATTGATATCCAATTTTTTAATAATACTTCAAATGCATATGCTTCATCACATCCACGTAATTATTTTTAACTTTTGAACTAAAGTTTCACTTTCTTACCTTTTTAAAAAAAAATCGATATCTTTCAAACCGGAGCTTGGGAAAAAATCTGGAAGTACCATGAGAGTTTTGTACATTTTTAACTATGCTAGTTTATTAAATATTAGACATTCGCATTATAAAACCAACTGTGAGAGTTCTTCATTAGATCCTTATGGTTCCAACCATGAGAGTTCTGGACATTTTTAACCATGAGAGTTCTATACATTATGTTTCCAACCATGTGAGTTCTATACATTTTAAATCGTGCGAGTTTATTAATATTAAACACGATAGTTCTTCATTATAATCTAACCGTGCGAGTTGTTGTATATTAATCATTCGATTTAAGTCTTTTAGTTTCGTTAGATCCTTATGTTTCCAACAATGAGAGTTCTGTACACTATATTAACCATGCGAGTTTATTGAATATTAGACATGAGAGTTCCTCATTATAATACAATTGTGCAAGTTCTTGCATATTAAACCATTCGATTTTAAGTCTATTAGTTGTGCTAGATCTTTATTTCCACCTATGAAAGTTATGTATATTTTTAAGCGTTCGAGTTTATTGAATATTAAATATGATATTTCTTCAATATAATCCAACGGAGCAAGTTCTTTTATATTAAACCATTTAATTTTAAGTCTATTAGTTGTGTTAAATCCTTATGGTTCCAACCATGAGAGTTCTGTATACACTGTATGGGTCAAGAGACAGTTATGGTATGTTTTGATCGATCTAGATTCTTAGCTAGCCAATGCATATGTTGGGACCAACCCATCGGCAAACACTTAGGCCATCTATAATCGTAGGTCTCGCCGGAGACCTCCATTTATTTACAGATCTGCCACACAGCTTCTAACGATTATTTTACTATTCCTGATACTTTTAATATAAAAAATTCAATTCAAACAATTCCACTATCTTTTAACTATTCATCTCACTCTCTTTATTTCTCCCTCCATCTCACTCTCTCAATATTTACATTATCATCCTACATTTACTAATTCTATAATAAATAATTTAACATATATTGTTAATTAGTAATTGATATTAATATTTAACAAGATTATTTATTTTAAATTTATGTTAAAAAAAATTGTGTTTAATTTTTTTTACAATAAAATAATATGTATCTTTTAACTATTCATTTGACTCTCTTAATTTCTCATTCTATCTCACTCTCTCAATATTTACATTAACATCCTACATTTACTAATTCTTTAATAAATAATTAAACCTATATTGTTAATTAATAATTGATATTAATATTTATTTAATTCAATGGTGTTAAGCAAAAATGTCGTCTTATTCATAAATTCTAAAATTTTAACCCTTTGAAATTACTACGGGGTGACATTTCACTGATTGCATTAACTATAATATACAATAATTATCTTGAAAAGACCGAGAATGCCAGATTTCATTAAAACATTGCACTTTAATCAAAAGCATTGCATAATTAGAAATACATAAGTCCATAACTTAAAATAAATGATAGATAAGCTAACCCTGAGTTAGCATTCCACACTTAGTTTTACGGAGACGAATAGTTCATTCCATACTCAAAGCGTTTCTCGAATGAATATTCCTCTTCATCACTAATTCCTTCGGGAGTTGAGTACGTTTCAACAGCGTTGTCTATTGCGTCGGCTATTTATTACTCCATTCGTTGTATCGCATGTGACACCATCTCATGTGTAATTGCACTTTGCAATCCCATGTTGAATACTTTTCGGACTTTGTTCGGACTTCCCAAGGAAGTGACTCGATACGTCTAGTCACTGTTTTAAGATAAGCTAACCTATTGGCGACTTCTTCGCGTCTGCGTGGTCGGGGCATTAAACATCCTGGAGACGACGCCTCCCTACCGTGGTTGAAGAATATTTTGCACAAAACTGCATCGACGAAACCAAGAATCTCCTCTTGCATCGTACCTCTGACGAAGTCAAATGCGCTTAGGAGGCTTGCATCTTCGTGCACATTCCAGCCTGAATCACCCATTGTTATAACTAAAATGTTTAGTTTAATAATCAGATTCTAGTATTTATAGACTCGAACTCGGTGGTTCAATTGTAAAATAATTAGCGGGAAAGGGTGTTTTTGTTCCCGCGTAAAACGTTTTGAGGCGGTAAACCTTCACTTCATTTGTTTCTTCCCGCCGGGTGTTTTTTCTACCATTGACAAATGATATGACTTTAATTAAACTTTATATTGTGTTATATTTGTTTTATATTCACGTTTAATGTTGTGTTATATTTTTCTGGTGTTTTTTAGTTTGCGTTTAAATGTTCATGTTTAATGTTGAGCCCTCTAATCTATTGTATTTGTTTTATGTTTATGTTTAATGTTGTATTATCAACTTAATATTTATGTAGCTGAATTTTTAACACAATTAACAATTGTTAAAAAAAAACTGTAAAAAGTCTAATAAAAAAACTAGAATTCAAATGAAAAAGGGTTACAAACTAAACTTAAGCAGCATTAAACTTACACATCATAGTAAAATCTTAAATTAAAAACAATTCACTTAAACAACATTGGAAAAAGCTTAAATTAAAAACATTTCACTGAAACAACATTGGAAAAAACTTTAAAGATAAACAACATAGAATACTACTCATATCGACCACGTTCGGACCACACATGTTTGACAAGATCATCTTGGAGCCGTTTGTTTAATCTTTCGCTGCGGATTGACCGATGATGAATCATACAGGCCTCAAGTGAAATATTTCTACTCCTATTGTCCATATCCACATTACCACATTCATATATACGTGCTCGTGCTCGACGAGATATGGCGGGATCAGTTTCATCGTCGTCAGAATATTCGTCTGCATACTCCTCAGGTTCGTCTTCCACAATCATGTTATGTAATATCACACATGTAATCATGATATTAGAAAGATGTTTAGTACTTCATCCGCGGCCAGGGTTTTTATTATGGCAAACTGAAATTGTAGAATACCAAACGCTCTTTCAACGTCCTTACGGTATGATTCTTGCATTTTAGAGAATAATTTCTCTTGAAGGTTAATCGATTATCGAATAGCTTGGATAAGTGTTCCCCATTTTGGATAAATATCATCCGCGAGATAGTATGTAATATTATGCTCATGACCATTTACAACATAAGCTACGGTAGGAGTATTCCCGTTAATTAAATCATCAAACAACGGTGAACGATTAAGAACGGTCACATCATTTTGAGCTCTCGGAATACCAAAAAATACATGCCATATCCATGTATCATGAGAAGAAACTGCTTCTAACATAATAGGTGGTTTTTTGGACCTACCAGTGTATGCTCTTTGCCAACCTGTTGGACAGTTTTTCCAAGTCCAATGCATACAATCAAGTGAACCGATCATACCTAGGAATCCCCGACGTTCAGCTTTAGCGAGTAGACGATGTAAATCTTGTGTCATTGGTCCACGTAGGTACTCACTTCTATATAAAGTTATTACAGTTGCACAGAACTTGTTCAGAGTATCTATAACAGTTTGTTCACCCATATGAAATGTTTCGTCTAAGCTATCCGCGGGCATTGCATAAGCCAACATACGTAAAGCAATAGTTACTTTCTGATGTAGGGTAAATTTGTTGCGTCTAGTGGCATCCAGACCTCCTTGAAAGTATGAATTTTCTTGTTGAACATCTTCCATAATACGTAAAAATAATCTACGATGCATACGATAGCGCCTTCTGAAATCATCATCGGAGAATGTTGGATTTTCAATAAAATAATCTGCCATTAGTTTTGCATGTCCCCCTTCACAGTTACGGCGTTTGTACTTACGACCATGCATAGAGCCACGAGGTTTTGAAGCTTCACCACTTGAATTTCCCATACCAGTTTCTGTATACATTTCTGCAAGATATGTCATAGTCTGACTTTGAACTAAGTTACTGACGTTAACAAAATTTTGAATATCACTTTGAGACTCTTCAAAATCTGCTTCCCATTCCGAAAGCATACGAGAAAAATCAGGTTTATTGAAACTCATTTTGTTGAAAAAATATCAGAGAAGTCTTTTGAATTGGAAAAAGGGTTGTGAGAAGTGTTTCGAATTGGAAACATTGTGGTAAGTGTTTTGAATTGGAAAAAGTTATAGATTCTGTGTATTTATAGAAGTATTTGTGGTGAGTGGAGTTAGTGGGTAAATATAATATCTTGATAATAATTGAGTAAGCTTTTTGTCAAATCAGAAATAAAGTTTTGATAGATTGGTGGAAGTTAGTGGGTGTTTTATTATATTGAAGATAATTGAGTAATCTTTTTATCAAATCAGAACAAAGTTTTGATAGATTGGTGGAGGTTAGTGGGTGTTTTATTATATTGAATATAATTGAGTAATCTTTTTGTCAAATCAGAATAAAGTTTTGATAGATTGGTGGAAGTTAGTGGGTGTTTTATTTTATTGAAGATAATTGAGTAAGCTTTTTGTCAAATCAGAATAAAGTTTTGATAGATTGGTGGAAGTTAGTGGGTGTTTTATTATATTGAAGATAATTGAGTAAGCTTGTTGTCAAATCAGAATAAAGTTTTGATAGATTGGTGGAATTTAGTGGGTGTTTTATTTTATTGAAGATAATTGAGTAAGCTTTTTGTCTAATCAGAATAAAGTTTTGATAGATTGGTGGGAGTTAGTGGGTGTTTTATTATATTGAAGATAATTGAGTAAGCTTTTTGTCAAATCAGAATAAAGTTTTGATAGATTGGTGGAAGTTAGTGGGTGTTTTATTATATTGAAGATAATTGAGTAAGCTTTTTGTCAAATCAGAATAAAGTTTTGATAGATTGGTGGAATTTAGTGGGTGTTTTATTTTATTGAAGATAATTGAGTAAGCTTTTTGTCAAATCAGAATAAAGTTTTGATAGATTGGTGGAAGTTAGTGGGTGTTTTATTATATTGAAGATAATTGAGTAAGCCTTTTGTGAAATCAGAATAAAGTTTTGATAGATTGGTGGAAGTTAGTGGGTGTTTTATTATATTGAAGATAATTGAGTAAGCTTTTTGTGAAATCAAAATAAAGTTTTGATAGATTGGTGGAAGTTAGTGGGTGTTTTATTTTATCTTGAATGGTATAAATACACAAGCTTGGAACCAAACTAATTCATAACATTTCAGAAACATTTATCCGAAAGGAAAATAATAGTCTCTCTCGAAAAAACCTTTTATCTTCTACCAAAAAATGTCAAAAAAATGGACTTCGAACGAAGACATAGCTCTATGCAAAGCCTATAGAAAAATTTCTGAAGATCCATGTGTAGGAGTGCAACAAACCGAAAGTCGTTTTTGGAAAAAAATCAAAGATTCAATGTATGAATATTTAGGAGATGTTGATAACAACATCAACCATGTACAAAGAACTGAAGAAGGTCTTAGCAATCGTTGGAAAAAATATATTTTTCCTTCGGTTAACAAATGGAACCAAACGATCAAGCAAGTTGAAAAAACACTGGTTAGTGGAACTAACATAGCGGATCAAGTAAGTATTTTTATTACACATGATTTCAACATTTAGCAATTGTTAATGTTCATGTATATATTAATATTAACTAATTTATGTATTATTTTTCATTTAGGAAATTCTCAAACTAGACTTATATTCAAATTTTTCCCGTGGAAAACAATTTCAATTCCATCATTGTTGGGAAATTTTAAAGGATTCTGTGATGTTTCAATCGACAACATCAAATTCTCATACTTCTCAAACCAACCAGCCTCGTCCTATTGATACGGATTCCGGACAACAGTTTACGAAATCACAACCTTATTGTGATCTCGGAGTTGATACTGATCCACCCGCTACTAATATTAATAGGCCCATGGGTAGAAATCATGATCGTCGGAACAAAAATAAACATAACATAAGTGATAGCAATGCATCTGCGGAAAGGACTGAAGGCTTGGGTAAGATTCTAGCAATGCAAGCTGAAGCTAACGCACTCATGAAAGAGGCGAATGATCTTACACGGACTAAGATAGGATATATGAAAGATACTTATAGATTGGTAGAAGAGGCGAATGATTGTAGCATCATGAAAGTTGATACCACCAATATGACTCCGGACTCAAAAAGCTTTTGGACCAAAAAAAAGAAAAATACACGTGAACGCAACGAGCGCGCTACATATCGGCCTTCATTTAACGACGGAACGGATTATGGAAATGATGGACCAAGTGGAAGTTCTGGTTTCAATAATTTCACTATGTAATTTATCGTAATTGTTTCTTTGTTATTTGTATTTTCTTGTAATTCTATTTATTGTGCATGTGTGTTTTCAAGTTTCGGTTGCTATTTTTTCGAAAGTTTATTTTCGAAAAAATTAATAACTCTATGTATTTGATTTTCGCAATTTATGAATTAAGTTTTTATTATAAATGGATTCGTACAGACTATTTACAAATTTAAATTTAATTTCTAAATTTAAATATTTATTATAAAATTAACGTTAAGTGGCATTAACTTAAGGAGATCTAATTAATAAATTTCTTAAATTCTAAGTGACTTAAGTTTAAACATTATAACGTTAAGTGAGGCTTTGAACAGTGAGTCGTCCCTCGACTATCACGTTTGGTGGAAGATAGTCCCTGGACTTTTAAATGTCCGTTGGCAGTCCTTGGACTATCGCGTTTGGATAAAGTTAGTCCAGAGGATCCTCTAATCCACCATATGCTGTCACCTGTCCCCATACTCCCAAGTTTATTGTGTCACCAGTAGTCCCTTGACTTTAGGTCAAATCTCAAACTTAGTCCACGACATTAAATGACCCACCTACCCTATAATTTCGAGCTTGGCATTAAGAATTAAGTAAGTTTATCCAGGTGGCATTATTTAGCCTACGTGGAATATTTTTCCCTAAATTCCTTTATAACATTATCAATTTGTGCGTTACATTATATCTTTTAATTAATTTAATTTAATTTATTAAAATACTCAAACAAAATCTGCGTTACATTATATCTTTTAATTAATTTAATTTAATTTATTAACATACTTAAACAAAATCTACGTTACATTATGTCTTTTAATTAATTTAATTTAATTTGTTAAAATACTTAAGCAAAATTTAAACCCTAGATTTTCTTTCTCCCTGAACTGACTATCTCTTTTCGAATTCCAATCCCTCGACTTTCTCCTCTCCCATCTCCCTTGTTCTAAATCAAATCCCCAAATCAAACCCAAATCTAAACCCTAAACTATACCCAAATCTATATGGTCCTAAATCTATACCCAAATCAAAACACAACCCTAAATCATTCCTCAACCACAGTCTGCACTCCCTGTTGCTAGCCCTAATTTGTGACAAACACGATTCAACAATGAAGAAGGGTTTGAGGAGGAAACAGAAGAAGTTTAAATCGAATTGGATTTCTCAGAAGAACATAAAGATATTTAGTTTGTTTCCATATTTGTCTGATTGATGTATATTTTTTTTTTAAAATGCATCGAGTTTTATTGCTTCACTGTGGAAACGAATATAAAGGTATTTAGCTTCAAGGTAGAGCTGGTAGACATTAATGGAGGATGTAGATGAAATATTTTTACTGGTTTTAGGAAACGAACAAAAGAGAAGGAGAAAAGAATAAAAAGAAAGCAGAAAGAAGGAGAGAAGAGAAGGCATTCGAGTTCGAGGAAGAAGAAAGAAGGAGAAACGCATAGGGTTTTGAATTATTTATTTAAATTAATTAAATTAAACAATGACACGTAGGATGGACCCATTGTGGTGCCACATATTTAAAATTTTCCATCTCACCAACAGCTATGCCAACAAGGATTTTGGTTAAAGGGCAAAATCGCACCTAAAGTCAAGGGACTACTGGTGACACAAAAAACTAGGCAGTATAGGGACAGGTGGCAATATCTGGTGGATGAGAGGATCATCTGGACTAACTTTATCCAAACGCGATAGTCCAGGGACTGCCAACGGACATTTGAAAATCCAGGGACTATCTGCCACCAAACGCGATAGTCGAGGGACGTCTCACTGGTCAAAGCCCGTTAAGTGACATTATAAACCACTATAAAAAGGTTTAGAAAACATTAAGTGACATTAATATAACAGTAAGTGAAATTAACAAGTTAATATAAATTTAAACATATATATTAACTTAAAATAAAATATATTTTATAACGTTAAGTGACATTAATTAGATTAATATAAATTAATTATATTTTATTCAATACCATAAAAATAAACACAAGAAATAGCAGATTAAATATAGTTGCCAAACTCAGACCACGCATTAATTGCAAAGTTGATAACAACACCCTTTCTCCCGAACCTTCCACTTCTTCCGATACGGTGAAGGTAGTTTTCAGGTTGAGTCGGGAGATCAAAGTTGATCACAAGGGAGACCTCCTGCACATCGATACCACGGGCAAGGAGATCGGTTGTGATCAAAACACGAGAACCCTCGCATTTTCTTTCTCCTCTTTCTTCTTCTTTTTTTTGGTTTTTTCTTTCCTCTCCGACTCAGTCTCGTTTTTTCTCTCCTCTGTCTCCATCCATTTTCTCTTTCTTCGGGTCTCGAGACTGGGCTCGTCAGAGCTCGAGATCGAGCCCGAATAGTGGTTCGGTCTCCCGTTTTGGAGACCGACACCGGCGGTTAGAAACGGTTTTCTTCCCTCGGTCTCGACCGAGACCGAGGGGTAGAGATGGCCTTACCATCCTAGATTATTTGACTTGACTTATCGCCTTGTCGATGTACAGACGAAGTCCCATGAGTTGAGTTTGGAGGAGCTTCGTGAGCCTTTGAATGAGTGTTTCATATTAGCGCACCAGTACCGAGAGCGTGACTGATTTTTTATTGTGTATTCTATGATTATGTTACTGTTTTTGGGCATGTATCATAACCATTTTATACCGACTACTTCGTTATCTAGTATTTTATATCACATCTATTTTATATTCTATGTTATGTTATCTTTGATTATGTTACTTAATTTCATTTATTTTATGCTCATTTTGATTATATTATTCATACGTCGAATCTATACTGAATTTTGGTACTCCAAATATATTTTATTCAATTTATTACTATATCATATCTCGATCCCTATTTGTTAGAACTCGACCCCCTAATTTATATTTTAAGTATCACGTGGGTTTGTTTTAAGTATCACGTGGGTTTATCCTAACACGCAAAGAGATTAAGTTATCTAATTGGTGTCACAAGATGATTGGTTTGGGGGATTACGTTATCCACAACTGAAATGTGTCTAATATTTTTATGTCTATTTTGATTATGTTATCCAAGGATAAAAGCTCAATCAATAGCGGCTCTAATCTTGTAACAACGCAACTTAGAAAACTCAAACATAGTAAAAACTACAAAAATGTATATTTGGACTCTTTTAGAAGATGAATATTTGAAGAAAGCCTTTGTCAAAGTTTTGAAAACCTATAGTGAGGAATATTGTAAACCCTATTAGGTGGCAATAATATACCAACTGTATTTTCTCTACAACAGGGATCGCGTCCAGACGCCTAACATATAAAGACATTTGGACGAGGTTAAAACTATGTGGACTTATCTAATGAAACATCGTGTACACCTAGTTTTCAATCTCAACAGTGAAGAACGTCTTACTTCATTCCAAATGTTCAACTGTTTGGTCACTGATAGTTTAATGGAAGACCACTTGGATATTGTTCGTTCCCAAATACTGACCAAGAGGGAGGAGGCGGAGCATGACTACAAGATTACGAAAGAAGAAAGAAAGTTGATGAAATAGAATGGCCTCACAAATAAAATTCGACGACAAAGGGGTTATCCTTAATTTATCGTTGTTTTATTCCACGTACTAAGTTGTTGTTTAAGTTTTATAATTCCTAAGTTTTTGTTTGAGTTTTAGAATCTCTAAGTTCTTGTCCACCTATTTTTAATCAAATTTAAGTTTTTTCATTTTTCTCGTTCATTTTCGTGTCATGTGTTTCTAAGAACTAAAGTAGACAATTCAAAAAAAAGTTTGACCTAGTAGAAGATAGTATAAAACTGAAGTTACCAAAGTTTGTGGTAGTAGTTTCGCACTCAACACCAGCAGAACTGCGTAGTATCACAAATTGATGTATGCGATTTTTCTTGAAATCGCATCATATAGTAACGTTATTGGAGAAACATTATGCACATTGTACGCGCAAAAGTGTACATGAATTGCGCATGCAGGGAGCAAAACAATATTATAAAATTAGGGATTGGTCAACTTTTGAGTATATTTTGAAGAATTTTGCAAAACAATAAAACATAACGTAGAGAAATTAAGATAATAATGTCAAATAATAACGGAAAAGGAATCTTACAATAAAATTTAATGTTCAAACGATGAATAAATAATTCTAAAGTATTCTTCAAAGCGGTAGTAAAAAAAAGTAACAGGTATATGTAATCATGGGTCTCAGATCAAATCTTAGAAGTGTGTTGCTCCATCACGCGTTGTAGATGTTTGGAAGGGCTCGATTTGATGATATTTGTTGAATCATTTGTCGAGCGGAATTTCCCAACCAGTTACGTTTGATGAGTTCGGAATATCCAGTCACAGCCCATTGTATAATCTGGACAAGGGCAATTCGGACAATAGCATGCCACTAAATTATCCGAACAGGACAAAAGTAAAAACACTTAAACACCTTTTGACTAAGCTATGTGCTAATCTATTTAAAAGGTTAATGGGTCCTTAAACTCGACCCGGTTTCATAACTCAACTCGTAAGCCCATGGGTCCTTAATTAAGGGTATAAATACCCCAACCACTCTCATTAATAAGGGTAATAAACATTTAATACAACAAGGCTGCTCAATTCTCTCACTACTTAACACATCAAGCATTTAATTCTCAAAACATCTTACAAAACGCTTTACAAAATTACCCCCAGCCCAAAATAAACCAAACCAAATTGGCAACCACAGTGGGAGAACGAGGGTGCCTGAATCTTGCATTCAATACCAATAGAAAATACCAGGGATCCGAGCGAGTAGGGAACTCCACCACATGTGGTGGGAGTAGTTGGGGAAAACAAAGAGTACACCATTGAAGAACGAGACAAGTTGAGAGCAGAAATAGAGGCGTTAAAAAACAAACACAAAAGGGTATAAGGGAGAAGTCAGAGGCGTCAGCTATTCATCATACTGACAACCCTAGAGAAAATGATCCATCAGCAAAGACTCATTTGAGTTTGAAAAAGACCCATGTCAGTCCTAAGAAGTCTCACCGGTCTAAGCTAGTTGAAAGTTCAGATTCTGAGTCCTCCACTAGCTCTTCGAACGAGGCTGAGCTTGAGGAGTCTTTGTCATCAAGCAGTGATGAAAGGAGGTCCAGAAAGAAACATAAACTAGTTAAAAATATTCAAGAAAGAGAGATAAGCATGGGAGGCATAAAAGGCATCTGGGCAAAGGGTCATCTCACGGCCACAACCACAGGCATGTTGATCAGTTGTTGATCGATCCTTTTGCTTTTCAGACCGAACCAGGTATTTTTGCAACACCTAATGAAGATACAGTATTTATTCGTAATAGGAATTGGAGACAGTCACCTTTGTCTGCCAAAATATTGTCCGGAAACCTTCCGAAACGTTTGACAGCTCTAAAATGGAGAAGTATGATGGGAGCAAGGATCCGGACAACCATTTGTAACAGTTCAAGAACTTAATGATGAATTTAGATGATGATGATAAACTACTGTGTAGAGCCTTCTCCTAATATTTTACTTGAAGTGCTCTTAAGTAATACAACACTTTTCCCCAGGGGTGTATCATAAACTTTGATACATTCTGAGTTTCCTTCCGAAGGTAGTTTGTGGGAAGTAAGGAGGTGAATGGAAATGAAGATACTATTATACATTGTGCCCAAGAGCCAAATGAGTCCTTAAAGGACTACATAAGTCTGTTCGTGAATACCAAAAATGGGTTAGCAGATTGCTTCGAGCAGGTGGTGATTGCTTCCTTGAGACAAGGGTTAAACCTTGGGAATTTGGCCAATTTAGTGACCCGGTAGAACGCCCTGACTTGGGGTGGCCTATTAAATCAGGTGGGAAATCATATTAATTTGGATGAAACCAATAAGCCATAGTGCACCATCAGGTGAGGTCCACCACAACATCTCAAAACCAGTCCGGATATAAGGCTAAGGAGACCGGGTAAGGGTCCAACAGGGCTAAGCGGACTCAGTCCAACCAAAATTAATTCAGAGCCAGCAATCAAGGAGTAAAAGAGGTCATTGGGTTCAACCAGAGTGGTTTGCAGAATTGAAAGAGAATGTGGACACAATTTATGACAAGACCAAGGATGAAGTCCATTTCTGGAAACCAGCAGCACTGCAGTCTCCCAGAGACAGTCGAAATACTTGTTTTTGCCGATACCATAATGATATTCGCCATAACACCCAAGACTGCATTACTCTGAAGCAGTAAGTAAAGAACCTCATTGAAAGAGGCAAGCTGGGAGCTTATGTCAAAAGAAGAAATGGAAACAGGCCTGACAATGCTCCTCGAACTGGCCCAAAAAACAATGTGGGAACATCTGCTCTAGAGGGGGCAATGGTGATCCTTGAAAGATTTGACGTTGATTCGGAGTACCTGGATCCTGATCCAACCCAGAATAAATAGAGGTCATAACAGAGAAAACTAAGACGGTGTCCGGACTCATTAGTTTCTTTGAGTCACTCACCATATTCAGAGGGGATACCATGTCAGCGCCCACTCCTTCATCAAGGAAGAGGCTTGTTCATAATCTGGCTACTCAGTTGGAAGGGGGCATGTTTTCCTATCAATGTCAAACCCCTTTTCCATTTATAGTTTTTGATGAGGATGATTTGAGAAATATTGATGGGGCTCATGAGGATGTTGTGGTGATAGGAGCATCTATTAGGGGTAATGATATCTGACGAATTCTAATAAACACAGGTAGTTCGGCAAACATCCTATTCTTGAGCTCCTAAAAGCAGATGAAAAATCTGACTGTTATTCAACGGTCAAGCAGAACCATTGTAGGCTTCACAAGGAGCTCTGTGGACGTAATCGGGAAGTTTGAGGAAGAGGTGATGTTGGGCAAGGGGGCTTTTAAAAAGCTGGTCAGGGTATTATTTGTTGTGGTAGATTGCCCCACATGCTACAATGAAATATTTGAAAGATCCTGGCTCTCTGTAATGCATGTTGTGGCCTTAAAATTTCACAAGTGTTTGAAGTATGCAGTTCAAGGACAAGTGGGTGTTGTCTGAAGTAGTCAAAAGATAGCAAGGGAGTGTTATGCAACTACACTTGCTCCTAAAATGTGGGAGCAGTCCGGATTAATGAAGATTAGCAGTTACTAGGGCCTTCTGAAGGTGAGATTGATGACCCCAGAGAGGCCCCTAGTGTTTTGATACCGGTTGAAGAGATTAAAACCCACTCATTGGCAGAGGGTAGAAGTGTCAAGGTTGGCTCCAAGATGGCGCCAGAGTTGAAAAAGAAATTGTTTTCTTTTTTATCAAACAATCAGCATGTCTTTACTTGGTGCAATGGTGATGTGACCGGAGTACCTGTAAGTGTTATCTCGTATAAGCTGTCCATTCGGAGTGATGTTTCACATGTTGTGCAGAAAAAGAGAGCTTTCTCTAAGGAGAAAGCTGATGTAATAGTCCAAGAAGTTGATCGACTTACCAAGATGGGGCACATAAAGGAATCCCAGTATCCTTTATAGACTGCCAATCCGGTGTTAGTCAAGAAAAAGAATGGGAAATGGCATATGTGTATCGATTTTACTGACCTCAACATAGCTTGCCCAAAAGATCTTTATCCAGTCCCCCGAATAGATCAGTTGGTGGACTCAACGTCTAGAAACAATATTGTCCTTCATGGATACTTTCTCTGGGTACGACCAGATATCGGTGGATTCGAAAGACCAGGATCATACTACCTTTGTAACATATAGGGGTCCCCATTGCTACAAGGTGATGCCTTTTTGGTTGAAGAATGTTGGGGTTACTTATCATAGGTTGGTGAACCAAACATTCGCTAGACAAATTGGTAAGAATATGGAGGTGTACATAGATGACATGATGGTTAAGAGCTTGGAGGGGGATTTGCACATAATTGACCTTCAAGAAACTTTTACCAATTTGACAATGGTGAATTTAAAACTGAATCCATTAAAATGTATCTTTGGGGTTACGTCCGGAAAAGTTTTGGGTTTTGTGATAAGTGAGAAAGGGATACAGCCCGATCCGGATCAGCTTAATGCTCTATTGGAAATGGATCCTCCTCGAAATATTAAAGAAGTCCAAAGACTTACTGGAAGGTTGACTGCCTTGAATCGTTTTATTTCAAGGTCTTCGGACAAGTGTGCTCTGTTTTTCCAAACCTTGAAGAGTGCTAAAGACTTTAATTGGTCTCCACAATGCAGCCAAGATTTTGATGAAATAAAGAAACACTTATCTTCCCCAAAGACCTTTTTCAAGCCCGTACAAAGAGAGACACTTTATGTATACTTGGATGTGTCAGAATGTGCTATAAGTGCAATGTTGGTAAGAGAGGTGTACAATTACCCTCGTCTGGTTTACTACATCAGCAAGAGTTTAATAGATGCGGATAAAAGGTACTTAAATCTTGAAAAGTTGGCACTAGCCTTTGTAATTGCAGCAAAACAAATGAGGCCTTATTTCAAGTCTCATTCTATCATCGTCCGGACAACTTTTCCATTAAAGAATGTCTTCAGAAGGCAGACATATCAAGCAGGATCACCAAGTGGTCAGTAGAGTTGGGAGATTATGACATTATTTTTTCCCCACAAACTGCTATCAAAGCTCAGTCAGTTGCTCCTTTCCTGGTAGAGTTCCATTCAGACAGGAGTTCTAAACAAGTTTCAGAAGGAAAAACTAAGAAAGAATGGGTGGTCCGAAGTGATGGTGGATCAAGCACAATGGGTTGTGGAGCTGGAATTTTCCTAACCTCTCAGGCTATATGCTTTGGATTCAGGGCCTCTGACAATGAGTCCGAATATGAAGCGGCTATAGCTGGTCTTAAATTGGCTTTCCTATGTGGGGCTTAAAGGGTTAGGTTGATAAGTGACTCACAGCTTCTCATCTGTCATGTTCAAGGTCAATCTGAGGCCAAAAAGCAACAGCTCATCAAATACTTACTCCTCATTAGTGGCAGCCAACTTCAAATGTATTTGTTATGAGCATATTTCTAGGTTAGAAAATGCACTGGAAAATTCCTTGGCAACCATAGTATATTCTGAGTCTTACCCTTGGATTCAAATCGAAACAAGGAAGAAGAGGAAAGCTTGAGTATCCAGGTGGTTCAACCTAAAGATTAGAGATTTTCCCTTCTTCAATACATTTCTGATGGGGTTTTTCCTCCGGATAAAGCTATACCAAGGAATATTAAACATAGGGCTCGTAGTTTTTTATCATAAGGGAAGTTCTCTATAAAAAAATCTTTCACTAGACCTCTCTTGCGTTTCTTGGGGGTTAAAGAATATCAAGTAGTTTTATCTGAACTACACGATGGAGAAAGATCAGCCCATTGTGGGTATAAGGCACTAACCCGGAGGGTATTGTTGGTTGGGTACTATTGGTCATCCATAATGGCGGATGCTAAGGAAATGGTAAAGAAGTGTGATCTATGTCAAAAATATGGCAACGAAATTCATGTGCCAGCAGTATCTATGGAGTCTATTTCTGAGCCAGTACTTTTTGCTCGTTGGGGATTGGATTTAGTTGGACCTCTGCCACTGGCATCTGGAGGGTGCAGAACTGTTATAGTTGTTATTGATTACTTCTCGAAATGGATAGAGGCAACTCCTTTGGTAGGAACCACTTCGAAGGCTGTCATTAAATTCATCTTATCCAATATATGTTGCAGATTTGGGATTCCTCAAAAGATTACCACGGACAATAGGCCACAGTTTGATAACAAAGCATGGAGAATTTTTGTGCCTCTAGGGGCATTCATCATTGTTTCTCTTCTCCTTTCCATCTACAAGAAAATGGCCAGGTTCAAGTGGCAAATAGTACTATTTTGTCCGGATTAAAAAAGAATTTAGAAAGGGTGTAGGGAAGTGGCCAACCTATCTGCAAGAAGTGTTGTAGGCATACAGAACTACTCATCGGGCTGCTACACAAGAGTCTCCTTTTGCTTTGGTATATGGGATGGATGCAATTACCCCCATAGAAGCTACCCTACCATGATACAGGGTCCATAACTATTCCAAACAAGCTAATGAGATGGAAATTAAGAATCAGTTGGATTTAATAGAAGAAAGAATGGTTAAAGCTCACTTGAGAACAACCCACTATCAAGGCTTGATGAGGAGCAGGTTTACTTCCAAGGTCAAGAGAAAATATTTTCAATTGGGACATAAAGTTTTGAGAAACGTTTTCTTACACACCAAGAAGAAGCAGTTCGGTAAGCTGGCTCCGAACTGGAAGGCCCCTATGAGGTCTCTGAAAAACTTAAGCCTGGGACATATAAGCTTGAGGACAAAAAAAAAGATTTTGAAGCACCCATGGAATATTGAACATCTCAGGTTATATTTAGAATAAAAGTTGTGTGTAAATATTTACTTGTTAGATATCAATGTAAATATTAAGAGGCATACTCTTTCCTACCCTTGTGGCGCATAGAGGTTTTAATGAGGTGTTCGGTTTTTTTATTCAATAAAATATGATGCCTTATTAAAACATTCGGTGTGGTTTTACTACAATTCGACTCAAGTACAAATAAATAGTTTTGGATCTTTGGTAGATCGGATAAACTTGATTGAGTGATGACCATTAAATACATATCATCAAAGATATTAAACACTCTCACTATAATACTTCTGAAATACTATGGGCTATTTAAACATTAGCCATTAAAATTTAAAAGAAATAAAGTGTTAAATAAAGGAAGATTTGATAAATAAACCTATTCGGACTTTAGCCGAATAGGAAAAACAAAATATGTCTTGGCCATCCAATGACTTTAAGTATTTCAAAGACTTATTCGGACTCTAACCGAATAACATTACAAAATGTGCCTTGCCATCCAAGGACTTTAACTGTTCACAAAAGTAAAAGAGAACAAAGATATGGTTAAACCCTAGGGCTTGTTCCCTTCGGATTTTCCTTCATCACCTCCTTTCTTGGGACTTTTGAGTTCGGCACTCGAACTCTCACCAGTTCCCTCTTCATCGTCAATAGTGGAGTCGATTCCACTAGAGTAGTTGTACTTGTCGCCAGCTGCCATGGTGTGATGAGGAAGGTCTTCGTATTCCACATATTTCCATAGGGGACCAAGGGTCCTCTTCGGAATGGTCTCATGGAAGAGCAGCACCATGTCAGACCATACTCCATCATATCTTTTCTCAAGGGAATCTATCACTTCGTTGGTATATTTATCAATATCGGCTTGAATAGCTTGCTCCTGTTGCTTCTCCAGATCTTCTTTCTCCTTGGCCATCTTCGACACACTAACTTCTAAGGAAGTCTTCTCACCATATAGGGTTTGGATGACACTATATTTGGTCTTCAGATCCTCCTATAATGTTGTGAGACCCTTTTCCAAATCGGAATACTTAGTTTGGAGCTCAGTACTGGCAGTCTCCGAAGTAGCCAGCTTGGTTGATAAATCTTCATTGTCCTTCCTCCATGCTTTTATCTCCTTCTTCAGTTCTTCTATGCTCTGATTGGCATTGAAAAGGTTGGTTGATAGAGATTCATTGTCAGTGGTAAGGGAATTGATGAGATTGGTCTGCCTTTTCACTTGTCTCTCCAAGTCAAGCACTGGCTGAATGTGACCAAGAAGAGAATGGCTCAAAACATCTTGCTCTTTGGAGACGGAGAAAGACTTACCATTGAAGGTCACCAAGTTAGCGGAGCTGGAGAGACGGTAGGGACCTGTGAAATCATCCTTCTCAGAATCA
Source organism: Limnanthes douglasii subsp. nivea (assembly GCA_036936605.1). Classification (NCBI taxonomy): domain Eukaryota; kingdom Viridiplantae; phylum Streptophyta; class Magnoliopsida; order Brassicales; family Limnanthaceae; genus Limnanthes; species Limnanthes douglasii. The sequence continues at coordinate 218,761,074 of JAUPFV010000004.1, forward strand.
TTGAAGTATAAATCAATGTCTTGAAGGGCACTAATGTCCACTTCTTCAGTCCCTCCCCCAGCAACCTCTCCGGACTGCACACCTGTTGGGATCTTCTCTTGTAAAGTAGGATCAACAGGGGCTGATGGAGGTAGAGTCTTCGAAGGGCGAAGAATGATTTCTTCTCCTAAGGTGGCTTTCTTCTTTTTAGCAGCCTTTTCGTCACTGTTGGCCTGTCGTTTCCGGTCCTTCTTGGGAGGCTTTGGTGGGTTTTGTGACTCCCCTGTCTCCCTAACTGTTTCAGCTTCTACCACTTTGAGCAAGGCAGCGTCAATTCCCATTGGTTCCCCGAATGAGTCCCCTATGTGGCTGCTTGAACCGGCTCTGTTACAACTTTATTTTTCTTTTTTTCATCTATCTATAAGCTTTTGCTCTGGAAGGCTAGACCAATTTACCATCCGTAGCCTCTATTCGTTTGAGGATTACACCAGGAGGAGGCGGGATAGTTAGCTCTTCCCATGAGAGGTCCCTCTGACCTGTGGTTTTCCACAGATGGGACCTCACTAAATTTCCCAAGGTGAAGCAATTGTGGAAGGCATTCCCCCAATGCTGCGCAGCCCATGCGTTAAGCTTGGCACAGGTTGTTTGCCCCTCCTCTAGGTGTCCGATGAAATCCTTCGGCGGCACTGAAAAATGAGTGGCAAATTTATCAGAAGGGAAACACTTATGATTTAAAAAGAAAAACATGAAAAACAAAGATTGAAAAAACTCACCAATACTTTTCCACCTGCTAGTTAGCATGCTAGGATTGGTGTTGGCCTTGATCTTCCTACCATTCTCCCATATCCCACTGACAAATAGGAACTGTATCCTCCAGTTCTTCTCGGGCTCCAGTAATTCATCTACCACCTTGAAGTTGTTCCCCATATTATGATGGTAGAATGGAATTTGGTGATTCTTGCATATACTTGCCACAACGGCAAATTGCCCCATCGGGAGTGGGATTTTTGATAACCTTGATGCCATTATGCAAGCAAGGAGGGAATACCAGACATTTTGGCTTAACTGGCTTGGGCATAGTTTAACCAGGTGGAAGTACCTGGAGATTTTTGGGTCCAACGGGAATCAAAGTCCCCAATGTAGCACCTCGGTGAAAATAACCACCTCGTTGCGTTTGCAGTCCATAGGAGTTTCTGGAGTGACATGTATCCTTACCTTCACTGACTCTGGAATTCCCTATTTCATTCGGATCTGACCCAACTCAGCAGTATGGGTGTAGACATAGTTTATATTTTGTAGAGCTAACATGTATTTAATAGTGACATTTTTGAACAAGGACCTACCTTGCCCTCTAGGCACTCCAGAAGCTCCAGATGTGTCAAACAGACCTTGACTTTTCTTTTTCCCTTCTTATCAGAAGCAGAATCCCCCGTTTGACCTGATGCCTCAGTTTGAAAGGGGGCCTCCTCGGTACTATCCTCCATTACTTCTTTCATCACTGTGGAAGGTTTATCAGTTGCCTTGGATAGATGGGATCAGTTTTCGGCGCCAAAGGTTGTTCGGATGGTTGAGCGCCTATTGCTTCTAAAGGCCTGGTGTCCGGTTGAGGTTGGGATCCGGAGGGTTGGTCTTTTGAGGCTACTTTGGATCCCTCCGATCCGGAGGGCTTGTCTCTTGAGGTTGCTTTAGATGCCTCCGGTCCGGAAGGCTTTGGCAGTGAAGCAGTAGTTTGGGCTTTAGTTAGACGAGTCGTTCGGCGAGAGGTTGACTTCTCCGGAGACTTTTCAGTGTCAGAACCCATGGCTATGAAGGGAGAAGGTTTTCAGATACTCGAAACAGCTTTTTCTTTCACGACAGAGGGTTAAGACTCTTGAACTGAAGAGCCTGAGAGAAGAGGTGAAAGGCTAGGTTTGAATAATTGTTTAGGCCTAGGGTTTCTGGAAGAGGATGATCCTTGATCATCTTCTTGAGTCGGTTCACTAGATTTCTCACTTGGAGAAACTGAGAGGCCGACAGCACTACAATTCTCCAAATCTACTTTTTTCGCCTTTTCTAATGTTGATAAGTTTAACCAGCCGTCTTTGACAAGTGCGTTTCTGGCTGTGAACATAAAACCATTCAAGAAAAAGTTGAAGGTGGGAGTGAAAATCTCTCTAGAAAATCTTTGTGTGATGAAGACAATGAAATAGTGAAAGAGAATTTATATAACAGTAAAAAAGTAACAGTTACCTAGGAGTAGTTGAAGAGGGTTTTGCAACGATTAAAGGCTTCGCAAACGTGTGAAGGATTAAATGCTTAGGTAACTTTCTAGACCTAGTGGGTGCGCTGATCTAGGAAGAATAACGGCTGGTAGGTCAAACCAGATATTGACACGTGTCCCACGATCCAAGAAGAAAACTCTTAGAATTCTAGAAAGAGAAATCAGTTCTGACAGATTTCGAACTAGGTTAATGATGAAAATAAACTCCCCAGTACGGACCGCACAAGCAGATCGGACAAAGTCATTACTGGCTTGGTGGATTTTTTAATCCTACCAAATATATTTGGCAAGGCCTAAAAAAAGGGCTACTGATGAGTTCGGAATATCCAGGCACAGCCCACTGCATATTCCGGACAAGGGCAATTCGGATAATAACATGCCACTAAATTATCCGAACATGACAAAAGTAAAAACACTTAAACACCTTTTGACTAATCTATGTGCTAATCCACTTAAAAGGTTGATGGGTCCTTAAACTCGACCCGGTTTCATAATTCGACCCTAAGCCCATGGGTCCTTAATTAAAGGTATAAATACCCTAACCACTCTCATTAATGGACATCAAATCATGTTTTTATGGATTGATCGTATATAAATAAATCTACGACCCGATATCTGCATTGACCGTCAGGTGAAATGACTTTGATGCTAGTAATATAGTCATGTAAGTAGTTGGGAAACCAAGTCTCATAACCGTTAAAATCTTTGGTATTACTTAATTATTTTTGCTCGAGTAACTTTCTATTTATTTGGTGGAGCTTTTGCTTTGGCTTTGAGTACTAAGAATGTTTTAGCTACCGAGGTAGTTGTACTAGCTATCGTATCGGGAGTGCTAGAGATATTTCCTTGACCATATTTTTTTGTACCTTTAGTGATAACCAGCTCCTTAGGTTCCAATAGATGACTTGTCGTGTGATCTAGGATTTGCATCATCCTATTTATAATATTATCTTGTATGTTTGGAAGTAAGCACGGACGGTACTATCTGTTAAGTATATTTTTCTTGTAAGCTCATATATTGTACTAACTTTATCCATATGTATGATCTTTAAAGTCCTCCAATAAATATCACATTCTTCCTCAAGAATCGGCATGCGTTCTCGCTCGGGCATAACTAACTCGCGTGCACATGGTAACCCATGTGTTTTTCTAACAACACAACCACAAGCTATCGGGTTGAAGCCTATACGATGAGCATCTTTTAAAATTTCCTCAATAATTTCTAAGGTCGTACATGATATTTTACCTTTTAATTCCTTATAGATGGAAGGCTAAATAAATTTTTGTGACGATACCTACTTCATTAAAATAATTCAAAAATTGTAGAGTGTTGAAAGTGAAGCAAGGCATGAACATTTTCCAAAAATTGTTAAAATGTGCATGGACTTGTATTGATTATGTGTTTTAGGATCGAGTGAGCACTTTCCTTTAACATCTAATCTCGCAAAACTAAAGTTTACAAATGAGAATAGAATTTACCGATTGTTGGCTTGGCTTCCCAAATGTTTATGCTTGTTTGTGTGGATATTATGAAATTTTCCTCTGTATATGGTTATTTATTTTCTCATGAAATAATCGATGATCATCGGAAAAAAAAAGAGTGAACGTGGTGTAACTCGGTAAGATATTTGTTATACTCTTCAAGTGTTTCCAATTTGCCAACCGCTTCATAAAAATCGACAAACTCTTCCGCCATGTCTGCTTTGGGAAACACATTTGTAGCGTACGATATATTGTTCTTGTTTATATTCTATTTGCATAGCATATGGATTGCATCTGGAAATACGTCCTTAATAACATGTATCAATGCCAACTCCCTATCGGTGATGATAAGATTGGGCAATGCACAAATATTATTTGTCATCACGGCCGTTAGAACACTCAAAACTCATGTGTAGCTTGCTTGCTTCTCAGAGCTCAAAAAACGAAAGTCGATACAAAATGTTTTCTTCGTTGATGTTTAACCAATATTTTTTAGCAAATGCATCTTGTAACTTGTAGTCTTGTATGTGTTACCCATCACAATAACTTAGGGAAATGTACGTAAAAGCTTGTTAACCAATAATTTCTTCGTTTGTTCGCTCCCAAACGAAGTACTCGTGCTCTTTTAATCTTCTAAACAAATATTGCATTTGGGTTTTGCTTGCTTTATCAACAAATTGGTATTGTTTTTACGCATATTGTAAATGGTACGCATATAATATACATTTTAGGGTGCATAAGCTTCAAACCACAGTCTATCTCTCTTGGTCGAGAATCGATTGTCGTGAGTTTACAAACTAAATCATCTTTGTCTGCTTTTATTCTAGCGCGTCATGAATAAACATCCAATTGTAAAAATGGTTAATAGTTATGTTTCCTATTTACCACTACCCATCTCCAATAACTGGGTAATTCTACGACTCGACTTCCCTTAATATAGAGAGAAAACCGTATTTTATCGATGAATATTATCGGTGTTTGTTCACAAACCCTGATTTGGGGTTAGGTTTATAAACCTTTCCTCTCCCACTTAAAATATATCCTTTGAGTTTTTCCATTTTTACTATCGTCGTCATCTTTAACGATACAAGTAATGAATCCTAACTTGGTGCTTTTGGAATCAACCCATGCGTTTAAATCGGATTTGGTGTAATGGTTATTAGTAGTAAAAATATGTGTGCAATCGAGCATTGAACATGGTAATTGTTACGGTTCCTGCGATATACATTAAATTATATCAAAATCTACATAATTTGCACTAATTATATCAAAATTTACATAAATCATGCACAATTATGCATGACATTGGACAGAATCGTGCATAAAATAGAACGGTAGAATTTATATAGTAGTTTAACGTAGTAGGTGGCCTGAAAGTTATTGTTTTGGTTTGAACTTCCTCGCTCTAGTCATCTTCCTCCTATTTTTAGAGTATTATTCTTTGTTTGTATCGTGCTATAATCATTATCTATACTTCTATCATAGCAGAGATCATCATTGTCAATTTTATTTACGTTGTATTCTTCTAAACCATATGTGTTACATGCATTGTCATTAGTGTTATTACAATAATCAATAGGTTGTATTGGTTGTTCGTAAACTTCATCAAACTGTGATATGTCTAAATCAGAAAACAGAGAAGATGTAAGGCTTTCTATACCATCACCTGGATTTGAACCACATGTTGCATCAACATTAAGAACCTCATATTTTACATCAGTCTCTGAATCAGATTCTATATTTATAATAACATTACCACTCTCCTCTATACCAACCTCTAAATCATCATCTACATTAGCACCTTCCTCTAAATCAACCTCTACATTACCACCCTTCTGTACACCAGCCTCTAAATCATCCTCTACACCAGCATGTGCATTTACATCAACATTATCACCAGCCTTTAAACCAGCATCAATATTAGCACCCTCATTTACACTAGCATATACATTTACATTAACATCTACAAACTCCTATAAACCAGCATATGCATCAACCTCTACATTTGCATTAACATTATCAACCTCTTTTAGACCATCATCTACACTCTCTTCTATATCAGCATCTATACCTTGAACAAACTCCTCGTAAACAACCTCTAATAAACCCTCATTTACATCAACCTTTACATTTGCATCTAAATTATCAGCCTCCTCGAAACCAGCATCTACATCTTCTTCTAAATCAGTATTTACATAAACCTCAACATTTGCATTAACGGTATCAGCCTTCTTTATACCAGCACCAAAACACCCAGCTTCAAAACGCGTATCCCTACCTATAATGTTATTGCTTCCGTCAATATCTACAATAAATATTGTAGATGGGTTTGTTTTATTTTTTGTAGAAGACCTCATTTCTAATAGAGGTACCATTTCCAAGTATATACTAATCAACCTAGTATCACCTACTTTCTGAGTTAGTACATAGTCATTTGCGTCATTGCTGATTAAATATATCTTCTCACCTGGTCCACGAAGCTTCTAGGCGAATTGGAAGTGGCTTGTCATTCTTGCTACATCAGTTAGAAAATGTATATCATGAAGCTCCAAAACTGGAAAAAATACAAACAAACTTCTATGGTTTTATGTAATCAATTGTTGTTTATTTACCTCTAACATACTTCAAAAATACTTATTTTCCATTAATTTTCTGTCAAAGTAGTACTTCATCACAAATAGATATTTGTTGACACCTGAAAAAAATAGCAAAACAAAACTTAAGATCCTAAACTAGAAACATATAATATGCTAGTCCAATTCTAACAACACATAAGTAATAACACGTTATGCATGTACAAAAAAATAGACCACCGTTAACCCGGCTCACTATTATATAAACCATACTTACAATTACATTAACCTGAATAAAAAACATCACAAACCATCAATATCCAGAAAATAACAACATATTACAACACATTAATGCATGACACTAACTCGGAGACAAAAAAAATCATTCACGAATTTTAAGTTATATAAAATCATATACCCAGTAGAACCATATACCCATTCACAAATCGAAACCCATAAATACTAACTCGTAAACCAAACAATATCTTACAACACGTTATATCATCAAAATTAGGCATGGGCGGTTCTTCGGTTCGGTTCGGTTCGGTTCTTTCGGTTCTTCAAAACTAGTACCCATTTAGGAACCAAATAAATTTCGGTTCGGTTCGGTTCTTCTTAATTCGGTTCGGTATGGGTATTTAACTCGGTTCCAATCGGGTAGTTTTGGGTACTTTAAATGCTTTGCAATATCAACGTATATAAAACTCTTTTTACAATTTAAAGCAATAAAACTATATTAAATTGTAAGAAAAAAATACTAAATATAAGAAATATTCAAAATTAATATATTAAAGAATAATATTAGTAATATAAAAAAGATTGAGAGATGATATCAAGTTTATTAAATTATATAAAGGTTGGTATTTTGTTATTTTGTTTATACGCATAATAGTTTGTAAATATGTTGCCACTTTGAATAAAGTATGTTGTCATTTATTCAAGAGAACATAATTATAGATTAATGATAAAAGACAAATTTTGGGGAATCTAATTTTGAAAAAGAAAATATATTTTTAAAACAATTCAAAATTAAGGGTTAATACATAGTTTGGTTCCTAACGGGTACCCACGGTTCTTCGGTTTGGTACGGTTCGGTTCCGAGAACCGTGGGTAATTGAAAACTGGAACCATTTGGGTATTATGAAAATACCAAATCTACTTCGGTTCGGTTCTTTCGGTTTGGTTCGGTTCTTTCGGTTCCGGTTAAAATGCCCATGCCTAATCAAAATTCATCAGCTACAGACCCACGCTTGGATCGAAAAACATCAAATACATTCCCAGTCACGAATCCAAACTAAAAACCTTAAATAAACCATTACCTATATATGAAGCTTGTATCATTTCTTGACGAACAAATACGTTGGGAAAGTGAATGTTAGATTTTGAAATTAACCTACGAATTGGGAAAGTGGAAATGAAAAGTGAAGATTATGTTGATTTAGAGTTCACGTGCGAATGAGACGATAAGATTCAAAATTGAGAAGGTAAAAGAATTCAGTGTGGTGGGTTCAAAAATAATTTTTGGTGATTCAGTGCCTTTGGTGATTTAGTATTTTTTAAAATTTGGAGGGAAGTATAACTTAGGATTTTAAATAGAAGCGAAAATAATGGTGTAAATGGGTTGACCCGCTTCAATTAGTAATTTGGGTAATTTATTGAAAAGTAAATTTTAAATGATAACTTAGTAAAAGTAAATGCTTAGTATTTAAAGTTAAATAGTAAAAAGGGTGGGTTTTGATCAGGTTTCTTCTCTCTCAAGAAACCAAATCTTGGATAAATTTGTTGCAGTTTATCAATGGAGGTTGATCTTCAACATCATCCCGATGTTGTTCTATCTAATAAATTCTCCAAGCCGCAACAGTCCAGCATCAGTCCTCTATGACAACCAACAATATCTCCAAGCATATCAAGCCTCCAACATCACTAATGTCTCGCATGATGAACCCTATCATCACTCCAACCAAAGCCTTTTCTACTTTTCAAGAAGTCTACCTATCACCTGAAACCAATAACTTGTCAATCAACCTCCCTTTTGATCTTCAAAATAACCCCATGTATGAACACCAGACTTGCAACAAAATCAATAATCATAACCAGACTCAATGTAAAAACGATTTTAAAATTACGAATCCATCTTTCGAAAAACTAATCCACGAAAATCTTGATACACAAACTCAAGAATATTATACATTTATAGACTTCCAAAAATATAATAAGGTACTTCTTGAATCTCACGCCAAGATAGATTTAGTTGGTAATCTATCGTCTAGCAGACCTCATATGTCAGAGATTCAAAAAAAATTGACTCTCTTAAATTCAAAGGATCAGTTAGCCTTGCCCTATGGGATCCAAGGAATCTTATGATTGAAGACATAAAATGTATCTGGAAAAGAGCAGTTTGGAGTATTTGAGGGTTCTCGAGTGGACTACTAATTTTCATCCTCGAAGAGAATCAGCTATTGCCCTTGTATGGATCACTCTTCACAACCTACCTCCATATCTATATAACCCAGACATAATCAATCAGCTAGCCAAAACTGTTGGTAATCCAATTGACACCTGGGTACCCTCTAAAAACCAGGTCATGTATAATTGTTGCAAGGTATAGGTGGAAATAGACCTTACTAAAACACTACAAGAAAATATCTTGATAACTTTTGGTAATGAGATTTGTTTATGGATCCCCATATTTTATGGGGAGAAACCTCATTATTGTTCAGATTGCTATCATATGGGTCATAGCTCAAAAGCATATAGAAAACTCAATAAAGATCCTATAAAGTCCACTGAAACTTTCTCTTCTCATCAATGAATTCAAACCTATAGAATCCTGGATCATCAAGCTTAACACTATCCCAAAACCTCAAGATCCATCAGACTCTCAAAGTAACCCTCATTAAGATCTCTCTGATTAGCACCCTCAACCTCATCAATCATCATCTTGCATATCACAAACTTTAAATCATTCGTAAGTCCCTTCTTAGAAAAACTAACAACAGAGTCATCCATATCTTATCACCATCCCATCATCGCATATCTGTTATCCATAAAGCTGAAATCCATGAAGCTCTGTATTCTCTGGAAATGAGAGTTAAATTAGCATCATCATCTTAACCTGATCTTGATCAAATCAACACCAATTCTCCCATACTTCAGCACATTGGACGCCTGCCTTCCTCTCCAACATATCCTGCAACAAAATAAAAAACTATCAACAACATTTCAATAAAAGATGAAAATAAATCAATAAGTGTTCTGAAGAACTCCATCAAAGTTCACAAATTCAACAGTTCATCAGCTATAGCCACATTTAAAGCAATGTAAACTAGAATATCTTCTAGACCACTAACTGACTATCTTAAATGAGTCCAACAATTCTACGCCAGAATGCACGTGGAATAGATACAAAGCAACAAGGAGAAGACTCAAATCAATCACAAGATCAGAGCATATTTAATTCTTAACCATCTAATAGCTAATGATTGACAAAAACAATCTGAATCAAACTGCACAATATTTGGGATTTCATCATGCTATGCATAACAGGTCCAACAAAATATGGATCTTCTGGAACAACAACTACATACTTCAGACTCTTCTAGACCATGACCAGATTGTTCACTTAAATTTGAATTATTCATCTTTTGAGAAAGAATTCTTGGTCTTCATAATTTATGTTAAATACACTCGAAACCTTAGATCCTTTCTTTGGGACAAAATCAGAGAGGTTGCAGACTCAAACAAAGAATCAATACATATGGGTGAATTCAACTCAATCGTTGAACCATCTAAACAACTTTCATATTCTACTACTTGATTGCGTAGCATTAATGACTTTAACAATCTAATATCTGATTGTAACTTAATTGATGCAGGGTATATAGGCTCTAAATACACATGGAGTAACTCATATAAATAGAATAGATTAGACAGAGTGTTATTCAATGCTCTTTGGTTAAACTACTTCACTTTTAGAACAGTTACACATATGGCTAGGACAGGATCGGATCACTCTCCACTTTGAATCAGATTATCTATCAACAATACTCATGTCAAATCTGCTTCAAGTTTCAGAATATGTGGCTTGACCATCCATATTTCAACTCAACTCTCAAGACCAGCTGGGAAGAACATTTTTTTTCAAGAAAATTAACTTTTATTGATGAAGAAAGTATTGCATTCGAGTTTGAGAAAACTTGTAATACAAGTTAGTGTTACAGGTAGTAATACATATGTCACACTTGTGTAGTTCTTGTTGAATTGTTGAAGTATGCATTAGTTCCTCCTTCAAAACTGTGCAAGTTTTGTAACTTTACTCTTCTTCTTTCCTTCTACAAGCCTCCTCATCTTCCTGCTTCTCTAGTTCTACTTCATCTCCTTCACAAGCATCATCCTAATCGAGATTGATTTGTGATTTATCCTGCAAAATGAAAACAAATCTTGGTTAGGTATAACACCTGTCACGAGTTAGTTAACTTGTTAATTTATGATCCTAATATACCCCACATTCAAGCTTTCTAGTAAAAGAATATAATTGAGGGGGGCAGGAGAGTTAAGTCCCTGAAATGAATAATCTTCCCTTTCTTTCAATGCAAATTTAGCAATCCAATCTACCGCAGATTTATCTTCTCTATATATATGTTTTAAGACCTTTTGTGGGTGTAATAAACTTCTAAAACATCTCATGACTTTTGATATATACCAAGGAAACTTACCAAAAGCTAGCATGTTAAACAATGTTAGTGAATCTATTTATACATCTACAACTTTCATGTCATTCAGATTACAAAACATTAGGCCTTTTAACAAGGCTAGAGAATCAACAATTAAGGGTGAACATTTACCTAACAATGTACCCTGAGCCATTAATAATTCACTATATGAGTTAGTACTAATAAAACCGCTGCTAGACTCTCTATTGTTTAATGAAGAGCCAACACAGTTAACTTTGAGCCTATTTGGAGTGGGAGGGTGCCATTTAATATAAACACAGTTTTTATATTTAGCAGATAGTTAAAACATTGAATTTGTCTGCCTTTATGTAAATTGTTGCCCCAATGTTTTGGTTTAATCAGTAGAGCTTTGTCTAATATAGAGATGAGATAAGTAATATGTTCAATGATAGATTTAGGAGAACCAGGTAAGCTTTCATGTTCCATTTTGTTTCTTGCAATCTAGATAGACCAAACTATTAGGGAAGGTAGAATCATTTTGACATGAGTTGTTTTATTTGTAGATAAGAGCAACTTATTAATAACATGATTAACAATCATATGATGTCCTAAGATGATATTAAAAATTCCAGAAAAAATGCAGCCAAACTTCCCAATATATTGGACTAGATACAATTTAAAGTTTCACTTTATGAATAAAATTGGCACTTAGATGTTAAATGGAATCCTCTTATTTGAAGGTTAGAAACTATTGGTATCAGATTATTAAGTACTCTCCACATTTCTATTGAACATTTCTTAGGTGAAATTGTATATGTTTATGTCTGATTTCATTCCAAGTTTATTTTAAGTTAAATTTACCATCTGTAGAAAGTTTCTAGATGATAGAATCCTCACAGTTTGGATTTATTGGTATAGTTAGAATTATCTTAATTTCTGTTTGAAATATTACTTCATTACTTAATTTAGGCATATTCCATGTAAAATTGGTCCATAATTCATTAACTTTAGTTTGTTTATACCAGTTGCTTGGTTCATTAGGAACTAGTTGTATTATTAATGTATTAGAATTATGCTATTTATCGAAGTAAAAAACTATATTTCCATTACCAATGATCCAGTATATGTATTCCTCAGCTTGAAACCTAACTTTAGCCATTCTTTTCCATACTATTGAATCTGATTATTTTACCAAGACTTGTAATGGATGCATTTTTGAGCAATCGATGTCATGCATTAAGTTAGCCCACAAAGATTTATTTTCCCTAAAGTTCAACCATAGTTTAAATGAAAAGGTACATTGAGTATTTGAGAGTTCTCTAATATTAAGGCTATTTTCACTATAAGTTTTACAGATATTTATCCAGTTAGTCCATATTATAGTCCTATTACTTTCATTGTGACCCCATACAAATTTGTAGAGTAACTTATTAATTCTGCTAATAATGTTCTTTGGAACTATCATGTTTTGCATATAGTAAAGAGGAAAGGCTAGAAGGACTAATTTGATCAAAATTAGCCTTCCACCAAAGGATAAAGATTTTTAGTTCCAGTGATTAATATTTGATCTTACTTCCTTAATAAGTTCATCATAATAACAATTATTATTAGATAGATATATAAGAATTCCTAAATATTTGAAAGGCAGATAGTTGTGTTTGAATCCTAGAATGTTCTCAAGAATGCTAATTCGATGTTTGGTCAAGGAAGATGGAGACATAAAGGTATTTTTTGTATATTAATTTGTTGACCAGATAATAGTTGATAAGTGTTTATAAAACTACAATATTTATTAACATTTCTAACTGAGCCATTTAGGAACAACACAACATCATCTGCAAAGGCTAAGCAGTTGATGTTGAGTGAACCTCTAGTTCTGTAAATGAGTTGAGGGTCTAAGGATACAGATATGTTGATTCCCCTTTTAAAAATTCTTCAGCTATAATGAAAAGAGAGAGGGATAAAGGATCCCAATGTATGATTCCATTACTGGATTTAAATAAGCCATAAGCAATTCCATTAATAATAACAGAATAGAATATATTTTGAACTCTTCTTTTGATTAAGTTAATTACTTGGTTATTAAAGCCAAAAGCTTGCATCACTTGATAAATAAATTTAAAACTTAGTTTGTCAAAAGCTTTTTTCATATCTAGATTGATAATTATATTACTACCTTTATGCTTTTTTATTAATATAATGTACAATTTCTATGGTGATTAAGATATTATCATGTATATTCCTATTAGGTACATATGCTCCTTGTTCCTTAGAAATTATTTTCGGTAGTAATGTTAACAATCTATTGTTGATAAGTTTTTAAATAATTCTGTTAAAAACAGAGCATGAGCTTATCAGTCTAAAGTCTGACCAAGTTTTAGGAGGATTTGTCTTAGGTATCAAGCAAATAGAAGTTGCAAACATACCTTTTGGAAATATAAGAATTATCAAAATATGCAATTATGGCCTTGGTTAAATCATATTTAATAATTAACCCGCACTCTTGATGGAATCTGGAGTTGAATATATCAACCCAGAAACACTACAGCTATTTAAATTCTTAATGACTAACTGTATTTCATCAATTGTAGGATTTTCTAATAAAGAACTATTATATTGATCATTAATTAGTCTAGGAATTATATCAGGTAGAAATTCAAGGACATAATCATTAGATTGATGATTTAATAACTCTTTGAAAAAGTTGACAACAGATTCTCCTATTATGTTTTGGTCTTCTAAAAGAATATTGTTGTCTAGAATCTCATTAATTATGTTCTTGTTTCTTCCTTTCTTAACAAAGTTGTGAAAGGTTTTAGTATTATTATCTCCATCTTTTAGCCATGTTGAAGCACTCTTTTGCTTCCAAAAGGTTTCTTCTCTAGCAAGCAAAGCTAAGTGTTTAGCTCTTAACTCAGACAGTTTCATTTCATTCTCTATTGAGTTTGAATGTTCTAGAATAATTTCAGTTATTTTAACTTCATCTTCAGTTTTTCAATGATATCAAATATGTTACCGAAGACTTCTTTATTCCAAATTTTTATGTGATTTTTAAGCCTGTTAAGTTTGAATCAAAAGGAATGAATTGGAGAGTTGAGGAATGGTGTTGTATCTATTAGAAGGTTCCAATTATTTCTCACTGTATTCTCAAAATCTTGATGACTTAACCACATATTTTGGAATCTAAAAGATGGTTTAGGATCTGGAGACAAAATTGGGACAGATATCACTAAGGGTGAATGATCTGACCCTGCTCTGGCCAGATGCTTTACCCTAGTGATATCAAAATATTCTCTCCAATAATCATTGTGTAAAACCCTGTCCAAGCGTTTGCACTTATGATTATTGGACCATGTGAAATTTAATCTTGTAAATCCAGGATCATCAAGAATGCAGTCTAGTTTCATATTATTAAAATCCTTCATTCCATTCATACACAAAGTAGCACAATTCAGTTGTTCTCTTGCATTGGAGATTGTATTAAAATCTCCAACAAGAAGTCAAGGATCATTACTTTCAGACAAGTCTCTCAATTGGTCCCAAAGTGACAGTCTTTGGAGACGGTTATATATTGCATACACTATGGTAACCAATACTTCTTTCCTGGAAGTAGTGTGGTGAACCATAGTGTGGACTAGTTGATCAGAGTTAAAAAGAATCTCAATTTTATTGTATTTTCTCCATTACAACCATATTTTATTATTTATATTACCAAATTAGTATTCAAAACCAAGTTTTTTAGTTGTTTTTTCTATCTTTTCAATCGATATCATAGGCTCTTGTACCACTAAATAATCTATTGAATATTTCTTAACAATATGTTTTATTCTTCTTAAACTGGCTTGATTCCCTACTCCTCTAGAATTCCAATTGAGGAAGGTAATGGTTATTTTTGTAAAAGTTTAGAGGATCTAATAGATCCTTTGATGTTTAATGGCTTGTTAATCAGATTATTTTTAAAGCTTCTGATCTTTATCCTGCTTGTTTACCTAAGACTTTTAGCTTTTTTTCATTTGTTTGGTGAGGGTAGACTTGGGTTTGGTCTTACACTTGAAAGGTTAGAGGATTCATTTTCAGAGAAGTTCTCTTCATTAAATATATTGAAAGAATTACTTAAGTTATGGATTGAATTGCTTCAATCACATCACCTTCATTAACATCAGGTGGGATATCTTTCTGGTTAAATACAAAGCTATTCTTTTCAATTGTTTTATGTTCAAATATATTAAAGAATGGTCTTGGGTAGAGGTGAGCAAAAACCGAGAAAAACCAAACCGACCGACTGAACCAAACCGAAATGGATCGGTTTGGTCGGTCTTCTAAGACTAAATTCTGGGTTCGGTTTTAATTTTTCAAACCGAATTAATTTCGGTTGGTTTTTGGTTTGTCTTGTCGAACCGGTCGAATAAATCGAACCGACCGAATTTACTGGATATATTATATAAATATAACAATTTTATGATATGTAAACAGGTGTCCAGTGGTTATACCAGACTACCTAAATTCTGCAGGAAAAGTGTGCTTTTACACTTTATCTTTTTTACTTTTTTATTTTTATATATATTAGGTCTCCCAAATTCTGCGGCAAACGTTTTATCTTTTTACTTTTTTATTTTTATATATATTATGTCTCTTAAGAATTATATATTATGTCTCTTCAATTTTTTATATATATTATGTCTCCTAACTGTTTATATATATTAGGTCTCTTAACAGTTGGAAATTCAAAAGATTGAAGTTAAAATTTATTGTTCTTTTATATTAATATTTAAAATTATTTAATCATTCTTTTATTATCTAGCACCATAACAAACGATAAACAGTTTGTACCGCACCAAACCGAACCGCACCGAACCAATCAGACCGAATCGCACCGATATTAAACCGAAAAACTGAACTGAAACCGACTGAACCTAAAAAACCGAAACCGAAAAAAAAAACCGATTTTTTTTAAGTAAATCGGTTTAATAATATACAAACCGAACTATTTCGGTTTGGTTTGAAAATTTATAAAAAAAAAACCGACCAAACCGACCGAATCTCACCCCTAGTCTTGGGGTATTATTATATTTGTACCTGGTTTGTATTGTTTTGAGTATGATTATTATCTCTAGACTCATTCTTATCGTGTTCTATTATGTTATTTGATATATCATATTCAGAAGACATTTGTTTGTTAGATTCAACTATTACTGATTTTAGTTTTGGGATCCACCTTTCATTATTAATCAGTTTATTCTTTTTGGTTACTTGTTGTGAATCTTTTAGTTTAACTTCTTCTATTTTACATAAATTTTCACTGTGTCTGGTATGTTTACACTTTTTATAGTAAGCAGGGATGTCATTATAAATGACATCCTGTCAGAAACCATCTTTTTCTCCAAATCTTATCCAAATTTTTTAGGGAATGAGACTTGAGGTGTCTACTAATGTCTAAGTTTTACACATGTTAAAGCTTGCACGATTTCTAATGGGGATCCACACTGCCACAGGCAAATCTATTGCTTTGGCAATGTGTTTGATGGTGTATGGGTTATACATCAGTTCAGGGATTTGTGGGAAAGAAACCCAAACGAGAGTCAAAGGAGACTCCCGTTTGGGGTGAAAAACAGTAGTCCATTTGAGGATTCTAAATGAATATTGGCCTATTGTTCTAACTGTTCTTTTCCAGAATGTTTTGATATCATCTAGATTATCGAATTCAACATATATGTCTATAATCCAATTTAATTGCACTATAACTACCTAAGAATCTAAACGATGCGAGAAAAGTCCTAAAGTCATCCAAAGAAGGGGTTTCATAAGAAAATTTAGCAATTTGAGTAGTTTTAGATAGAGAGAAGAGGATGGACTTATTTGATTCTTCTAATTTTAAATATTTGTAGTCCTCTTCATCTTCACTGGATACTTTTGCATGCAAGAATCCCTTCCTGACATCTCTATTCATCTTCGGATTCACTTTTCTTGTGTTTTTCACCATATATGCATAGAAACTCCTTGTGTTGGTCGGATGACGGGTTTCTGGAGTATCTTCATACATCGGATTGGTGCAAATCGCCTGGATTGATTCTGCAGGTTGCATGTCGTCTTGATGGGCTCGAATCGAAGGACAACTTTGATGATAAGCCTTTGATTCTTGGTAGAGGTTGATTTCTTATTGTTGTAATGAAGAATATTTTGTCTGTGCTTCGAGAAGATGAACACTTTGTTGAATCGTCATCGGGATTTCTAGGGTTTAGAAAGAGGCATAAAGGGTGAAGAGGTAGAGAGGGAGGCAGAGAGGCCAGGTCATACTAATCGGGTTGCGTTAGTGGCCTAAAAATCAAGAAGCCTTTTTTGGTTTCTTGGAGACCCATGGACCCCTCTCCTTAAATGGTAACAAATATAAAAACATATATAATATTTCCAAAAGGATGTGATCCAACTGAGAAGAACATATATCAGGATTCCTTATTCAAATATTTTGGCTAAAACTAAAGAGAATTATTGCTACTCTTAACGTCTGGAACATAGATACTTTTGGTAATATCTTTAACTCTATTCAAAGTCTAAGGAAAATGTTAAATTTCAGGAAAATAACTATAAAGACTCTCCATCAATGGAGAACAAGACCAAACTGGTTATTGCAAATGCTCAACACCTACAGTTTATTGCCAAAGAAGAAATTTATTGGCAGCAAAAGTGCAATACTCATAGGACGAGGCATTGAAATAGAAATGCAGAGGCCTTTCATTCATATGTCAAGCAAAAAAGAAAGAAATATTGCAATAACACAATTCAATATAAAATTTCTAGACTCAAGACCCTTAGGAAATGGAATCATCACCTATATCATTCTTTAAAGCTCTGTTAACAGATAATAATTACTCTCGTGACCTAACTAGTATTCAAGCTATTATTCCTAAAATTCTTACAACTGTATATAGCTAATTATTATTAAGTTTACCTACTGATCAAGATATATTCAACTATATCAATTCCTTAAATCCTAACAGCATTGCTGGTGTTGATGGGTATTAAATTCTATAAAACAAATGTTGGCCTATTATTTTTATTGATCTTTGCTCATCTATTAGAGCATTCTTTAATGGTGCTTATGTTCCAAGTGGGGTCTATGATACTGCTATTTGTCTAAACCTAAAAAAGAAGATTCCAAAACTTGGAACGACTATAGACCTATAAGTCTATGTAATGTGTTTAGCAGGATTATTTTTAGAATCATAAATGATAGAATCTCTATCCTCTTACCCAAGCTCATCTCTGCTGAGCAAAGTTGATTTGTAAAGGGAAGATATATACAAGAAAATATCATACTCACTAAAGAACTAGCCTTTAACATAAACAAAAAAGTCAAGAAGGAAACTTAATCATTAAACTCGACTTATTTAAGGCCTTTGATATAGTATCTTTTTTCTTTATCAAGCAAATATTAATTTCTTTTGGTTTTAATTGCAGGTTCATCAACTTAATCATGAAATTTATCAACAATGTTAGATTTTTAATCATTCTTAATGGTGAAGCTAAAGGATTTTGTAAAGCTTCTAATGTAATTAGACAAGATGATCCTCTCTCCTCCAGGCTATTCATTTTAGCTCAATAATTTCTAACAAGAGGGCTCAAAAAGTTATATAAAGATCATCCTAGTTTAAGATACAAAATTCCTAACAATGATGTTATCCCCTGTTTATCTTTTGTTGATGACACTATCATTTTTACTAATGGCTCAAAATAGTGTTTGTCTTCTTAACAGACTCATAACCAAGTTTCAAGACCAAACTGGGCAACTTATCAACAAAGAGAAATAATTCTACATTCACCTAACTCATCCTAGCTAGTATAGTAAATTACATTTATCTAATCACGGGTTACAAGAAAAACAGTTTTCTTATGACCAATCTGGGAGTTATTGTTTATAATAGAACCACTGGTTTTGTCTTTTTGCTCTAGTTTATTAGGTTTAGTGGTTATGTTCTTATTTCCTAGTTTCCGTCAAAGTGCATGTGAAATTTATAAAAAATACACATCTTCATCGTATAGACAGTCGAACAACTCGCATATTTATCATATAGGCATTCGAACACCTTGTATCTTCATCATATAGACATTCAAACAAATCGCATCATTTTAGGTTGTTGAATTATACAACTCGCTCGTTTGTGTTGGACCATAAAAACATATTGTAGTCTAAAACAACATGCACGAATATTAGTTGTGCATTCAGTTTTGTTGTAAGCTCTCATGATTAGTTTTTCAAACAACTCGATCTTTTCGTGTTTTAACATAACTAACTCTTTTCATATTTCACATAACTCACTCTTTTAGTTTTTCAAACAACTCATTTTGTCAATGTTTCAAACAACTCGCAAATATGCATGTTTGTTGTGTTCAAAAAACAATTTGCTTGGTTAGATATAAAACAACTCGCTCGTCTGTCTTGGTAACTGGTCTTTGCATTGAGCACGCATTGAGTTATCTAATCATGTCAGCATTTAAGCTAATTTATTAATGATTTAAAAAATGTAGTTATTTAATCATGATTAAAGTTATTACTACAAAAACAAAAGGACCTTCTGCCTATACATAACAGTACACATAGGGTAGTAAACATAAATTTTTAAAATTAAAAGACTCATACCATCTTCAACTTCAAATACCATGGCCAGTTCTGGTTCCTCTTCTTCTACCGTCTCTTTCATCTTGACCTACAGATGCACCTCCACTACAGGGGTATCCTCACCCTCTTTTGGAGACGGGTCTATATTATCGTTTTCGTGTGACTACTTCTCTGTAGACTCTTTGTCATTATCTAGAGATGAATCTGACCTCAACGAGCTTCCTTAAGTAAAAAGGAATAGAGAGAGAAGTAGAGGAAAAAGAAGAAAATTATTGCACATCAGAGGAAGCAGATGAGAAGGAGGAAAATGATTGCACATCAGAGGAGGCAGATGAGGATGAGGAAGATGATGAGGACCTCGAGACTGAAGAAAAATAAGATGATGACGATAAAGATGAAGAGGAGTTTGAAGAAGAAGACTCGTTTATTGATGACTAATTGTTTTACTTTTGTATGTTTTTGTTTTGTGGTTACAGACCATCCCTAAAATATGGTAGTAGTTTTTGTTATGGTTAAGTGTATGAAGATTTCTATGTGGATTGTAATCTCTTTATGTAATCTCTTTTTATTAGTCTAAAAAATGTACGATGTACTATGAATGGTTTAATATCCAAACAACTCACGCAGTTGGATTACAAAGAACATGCATGATTAATTTTCATAGAACTTGTGCGGTAGTATTACAAAGAACACTCATGAGTAAAATATACAAAGAACTCTAACATTCTAACTGTAATGTAAACCACTCTCATTGTCATTGTATACAAAAAACTCGCTCGTTACCATCAAACCAAAGAACACACATGTTTATTATTGCAATAATGTACACAACTCTCAAGTTCGAACTTAATATACAGAACTCTCATTGTTCTTAATATTACAAAGAACTTGAGGTCTAGGATTACAAAGAAGAGCACGCATGTTTGTATTCAAAGAACTCGTATGGACAAAAATATAAAGAACTCTCATGTTTAAAACTAAATAAAACTCTCATGTTTTTTAAGTCTTCCTGTTATGGCCAGCTTTTGAACAACGGACACACCTCAACTGTTTGACTATTATTTCTCCTCTAGACGGAATTTATTTTTTCTTAGGCATTCCAGTGCGTCTTTGCATGTTAAGAGGCAGAATTTCCAGCTCGGACAAATAATTAGAGTTTGATCCTTCGCCGAAATTTGTTATAGTCAATAGGCTAAAAGAGTAAGTTAACATATAATTGTTAACCATGAAGAACGACTCTACCAACGTCATAGGATCTTGCTGAGTCGATTGTATTTCTGCTAAAGTGTGAGAACATGCAAAACAATCTTGTTGTCTTGCACCGCAAGAACATTTTGAATCCAGCATATTAACAACCATTACAGTGTCTGAAAAAACTTCAAACAAAGTTGCTGAATACTTACGAATTAGTTAGGTACGACCTTTTTTGACATTCTGTTTTAGTTTCTTTTCATACTCGGGGCATAAATTAGTACTCCTGCTTAGCCCAGCCGAATATCGTTGTAAAATTTGAGTCATATGCAAGACTATAATATTGTCAACCAATTCAACAATGGCTAGGTTGCATAGTTTTTCTATATGTACGTTAAACGATTCTACCGCAGTAGATGTCATAGCACCACATCGTTTCCTTTCAACAAGTGCCTTAGCATACTTCTCCGGAGGTAAATTTTTAAGAAAATTTTTAATATTATTACCACCTTCACATAGAAATTTTGAAAGTATATCATTAAAAAGATCTACAATTGGAGCATAAGCACATCGACTAAACAAACATAGCATCATAGCCTTAAACTCTCTGTTAGTGTTATCCAAAGCACTCTTCAAACTCTAAACAATATGGAAATAACAATACGCATCATAACAGTTTGGATACAAGACAGAAACATCATTAATGATACCTAAATTTCAATCTAAAATAAATTTGATTTGACGCTCCAACAAATGAGGCTTGAACCCTCCAAAAACTACAGCCAATTTTCAGAATCCTCACTACTCACGATACCAAATGCAACAGGGAATATATCTCGAAAAAAAAAAGGCAAGTAAACTAATTTTACATGTCAAACATGGTCAAATGTATATACAACTCGCAATATATGTTATATAACAACTCGCAATAGCATATAAATGTACATAAAATAACTCGCAAGTTTAATCATGTACACAACTCGTGTGTTTAATCATGTATTAGATAAACATAAATAACTCGCATTGATATATAAACGAATAACTCGCAACATTACGTAAAAAACAACTAGCACGTTTATCTTATACTGAACAACTCACACGTTTGGAATACAAAGAATACACATTATAATTTCTAATTTTAACTAAACTCTCGCAGTCCATCAAATTATAAGAAAATCATGAAACTAAATGATGTTACCGTCTTTTCGTACGGCATACAGCAATACACCCCTATACTTTCAAGTTAAAAAGGTTTTATCGATATACAACATCGGATGGCATGAATGGAAATCTTAAAGACATGAACCAAATGCTATAAAAAAACACTTGAAGACGTTTCCAATTGATAATTCCAACTGGCAGTCGGTAGTAATATCACGACTCTTCAATCGTTTGAAATATCTCCTTAGTAAACTAAAATAACTAGAACTATCTCCAAAAACTCCCCTCATTTCCTTCTTTAAAGCATTCCATGAAAAACAGTAAGAGATGTCTAAACCGTAGTCTTGTTTAATAGACAATTGTATAGTTTTGGTTGTCACTGAATGGCATGTCCTACTAGAATCATTAATTTTCTCCGCAATCAAATCTGATGTCAAATTCTTCTTATGTTTTGGAGAGAAACTAGGGCTGTAAGTATGGTGTGCAACATACCACTTAATCCTCATGAAGTCGGTGTTGGAATCAACTGATGCATAAAGTCTCAATTTACATCCACTTGAGCTTTTACTTTCACAATTAGCAGTGATCTTACTTGTTTTATTATGCGTGTATTTGAAATAAAAACCATGATCTAAGGCATATCAGCATAAAGATAAACTTAGAGATGCAGTACCTTCATCAAAATCTTGACCAACCTTGTGATAGCATCAGCCCAATCAGTAGTAGCAAGTTGTTTTTTATCTTTTAATCAGAATTAACTAAACAGTACGATTTTGTCCACTAGTTACTTGATTATGAGATACTTAGGCTAGGTTGTTTACGTTTTTTACCAAAACCCTTATCAACGAGTTGTTGTTTTATAATAAAACTTACGTGTTTTAAATGCTATAAATTAAGATATAAATCTAAACCAACAAAATCTTTTTCATTATTAAAGAAACAATTTATGTGATCACTGCATGAGTAGGTAATAATGTAGTTACCTCTGACCAGCTCCTTTAATCTACTTTCGATGTACTTTTGAATACTTTGACAAATTTCAAACTCAGTGAAATGAACAATTTCAGTTTGGTGACCATGTTTGAATATAAAAACTCGTGGTTTAGACATACATAACCCTGTATTGAACAATTAAGAAGTAGTCAAGAGCATACAAATATTAATAGGTGTTTTAATATTAAACACAACTCGCACAACCAATGACCAAACAACTCGTTTAGTAAATCAACAAAGAATTTGCGTGTAAGATAATGTAAAGAACTTTCATCTTTAATAATGAATAAAACTCTCACGTTATCAATGTAATGTATACAACTATCATTGTGATTATTATACAAAGAACTCGCTCGTTACATTCTACAGAAGAATACGCATGTTTATTAATGCAATAATGTACACAACTCTCAAGTTCTAATTTAACCAGCAAAGAACTCGTATTATCAACAAAACATATATGCAACAAAACTCGCAAGCTCGTATACATATGTTATTTCACGAAATAACGCACACACCTCGCATTCTTAAATTACACTAAATTGGCATGTTCTTATACATATAACATTCTTGAAGAACATCACACACCTCGCATCCTCATCACCACAACTCGCATGTTCAAACAACTCGTATTATCAACAAAACATATATGCAACAAAACTCGCAAGCTCGTATACATATGTTATTTCACGAAATAACGCACACACCTCGCATTCTTAAATTACACTAAATTGGCATGTTCTTATACATATAGCATTCTTGAAGAACATCACACACCTCGCATCCTCATCACCACAACTCGCATGTTCAAACAACTCGCATCTTTCTACACATTAAAAATCAAACAATTTGCATCCTCTATCACGCACCTCTGAGCAACTATAATATCAAGTCTATATATTTTTTCAAGCCCAAAAATAGATATAATACCCTAAAGAGCAATATATAACTTATTAAACAACGATTGGAGTCTTCAAATCGATCTTGAGAACATACATTATTTATAAAAAAAACATGAATCACACTCACGTAATACACGATGCTTACAAAACGAACGAAACCTATGGATTAAGAGAGAAGTCAAGAAATAATCAGATGAAACTAGTCTCTAATCATCACCAACTCATTGTATGCTAGGATGAAAGAACCAAAGACCGAAAGACTCAAATGAACCTCTGATGCGGTTTCTGCTTCGATAACCTGAAAACCAGTAGTTGGAAGCGGTGACCGATATATACAGATCTTAAAATCGTCGAACACCTGAAAATTATAGTTTTTGGATGATTTTTTTGGCATAGGATTGATCCCTGTTGGAAAGCGGTTAAAAATATAATAATCAATATACTTTAGATATCACTTTCCTAAAATTTATGCGTTTTCAAATACCAATAAAATAAATATCACCCTTCTACTACTTTATTATAATAAGAGACGGAAATATAATCTTACATGAAATAATAGTGATCCAAACGTAAATAAATCAAAATTGTTGTGACAAAATAATTCAAACCAAATTAATGGGTAGGAAATAATTTAAACTAACATTTTTACATAACCGAAATAATTGAAATTAACATATTCACAAATTATTTAAGCAAGTTAATAATAAGTAAATATTAAAAACAACATACCCTAATGGAAAACAGCACACATACGATAATTAAAAACAATACACAAAACAGACATCTTACTATCCAAATATACGCCTTTACTATCCAAATATTTCTTTCAGTAACTTTTGATAAATCTTCTCCTCGATTACATCACGAACTGGTTTATTCTTCAATTCCAACATCAATTTCATCCTCTCAACTTTTCAATTTCATCCTCTCAACTTTTATATTATCAGCCATGACTTTAGCTTGATGTTGCAACAATAGAAGCATTTCTTCTCTGGCATTCATGTGGATAGCGTGAGCAGCTTTCAACTCTATTAACTCATTCCTAAGTACACTGCTACGAGATTCATACAGCATCGTATCATTCAATCCACAGCTCCGAGATTCATACAGCATCGTATCATTCGATCCACTGCTACAAGCTGTAACATATTGAATACAAACAATTTGGTTTCTCCTCCTAAATAGCTTATCCAGCGCAAGACCAGCACGGTCGCTTGGCTTAAGCAACCAGCAGTCACAGTCACTTGGCCTAAGCAACAAGCACAGTCACTTGGCCTTAAACGACCAGCACGGCATTGCCCTTTGATCTAAATTGTAATAAATGCATTCGGCTATGGTTGTTAAATTTATATGAAACTTTTTATCTTGATTATGATAAGATATACAAATCCATAAATGCAATCATTTGATTTCAGATGTTGTTACCTAAAATACACTAAAATTTAAAGGTGTTGCCTTTCTTATCTAAACAAAGTTATGATAAATCCAGATCCATTAAGGGAAACCTACAATTTCTCCCCAAATTTACATCACTTCTATCACTCACACTGAAGGTTCATCAGGTTCTTCCTCCAAAGGAAGAGCCAAAACATTACAAACGAAAACAATACTACATTTTTCTTCAACAATATCAGATTTTTCTTGGCCTACCCCTACCTTTTTTCGTCTCCGGTTCCGTCTCCTCCGTCTTCTGTACCTTCAGTGGCCGACCACGAGGTTTCCCACTGTAGGTCGTCTCAACTTTTCTTGGACGTCCACGAGATCTAGCTGGACTAGCTGACGCAGGAGAGGACTTCGCCTCTGCTGGACTTTTAACTTTCGGTGGACGACCAGCTGACCTCTTAGCTCCTAGAGCTGTCACCGATGCTGAAGAAGGTGGAGTCTTCGACGGTGTATTCACCTTGGGAGGACGACCACGTCCTCTCTTAGCTCCAACGGAAGACGGTGTAGACGGTGCTGAAGATTTCGATTTAGGTGGACGACCACGTCCTCTCTTAACCGCCGAGTCAGCTTCCGCTTCCGCTTTCTTGTAGATGTTGTTGTTGCAAACGAGCTGACCACTACTAGTCAACGAGTCGAGGTGTTGCGACACGAGTGCGGAGTGAGTCTCTGGTAGATCTGAGTAAGTCGACACAATATGACTCGAGATGGCGTTTTCGGTGACGCCGTTAACTTGAGTCAGTTCGTCGATTGCAGTCATTATCATCTAATAGCAACAATCAAAGAAGAAGAAAAAGCACATAAATTAGCATTCGTATACAAAATTATCCAAGAATTTTGTGAGAAATCTTTGTTTACCTCTGGATAGTTTAAAGATTCATATCCGTAAGCTTCATCGTCAGATGCCATTGATTTATGAGGTCAAGAAAGGAAAGAATAATACTATTCGATGTTAAGAAAGATAAGAACGAAAATGAATGGATTTAAAGAATGAAATGGATCGAGAGTAAACAGAAAACAAATGAAGAAGAAGCAATCTAACGGTTAGGGCCTCCTAATTGGTTTAAGATCCAACGGCTTTGAATAGTACTGAAAGTTGACGAGGATCGATGACGTGGTAGATTATATTTGTATGATGTGAAAATTTGACTCTCACGTGGCTTGTGTGCTATGGAGTAGTAGTAGCTCACAGAGATCAATGACGTGTAATGTTTTTGTTTTTGTTTTTGTTGTATAAATCTGCTTTGGGTCCGGAATTTACAAGTTAGTCTACACCCGGATGGATCCGATATATGTACTAAAATTCTATCTGATCTAGTTAAATTTTGTTGTATCCTCAAATATTTAATATGAAAATAAACCTTATAGGTTACTATGTTTGAAAACATATCTGAATATGGATATTCGGAAGATTTGGACACTAAAAGAGTTTACATTAAGGCATAAGATATCTATGGGTAGATTTAAATCATTTTTTGGATTAAATATCCATTTCAAAAGCAATTAAAAGTTCTATATATTTTGTTAGATTTGAGATAGAGATACAGATAGAGATATAGATAGATTGAGGGGTTGGATTTAAATTATTATTTAGATTTAGTATCATTTTTTTTGGTAAAGAATTTATTATTTGTTAGTTGTGAGATGGATTTATAGGTTTGAATAGTGATTCATTCATCGACTATCAATTTTAGTGACATAGTTTTTAACTTTCAAAAATTCGATGGTAGTCTTTGCATCTGTTGATTAATGTAAAGCTGTCACGTGGCACCGTATTCAACAACTGTTAATGGATGGTGGTGGTTGTTTTCAGGTTTTTGATGTCGAGGTTCATTTTATTGACAGAAATCATGAACATTTTTTTTATGTTGTTATTTTTTTGTGAATAAAACTTACAAGATTATTGTTATTGCTTTCATGTAGATTTGTATTGTTGGTTTCTTTGGTTTTGACCGGTAATCGAGATTGGAGGAAGAGATGCCTCTGATGGGATTGAGGTTGAGTGCGTTGGTGGCAACAAGGATGATTATTCCGTAACCACGCTTGATGATAAAATCATTTATGAGGAAGAGGAGAGAGAGACTTCAAAAAGGGTTTTCTTGGAGCGTTCTCCTTATATCAATGTTTAACTTCAATTATTTGTTATAATATAATATAATATAACATGTAATACTAAAAAAAAATCCAAAAAAATATAATTTTTTCTCGTATATATTTTTATTTTTTGTCACTGTTTTGATTCAATACATCATTTTAAATATTCTATGAATAATTCTTCTATATCATGGTATTAGAGCCCTACATTTTTATTTTCTTATGGAGACTCTTGGTTGTGACGTTAAGGAGCTCATCTCAACTGTAAAAACAACAGTTGTTGGTGATGATGGGAGTCATCGTGGATTGTACCACAACATCGTAAAATTTTACCATACGATCTCCACGCTAATGACAACCCTAGTTACTCATTACTCAAATAATCTTAAAAAGGTGATGATTGTGAAGAATGCGCGTGAACGTTGCGCATGGCTCTTTGAGCCTAAAAAAATTGGTTTCATCGGTGGTTTTATTCATATGCCACCGAATGATTCAACAGATCTCGAAGATTTGTGAACAAATAATTCGATGTTAGTTTCATAGTTCCAGAACATTATTAAATATTCTCTATCACTCATAATTTCATACGTGGAGATTGTGAGTGAGCTATGGAAAGATAGCAATGCTCAGTTTTCATTTGTTAATGGCTCGCGTATTCAGCAACTCAAATTAGCATTAACAACATATGACTGATGAGGTTTAAATATTACTGCATATTACGATAAATTAAAGGAAATATATGGTGATTTGAATGATATTGATTCATATCCCACATGTACATGTGGAAAGTGAACATTTGATATCGCTAAACAATTAGAGAAGAAATATGATGAAGAAAAAGTTCATCAGTTCTTTATGGGTTTTGATGAAGCTTTATACGGACATCTACATTATGCCTTGTTATCCTATGAGCCTTTCCCCACCACGAGACATATTTACAGTGTTTTATCTCAAGAAGAAACGAACAAAAAACTAATATTATTCCAAGAGCAAGCAATATTATGCATGGGGCCGCTACTTTAGTTGTGCACACTATGAAGATATCGGCTCACTTATTGATATCTTTATCATCATTAAAACAAAAACCACAAAAATAGTGAAGATGGTTCACTAACCAATATCTACATCATCCATTAAGCTAAAGCCTCAAGCATAAGGAGGTTGTTTTACTAACTGAAATCCCCCTCCTACATTACACCAAAGCCTCAAACATAGAAAGTTCGGTTCACCAATCGATCTCTCATTCATCATTTAAGCCAAAGAAACCATACATAGCGAGATTGGTTCACTAACTTCTGTCTATCATCTTTTACCTAAAACCTCAAGAAATAAAGAGTTTGGTTCACTAACCAACCTCTCACTTACATTCTAACATAAAAAATCATACATAAAGAGGTCTTTTTGATAATCGATCTCCCCTTCATCTTTTGGTCTAAAGTCCCTAAATATAGAAAAATTAGTTCATTAACCTACCTATTTATTATCTTTTGGTTTAAAGCTTTTAAACATAGAAATGTTAGTTTGCTAGTTGGCTTATATCTTATTCTTTGATTGAAAATATTAAAAATAGAGATGTCATTTTACTAACCAAGCATTTCATTGTATTTTTATCCAGAAACTTTAAACTTAGAGAGGTCAGTTTCATAACCAACCTCTCCAACATCTTTTGATACAAAAATCTCAAACATAATGAGTTTAGTTCCCCAACTGACCTCTCGCACATATTTTAACTTAAATTCCTTTAAACATATAGTGGTTGGTTCACTAACTGATATCTCTCACATTCTTGAACAAAAAAATCATCAAAACTAGAAAGCTTGGTTATCAATTTGACATTTCATCTTATATTGAACCAAATATACTCATGTCTAAAGAGGTTGGGCTCCTAACCAATCTTTAATATTTTCTTAGACTAATTAATCAAACAAAGATAGGTTGAGTGATCTTTCTTCCCCTCTACGAGCCAAAACTGACGAATATTAAGAGGTGAGTTCACTAATCGAAACCTATTTTATATTATGATTTTTTTCTAGTGATGGCCTTATGTTGAAGGTTGAGCTCGTGGGATAGAATTCCTTGTTTAACCAGTCGAGCTGCCCATAACGCAAAAATACCTTTGTGTCCTAGAAACCAACCTCATCTCAAGACACCGTATGAGCATGAAGTTGCTAATACAATACCTTTATTCAGGTTAGACCCACCATTAAAAAATACATTACCTATCATAGGTATGTTAGAAATGATATTTTAGAATAAATTAATTCGACTGAAAGTGTGTCCATGAAAGAGACTCTCATCCAAAACAGAAGCGTCCAAAACATGTTTAGATATGTGAATAATACGGAAAGTTTTTTTATACTATTAAGAAATTGACATGATATTGTTGAGAAAATGAAAATATAACTGAAAATATTGAGAAAATATAAGACATTCAACATATGATACTCTAAATTGAGATCACTATAAAATACATAAAGTTTGTAAAAATTAAGGTAGATAAAAGGTATCGTGAAAAAATGAAAAAACATTAAACCAAAGTTATTATAATTCAAAATATCAAATATAGTAGAGTGTTCTTGTTCCCAATTTTAGTTTGTATATTTTTTCCCGTTCGATCTTTAGGTTATTTTTTACTTCACCAGTTTGGTTCCGTTTTTGGGAAAATTTCAATTTTTGATATTTTTATTCCAACCAACCCGTTAAAATGAACTTGCAATTTTGTATGGGGAATTGCTAAAAAAACGGCCAAAATTACTCCGCGAAGTCGCTTAAATTTTTTTTTCAAAACTACTCCGTGAAGTTATTTTGTTTGACGATTTTGCCCTTCCGGAATCGTATAAATACTCAATTTTACTCCGCGAAGTTACCATAATTTCAAAAAAAAAACCTCATACTAAAAATCTCCTCTACCTTCTCTCTAAAAAAAATTATAACTAAACTAAATTAAATAACTAAAACCTAAACTAAAACTAAATATAACTACTAAATTACACTAAATTAAAACCTAAACTAACTAAAACCTAAAGTAACTATACCTGTGGACAAAACTAAAAAGTTGAAGCACAGCCTCACAACCACAAAACCCACTGCCCCAAAACCGTGAACCCAAACCACCCACCCTCCGGCAAGAACCCATTCACCCACCGGCACCCACCGACACCCACCGGCGCATCTATTTCGACCACCACAGGAGCACCGCACGACCCATATACACCGCAATCGTCGCCGGAGAGACCGTTCGGAATAAGGGGAAGCGCAACCGAAATCGAAATTAAAGTGTAAGTCGACTTTGTTATTGTTTGATAGGCTAGTTAGGTTTAGATAGGTCTAGTTAGGATAGATCCGTAAGAAAAAACGTGTTTTGGGCTGTTTCTAGGCCAAGGCAGAAGCTCTAAGCTTCTGCCATGGCGATGGTGTTCTTCGCCACGCACGGGCGAAGAACACCTTCCCTACGCCATCCACTGGCGTAGGGTTGGACCCCCACGTCGCATGGATGGCGTGGGGTTCAGCCTGTACGCCTTAAGTTGGCGTACAGGCTGAACCCCACGCCATCCATGCGACGTGGGGGTCCAACCCTACGCCACACGAGATGGCGTAGGGAACATGTCTCACGCCACCACCGTGGCGTGGGCATGTAGACGTACGCCATCAGTATGGCGTACGTCTATATGCCCACGCCACGGTGGTGGCGTGAGGCATCTCCGGCCACCGGAATGGGCCGGGACCGGATTATTTTTGTTTTTCGGTTCGTTATAACCTGCCTTGTGCTATTTTTTATCTAAAACGGGTACCACCATTACAATATGTGTTTTCGAGGAAACCTGATAGTAATTTTGTTTTTACCAGGTGATGGATCACAGCGACGATGCACAGTACACATTGTCTGGTGATGGCACGCGGACGAGGAGAGTTAAAAAGCGGAATAGGGTACGTGGCCAGCCAGTTCCACCTGTGCAGATGGATGAGCTCCCCATACTCTCCGGACCGCATGCGTCCGGATCGAGTTCAGCTTCCGCTTCCGCTTCCCGCGGACGACGCCATCCCCCACCGGGTACAGCGGAGCGTAGAGCTCCTCCTCCGGCCAGATTGCCGCCGCTGTTCGGCGAGGATTTCACCTCCCACGCTGCATACCACATTTGGATGGGAGAGGTAAGTATCGAAATTAAATTTTTTTACATTTTTTGAAGCTATTTTGTTTTGTCCTATGATAATGGGAACAAATTTTTTTAGGAGCGAGAGATGCGGCTGTATGCCCATTATCCCAGTCATCGAGCATGGAGTTTGGCTGCCCAGACTAGGGTACGCGCTGTAGTCGACGCCACCCCGTTCGGTCGTCTGATCGAGCCGTTCTACGAGATGCAGACACACTCCAACATGACGGAGGTTTTCCTAGAGAGGTGGCATGCGAAGACCAATAGCTTCCATTTCGCTTTCGGTGAGATGACGATTACTCTGGACGACGTTCACACTATTTTGGGACTCCCAGTTGATGGTGAGCTTGCTGTGTTTCCCTATATTTCCGACAAGAGTCTGGCCATGCACGAGTGCGCTGAATTGCTTATGGTGGATGATCTTTCCTTCGTGACGGAGGTTGAGAAGTGCAAGGGCGTTGGTTTGGGATTTAAATGGCTCCGGAGTAGGTTTAGTGGGCCAGAGTTCTGCGATGACAGCCCTGGTCTGAGTGATCCGATGGTGGATGCTGCAGCCCGCGCCTATATATTGCATATGTTCGGCACGGTCATATTCCCCGACAAGAGCAACATGTACTCCAACTACAAGTATTTGTTTCTGTTGCGCGATTTGACTCCGGAGGGTGTTGGCAGGTACTCATGGGGTAGTGCTGTTCTCGCTTACACATACCACCATCTTGGTGAGGCCTCCCTGCACGACACGAGGACTATGGCCGGATGTATCGGTATGGTAGACACGTGGATACGGGATCATTTTTCCATGCTCCGGCCCGTTACTCGACGCACCTACACAGAGCGCGACCCCACTATTGGTAGATGGGATACAGCTGCAGCAGTATCTGACTCGCGGACGAAGCTGAACCTTCGTATCTCCGTCAACAACCTCGGAGAGACCGATGTAAGTGTTTTTGTTTAGTGATCGCAAAATTGATTTATTATTGTGTTTATGATCATATCCATTTTTCCATGCAGGTCCTGTTTGAGCCTTATCGTGCTATACGCGATCATTTCCCGTTTCAGGAGCTATCTTGGTTTCGGGATGTCATATGCGGTGTGGAGCACTCTCAGGCATACTATCCCGAGCGAGTTCAGCGGCAGTTTGGCCGTGTCCAGGGTCCTATCGCGCATCCCCTGCTAGCCATGCAGTCGAAATCAAGGAGAAAGCCTAAGACGATGGCGTATGCATTCGATCCGGATGATTGGGACCAGCGGCAGATTAACACTTTGCATCGTGGTTTTCGAGGAGGGATGGTGACAGACGAGATGGAGTCTTTCTGTGAGCCTGAGTACCTACTACTTCACCAGAGTATTAGCTGGTTCGATCTCGTCAACACCGATATCTACTCGCTCGCTGACTACGTCCACGAGGATCGAGAGGGAGCTATCATCCGACATTTGCGCGCTGGTATGCGGAGGATCTCGTTGTTTCCTGGAGTGAGCGAGTTTGATCATGATTTCGATCGTCTGGCTGGGGCTTATGACGATGTTTTGTCCACAGCCAGGAGGCTCGCATAGACATTACGATGTTTTTTGTGTTTGTATGATACTTTTATTCTGTTGTCGCTTACTTGGTTTGTTTCTTGTTTTTTGAGACTTCGTATGATACTTTGGTTTTGGATTGTGTAATAGTTTCGGTTTGTATGATGCAGATTGTGTAATAGTTTCTTTATCATCAAAGTTTTAGGTTACTTGAAATTTATTTTGTATAATAACTGACTTTCTCTTTTGCTTTGGAAATAACAGTGAAAATATTTCCAAACACCTCATATTTTCAAGACTTAAGAGTTATTATAAGTCATTTTCATATCTCTAAAATACATATAAAATAGGGTTATGGATTAATCAAAACAGTTAAGTGATTAATCAAAACAGTTTATCAATTGAGAATTAATTAAAACTTTATCAAGCCTTCTCCAGTTCCCAGTAACTTCCATGTTATCCAAATATCTAGCGCCTCAAAACATACAAAATGATGGTTTCCCGCCTCATTAAATTTTTAGCGGGAACAAAAACACCATTTCCCGCTAATTATTTGAGAAATGAACCAACAGAGCACGAGTATATAAATACTAGAATCTGGCTATGAACCCAAACAATTAAATTATAACGATGGGTGATTCAGGCTGGAACGTGTACGAAGATGCAAGCCTCCTAAGCACATTTCATTTCGTCAAAGGTACGATGCAAGAGGATAATCCTGGTTTCATCGATGCGGTTTTGTGCAGTGTTAGTGCTACTGTTTTCAAGATGAACACCCAAACATAAAACATCGAATGTTTACATTCATTCAATCACAAATTCAAATAACAACAACTAAGGAAATAAAAACGTCAAACAAATACTGGAATGAAACATCACAAGTTCATACAACAACAACTAACAAGTTGAAATAGTAGTACTATCTAAAATAACACACATTCCCGGAAATAGTGAAATGATCAGTCGAAATCGTATCCCAAATTGTCATCCGAATCATCACCCCCATTACGTGCCGCAATCCTATCCTCCAGAAACGCCACCATATCCCTACTTATGTAGTCTACTACCGTCATGTTCCAGACCAAAGGTGCTTCTATCTTAATCCTGGCTGGTTGAAAAAGCAGGGCAGTGAGCGGTTGGATGAAGTTGTACCTTGATTTGATTTCGTCACGACTTCGCACTTGAACGTCTCCTGCTCCTAAATGCCCATAGTTGAAATACATCTGACATAGGAGGCGGTCGAAGAAAGCATCGCTACTATCTTCCCCCATTTGTCGGCGGACAACCTTGACCGCCTTGAGCATATGGTAGTCTTCATCAGCTGTAAACTCCATGTGTTCAAGTGTTTGTGTTCAAGTGTGTGTGTTTTATTTCTTAAGTGTCCCTTTGCTTCTATTACGAATATTGTATCATGTGGCATGTTTATATAGTATAGTCATTTATTGGCGGGAGTTTTTAGGATGTAGACTCCATGGCGGGAGTTTTTGGCTGGAGTCCTTGGCGGGAACATTTGTCTTGGCGGGGGTTACTTTTTGGCGGGTTTTTTTAGGCGGGACTTTTTGTGTTGGCGGGAGTTTTTGTGTTGGCGGGTCCCGGCTGATATCAATAATCTATGCAACTTCACAGAGTAATTCATGCGTTCGTCTGTATCCGTATCTATAAATACGCGAGCTGTCCACGCATAGAAGAGTAAAATAGTTGAATAACTTAACAAACAATGTGTCCATGGAATGTATTTTAATTTATTTAAATATTTATAAAATTGTTATTCACTAAAATATATTTCAAAAACCTTAAATTTTATTTATTCAATTTATTTACATATTATACAAAATTTGTATTCATTAAAAAACCTTCAAAAATCTTTAAAAAAAATCATTTATTTTTTACGCAACTTCACAAAACAATTTTGACTATTCTGTCCTCAATTCCCAAAGTAAAATGGTTTTTTTTTTAAAAAATGGTTGAAAAAAAAAAAATTAAATTGTAAGCAAAGGGTACCCTGTTGCCGCCACAGCACGGCGTAGGGATACCCGTTTTCGCCAACCAGTGGCGGCAATAGGGTTATCCCTTAGCCTTGCCTCTGTTCTTTTTGGACAGAGGCAAAAAAAGGTCCCCTACGCCAGGTGAATGGCGTATGGGGCAATCCCCACGCCATCCCCTGGCGTGGGGTGCTGCAGTTACGCCGTCTCGTGGCGTACGGGACGGCGGTTACGCCATTAGGCTGGCGAAAACAGCTATCTCGAATTTTTGAAGTCAAAATTTAAAAAAAAAAAATTCAATTAAATTAAAAAGGTTTAAAGGGTACAACACATTGTTAGTTTACAACAAAAAAAGCAAAAACATAGCCGAACACAAAATAAGTTCAATCTTTCGTTAAGTCCACTATCGAATCATCATGTTCAACGGAGTGCGTCGGTGTGGGATTTTGTAGTCTTGAAAATACACGGACTCTATCTAGCAAAGGGATCGACCAAGAAATTGCGTCTTCTCTCGCCGATCTCATCCACGTAGGATCTATAGTCGGTATGGGTGACCCTTTAACCAACTCAACCTACAAATTTCCGTTCAATATAAATGCGCGGTTACAAAATAAAATGCTTAAAATGGGTGCGAAAGTTAAAGTTATTTACTCACATGAACAAAATGGTTTTTATTGACGAATGCCACGCCGATCTCCTTTAAAGAACCATCGCTCGCCGGTGCATTTTTCACCGGTAGGTAAGTCGTACATCCACCGGGAGCGAGGCAATAGAAAACGCAATTGAATGTAGTCGCGACTAGTTTTCCGCAACTAGGCAAGGACATCCATTTTGCGTAAGGTGCATTCTCTTTATTAAAAGTCAACCGGTTTATCTCCTTATCAACTTCGCTTTCATCGTCGAAATA
Source organism: Limnanthes douglasii subsp. nivea (assembly GCA_036936605.1). Lineage (NCBI taxonomy): Eukaryota > Viridiplantae > Streptophyta > Magnoliopsida > Brassicales > Limnanthaceae > Limnanthes > Limnanthes douglasii. The sequence goes on from JAUPFV010000004.1 coordinate 218,796,994, forward strand.
TGCAACCCGTTTATAAAACTCCCGATCGCTCTTTAGCTCGTGAACCAAGGCTTCTCTAACCATTAGCCATCCACTTTCGTTACCAACCATACCATGCGCGATGGCTCTAAAACCACAATTACCGTCGGGCATTACATTTGTAATTCGGGTTATGAAAGGACGCATATATTGAGGTATGTCTTTTGAAAATCTCGAGTCCAAAACATTTGGTAATCTAGTCGGTAATGGTATAGCCGTGAATGACGGTATAGCCTTGATGTGGGTCGACGTATCCGGAGTGCCTAAACCGACGCATTGAACCCGTTTTGCTATTTTTTTTGGGGGTTTTGCTCCGGAATTAGTCGAAGTATGTGCCTTAACCGTTCTTGCGGTGCTACCGAGAGTGCCGACCGGGGTTGCTATACTAGCGGCGGGTGTTACAACTCGTGGAGTTGCGGCACTATCGTGGGACTCAAACATTTCTTGTTCGACGTATTCGTGATATGAAGGATCTCTTTTCGTAGAATAATCACGTTGGACTTTGCTACCCTTACCGCGACCCCGACCCCGACCCCGTCCACGACCACGGCTTCCAACACGTCCGGGAGTTCTACCGCGGGTTTTAACCTTCTCGAGGGGTTCGCAAAGGAGTGTAGTCGAAGGATCCAAAATTTTTTGAAATTTTTTGAGCCAATGACTTTGTTCGTAAACATCAAACTCTTCAAGTTTCGCATTTAGATTAGCCAAATTAAATTTCACTTCTTCTTCGCCGGTGAGTTTAACTCGCGGAACGATATCTAGTCTCTTCCAATGCTCATCTATAATCCGAGTAGGTACGTGGCCGTCCACTCTTCGGATTGCCTCAAGGTCGTGGGAACACGGCAAACCATGGATCGTACGATCGGTGCAAGCGCACATAGAAATTTCACCGCCGCTTTTATCAACATAGTTATCATATACTATCGCCAATGCAATAGGTGATACGTACCCCCGTAAAAATTTGAACGGTTTGAAATCTTGGAATTTGTGAATTAAACGGCACTTGCTAAGCTCCATCGATTCTTTAATAGTAGAATGTTGCATCGCTAACAAGCCATGCACTTTATCCCAAAACCCATCGAAATCCAATCGGCTAGACCCAACATATTTTTTCAATGTAGCATGCGAGCTTTCGGCCCTATTAGAGGTGTGGTTATTAAAATGCATGATCTTGTTAGTATAAGCGTGAACAAACCTCTCTTTATAAGGCGTAATCCAGGAGTCAACCACATAGTCCACCGCCTTATCTTGGTCTTTGAACATCGACCGCATCTTAGCCAACCTCTCGTTCATAACCTCAACGGTATCGGATGAAACAACGTCGTTCCAAGCCCCCAAAAAACTATTAGCCACTTTTCCGTCTTCAAACATATTTTTCGTTCTCCCGCTAACATTTTTGTTGATATGCCACTCGCATAACATGTGACTAGCGCTAGGGAAAAATTTGTCGATGCTATTCATCAAAGCTAGTTCGCGGTCCGTAATGATAACACACGGTAATTCACAATCATTCTCCTCCATTACCGTTTTCAAGCATCCCAAAGACCATTCGTAATTGTCTTGTTTTTCACTCACCATAAACGTGAAACCAATGCAAAACGTTTTGTTCGTAGATGTTACCCCGACTACTTCGAACAAAGGCATCCCGTAACGAATGACTTTATATGTGCTATCCATGATTAGCAAGCGTGGGAAGGTTCGTAGTAAGTCGATACTAAGCGGATGTGCGAAAAACAAATCGGTTATGACGTTAGAACCGTCATTCCCCGTCCGTGTCCAATACTTATACTTGTGCAATTGTAATTTAACTAACAAGCATTGCATTTGGGATCGACCGCCGTTTTCGGCCATCCTCGTTCTTTGACGGTGATTGTAAACGTGGCGGATATTTGAAGCATTCTCCGGATCGGCCTTTTTCAAAGCACCAAATATTTGTCGCGGACTTGTCCCGTTCACCGTTAAAAGATCAACGAGCTCTTTTTCCTTACGTTTTAACTTCGACCATTGCAAATGTCCTTCGGCATACTTGATCGGTTCGTGGTTGTGCTTCCCCGAAAGGACACTAAGAGCCCACTTATCGTCTCCTTTTAACGGATTACCCACCAAATGAAAAGGGCAATTTATTTTTTTGCTACCGGTGGCCTTACGCTTACGGTCGCACTCTTTAACGGCCGACTTGAAAATTCCGGATCGCTCGCACCGATAATCCACTCTCGGTGTTCTCCCCCTCTTCCCTACTTCCTTCGATGCTACGTTTATCGAAAAACCCAACGTTTTCCCCCTAACTTTTACCCACTCGGTCATCGACTCTAAGCTATACTCGTCGTGGGTGGTGAAATGGTGAGCATAGTCCGAAACAAGCGAAATATCGCATTCGTTCACCTCCTGCAATACGTAAGAAGTAGAATAACAAATTAAACCGGCATTCCGGATTCCGGAACCACATTTCGCCATTCCAAAGGCGTGGGGCACACTCCATTCGCCATGGCTTGGCGTGGGAGACCTACCGAGCGCCACACGTGTGGCGTACGGATGCTACCCCACGCCAAGCCATGGCGAATGTAGTGTGCCCCACGCCTTTGGAATGGCGTACGAAAGGTCGGCCACGCCAGAGGATGGCGACGAACACCTTTACGGGTTTTTTCCCAAAAATCGATTTTTTGGCCGAAATGAAAGAGGGAAATGCAATGTACCTCCTCGACGACCATGCTGCTCTGTGTGGGAAGCACTTCTGACCCTTTTCCGTCCATGTTGTGAAGGTTTTGAAATTTTTCAAAAAATGGGTTTAGTTGGTTGTTAAGTTTCTATTTTTAGTATGTTTGGAGAAGATGAAGTTTGCAACTTCATGGAGTAGTTTGGTTCTCTTCAATGGCGTCACTTGTAAATATCTACACTTCGAAGGGTTTTTTGGGTTTTTTGCCTTGTGGCATTTTTGTAAATATTGAAAATCAGAAACATGCGACTTCGCGGAGTAGTTTTGGCCGTTTTTTTAGCAATTCCCTTTTGTATGTTATTGATCACTGATTTATTAACACCCTTGTTAGATGAGACTGCCGAGGTTAAGATAGATAACAAATAGACTACATATCTCATGCTTGTCAAAAAATCAGTAAGGAGTTGGTTTGGGGCGAGTCGATTATAACACCACGTATTCATTTTTCTGATGATGTCGCTTTCATTCATCTCGACAAATGATAAAAAAATGATTACCTAATCCAATAACAATATATGAGTTCGAAAACCTCATAAAATCACTTAATAATTTAGATCAATACGTTAATAGTGTAGCTATGACACGAGGCCTTCATGATCGTTACACCTCCTTGTTTCCTCAATACCCCGTAACCAGTCTGACGTGTCCCATCTATGACTAAGTGGGTGAAGTTCTGTAAGACAACTTTAGGTAAGTCAAGACTGTAGATGTCTTCCAAAAATATATGAATGTAGATTATGGAGAGTCATGATCACAAATTTCCCGACCATGAGATGTCAAGCAGGTTACTTGACCGTTGACCACAAATCAGTGAGAAAGCTAGTTTGACGCTATGAGAAAGGTCAAACGCCAAATGAGATCATGAGTCAGCTTTATGGTGCTCTGTTCACGATATCAAACTTCCTCGTTATAACACTTGCCTTTGTTATATGAAAGGGGAAAATTTTCCTTATATCTTAAATGATACCGATTGAACAAACACTGCCAAGACTGAATATCATTAAACTACGATATTTAAAAGGTCCAACAACCCTGAACATTATATGTTATACTTAAAGCAATTAATGGAGTACTTAAAATGTGAAGATGATATAATGTTTCATTAACTTTCTTTGAGTTTACAAGAATGTATTGTTCTACTAGATTTCCCAAGGGTATGTCCATACTTTCTTTTGGCTGCAAAAATTATTCATTAAGTGTTTTTTACTTTAATAGAGAAATTAAAATATGCAAGTTACATATGGATGCTAAAACATAAATGGATCAAATAATTGTGAGATTACGTGTTATGATATATAAATCAAAGTGTGAAGGTTTTCGATTTCCACGACCACCTAAAGGTCGTGGTGGCCTTACAAGGCATTTTGCTAAAGTCGTCATTTTCTATCTTAATGAGAAAGATGAATCCCCTCATAATGGTTGGCTTAATTTTAAGAGCTCGTAAGTATATTAACCTCAAAGATATTGATGCACAAGTTCATAATGAGGGGTAAGAATATATTGGTTGCAAAGTAAAAACAAAAGTCATACCCAAAGAAATCTTGTCATCTAGGCCATGGTGGTATCAATTTTGGCAAAACACAAACAATTTATAAAACCTAATACTGCTAATTATAAATGCAATATGCATGACTACCACCGAGACAATGACCACACAACTGATTAATGCAGAGTACTCAAAGTCATGATTCAATGCCTCAACAAAAATAGACATTTGTGGGAGTACATATGATAGCCTGAATGATGGTCAAATGGCTCAATAAAACGACTTCCAAAAACATTACTAATACTGATCTAATTGAATAAGAGATGATGTGAACATACCCGAAGTGATTACTGAGAAAAAGACCAATTAGAGAAAGAAATATTAAACGTATATCATGATGTTAAATTGAAGCACCAGGTACTTGGTCAATGAAAAAACAATTATTTCTTCGATAACCGTAGCAAGTGATATTGATATATATATCGTTCGTGTTTAATTTTCTATTATAGGAAAGGTAAAGATTCATATTATAAGTTAAAGTTCCAAAATTGGTGTTGGACGTCGAAAATATTGATTATTCTAAGAATGAATGATATTAGGAAGCAGTATAAAGCATCAGAAAGGTAAATTCATATAAATTAAAGCATCATTGGAAAACTTAGTCAGAAGTGTTGGAAAAAAGACAAAGTAATAAAAATAGGAGAAATAAGGATAAAATAATAAAGATGATACAGAACATTGACGACGTTTATATATAGAAATAGTCGACACCAAATGACATTAAACTGATGATGAACATGACTTTAGAATGTTAAGATGTTTATAAAAAAAATGTTTATTACCAAAATACTCATAATGGCTAAGGGATAATTTAATCATCTTAATTAAGTAGTTTTAATAGATGATTGATATTTATCTTATATTATGTGTGTCACACATCCCTATAATTTAGAGATAAAAATTACTATAAATAGGAGGTCCAACCACTGTAATAAGGGTTGATTTATTGATTAATAAAATTACTCTTGATCATTTTTAGTCTTATCTCTTTGGTGTTCTCTTAAAGGTCAAGCTATATATACCCAAAACTGGTTTAAATTTATCCAATTTTGAGTTCACCCATTTTTGGTATAAGCTTACCCAATTTTAGACGAAAATGCCCATTTGGGGTATATAAGCTTCTTTTTTTCTTTTACTAAATCTCTCCACCTCATTTTCTCTCTAAGACTCCATATTCACTCTTCTTTTTCTCTAACATATCTCTCTATAAATTTTCTGACAAAGATTCCGGCGAAATAAGTATTTTTAAAATTTAATTTCTTGTTTAATTATGGATTTTGTATTGTTTAAACTTTAATTTTTGTGATTTTGTTAGGGTTATTAGTCAAAAATATAGATTAGAATTAGATTTCATTTCAGAATTAGATTTAAGTTTAAATAAGGTAAAAAAAATCGCGATTTTCCGGACTGGATAATGGTCGGCACCGGTGGGTGAGCCAGACACCCCATCGGTGCGTAAGCCAAGTACAGTCCTCCACCGATGGTACAGGCTTTATTTTTTTAAAATCAAGTCCTTAAAATTTTAGTTTTTAAAACTAGCGTCTCAAAATTATTAATTTTTTTCAATTTTTTTTGTTACTTTAGTGTTTATGTATTTAATAGCTATAATAATTTTAATTTAGGTGTTAATTTTTTATATAATTTTTATGACTAATCATATTATTTTTTTGTTTATTTTAGTTATTTGATCAAGTAGTAGTCTCTTCCGCATTCGAAGACAGTTTTTCAGTTTTGACTTAATTATTTATTTATCCTCATACATATATCATAAAAAATGAATAAATACACTCAATAAATAATGGGATGAGTTTAAAAAAAAATTAAACACTAATTATATATACACTCAATAACATAACAAGATTTCTCGAAAATATATAAACACTAAAATAACAAAAAAAATTGAAAAATAATAATAATTTTAGGACGTTAGTTTTAAAAAAATAAAATTTTAAGGACTTGATTTTAAAAAAAAAATTAAGATTTTTAAAAAAAATATGCCTACACATCGGTGCAGGCCCAACGCACCGGTGGGGTGCGCCAGGAACCCCATCGGTGTGTAAGCCCAGTACCTGGCTGGAAAATGGCCAAAAAAAAATTAAGTTTTTTTTTGCCTTATTTAAACTTAAATCTAATTTTGATTCATGAGGTTCGAAAAAAAAACAAAAAGATCATTTTTTACCTTAATTCGGGTTGATTCATGTTTGATTTTGTGCTTTTATTAGAAAAAGATCAAATTGTTTGAAGAGAGTTTGAATGTTCTTGAGGCAACTTTGAATGTTCAAGAACACTTTGAAGAACTTCACAAAATTGTAGTAATGTGGGGTTTGATCTATTATATCAAAGTTTTTTTGGGTAAAGATAGTATAATATGTAATTTGTGATTTGAGTATATTTAGGATGTACTTAGTGTTTTTTTACTAATAATAAGTTCCGTAATTAAATGGATGTTTGAGGGTATTTTCATCCTTAAAAAGTCAAACAAAAGTCAACTACGTTTTTTGGGTAAACATAAACCACATTTGGGTATATATAGTCATACCCTTCTCTTGAAGAATGAAACTCCCTCATTATTTTTTGGTGTTGTATGTGGGAATGTTTTCTTCAAAGTGCTTTGTTTCTTTTCCAATTGCTGATGACTAACTCATGAGTATATATAGGATCACTTGAAAGAAATATGCATAGATCTTCCGTTGTAGAGTTCCGAAATGTTGCTATATTAGCTTGTGAGAAAAACGGTGTACAAAGAATTCTGGAAATAACATTACGAGAACCAAAAGCAAGAATTTCAAGTTAATAAGGAAATTTTATCTAAGAAAAATCAAGGAATGGAATGACAAATCTAACACAACCCAGTATAGTAATGAAAACACGAAATGTTCAACATTTACTGACGACAATTGAAGATAATAGGTCAAATTATTTATGTTATGCCTTATAATTGTAATTAAATAAGTTAATAATATTACAATGTAAATCGTATCTATTTCAAAATACGCAAAATGAATATATCCGATAGTGATTTGAGTTAACGAATAAAACTTTGCAACTCATTATTGAGAAAGTTGTTGAAATAGATAATAAAATTTAATTGAAGCATACGATAATAATGCATTAGTTTATGAAAAATGAAGCTTATTTTAATGAAGAAAAAAATGGGAATAAAATTGATCAGTCAGGTAATGAACCACTCTAAAAAAAGAGCAAGGATAAAGGAAAATAGAAGATGTTATAAGAAAACTTAAGAAATTATATAAGACTATGAGTAACATTGTACACTTTAGGTGAATCTCCATTTGCACGAAGGATTTTTGAAGGAAAGACACCAAATAAATTTGATCATTATACGACGGGGTGACAAAATTATAGAATAACCTCAAACAATTTCAAAATATTATGTTAGAATTTAATTTAGATGATATCTTACTATGTCGAGATTTTTCAACGACGTTCAAATGAAGTACTTTTGGATAGTTTAACAATTTTCATACTTGATAGCTCCTTGAGAATTATGGATTTCATTTTGGCGTCAATTTATTACTCATGGAGTATTAAAATTTTAAGGGAGGCATATTATGAAATTATTTTAAAAAATGAAGATTTTCTAAAAGATTATGTCGAAAGATGTATAAAGTAAATGACTACATTGGAATGTTGTAATGAGAATGTAGCTTTAGCGGTGTTTAATTGTGGTTTACCTTGTGATAACATTATATTAAAATACTTGATAAAGTTTTTTGTATAATGTATGAGAGATTTTTTTAACAATAATATAAATTTATATTAAGGTATAAGATACAAAGAAACGAGTAAATGTGCAAATTAAAGTGACATAAAGAAGGGGAAATTCTCAATTATTATGTCAACAACTCAAACCGAAAATTTACTCAATCTATATTAAATTCTTATGAATATATCGTGTTCTTCTTATGTCAACAACTCAAACCGAAAAATTACTCAATTAAACATACTTGTGGAAATAGTATATGATAAGACGAGAGATAAAATAAATCATTGGACTCCCAAAGTGATATGTTAAAACCAGCCAATAAAAAAAGTCGTCGGTGTTATTGTGCATATCATAATTGGCATGAGCATTTTACTAAAGATAATTTTTAGTTAAATGATGGAATTCAAAGATTGATTAATAATAGATAATTGATAGAATTCTTAAAACGAAATAAATGAAAAAAGAAAAAAAATGAATGAAAGAAGCCCAAATAGACAAAAGAAAGTAAAGTGACAAGAACTATGCACTATTTTTAGATATGATACGATGTCAAGAATTATTAAAGCACCAAGGGAAAAATCTAGAAAGGTAAGACATACGCAAATGGGTCTTATTTGTCACTCAGATATTAGAACTGGGTGAAATTGGTACTCAAATTGAATGCCTAAACGAGCCCAGCAATTGTCAAAAGCATGACAATATTTGTTACGAAATTTGAACCTCAAATTCTACTATTTATAGTTTGAAAAATATATTTTAATATCTTTTGATATTTTATTTTATTTTATTTTAGGAAAATATTTTAATTGGTTAATCAAATCGGACTACATACAGATTTGATTTATTTTTTATTTTAAATATCTTTATTTTATTTTTTTGAATTTTTTATTATGGTTTTGGATTTCTCATATATAAAGCATCATGATACTTTAATGTTAAGACATTTTTTTAAGTGAATGAAATTCAGACTTTGAGTCTAAGAGAATTAGTGTGTTCTAGAAACCTTACGGGTTCGTTTATCTGTTTGTTCTTCTACTAATTTTGCTGCATCATTTGGTATCAGAGCACAAAAATTCTTGCTACGCAGATACAAGAATCATGTTCCGAACACCTGCTTATTCGAGGATTAGAATAGAGAACAACATCTTCCAGTCTACCTGCACAATCGAGGTAATAATTTGCAAATTTGTAATCGATTCGAACAGTTGTGACAATCTGATTTAAGAGGAAGTTGTTCAGAAACTGGCGTTGAAGATTGAAGCTCTTCCAAAACCTTACATACTATTAGGATTGATAGAGTACATCGAGGTAACAGTTTCTAGATGTTGTCTAATTACATTTTATGTTGGTAAATACAAAGATACAACATAAAAAGTTATAACGTGATGAAAACAGATGAAGAAGCAACGGTAGATGAAACCCTAATTCAATGGTAATGTGATAGATGAAACCCTAATCCAAGGGTAAAAAAAACTGAAACTTTCACAGATAAAAAATATATTGTTTTAAAAACTTATATAAAAATGAAGGATGAGACTTTATATAAGAGTTGCTCAAAACCCTAAATTAGAATACAATGAAATAAAATAAGTGTCATAAAATCAAATTAAATCAAATCTTAATGCAATTAGATTTGATATGAATAATATAAGACATTTGAATAAAATAAAATAAAAAAGGTTTTTATTTGGGCTTCTAGGCTACATCAAAAGGACTTATAAGTTCATTCAGTTGATGATTATTTATACATTTACATAAGAGCCCGACTTTGGCTTTTACTATGATGAGTTACGAGGTCTTGTAGTACATTATGAAGATGCTTTAGTAGTAACCCTTGTGGTAGTTAGAATAATAATAACGAGGATAAGGTTTGATACTAGAAGTTCAACTAATGTACTTTTTAAACAAGTTATGAATTTGAACGTATTTGTTGGAAAATAAGTAAAATAAGGAACCAAAGTTGTAAAACCGGTAAGGAATCGGATAGAACCTTAACGATCCAGTTCGCTGTAAGGACCTGACCGAGAACCGGATAAAACATTAAAGATTCAGTTCGCGGTTCCATTCTAAAAACCAAGATCAATAAGGAACCGAAGTATTAAAACCAGTAAAGAACTGAATCGATAAAACTAGTAAAAACTTATAGAATCGGTTCATAACCGAACCAATAAAACTGGTAAAAACTCGATATATATAAAATGTGTACTACTTATCCCACATTGTAAAAAATAAAAAATAAAATACTACAAACATGTCTATAAACAGACATAGAGTTGTAGTTTACTTAGGAAAAGATATTATTTTATCATTTTGGCTAAGAAATATTAATCAATAAAAAACTTATGTGCTTGCTCGTAACCAAATTTAAATGGTGTGAAACATAAAAATAATACAAATAAAAAAACCTAAATATTAATAAAAAAATCAAAAAATCAAAAAAAAATTCTTACGACAAATATAGATACTTGAAATATAGTATAAAACTAATAACTTTTTTATTTTTGTTTTAAAAAAGTAAAAATTATATGCTTGTACAACTAAAATAACGACAATAGTATTTGACAAAATTAAACATAACACATAATATCTAAGATTAGTAAATTATTAATAGATACTTGGATAAGAGTGAAAAGTCACAAGTAACTCTCTTTTTTTTTAACAAAATCTTGTATTCTTTTTTTTTTTCAAAAAATCTGTATCTTTCAAACCGTAGCTCGAAAAAAAAAACTCAAACTTACCATCATTTTTGTCTTTTTAAGACGAACAAAACTAAATCCATTAATGATATTATTTTTAAAATATTGTTTTTTTCAGTAACATATGAGACCAAACATACCAAATATGCGAGAGCAAGCATAAAAAACACGTGAGACCAAATAACGAGAAAATGATGTGAACATACCAGAAGTGATTACTAAAAAATAAACCAAATAAGGAAAGAATATTAAACTTATATCACGATGTTGAATTGAAGCACCGACCGAATAAGGTATACCCACAACTCACGTAAATGGTACATCCAATTAGTTGACTTATAACATTGATCTGCCTAAAGTATATATGATATGAACCCAATAGTAAAGGTCAACAACCTCAGTAATATATTTTTACGGATAAAGATTTAGAATATGTTGTCCTTCCACATGATGATGATGTATTTTTAATAACCAAAAATCGAAGGTTGCGAGGCTAGGAAGATTTAGGCACTGGGCGGCCGTGAGTGTAAGAAAATCTCATTCAAGACCATCTTTTGGCCGTATTTTCATGTAGTGAGATTTTTAATGGTCTTGCCATAATATTATTGGGCACCGTGATGTTTAAAGTACTAAAACCAAAATTTATGAGTTTGTTGTATTGAATACCCCAACATCATACAAACTCACTTAAGTTTGTTTTGGCTCCATGATGTCAAAGTAATATATTTTTTGTAGCATCAGTGTATAAATTATATAGTAGTTAAGATAGTTAGAGAGAATCAAAATATCGCACAGAAAAGTCTGATCGAGGCCTTGTAATAATCAACCAACGGATAACAATTACATATGCTAGTTTGGGTCAAAATGTATGCACCAGTCAGGACCAATGCCATGTTAGACAGAAGATAACTGATCATTAATTAAGAATTTGGGAACACAAAGAGCTAAAAGTGGTACATGTAAATAGAAAAGTGACCAGATCGTAAGCATCATATTAAACATACCGATATAGTTGAGGTCATAACTTGTCATGCTCTTGATAGAACACGAAGACATATTTGCACGGGATAATATATTAGTTTCAGGTGTAATCGAATTATTTTTCATTCATCATCTCATGATTGATCCATAGAGAAAGCACGTGAATTAACAAATTTTTTTTGACTCAAGGTCAATATAAGTCGTGGAATAAGAGGTTAATATATTATTTACAATGGAACACATAGAGGATGTGAGGTACCCAGAATAATGGTAAACCCGTCTTGGTAAAAATAAAGAGCATAAAGCTTAATCGAGTATACCTCAAAGATTTGTTTCTATTATCAAGAATGGACCAATTAGTGAGTGCTACCACGAGTCATGGATGATTATACTTTATAATTTTTTACTCAAGATACAATCAATGTTAGATCCATGTATTAGTAATGATGAACAAAATGTACAAATATCAGACTGGGTGGAATATGAAAGTTTAACTCGATGACATGCTCGTCAAAAGCATATAAAATGAATCACACATGGCTTACCTAACGAAATTGTTTTCACACATGGTTTACCTAATGAAATTGTTTTCCTTGTTAAAGAAACGTAATATGAATTTTAACTTAACTAATTGTTTTTTGCCTCACATCAGGAGAGTTTATTGGTTTTATGGTTCACAAAAGCGAAATATACGTTTATACCAATCAAACCAATGTAGTGAAAGATATGAACCCACCTAAAACCGTGAAGGAGATACAAAAATCGAATAAAAGGATTTTCGTTTTCAGCAACTTCATTTTAAAGACGGTCAAGACTATTCGTTTTATTTAAGTTTCCATTGATCCAAAAAACTGTATCGAGAAGTAATATATTGTTGAAGTTTTGATGTTCATTCTCCAAATTGATGATGTGATATACTTGATTATTCAAAAAAATTAAGTCATCAAGAGTAAAATGTATGCTGGTAACCACGATGGAGTTGAACGAGCTCTGAGAAAATTATATAAAAACAATTAATAGTTGTAGAGTATTAGTAAAAACAAATATGAATCAAGTTAATAAAATTTTATATCTTCATCTGAAGTTCAATTTTGGTGTGGATGATTTATAATCAGAGGATATTTTGGGTAGTTTATCAGTTGATTAATAAAATTTTAAGTAGAAGGTATAGAGATAAGAAAGGTGTGTGCTAGTATTTAATATTTATAGAATAAGTCCAACCCTCTTTTGAGTCATGGTTCCACTCAAACTAGTGTTCTTCTATAATCTTTTATTTGAGTTGTCTGAAAATCCCTTTGGATATTATTAGGATTAGTAAAGATATGCTTCCAACAGTATCTGAACTAATCATATAGCCCCCTTAATTTTTACAAAAACTTTTGGAAGAGCTAACTGTATCAAATAATATCTGAACTGATCATCTGCATTCGAAGTGAATTCGAAGGGTATACCAATCAACTCAAAGGTCGCTACTTTATTATCAGCCTTCCATTACACGTGTCAACTTCTAATTTGACCTACTAGCCGTTTTCTCATAGGGATTTACAACTAAACTTTCGAAATTAAAAGAGGCTATAATTAATATACTTTAATTATTACCTAGTCGATTCATTTTCTATAGGTGAAACACTTAAGTAGACCCTTTAGTATACATGTATGCTTTTTTACTGTTCCTATTTATATCGTAAGAAAAAAAATTTAAATCTTAAATCTATAAAGAGAAACTTAGAAGTCTCATAAACCTTTATCGTCTTCAATATTTTCTAAGGTTTTATGTATACAACAAGAAGTGCCTTAATCAAAATAGGTTGGTTTAACTTGTCTGAGTTAGACAGAGAGAAAAGAGAGGCCATAATCGCAGCCGGACTACCTGCTTATCTTGGTAGATTGATCATTGAAGAAGTATTAAAACCAAACAAGAGTTCATCTTCTTGCAGACCAACAGTATTTCCCAAGAAAAATATCTCTGCTTTATCTTTAATAAATCTTAAATAAGCAGAGCAACCAGAATCATTAGTTTATTGATCAGAACAACCATAACCACTAGTTCACCAACCAAAACAACTAGAAATACCAGTTCACCAATCAAAACAACAATAACCATCCTTTTTCAGAGCTAAAGCCGTTGCCAGCCGCAAAAATCCATCCCTTTTCATTTCAATAGGTCCGGATATATGAGATAGCCCACCTGAAAGGAATACATAGGCTATCCAAAGCCAAAACTGCAACTCCAGTTGTCAAGCAGGCAGAAAATCCCAAAGAAGGTCCTTCAATGGTAAAGTCTCCAACACTGCCAATTTTGGACCCACACCCATCGACTTCTCCCATAAGATATTCTCATATTGAGAAAGAAGATATTGAGCACATATCGGCAGATCATGCAACAAAAATAATAGAAGAAATGATAGAAGACAGTGGGCCAGACACCCTTTTAGAGACCTCCGAACATACTTGGGGCATTAATAGAGTTCGGAAAGAATAAAGCAGTATATAAACCTGACACCGAACCATTTCCAAAGTGCCTCGTTGGGCGAGTTGGGCCCAACTTCTTCAAGGTTAGTGTTAAGTACTTGTTAGCACTTCAAAGAATTTCTTATGTGTATATTCATACGGCTGAGTTGGATATGATAAGGAAGAAATGGGGCTTTCAGGAGTCTATCAAGGTGAGAATTCCTATCCGTGATGAGACTTTGATGGATAGTAAAATCGGGGAGCTAGTAGTATATACCGAAGTGCTCAACTACGTACTTCGGTTTTCTTTGGACTCAGAAATACTTAGATATTATCATGTAGTAAAGCTATGTCCGAGTCAGTTAAGCCCCAATGCTTGATAGACCTTATTAGCCAGCATCATTGCTTCAAGGATGTCCAAAATCGCAATTCTTATGGAACAATTTGCAGTTGTGGCCGGCTTATGTAGAAACCATTATATCTCTTTCTAATATTTCAACATGGGGAATGATTACAAGGTGGTCAATTACCTGCTAGAAGCTGATAAGACTTGGAGGAGTCGATTTCTCTATATTAGTGGCACTTGGGAGAATGGTAGAAAAATCATAAACAAAGAGAATCCAAGCTTGCTAACCAGATACTGGAAAAGCTTAGGTAAACGTTTAATGATTATTTTCAATGTGTAATAATATTGATCTCTACATCAGATAATTTTAACATTAAATCGTACTTCGAATTTGTTTTTCAGTGTTTTCCAAAATGTTCTTAGAATATTTGGAAGAGGGACGAACCACCTTTACTAAACTGAATCAATGGGCCATGGAAAATTGGGAAGATGGTTTCCACAACTGCTTCACTGCAGCTAAAATGGTGAGGGCTCATCTATGGAGAACAAGGGAAAAGTTTACCAAACCTCATGAAGTTGTTGAAATCATCAAACAGACCGAAGAAAAAGATGGTAAGCTCTTCTTACCAGCTAGGAATAAGGCTCGTAGTCACCTCGATAAAATTATGAAGAAAAGTGAAGACTCCTCTCAGGGACTTCCCGATGCGGGTAGTTCGGGATTACCAGGAGATATTAATGTTGCACTATTAGAGGTTGTGGCAGTAACAGTTGGTGAGGCAGAAGGGCCACCACATTCCCCAAAAATCAAGAAGAAGAAAAAATGGTCAAGAGACGTCATGCAAGTAGTGATGACAGACAGATAAGAAAAAGAAAATAGTTATCAATTCAGAGATCATATTCTGATCCGATATCATTCCTCTCATTATTCCTATTGAAAATCCTACTGAAAAGAGGTTCATGTTGATCCTTCCTCTCCAGTGTTCTCTACTGCTGACCAACTTCATGCTAAAGTCGAGGTTAACTTATACTTCAACCAGTTTGACAAAGAGAATTTCGACTGAACCTTTCCTTAATAATCCAACATAGCCAACACAGTGATTCACGAAGGTGAATCTTTTTAAGTTTCCAAAATGACAACCTTAGGATATGCAGTCTTAGGATACATAAGGCCCATAGTCGACTTAGAAAGACAAGTTAGAGCTCAAATAATCCAAACTGACAATCAACGCCGAAAGGTCTCCCTCGGATCAGAACAAAGCAAGGTAAAGACTTTAATCAAAGAAAAAGAACAACTGAATATTGAGTTGAAACAGACCAAGGATGGTCGAGACAAAAAACAAACCAGTTATACAAAACTGCAAACCGCCACCTCCAAGGAATTTAAAACCTTGAATGAAACATTGACCAAGGAAAATGTTACGAATAAACAATTGTCTAAAGAGAATAATGAATTACAAGATCTTCTCAAGAAAAAGGATGATGAAATCACCGCTTTGAATGACACAAAGGCTCAAGATATAGTTGCTGCCAAGAATGAATATGCTGAGAGGGTGTTGGAGTCCATTCAACGAAGGGTAGAATCTATTAAATCCGATATGATCCTTTTGTTCCATGAAACATTTCCTAAACGGTCTCTTGGGAAGCTGTGGGCCTTTGTGCCAGATGATGAAGTTCCATATCATACTTTAGCACAAGTGACAAATACAACATGACTTCGGAAGATTGTGACTCTAATGACAAGACTGACCAGGGATCAAGAGATGATAGAGAAGAGAAGGGAAAAAATGATGTTGAGAAGACAACCAAAGGGAATGAGCCCTAAGGTTAATTTATTTTCTGAGTTTATACTTCGAACTAAAGTCCTTGGATAGCCAAGGCATTTTGTTATTTTATTCGGTTTTTCTTTTGTGAACTATATTCATTGGATGACCAAGGCATTTTTCGTAAAGTGGGTCGAACATCTTTGATAATCCGACCAGTATTTCTTGTCATCTTTACTTTTGTTTATTTTGTATTTTACATTGTCCTTTTAATGTTTCCATTAAACTTCGATCATACTTAAGAGATGGTATAAATTAATCATCTATGAACCCAATCAAGGATTTAAAGCATTTAATCATTCTTTAATATGTTCGAGTCATTCAAAAGTATCTTATTTGAAGGCTAAAAGTATTGGTGTTTAATTTATCCAAACCAGTCACAGATATTTCAAGATGTTTAATGGGTATTTAATTTATATGAAGTATTCACAAATATTTCAAGGTATTTAATGAGTGTTTAATTCATCTGATCACCACCATAACCACAACAATTCTTTAAAAAGAAAAATGATAGTATATTGATTAGGATCCAGACACCTCATTAAACCTCTCTGCGCCACCAGGGTAGGAAGAGTATGCCCCAAATATTTATATTGAAGTACAATAAAGTAAATATTTACAAGATGATGTTATTATAAATATAACCTGAGATGCTCAATATTCCAAGAATGCTTTAAAAGGTTTCCTTCTTTGTTTTGAAGTCTGTATGTTCCTTGCTTGACTTTTTCACATACCATGAATGAGCCTTCCCAATTCGGAGCCAGCTTTCCGAAGTGTTTCTTCGTAGTATGTAAGAACACTTTTCTTAACACTTTATCCCCTTCTTGGAAGTCTCTTCTTTTTACTTTATATGCAAACATGCTTTTCATCAGCCCCCGGTAGTGTGTTGTTCTTAACTGTACTTTCACCCTTCTTTATTCAATTAGATCCAACTGACCTATCATAGCCATTCCATTATCTTGTTCGGAATAATTGTGTACTCCGAATGAAGGCAAAGTAGCTTCTATAGGTGTAATTTCATCCATTCCATAAACAAGAGCGAATGAAGTCTCCTGAGTAGCTGTATGAGGAGGGGTTTCGTAGACCCATAACACTTCTTGCAAGTAACTTGGCCATTTTCCTACTACTCCTTCCAAATTATTTTTGAAAACCTTCAAAATTATCCGATTAGCGGCTTCAACCTGCCCATTAGCATGAGGACCATTATCTGCAGTAATGCGTTTGGGAATCCCGAATCGACAACATATGTTAGAGAATATACATTTTATCACTGTCTCTGACATTGTTCCATATAAATGTGCAGCTTGTATCCACTTAGAAAAGTATTTTATTGCCACAATTATAGTTCGACGACCACCTGAGGCCATAGGAAGGGCCCCAACTAAATCTAGTCCCCATCTATCGAAGAATATAGGTTCAGATACTAATTCCATGGGGATTGCCGACACATAAATTTCATTTCCATATTTTTTACAATGGTCACATATTTTACCAAATCCTTAGCATCTGCCATTATACTGGGACAGTAGTATCATGCCAACAAAACTCTCACGGTTAAAGCTTTATAACCATATTGTGTTGACCCCTCACCATCGTGTAATTCTAATAAAACATTTTGAGATTTTTCAAAACCAACGCAACACAAGAAAGGCCTACTAAAAGACTTTTTTTTTATAAAGAACTTCTCTCAACATTAGAATACCACAAGCATTGTATTTTACTTCCTTAGCCATAATCTTATCCGAAGGTAAAACTCAATCAGTAATAAACTATTAGATTTCATATCTCCATTCTTTAGATTGTATGTCGGATATGTTCATACTCTCTTCAACAACACCTTTCTTTCCCTAAATTAAGTCAATGGAAGGACATTTATTGCATAAGGATTCAAATGTATGCTTCAAAATAAGCTATGATGGCTAATAAATCTTCCATAATGTTTTCCAATCCGGGGATACGTTCATATTGGATGCCTTTAAAACTTGTGGAATTTTCCTTTATCAAATGATCTTTTTTGGTTTCACACTGCCCTTGATCCTTTTTGTTCCACATAATTGAGCTAACCTCAAACCAGCTATGGCTACTTCATACTCTGACTCATCATTGGATGCTCTGAAACCAAAGCATATAGCTTGGTATATAGTGTCACCATAAAGAGAAGTTAAACAAACCCCAACTCCACATCCCATCGTACTAGATCCGCCATTTGTTCGGACTACCCACTATTTATGAAAATTATTACCTTGAGCTTCTCCATAAGGTCTCTCAGTATGAAATTCTACCAAAAAATTCGCTACACTGGACAGGGGTAATTATTCACTTCCGTTACGATCACAATACCTATTGCATATTCCGATACAACCAGATACATATAAATAGGCTTGAATAATGTCTTGGGTAAAGACAAATGTTTTTTTATTTCAAGGAAATCTTGATCACACTATGGGGACCAGTTGAAGTCTTTAGCATTTTTTAAAACTTGGAAAAAACTGAACGCACTTGTTCTATGATCTCAAAATAAACCGACTTAAAGCAGTTAATCTTATAGTTAGTATATGGACTTCTCTAGTATTACAAGGTGGACCCATAGCTAATAAAGCATTTAACTTATCCAGATCAACCTGAATCCTTTTTTCACTTATAATATATCCTAAAAACTTACTAGATCGGACTACGAACGTACACTTCCCAGGGTTTAACTTTAAGTTGATAGCCTCTAGGTTAGAAAAAGTTTCTTGGAGATCAGATATGTGATATTCCTCTTTAGGGCTTGTCACCATTATGTTATCTATGTAAACCTCTATATTTCTGCCAATTTGGTTGGCAAATGCCTTATTCACCAACTGTTGATAAGTAACTCCAGCATTCTTTAATCCAAACGACATCACCTTATAGAATCGAAGCCTTGTATAAGTAATAAAAGTAGTATAATCTTGATAATTCAGATCCATTCGTATCTGATTATACCTAGAGAAAGCATCCATAAAAGAAAATAACTTATTTCCTGACGTAGAGTCTACCAGTACCAGCTGATCTATACGGGGCACTAGGAAAGGATCTTTAGGGCCAACTCTATTTAGATATGTAAAGTAAACACATACGTCATTTCTCGTTCTTTTTCTTGACCAATATTGGATTAGCCATCCAATGAGGGTACCGAGTTTCCTTAATATGCCCCATTCTGATTAACCGATCTACTTCTTGCACAATTACTTCAGATTTTTCTCTCGAAAAAGTCCTTCTTTTCTGTACCACTGACCCAACATCAGATCATACTGATAGTTTGTGACTAGTCATATCGCCTGAAACTCATGTCACATCTTCATTGCACCATGAAAATACATATAGATTGTTAGATAAAAAATATAATATTTTTTATTTTAACCTTAGTGGTAATTTGGCTCCAACCCTAACACTTTCGTCTTCTACCAGGCAATGAATTTCAACTTCTTCAACTGGAATTACAGCGCCAGGAGCCTCCCTCGGATCATCAACTTTACTTGGATTGGCAGAAGGCTCCAATCATTATTATTATTTATAAATTTTCACTGCCTCCAATGACTTTGAGGAAAGGGCAGTGACATAGCATTCACGAGCTATTTTTTTACTACTTCGGACAACACCAACTTGGCCTCCCACAATATACTTTAAACATTGGTGGATAGTGGCAGCCACTACATGCATTCTGGAGTACCAAGATCTAACGAATATGGCAATGTAAGATGTTGGAAAATCAACCACAATGAACAACACCCTTACCATTTTCTCAAATGGTCCTTTACCCAACAAAACTTCTTCTCAAATTCCCCGATGACATCGGCAAAACTCCCTGGTAAAGCGTACAATGGTTCTGTTTGAATGTTAGATGACTGAAAGATTATTCATTTGTCTATAAGTTGTTAAAAATAATATATTCTCCAAACTACCAGTGTCAACCAGGACCTGACGTATCATTGCCCGCAATAGATCCTCCTATAACAACAACATCGTCACGTGGTCCTGTAATATTTCTTAAATCATCTTCATTGAAGACAATGAATGGAGCAGGGCTTTGGTAAAGATGTGTGGATATTTTTCCTTCTAACTGAGTGGTCAAACTGTTAACATGTATTTTCCTTGAGCAACTTGAGGGTGTTGGTACGGTATCTCCCCCAAAAATAGTTAACGATTCAAAAAACTTACACAGATTGGAAACCGTTACCATCTTTTCTACTATTACCCCAACTTGATTCCTGATCTGGATCAGGGTTAAGATATTCATAGTCCACATCAAATCTCTCGACAATCATCATGGTATCTTCTTGCATGGATGCCTCCATACTTTATCCTCGACTAGTTGGTAAAGCTATCCAGGTTACATTGTTACTGGGCTGGGAGTTAGTATTATCTTGTCCGTTTCCCCCTTCCCTTTTAACAAAGGCACCTAACTTTCCTGTTTCGGTAAGATTTTGTATTTCTTTTTTAATGTTATACAATCATGTGTATCATGGCTCACATCATTGTGGTATTTACAAAAACGAGTATACTGACTCTGTTTGGGAGACTAAATTGGGGCTGGTCTTCAAAAATGTACAATATTCTTAGTCTTATTATATATGGTAGCTACATTTTCCCAGTTTAGTGAACAATTCAGGCTGAACCCATGGGCCCCTCTTGGGTATAACTTGTTGTTTTTGATTAGATTGGCTTTGCCTGAGCCAATGTGATTCTTGACCGGACTCTTTCGACCTATAATTAATAGTGGCCTGAGATCGAGTTGTAGTATGTGGAACTGATGTTGTGGCAGTAGACCTGTTCTAACGTGGTAATCTAGACTTAGTTTCTTCAACCGTAATCTACCTTCTAACTTGATTTAACATCCCTCCCCAAGTTATTGCATTCTTCTGAGTCACTGCATCAGCTAACATACCTTGATTCAATCCTTGTCTTAAAGAGGCAATAGCCACATGTTCGAAACAATAAACTAACCTATTCTTCATATTCATAAATCGACTGATATATTCCTTTAATGATTCATTTGGTTCATAGGAACAGTGGATAATAGTATCATTATTTCCCTTGAGCTCCTTACTTCCCACAAACTGCCTTCTAAAAGCCACCAAGAACATATCAAAGTTTTTAATAGATCCATGTGGGAGACCATTATACCACCTTAGGGCACTTCATTTAAAGGTTTGTTAGAAATCCTGACATAACAACTTGTCATTATCATTAAAGTTCATTATAAAGTTTTTAAACTGCTCAAGGTGGTTGTCTGGATCTTTACTTCCATCATATTTCTCCATCGTGGAACTGTCAAACCGTGTATGGGTATGTCTAGATAGTATTTTTAGGACAAAGGTGATTGCTTCTAATTGTGACTTTATTGTATCTTTATCGGGAGAAGCAGAAATAACTTATTTGGATTGGATAGAAAATTGATCACTTAATAGATGACCAATGTCATAATTTGTTGAACCCTTTGTTTTTTCTTGATTTTTATTCTTTTTTATTTTTCCCCTCCTGTCTATTTTCCTTGAATGTTTCTTAGTTATCCTTAATTTCATTTTTTGACGGCCCTCTTCACTACTGGATGAATGAGACTCATCCGAATCAGAATCAGTAGAGGAACCATCTGACGAGTCTGATGCACTCATAACTTATTTAGTCCAATGTGTCTTTTTAGATTTAATATGAGCCTTTGATGACTGATCACTATCACCATGCTCATCTACAGACACACCACACGCATAAGACATTTCCTTTACTGTTTTTTCAGCTTACTTTTGGGCCCCTAGAGCTTCAATTTTGGCCCTTAGTTGATCACGTTCATTATGTATGAATTGTCTTTCATCTGTGTTGTGCTTGGCATAAGACACAGTAGTGTGCTCATTATTCTTTCTTACACATTCAGCTTCAAGAGGTGGAACATCATGCATGTTAAGATCCATGCTCTAATAGTGTATGAACTACGAATTCTACTTACTATTTTTTAATAAAGCTATTTAGGCACCTTCTGCTCCCATTGTGGTCGCCAATCTGGTGTGGATGATTTATAATCGGAGGGTATTTTGGGTAGTTTATCAGTTGAGTATTCAATGATTAAGTATAAGGTATAGAGATAAGAGAGGTATGTACTAGTTTTTAATATTTCTTAAAAAAGTCCAACCCTTTAATGATGTTAGTTGGGGTATTTATAGTTGTTTTTTTCTTGACCTATGGGCCATATGGGTCAAAACTTATAATAGGGTCATTCATATGAGCCCCCAGGTCCAAGAGATGAAGTAGTAAGCATGTAGATGAGCCACGGTTCCACTCCAACTACTGTTCTTCTATTATCTTTTGTTTGAGTTGTTTGAAAATCCCTTCAGATATTATTAGGAATAGTAGAGATATACTTTCAAGAATATCTGAACTGATAAAATTCGGCATTTAAAGAAGTTGTACGTTGGAAAGATTAGTCAAATATTGTTTTGGGTTGTTAAGAGCAAAAAGACCAACGAATGACCGAAGATTTAATATTGATGACCCATCTTTAAAAATGGATGATTATTTCTCAAATTTCAATAAGATAAAATTATAGTAAATAAAATCAATATATTAACTAATAATAATAATAATTACGAAATTCTAGAGGTGTAGGAATAGTGTTGGACTCAACATGAAATAAAGTTGTATTTTTTTTTCAAGATAATTAATGATAATTAAATAAGTGTCGGCGGTATTTTTTTTTCTTAATTTTAATAGTTTCATAATTTACGAATAATCAATAAGGGTAGTCGAGTTTTGTTTTCTCGAAGTTTGATCACGAGATTTTTCAGATGTCGTTTCTGATGGAAAACAGTGAGATTCTCTTCTTCATTTTGATCATCAATTTTTAGTCTCATTTAGATTCTTCTCCAATAAGATCAATTAATATGTTGATATAATAATCTTCTATTTCAAGGATTTTCTTACATGGATCCATCGAAACTATAGAAATATAAATCATTTTAATTAATAATATTAAAAAATAAAATAAGTTTGTTGTTAATAAAAATTTGGTTAATATATATATATATATATATATATATATATTAGAATAAAAATATTAAAACATTATAGCTTTCTAAAAATTTAATAACGATATGTGTTTTACCACCGGTAACATAACATAATAATTTTATTGATCATTATAAATCATTTGGAAAATAATTTATGTTGAAATAACCTTTCTATAATAAACTATAATAGAATGACAGGAAGATGTTGAAAGTCAATGGATATGAAAAACAATTAGTGATAGAAAGCATAAAAAGAAACTATGAGTATTAGAAGTAAAAAAAGATATGACAGAGAATGGAAGTTTTATATAAAAAAATATAGTAAATACATGACCGTTGATATAAAGTAAGATGAGTGACTCAGATCTTGTGATAAGATAGATAAAAACTAAAATGTCAAAATATTATTGCAATATAATATCGGTTAATTAATTTGTTTATTAATTTATTTTTAAATAAAATTTATATTATATATATAATCTTAAATCTTATACATGTCGTTAAAATGGATGATAATACTATTACTTTATGAAGTTTGAATACATATAATATATATGACCGTTGTAAAAATAAAATTTATTTTGTAAGTATTAAAGAAACTCATGTATGGTTAGATAGTTTTTTTTAATATCAATTAATAAAAGATGGATGTAAGAAGAATAAATATATCATGTATCTATTGAATAAATTATGCTGACAATTAATGTGATATGAATCTTATTTTCTTTTGTTAAGATATTCTTTAAAATGCATTTTAAGAACTAATAGGATCCTCACAATGGTATATGTCGCTAATGCATAATCTTCCAATTATGAGAAAGATAAAAAATTATATTATAAGGTAAAGTTCTAAAATTGATGTTGGACGTCGGTAATATTGACTATTCTAAGAACGAATGATAAAGGAAAGAAGTATAAAGCATCGGAAAGGTAAAAGTAATATGAATTAAGACATCACTAAAAGAATTAGACAGAAGCGTCATAAAAAATGATAAAATAATGAAGATAGACAAAAATGTCGACAACATTTATATATAAAAATAGTCGACGCTAAATGACACTAGACTAAAGATGAAAAAAGCTTAAGAATATTAAGATGTTTATAGAAGATGTTTTTTATTACCAAAATACTCATAATGGTTAAGGGTAATTTTGTAATCTTTATTAAGTATTTATAATGGATGAACTACACATAATGTTACATGTGTCATAAATATTTATAATTTAAGAATAAAAATCACTATAAATAGGAAGTCCAATTATTGTAACAAAGGTTGATTCGTTGATTAATAAAATTATTCTTGATAAGTTTAGTCTTATCTATTTGGTATTCTCTTCAGGAAGTAAAACCCCTTATTGGCAAGAAAGCTTAAGATATACTTCTAAGATTATTTGATTTAAGTACCACAAACCCATCCAATCAATTCTATCCTTAATACACCCAAATTACATGGGTGCTTAGTGAAGTGGGCCTATGAATTTAAAGACTTTGAGCTGATATTTGGTCATCGTACCACAAAAACACCAAGTCCTGATCGATTTTGTGTCTGAATGAATAGGGTCACCATCGGTGGAATATAAAAAACTAGCACGATAGTAGGTCATGTATATTGAAGTCATATCCAACATCAAGGGACATGGAGGAGGAGTATACATTGTATCCACTACCGGATAAGAAGCCATGTTGGCAATAAAATTTGGCTTTATAGTGTCAAATAATAAATCAGAGTATAAGGCAATGATAACAGGTTTGAACTTGGCAAGAAACTTCAAGCTAGAGAACCTCGTAGTACGAAGCGACTTATAACTAGTAACAAAGTATATAATTATAAAGTATGAGGTTATGGATAAATGGATGCAATTATACTTAGAAAAAATCAAGCTTTTCAGCCAACCTAATAAGCATGTTACTTTTAGCAAATTAGTAAAGAACAAAACTCGGTGGCCAACTATCTCGCAACAAAATAAAATGTAAGAGAACACTCGAGATAAGTCAACTATAGAAGAAAAGATGATCATGTATGAATACTACTGAAATCTAAACCATTTCCATGATGACGCATTTCCATGATGACAACTGATTCAAATTCTTGAATGACTGAAATCCAAGAATATTTAATCAATGGGAGTTAACCGTCCAATAAAGTAGAGACTATGAGGCTGAGGTTGTGCTCGGGCACATATGTGTTAATGGATTGACGATTATAATGGGATATTTGTGACCTTTTATGAAATGTCTGGAGACATCTAAGGATGATATTAAGTGGTTGAAGTTCATTGAGACATTCTTTCACATCATCGAATAAAAAAAATGAAAATAAAGTAACGTATTATATGAATTAGCAAGGAGATATACATTGATCTCTACAATTGAAGCATATGTTCTAGGATTTGAATGCATCAAAGGGTTGCATGAAGATAATCCAGACTTTAGATACATTTACAATGAATGCTATAGAGATATTTGGCTTGTTTTACAAACATAATGAGTTCTTGTTTAGAGACAATGGCTTGTGTATTCCACAAGGATCCATACGTGATATGATCTTAAGAGAATCACATTAATTAGGTTTATCAGTCACTTTGGAAAATATAAAACCTTAGATGTTATTGGTGAGTATATATTTTGGCCTCACTTTAAGAAAGAGGTGGAGAAGTTATGCAATCAATATATTAGTTTCTTGAAAACAAATTTTAGATCTTATACTCATAGTCTACTATTTTATTAGTTGTTTGAAAACAAAATTTGGATCGTATACTCATAGTCTTCAACTACTATTTTCAAATTTCTAATACAATATGAGTCGATATATCTATATATTTCGTGCTAGAAATTCCAAAAATCATACACGTAGATCCCATTAATGTTGTGGTGGATATATTGTCAAAGATCGCGTATTTTATGTCATGCTTGAAGGTGGACGATACTTCTCAAACAACAAAATCGTTCTTTAGTGCATTTACATGGAATTCAGAAAACTGTTATCTCATATCGATACACCAAATTCTTCAACCACTTTTGTAAAACTCTTTAGAATAAAATGAAGACTAAGTTATAGTTTTGCAAAAAAAAAATTCGTCCTCAAACCAATAGCAAAACTAAAATCGTAAACATGCATACATATTTTACTTAGAGCTACTGTTTATAAAAATCTGAGCAATTTCTCAGAATGTTTACCTTTCGTTGAGTTTTCTTATAAACATGCTACTCAATATGCTACTTAATTATCTTATTTTTAAGTTTGAAATATATTTAAGCCTTTGTTATTGTTAAAATTATCCGCATTGGCAAGGTTGAACTTGTCAAGAAAATACACATTAAATTTAAGAAGAACCTAGACTCGAAACAAATAAATGTAAGAGTCATTGAGATAATTAACCTTTGGATCAAGAGAATTGGATTGGGTACACACGAGACAATAATGATTCATCTAAGAACAAAGTTTCTAAGCTTTTACCTTGGAGATGGTCCATTCAAAGTTTTGGATTAAATCAATGATAATGTCTACGAATCATAGATTCTATGAGATATGAATGTTTCTACAAATTCAAATGTTTCTAATATATTTTCATTTGAAACTAGTGAACCAATTTTGAGGATAAAACTTTCTTAATTCGAAGATAGTTATGAGGTCATCCAAGACATATCTAATTAAAGACCAACATAATATTATCAAAATACCAACTATTGCGATTAATCATATAACACACTCAAGATTAAGAGAATTTTCATGGAGAGTTCAAACATGTTATGTAGAGTCTTATAGAAAGATGGAACATGAGCTAACTTACAATTTAATTGGAGCAAACAATTGAGATATTTATTTTAGTTAACAACAACGTCTCAACCACTTATATATATTTTCACAATGATATTGTTAAGTGATAAAGGCTAAAAATCCACACTAAGTCACTTTAGAAATATCAACCAATTTCGTCAAGACCTAGATGAGGAGACATTCTAGAAAACATCAAAGGAACGAAATTCAAAAGTTAAGGAAAGTAATTTTGTTATTATTATCCAAGAGTTTTATTTTAAGTTTTTAAACTCATTTAATTATGTTTTAAAATAGTCAATGAGAGTTATTTCATTTTTATTATCCAAAAGCTAAATTTTGAGTCTTCAAAATCATTTATTTTCAAGAGATTCAGTGGAGTTATTTTGTTTTTATTATCCAAGTGTTATATTTATGTATTTGTATAAATATAAAAAAATCCTTAGATTTTTTGTATTATTCATATCCAATCAAGTAATAAAACATACAGAAAAAATTATACTCAAAACATTGGATGGGATTTACCCATTTATTCTATTTATTTATCTCAACTAAACTTAGTTTGGAGATATACTTTTCAGATGCATTCTCATCACATTTGTGGCATAACTCGACCCATGCTCTAACTAAAATCACTTTCCATCTGATTTGGTTTGTGATTGTTTTCCAATCAGCAATGAATATAATATTTTATGTGCCCATATAATTTGGCACCAAATCCAAAAGGTTGCATATCAAGGTTTTATCATTCGTACACGCAACCCGTCATAATGGCATAAAACATCATGAAGACTATTATTTAAATGATGACTACTATGAAAATAGAATACATGAATAAAAATTAAATAGATACAAACATGATATGAAGTAATTTGTACCATGATGAACGAGTTTGGAGAACATCTCAGACGAATTGAGTAGCCATCGAGGAGACTTAAAGCAATTATAAAATTCCTCCATACAAAACAACAACAACAAAATTTTGAAATAGAGCATTAATATGATAATATGACTAATTTAGTAAATGACCCGTACATACCTTTTGTTTCATCGAAACTAACAAAGAGATCATTTTGGGAGATGAACAGAAAGAGAGAAACGACCAACAAAGCTTAGAAATGCAGAGGTAAAGCTAAAATCTCCTTTATTTATTAGAAAATCATATCCTAATGCCTAAATGAATTAATAAATATGTATGGAATATATATTTGAGTGTTATGGATACACTGAAAAAAATAAGTAGTTGTTGCATAATTTTTAGAGAATTCTCTTATTTTGTGCAACAAAGAAGTAACCAAATCAAGAAGAAAATGTTACAAACCTATGGAAAGTTGGGAAGACTTGAGAATTATTTTAAGGTGGAGGTATATACCTTCTCATTACCACACTAACCTACAAAAATATTTTAGAAAGTTGTCACATAGAACTAAAGTTATTGAGGAATATTTTGATTAGCTTGAACAACTGAAAAGTCATTTGGAACTAGAAGAGTTTGAGGAGGGCCTAATGGCCTAATTTATTGATGGTTTGCAACAGTGAGGGACAATATACCAAGTTTTATGAAGTATCCCACATTATTGTGCAGATTGAGAAGCAACTCAAGTACAAAAACACCACATCTAATCGAACTAGAACAACACAAACGTGGACTCAAAACAACAATGAACCGTTAGATAAAATAAAGTTGGTTGAGATTGGTGTAAAAAGCAAAGAACAAATAATTGAAGTCCCAAAGATTATATAAATGTAAGCTAATCCAACTAAATATCATGAATTTAAATGTTTTAATTTCCAGGAACATGAAAATTATGCTAGAGAGCGATCAAATCAACATATGATGATATCAAGAGGAGTCTTAAGTGCAATGATCAAACCAAAAGACTCCATCTAAAAATGAGATCATTTTTTCCACCGGATGCACTACACAAAATGTATGGTATCTAATCATATACATGGAGGTCTTGTACTAATATGGCTAGCCAATTTAGGATTGACAGATTGGGGCTTGTAAAAACTAAATATCCAAATCTTTACAAGTTACGATGACTCAATGGGGCTTCTAAAAAATAAATATCAAAATCCTTACAAGTTACAATGACTCAATTATCAAGCTAATTTACGCATCAAAGATCATGCCATTATTCCATTCACTATAGATAAATATCATGATAAAGTTTTGTGCTATGTAGTACTTATGCATGTTCAACATCTACTACTTGGTAGGCCGTTACAGTTTGATCCTGAAGTATGTTACAATAGAAACACAAACATCTACTATTTTATGCATGAAAATAGGAAGATCGACTACATACAAAAATCTACTCATATGTAACATATATAACAATTAGACAATACGTATTGGTGAGGTTTATTTTAGGCTGAAGGTAATTTTGTAAAGTGTTTTGAGTATTAAATGTTTTGGTATTAAGTAGTGAAAGATTTGAGCAGACTGACTGTATCATTACCCTCATTAATGAAAGCAATTGGGGTATTTATACCCTTAATTAAGGACCCATGGGCTTTCGGGTCAACTTATGAAACCAGGTCGAGTTTAAGGACCCATTTACTTATTAAGCTGATTAGCACATAGCTTAGTCAAAAAATGTTTAGGTGTTTCTTTACTTTTGTCCTGTCTGGATAGTTCAGTGGCATATTTATGTTCGAATTGCCCTTGTCCTGATAACACAGTGAGCTGTGTGACTGAATAATCCGAACTCATCATGTATTACTTTGAATTTCCTATATTTTAAACTCAAGATACTATTTGATTATCATGTAATATAATCTTATATCTTTAACTTTTATTTACAAAATAATTAATCGTCAATATTTTATAAAATATAACGATGGATTTTGAATCAATGTCTAAGATTTTCTCAATCATTCAATTCTTCTCACACACCATTGAAACAATCATCCATAATCGAAAATAAGATCTTGACTATTTAATCTATCTTTACTATTTCTAACTTGAAGTTTTACGTTCTATTTCAATATGGTTAGGTGTTTGTGATGACACTTGCTCTAATAAGACTACCATTTAGGATTTGATCATGAGAAACATGATCAAAATATCGTGATGGATAACCACGTAAATATACTTCTTATTTTTTTAACCTATTTAAATCCTTATTTTAATTAGGCTTATGAATATAACATTTTACGTTGAGTTTTACTAATTAATATTTCATTTTAAATTTGAGTGTTTATTGAAAATCATGATATAATAAAAATAAAAACTTATCATATGTTAAATATTTTATTTTTTAGTTTACTTGTGCAACAAGCATTACAATGATAAATGTTTTATTTATGTAATAGTTACATGTACGTATATGCTTTACAATATCCAACTCATTAAATATTCAATTGTTTTGAATATAAGTTGATCTGTTAAATGTAATATAGGTTATCCAATAATGCTCCTGAATCTTTATTTCCATTTTAGATTTCCTGCCTTCGGTTCATAATTGTTTGGGCACAATCACAAACCAATTTACCCCATAAACAATAAGATATCAGGCATGCCTATCTACAGATATCATGTTTAGATGGAGCAAAACTTAAAATACGTCATAGCCAGGTCACCATTGGCTTCATAAATATTGGTATGTGACTTTTATGATAATTCAATGAATACAAAAGTTAAAAATATGATTAGATGAGATACCGTGAAGATCACATCGCCTAGTTTGAAAACAAGATGATAAGATTCATAGAAGACGATAAGCCAATATGCCAAGCTTTCTCCATGAACTTTGAAAGCAACATCTTAACTTGATTTAACTTATTACCTCAGGGTTTAATTCGTATATTCAAATCCATATGGATCAGATTTCGAGATTAATCCATTAAAATTATGACGAGTCATAGATAAGAGGATTACATAATCCATTCATACAAGAAATGAACGAGAGCTTATGAGTATACCAAGAGGTTTTTAAAACCACGAACTATCTCATGGGCTCATATTACGTACCACCAAGGTATCCTCATGGGCCCATTGGCCCGAGACATCATGAAATGTAAGTTTCATACCTTCAGACAACCTTTAACCCATGTAATGTAGCAAATAAAAATGGAGAATACCATACGAGCAAGAATACCAAGAAGACCAACCACATATCTTTTATACAATCCCAACTATGTACAACATGGGCCCTTAATCGTGGCTCTGATTCAATCAGGAAAACATTATGCCAATATCTCTTAACAAATATCTTACTTTCAAAACAAGAACTTGCGAAACTATACCTACAATGTGTCATGAATTTCAACAACATATGAGTCTGAATACACAATACACCATGCTCACATAGCCATAATATATGATAGATCTAAATATTAAGTATTGTTCTAAAGACGAGATAAAATATGGGAAATTTTTAAATATAAAAATATATCATAATGATGTTGGCCACCACACCCAAGAGTGTATGGCTCTAAAAGATAAAATTTAAAACTTTACCAAATACTGAAACCTTCAAATGTTTCTCAATGGTCAAACGTCTAATTCTTTTAAACACAATCAAACTAATCAGTTGTCAATGCCCATGGTCAAGTCTTATTAGGAAACACCCAAAGTTGTACCATCACTAGCATGTAAATTCATCACATGATGTAATGCATACAAAATATTTGTATATCTCGATACAAATATGAAAATAATGAGAATAATTGTTGGAAGCGACATTCAGATGTATCACTTTATCTTTTCGAAAACATCACATTAATGACCTTGAGGTCCAACAAATCAACTAAACTTCGAGTAACCTTGATTGGATTCTCTTTACTCATATTGTATTTAAGAATATCAATTTGAAGAGGGTAACAACACCATCAAAACCATATGAGCCGAACTCATAATAATCATGCTTGATAAGGAAAGTTTTGCGAATGTAAACTTTAAAAACATCTATGAGATAATTTGAGGCATAATACCTCTCTCACCCTCTAAAATGTCCCGATGGATTTCAACATAGCCGAGAGTATAATTATGGGTGAGCTAAGACTTGAGATCTCACTTGGACGTGAGGAATAATAAAATAAAATATAGTACATCTTACGAATAATAAACGATCAATCTTTCTAGAATTCTATCCTCGACCAACTATGACTTAATAAAATCTATTATACCATAACCACTACACATTACTTCATACACTATGTTTTAATAAAAAAACTGGCAGAATTTGTGACAATTATCGCGTTACCATAAAATGTTATATTAATTTCATTGCTCCATAAAAATAAAATATTAGTTGGGATCCTCATGCCATATATAGTATGAAAGAACCAATGGAGGCCTCACAAGTAATAGACGGTAAAGAAGAAGTAAAGGTAGTTTGAAAGTGTAACACGATGCAGAATTCGTATGGGGCATGACCTATAATGGGCTCTTTAGTCTCACTTACTAACTATTGTATCAAAAAAATTAGATATGTTTTCATGGTCTACACATGATGTCACATTTGTCCCGACCTAAAAAATATGCCATAAGCTATTCATCAACACTAATTTTAAACAATCAAAAGAGTAGATCATTCTCTCTTTACAAAGTTGAGGCTATAATTTCCCAACTAAAACGATTACGCCAAATTGGCCAAATCAAGGAACCACTGTACCTTATTTAGACCATATATCCGATTTGTGTCAAAAATAAAAATAGAGAATGAAAAATATATACGGACTTCAACGACCTCAAGTGAGTTAAGTTGTATGATCCATTTTGGATCCTAAAAACTTAACTAATTGGTGGATACCGATTCAGGAAAAAAATTAATATGGTTGATTGATGTCCATTTTGGCTACAATGAAATTTTCATGAATTCCAATGATGATGAATACACAACCTTCACGAGGGAGTAATATCTACAATGTTACAATACTATATCATTTCCTGTACGGAATATAGGTGTAATATATCGACGCTTGGTGAACAAAAATTTGTCCAACCAAATGGAGTGGAACGTTCATTAATATCGATGATATACTAAGTCACTAACCGAGAAGAGCAAAACGAGCTTGCAGAAAAACTTTGAGCAGTCAAATAAATGTATATTTGGAGCCCCCTTCGATAGATTTATGGGGTACTTGGTCATCATAAAATTGATCAAAACAAGCCATACTTAGCTAGAAAATCCAACAACCATGAAGCCATCATAATAAATAAAAAAGGTCCAAATTATCACTTGAAGGTTGGCTCCCTAAATCGATTCATCTATTGGATATGACAAGTGCGCTTTAATTTTCGAGTACTCAAGAGTGTAGGCCAATTTAATTGCACATTTGAATGCGATGAGGCATTCCAAAAATAAAAGAGCACCTGGCTTTGCCCGAATTTCTCACGTGGCCAAATCTATGTGATACTCTTTACTTATATTTATCAGTTTCTAATTATGTTATGAGTGTAGTATTAGTAAAGATGAATGAGACCACGCTGTCGAATCCATTTTTACCACAAAAACTATATATATGCAAC
This sequence comes from Limnanthes douglasii subsp. nivea, assembly GCA_036936605.1. Lineage (NCBI taxonomy): Eukaryota > Viridiplantae > Streptophyta > Magnoliopsida > Brassicales > Limnanthaceae > Limnanthes > Limnanthes douglasii. The sequence continues at coordinate 218,830,571 of JAUPFV010000004.1, forward strand.
TAGAGAAGTTAACAGTGGCTCTAGTAGTGGCTTCAAAAAAGATGAGATCATACTTTCAAAACGAAAATATTATGTTCATAATATATTTTCCTTTAATTAATGTCCTCCGAAATCCTGATATATTAGGTAGACTAAAGTGATGATTTGTACAGCCGAGAAACTTTGACATCAAGTTCAAACCATAAAATATTAATAAAGCTTAGATCTAACATATTTTATCACAAATTTCAAGATGAAAGGTCTACACTCTCAAATGATAGTCTTGAGTCGATGTGGACAGTCCGCACAGACGGGGACTCGAACAATCAGGGCTCTAAAGCTGGTATTCAGCTTATGCACCCTTTTAAAGACCATTTCATTAATCTATTCATTTGGATTCCTTACCTCGAACGATGAGTCGATGAAAGTTTTACACCTTCAAAATGATAGTCTTGAGTCAATGTGGTCAGTCCGCACAGACGCAGACTCGAACAATCAAGGCTCTAAAGCTGGTATTCAGCTTATATACCCCTTTGAGGACCATTTCCTTCATCTATTCATTTGGATTCCTTACCTCGAACGATGAGGCTAAATAAGAAGCAACAATTACTGAGTCATGAATCAGCCAAACATATGGCCACAACAATCAAGACTTCTTATAGGCTCCCAATTAGAAGTCAACCATGTTTTGGGACAAAACAAAACAAAAAACAATACCATTATCCTCTATGTAACAAAAATACACGTGGAGGCCTTAAATTTTAAACAGGTGTAGTACGAACAAGTACAACGGGCTAAAATAATAATAATTGATACACTCGCTTCTATTAAAATATCTCAATCAAAACTATAAATCTTCATATAATAAAAACTTACCATATTCCAGCAAACAAGGGTCAAGCCCTAGGAGGTCAGCCTATGGGGCTACGACTATCAATGAACCACCATATTGGCGAACTCTAATATGAACTTACCATTCACAAAGTACGCTCCCAAATGACAAAGGTGAGGTTAAAAGTGTCCAAATATTATATAATTGATATGTACTACTTGATAAAACTTTCTGTCACCGAAGGTAAGCAAAACTCCATCTTTTATGTTGATCTTCGATGAATAATGCTTGGTAATGAAATAATTCCACAAAGGAGAAAAATGTGTCAACTATGGGTATAAATCCCTCCATAAGAGAATCTTATTATCCGGCTACTAGTAGCTTATAACACGTACAAATTCCAAGGTAGTTGTGCAACACTTTAATACATTTCAATAATTTTTTAAATCAATTCACGTCCCAATAATGCCTATAAAGTTAATATCTAAATTTTTTCTCTTTAGAAATGTGGGGTTTAGACATAATATCTTCCTCTTTTAAAAAACATCAATGGGTCGATCGTACCTCATAGTAGCAATAAATTGCCTCTCCAACTTGGTGGAGGCCAGATTGTTTATAAGGTAACGAGCCCATAAGTTGTATACTTTATACATACTAATATTTATTATAGATATAAGGTCCATAAGTTATTAACCTCTAATAATAGGATATTGTTCCAAAATGAGAAACTAGCGTTATATACAGAAGCGAAGACATACGACAAAACTTATCGGCTCATTTTCACCCTCAAGTAAATTGGCACGGGAATGCTAGAGAGAGAAATTGACAAAAGTAGTAAGAAAGTAATAATTGTTCACCATTTCCCAAAAAAGGGTGTTGTTTTATATAGTACAAGTAGTGGGTCCAAAACCCAGATTATTAGCCCTCATAAGGTCATTCAACCCCATTATTTTACTATTCTTAGCCATAACTATTATTTATTATATAAGACAGCCTCGATGTTACACATTTGTTGGCTTTCTTTTACAAAACTTTTATAACTCCAAATTCCCTCCTATTTAACCCATTTGACTAATATTCCAAATAATTCATTTCCTTATCACTAGCCCTACAGTATTTGCGAATATTTTCGAGAAATGACTAAATTGGGAAGTTGCCTCGGATATGTCTGACCTCTTCTTTCTTTCGTTTCTCATCGGATCTATGACATCACTGTTCATATTGCTAAATTGATAATTGTGCATCACATATTTTGCTTCAAATCCATGTGTCATTTTTTACAAACGTCGCTTGCTCTGTTTCCAGTCCACGTGTCAAAATAATTGTTTACAAGAGACGCGTGCTCTACTTCTAGTCTATGTGTCAGTCATTTTCTGACAGATACATATATACCATCCAAAATGAATTTTAGGTGATTGGGTGTGTCAGAAAACTCTTACATTTCTCAACATGTGTGCACTTCAAATCATAGGTAGATCGGCTACAAGACTCTTCATATTTTATATACATTCGTCACCTAATAAAAAACTTTCATATACTTTGGCCATTATAACCGTTGGAAACCTAATATTTTACCAATAAATACTCAAACAATTCATAATTTAGAGTTGTTCGTTTTTCATAATTCTTGAGAGAGAGAGAGATGCGCATTGTAAAGGGAGAAATAGAATTGATACCCCTCTAAGAATTTTCTTCCATAGTTCATGCTTGAAAAATTCATGATCCTAGATTGGTTTTCCATAAACCAAAAAGCCAAAGAGAGAAGAGTAGCTGACATAGACAAGGAGCCCAAGCCACTATAAATAGTTAAAACCACATACCACCGTCCGTGGCCCGAAGTCAGAAAGCAATTCGAGGAGGCGCGAATTTCGAACACTAGTATCCCATCTATCTGTACTACTACTCAGCCCCCGGTCAAACTTGTCTGATACACGACAATTATGACCTTAGTCTTTTAAAGAAATCAATTTTTGCATCAACATTTATTCTAGTGGGTATATAAGAGAATCTACTCCCACTCCAAAGAGAAAGTGATCCCTTAAACTTATATCAAAGAGGTATATAAGAGTTAAAAGTACATAATCTACTCCCACTCCTCAAAACACCCCGCAGGGCACCCCTAAAAACACTCCTAAAAAACCTCACCAAGTAGCCCTTTTGGCCGGTATCAGTATAAATTATTTCACCTTCAGTATTATCCACGGGAGTGTAAGCCCTCAAACCGATTAAAAAGATGAGGCTAAGATATTTGGTCGACGGGCTTAAATAAAATCAAGGTTATTGTTGAAGGTGACCAACTCAAGAAGGTGAGTTTACCTGTTCAGAAAAATTGAGGTCATAACTTCCACGCAAATTGAGGCACCACCACCCCCCCCTCCAAATCAAAGTTAATGTGAGTTTACCTGTTCAGAAAAATGCTAAGTCGAAAAAAAGAAAACATATGTTGTTGAACCGCCCTCGAACATCGAAGCTATCTTAAGAAACAACTTGCAAAACGTTGAGAGCAAGTATCTGTTGGCTTTGGAAAAAATAAAGTACAAGTATAACCATCCGATTTCCTGAAGCCGGAGAGACCCCTCTATCCGTTCGGGATAATGAGCTAATCGTCTACCCGAAGATTCTGAACTAGGGTTTTCGGCTCCCTTTGGACACCGCTTTGGTAAGATATTTCGAGTTGCTAAACTTATGCCCTACTTAAGTAGTCCGAACATCTGGTTCAGTTTGATGCTCTGCATAATGACGACCATGATATCTGGGGTCAGATTATCTATGGAGCAGTTCGTCGGATTAACTGGGTTTCCAAATATCCCCACTTCCCTTACTATTCCTTGACCCTAGGGAATAAATTCAAGATAGTGGATGGTCTTCTTGAGGTCTAAAAAAATTAAAAGCAAAGATTTTTCTTTATCTTTGGGCTGTGGGAGATAGGTTTCGAGGAGTCTGTTGAGACATCACATCAGCTCTCTTTAAAATGAACTAGAAGAGGTAAATCATTACTTAACTTACTTTTTATTTGTTCACTTAATTTAATCTACCAAATGTTTTTATTATGGGAGAGATATGAAAGGGATGTCTAAGGCGTTGAAGGAGAACTTATAGGAGGTAGGTCATATATTTTTGTGACGAAAGTTATGACGTTGGAAGAGCTCATGGTGCCTCCAACAAAAGCCAACATACTTGAACAATTAGAGGACACATATATTCTCATCTACTTTCCTGTAAGAGCTAGGGCTCCAAGCCACCAAAACCCTAAAAATATGTGGTTGAGGAAGAAAATATCGAAGCTGAGGCCGATGAGAAAGAAAATATTAAAGTTGAGATCGAGAAGGTTGATCCTGCATGGGAATGTGGCTTCAATAGGCCATCAAAAGAACTACCGTCAAATAAGAAACACAAGCGTAAAGTTGTCGAAGAACATGTTGAGCCTAAATTTTCATCTCTCTCGAGAGTTGTTGTTATTGACTAAGACTCTCCTTAGGTATCAACTGAGAAACCTGCCACTCAGGATAACAAGGCGACTAATACCCAATAAGGTCACAGAGATGATACACAAGTTATAGTAAACTTCAAAGCTGGATTTTCATCGGAGCAGTTTGATATTTACAGTGCTGATTTTCTGGCCTCGAACTACATAGACCATGTCATCCGACGACACTTTCTGAAAGGAAAGCCAAAATATTGAACGTTTAGAAAAATTATTATAAATACGAGGCTTTTAGGAGGAGGTCGGAGATGAATATGTTGGAATAAGAAGTCACCCATCTCAGAGAGCATACTGCTAAGCGTCTTACACAAGTCGAGGCAGTGGAGGATCGGTTAAAGTTGGAGTATAATACCTTTGATAATAAGTTTGATTGTTTTATTAAGGTGGTCACTCAGAAAAATAAAATCATGATCTCCGAAGGGTATGATAAGACCAAAAAATAAGTTGAACGAGCCGTCAAGGATTTGGAGAAACCTGATGTGTAGAAGAAAGCTCTTAGTATCCAAGGTTAAGCGTATAAGAATGCTGCCTTTGAAAAATATGATGCTGAGTGTGTCCCTAAGTTGGATGATAGGGACGCTAAAATCAAATCCATAATAGTGCTGAAGTTTCATGAACGCTTTCCAAACTTAAAGTCAGACAGCTTCTAGGAGCTTAGATGAAGAATCACCCGAGAACTCTGATGAATCATAAAGCTCTTCGTTTACTTTATCAAAATATGGATCTAAGATTGCCTTATGGTCCAAAAATAGATAGTTGTAGACCCACATTCATTGGAAGACCCTTCCGGGCCAAAAATAAATAATTGTTGACCAACATTCGTTGGAAGACCCTTTGATCCAAAAATAAATAATAGCTTACCACCATTCGTTGGAAGAACCTTTCGGTCCAAAAATAATTAATTGTTGACTAACATTCGTTGGAAGACCCTTCCGAATCAAAAATTTCATAATTGTTGAAATGTTTTAAGATGGAAAAAAATATTATATATAAATCGGCTATAAGGGTACCTCGTCAAAACCTTCATGCACCATCAGCGTAGGAAAGACTATGTCACCGATCTCTACACAAGTTTATACATACATACAAACTTTTACATTCATTCCAAATACAATTTAAGGTGCTCGATGTTCAATGGATGATTAAGATCTCTTCATTTTTTATGTTTGAGTAGATATGTATGGGTCTTCCCAGTTAGGTCCCAATCTATCAAGCCTCTTTTCCTTTGTATGCTAAAACACTTTCCTTAGTACCTTGTCCCAATCTTGAATTCACATCGTCTCACTTTAGACGGGACTCTATTTCTCATCAAAGTTTAGTAGTGCGAAGAATTCAATTTTGATCGCCTTATTTTTTCCTCGACTAAATCTAACTCAGCAAGCCTTCCTTTATTGCTACCCTCCTCATAATATTCAGTGATTCGATACGATGGGAAGACTGCTTCAGATGGAACCATAGCATCCATCTTATAAACTAGCGCAAATGGGGATTCCTGAGTTTCTCTTCGAGGGGTGGTTCGATATGCCCATAGAACTTCTTTTAAGTAATCTGTCCATTTTCCAACCTTACCTTCCAAACTCTTTTTGAGCTTGTCAAGAATTGTCCGATTAGTCACTTTGACTTGGCCATTTGCTTGCGGATGAAGAGGTGTTAAGAAGCATTGTCGTATTCCTCTAGAAGAAAAAAAATTCTTCATGTTTTTATTATCAAATTATAGCCTATTATCCATTGTTATTCTCCTTGGAACACCAAAAAGATAAAAAAAAATATTTGAACCAATAAACTTGATTACATCTTTGAGTTTTGTTCCCGTCAAGGGTTCAACTTCCACCTACTTTGAAAAATAGTCTACTCCAACTATTAGTGTTTTTCGTCTTTCAGATGCCATTGGTAAAGGTCCGACCAAGTCAATACCCCATCGATCAAAAGGTAATACCTCAATATTGATTCAATAGGTACTCCTGGTGCACATATTATGTTGGTAAATATTCGGCAATTATCACACATTTTCATTAATTATTTGGCATCAGAAGCAATCGTGGCCCAATAACATCCTGCCAAAAGAACTCTTCTTGTAAAAGTCTTGTACTCACAATATACAAACCCTTATTGATCGTATAACTCAGATAATATCATATGTGATTCATTTTCCCCAAGGCATCGAAGCAAAAGCTTGCTAAAAGATTTCTTATATAAGATGCCTCCAAGTACCACATAACCATGTGCCTTAACCCATATTCCATTTGCGATTGCTTTCTCGACTGACATAATATCATTAACTAAAACCTCTTTAACGTCGTACCTCCAATCTTTTTTAGTACTTGTCAAAATTTAATAATCTTCAACTGATCCTTACGCCCTTTTGACACCTTTTGTTATGGAAGGAAGTTCATGCGTAAGAATCCAAGGGTGCTCTTAGGAATATGCAGTGGTGGCCAAATAATTTGCTACAGAATTATCAGCTCTATAAACATGTTTGTATTTAATGATTTCAAAGACAATTGCTAAGGCCTTTAATATTCTCAAATACTTCACTAAATGATCTTTTCCAGCCCTAGATTGGCCATGCGCTTGATGTATAAGAAGTTGCGAGTCGTTTACTATCCTAACCTTTTCGGCTTCACATATGTGAGCAAGTCTTAACCCTGCCAAAGCAACTTCGTACTCTGCATCATTATTCGATGCTCAAAACCCAAAACTTATAGATTGATACATTGAAATCGCATCTAGATAGACCAACTGGACCCATGCCCCACATCTCGTTGCACTAGAATCTCCATCTGTTCGGATTATCCATTACGCCTCCGAATTTTCTTCATCTATTTCCATCTTTGGCCGATCAGATAAAATTCAACTAAAAAATATACTAAGGCTTGTGTCTTGATTACAATTTGGGGCTCAGATTCAATGTCAGAATCACCCAATTCCACGTACGATTTAGTTATTTTGAGTAATACATCCGGTCTTTGCAACATACCTTTTCAACAGAAAAGATGTTTGAACAATAATATAGTGAGCCTGAAAATAAGGTCTCATCTTTTGAGCTGTTATAACCAAAGACAGGACTAGATTTTCTAACTTCAAATACCTCTTTCCCGTATCCAAAATAATTTTACTGACATAATACACTGGTAATAGGAACCTATTATCTCTTGAATCAAAACGACGGTTAAAAACACTGTTAGTCGCCCATGTTTACCCCTTGTATCAAACTAGTCCATCACCTTCACTTTTGTCTCCCACCCATCCCTTTCGTTTGAGAAATTTACACGATCGCACATGTAAACCATTTTAAAACTGACACGTGACACCTAAATCCCAAGTTTTATATCACTTTTGGTACCCAAATCCCAAGTTTTGTGTCACTTTTGGTCCCCCAAAATGTGCGGGGGAGTAATCGTACAAATTTCTCAAACGAAGGGGATGGATGGGAGACAAAAGTGAAGGTGAGGGACTAGTTTGATACAAGGGGTAAACATGGGCGACTAATAGTGTTTTTATCCCAATACGACACTCACAATATAATCCGACAAATATATATAGATGCGCAACTTATCCTCCGGACTAGACTTTGTCAAGATTTCCAGGGATAATATATACTCTTTAATTTGTACAGATGCTTCAGAAAACTGTTGGGTCAAATCAAAATAATTTACTTGCTCAACACTTGGAAAAATGGGGCACGCTTATCCGAAGACTTGGATATAAATCTATTTAAGGCTACTAGCCTCCATGTCAGAATTTACACTTCCTTAATTGTCCGAGGTGGAGTCATAATACTTAAAGCATTTAATTATACCGGATCTACCTCTATCCTCTGTTCACTAACTATGTACCCGATAAATTTTCCGGACCGCACCGTAAATGCACACTTCTCCGGATTTAACTTCAAGTTTATCTTTTTTTAAGTTGCTCAAAGGTTTCTTCCAAATTTGTAAAATACTACTCATCCCTTGTCCTCTTCACTAACATATAGTCAATATATACTTCAACATTTAGTCCGATGTGAGCCTCAAGAGTTTTTTTACTAAACGTTGGTAAGTCTCCCCAACATTTTCAACCCAAAGAGCATATCCTTATAACATTACATGCCCATTATATTGATGAACAAAGTGTTCTCTTGACCCTTCAAATCTATCTTGATCTGACTGTACCCTGCGTATGCATCCATTAAAGAAAGAAATCGATTTCCCAACGTATAAACCACTAACTGATCAATCCGAGGGACTGGAAAATGATCTTTCAGGTATGCTGTATTAAAGTCAGTAAATTCTACACACATTCACCATTTATAATTTTTATTCTTCACTAAAACTAGATTAGTTGTCCACAAAGGGTATTGTGATTCTCGTATGTGCCCAACTTTAGATAACCGATCTATTTCGTCCATAATGGCATCAAGGTTTTTCTTGAAAAATATATATGATATTTTGAATAATTGGATATATATTGCTTCGAATCGCTAGTCTATGAAAGATGATTTTTGTAGGCACCCCAATTACATCTTCGGTACACCATGCAAACGTGTGTCACCTTGTTGATAAGAAATTAATTAATCTCTCCCGCGCCTCTAAAGATAAATTTGTATAAATATTTAAACTCTTCCTATTCGAAAAACATAGTCTTCAAAACTTTCATCGAGGACTAAAAATTTGGGGGTCTTCCTTAGATCATTAAGATGACCAAATCTCGAGGAGGACCCCACTAACTGCTATGCTTTCTTCGACTCTCCCCATTTAATTTGATTTCTCTTGCCGTTTTTGGTTACTCCTGATCGTTGCTACATTATTTCCCATAACATATTTCAAGCATTAGTGAATAGTTAAAGACACTACATGGATTCTAAACAACCAAGATATTCTTAATATCACATCGTATGATGTTGGTGCATCCACCATAATGAACAACACTGTCACCTATATTCTAAATGGTCTACGACCCAACCCCACTTTGATAAGGAGAAGAAATGACCGGAAGAATCAATTAAATTGCTTAAATAAAAGGGATAATTAGATCTTATAACAGTCTTGTAAAGAAAGCCAACAAATATGTAACATTAAGGGGACTTGTGTAATAAATAATAATTATGTTTGAGATTAGTGAAATAGTGGGATGAAATAATCAAATTCCCCGACCACTTCGGCAGTCACCCCAGTAAACCCTACAATCGTACGATATGACCAAAGAATCGCTGGGGGATTTCTATCATTTCATAAGTCATCATGAATGTTATATTGGTAGAACTATCAGTGTCTATTAGAATTCTTCGTGTCTCATCCATGATAATTTCTACCACGATCACCACAACATCTTCATGTAAGCCCATTTCTAATAAAACAACAGATATGGATTCCTATATGAATGTGGCGGAGCGCCCACTTCTAATTGAGTTGCTAGGCTCACGATATGCCTTTTCCAAGAGTAGTTTGACGTTCCCAAAATAGTGTCACCTCCAAAAAGTGTTAGTAATTTAAATAAAATACATAATTTACTAAATTTTCCATTATAATTGGTTCCTTTACCAACATAATCTTATTCATGGCCGGTTTCATATCCAAATACTCAAAAGAAACTTAAAAAACATCAATAGGTTCTGAAATCATCAGAGTATTCTCTTGCTTAAAAGATGTAAGAGCATTTTTCTTAACAAAATTCGTCAATTTCCTATTTTCAATCAACACTTGATTTTTTTTCCAGTACCACACAGTCCTTCATATCATGACCAACATCTTCATGATACTTGAAATGCCTGCTACTTGTGCTTTCTTTGGGAGTCTGTATTGGGGCAAGTTTGCGAAATTGTATGTAATTACGAGCCCTGCCAAAAATTGTTGTTACGCACTCTATCAACTTAGCAAAATGAGCTGGTTGGACCAATTTGTTTGACATTGACCTGACACTTTTTTGTACATTTACCACTTGTGAATTTACCATTGATTTCGGAGGTAATTGGTTCAGAGCCTTTGGTCGAACAACAATTTTCAGATGATAAGTTGAAGGAATTTGTGTAGGGAGTTGATTATATGTCACAATCAGAGATTGTTGGAACTAGTTTTGTTCATGCCATAAATGCTATTTTTGATGCTTATGTCTCTTCTACCAAAATTCTCTTCTCAAATTGATCCAACAATGCCTTAAACGTGATGGCCTGTTTTTTTATAACATTATCTTTCAAAATAGTAGGGAGAAGTCCCATTTGGAAAGCTACAAAAGCTACATGATCTTCGCATCCGTCCATATTAGTCTTAGTTTTAATGAAACGATGAGTGTCATCCTCTAAACTGTCCCTAACTTTTTGTCTATAATAACTTATTGTATCTCTATTTTTCTGAACTTTTTTGCTTCCCACAAAGTGTTGGCTGAAGATATTAAAAAAAACATATCAAAATAATTTATACAACCATGAGGGAAACGATTATACCACTTCGAGGCAGCACCCTTAAATGTTTGAGAGAAATCCATTCAAAACAACTTATCATCATAATTAATCATAAAATTCATGAACTGCTCGATATGTATATATGGATCTTATGTGCCATTAAAATTTTCTAACTTCGAGATATCAAAGTATTTGGGTATATATCCTGATAGGATTTCCATAGAAAGATAAGACGACCTCTAATTATGTATGGTCTTATACATACTGCCCATATGTCTTCATTCATAGCGGTATATAGTCCCTCTTCAGATGAATATATAAACTGGTTACTCATGCGATATTCAAAACTTTGACTTCTCGATGGGTTATGTGCCTGAGGAGCAACTTGCTTCCTTTTAGCAGCGGATACAACCTTATCTCGCTCCTCGGACCCAAACCCTTTTTTTTTATCGATCATTCATTTATCTCCTCAAATCTCTGGTCCGACGAGAAGTCCGATGACTATCCTTATGCCATTTTAAATCCTTTCTATTATAAACTTTTTCGCGTCAGTTATCCCTTTTCGGAGATGAAGATTCATCAGAATCGTAAAGTGAATAATCATTAGATCTAGTGGAATCGTATCGGCGCATGTGTTTCATTTTTCTTTTTAAAGAATAATGGCTTCGTCTCCGATGCATATCATTTCTAATGCTGGTCCGATGAACATCTTCCAATTTATATTTTTTCAGTCACATGCTCCCTTCGAACCTTTGACCTAAGCCTTTTTAAACTCAAAACGACATATTTATATGCATTTAACATTATTATATATTCTAGGAGTTCTTTCCTCCAAGCTACTAAGGCAGATTCCTCGAGTAACTTGTCACGTGCTAATCATAATCATGTTGTTCCTCTCTTATCTTTTCTTCCACAAGATAAACTCCAGATGAAGTTTTAATCACAAGACTATCAATGCCAACATTTAGCCCATCTAGTACTTTTGTATCCACTTCTCTCTGAATTTTTGACAAGATAGTAGTGGTTTTGGAAAAACGTTTCCGAGTACCAATCGAAGTTCCCATAGACGGCGCCAGTGATAGTTCTAAAGATTTATTAGAGTGATTATCTGTCTAAACTATGCTTGAAGATGATTGTTTAGAGACAGAAACACGAGAAAGTTAGAGAGATAAATTGACAAAAGTAATAAAAAAGTAATAATTGTTCATCATTTCCCAAAAAGAAGTGTTGCTGTATATAATATAAGTGACGGGCCCAAACCCCATATGATTAGCCCTTTAAGGTCATTCCACCCTACTATTTTACTAATCTTAACCATTATTATTATTTATTATATAAGACACCCTCTATGTTACACACTTGTTGGGTTTCTTTTACAAAACTTTTATAATGCCAAATTCTCCCTTGTTTAACCGACTTGACTATTATTCCAAATACCTACTTACCTTATCAATCTCAATTATAATTTTACTTCTCCTATTTACAATAAATTTTCATAATTTTTTTACAAGTTGTAAGCTATTTGTAACATTGGTGTTGTTTCTACTTCAATGGTACATATAGTTTTTAATGAAGTACTATATCATAAATAAATTTTGATGCCATATTATAATACATGCTCTTATATGTATGTATTTGAATGTTGAATATGCATAGACTTTCAAGCCATAGTATCAAAATGTGCTTAGTTACATGATCATTATAGCACCATACTTATGACATCAAAACATTCAATGCAAAGTACCCTCATGCCAGAGCACCTATATTATGCAAAACGAATCATATGAAAAAGCAACTAATGTGCATATTTACCTGACCGTTAGAGCACAAAATATGAACAAAGTGACTTCCAAGTTAGAGAAATATTCATAAATACACAATATATTCGGGACTCATCACCTGAAAGAGGTTTGAAACCATTATTGGTGAGGATAATTTATGGTTGGAGGGTATTTTAGGGAGTTTGTGAGCTGAATCTTATTTTTTGGATAGTGAGTAATGAGATAAAGGAGGTGTATGCTTGTATGTAATGTTCTTGAAAAAGTCCAACCCCTTAAATGAAGTTGGTTTGGGGTATTTATATTAATTCTTTAACCCATGGGCCTTATGGGCCGGACCCTGGGTCCGGTTCAATATTAGCACAAAGCTGAGTCTTGTATTGACTGGTTGGATTGTTCTTAATTCGTGTGGTTCAAGATGTACCTGGACTGCCCTTCTAGTTTTCACAAGAGTGTCATTCCAAAAATATCCGACCATGTAAGTAGCCCCTTTAGTTCTTTCAAAAATGTTTTGAAATGGCTAACTTATTCAAGAAAAGACCTGGATCAGATACGAAAGGGTTAAAGAAGAAAGGACCCTGACCGGATCCGATGAGGTTTATTTCGTAAGTGAAAAACCAATGGTCAGAAAACTGAAATTTGACACGTGCCACATTTCGATTGAACCTCTTAGTCGTTTTTATTTCTTGAGAGTTTTACCTATTTTCAAAAAATAATTAGGGTAGACTTAATAGCCCATTATCATTATTCGAACCGTTTGATTTTCCCCAAAAGAAACACTCAAGTAGTTTTAACTCTATTTAAACTTGTTTTACTGTTTAGTTTTTCATAACCAGAAATAATTTCTAGAGAGAGAAATCTTGAGTTCTTGATTTCACTCTGTCTTTAAGGAGTTATATGTTCACTGCTAGAACATCTATTTTAAAAGGGGTTGGTTGAACCTATCAGATTTAAAAAAAAGAGCAAATAAAGAGGCAAGACAATAAGCAAGGATCACAGCCGGACTCCCTGTTTCTCTTGGTGGATTAGTTAGCCCAGTGGTTCCATAATCTGATAAGAGAACATCATCATCTTGAACATCAGTAACTCGAAAACCCTTTTTAATTCCTACATTATCTACTCTAGAATTTGAACCTTTAGTTCAACCATCTTTAGATTCTTCTCTTAAGAGAAAAACTGTTTCTATCGTTAGGAAAATCTCACCTTTCAAAGCCATGGGATAAGATAGAGAAGAGGTCATGCCTCGGAGAGTTACTCAAATCTCCGAATCTAAAAGTAACCCCACTTCATCCAAAAATATCAGTTTGGAAGCATTAAAACCTACTGCCAAGTCTTCAGTAAATCCGGACAACAACTCCCTTCTTGATAAGGACACTTAAGTTAAGAAAGAGGCCGCTAGTGCTAATTTGACCGAGAAACAATCAAATATAATGGAGGAAGTCAGGGTGGACAGTGGAGTGGACACTCTGCTGGAAAAATCCGGACAGACTGAGAATACCATACCAGTTCGGACCAGTAGGGAAAAAGCAGGGATGCCTAACACTAAATCACTCCAAGAGTGTTTAGAAGTGAAAATTGGTCCAAATCTTGGTAAGATAAATGTGAAGTATTTGTTGGCCCTTCAAAAGATTAACTACGTGTATACAAACACTGCTGAGCTAGATAGGTTACGGATAAGGTGGGGCTTCCTAGAGTCTATCAAAGTTAGGATTCCAGCTACTCCGGAGACTCATTTAGACTGCAAGGTCAATGAACTGGTGGTATACACCGAAGTGCTAAACTGGGGACTTCATCTCCCCTTGGACCTGAAGTAGTTCAGCTTTTCCATCTGATTAAGCTTTGCCCAAACCAACTGAGTCTGAATGCATGGTACACCCTTCTAGCCAGCATCATCACTTCCAGACTATCTAAAATTCCATTACCCTTGGAGCAATTTGTTGTTGTTGCTGGTTTATGTAGGAACCACCAAATCCCCTTAGATCATTTTAATGTGGAGAATGAACACAGGGTAGTGAATGACCTGCTAGAGGCTGAGAAACCATGGAGGACCCAATTTATCTTCATCACTGGAGCATTGGAAAATGATAAAAAGATCAACTATCAAACAAACCAAGTCAATTGACTATGTATTGGAAGAGCTCAGGAAACACTATTTTTTATTCTTTTAGTTATATTTAACTCCATACTGTTTAGACCGAATTGATTATTGTATTTATCCTACATTGCTTTCAAAGATATTTCCTGAGCAGCTAGAGGCTGTAAAATCTACTTTTACCGAATTGAACCAATGGACATCAGAAACATGGGGGCTTGGTTTTCACATTTGTTTTACTTCGGGAAACATGTTGACATCCCATCTATGGAACACCATCGGAAGCAGAGACCTCGCCTGGGAACAATTGACCACTCCCCCTCCAACGGATGTTATACTGAAAAGGACAGAGGCAAAGGATATCAAGCTGTACTTACCAGCCCTGAGTAAAGATCCTAGCCATCTAGATAAAATGAAGAAGAAAAAGAAGACTGGAACCGATCCACCTCCCTAGAACCCCGACGCAGAAAGTTCGGAGAATCCTGAAGGGATAAATGTTGTTTTGTTGGAAGCTGTGGCTGTAACAATCAAGGAAACTGTGGAATCAAATCAATCCCCTCATGATAACAAGAGAGGTCATAAAAGGCCCAAGGAAGGCAATGACCAAAGATCAAAGAAGAAGAACAAGAGTAACCTGGGGTCAGAGGTAATTCTTCGGCCTCCGATGGAAAATCCTACATTGCCACATCATGCTCCTCCACATGTAGAGACACCTGCTGACCCTCATTCTCCAAGGTTTCCCACAGCTAACCAGCTACCTATTGAAGGAGATGTCAACCTCGATGAGTTTTACAACATGTACTTCAGTGACCTGGACAAGGATGATTTCAGATCCTTCCCTCAACCCACTATTTCTAATGTTGTTACTTATAATGGTGAATATTTCGAGGTGTCAAGCGAACATGACACCTTAGGCCATGCCATTTTGGGATTTATCAGGCTAATAGTAGACTTCGAGAGGCAGGACATGGAGCAAGCTGAAAACATTGGTACTCTTACCACAACAAACCAGAATTTGACTACCGATCTCACCACTGCTCTGAAAAGAATTGAGGCTTTAAACAAAGAGAAAAAGGATTTGGCTACCAAACTGCGTCAGTCCAAGAGTGCTCAAGAAGAGATCTAAACCAAATACTCCACCTCGAAAACCAATTCTTTCAATGAAATCAAAGCCTTGAAGGAGCAACAAACCACCAGTACCAATACGATTGATGTTTTAACCAAAGAGAAAGAGAAGCTAGAAAAACCTCTCTCTGGGAAAGAAGAAGAGAATAAGTCTCTAAAGGATAGCAAGGCTCAAGAGATAGCTGCTGCCGTAGAGAAGTATGATGATGGGGTGGTGGAGTCTCTAGAAAAAAGAGACGAAGGGGTCAAATCGGACATGGTTCTACTGTTCCATGAAACCTTTCCAAATAGGAATTTTGGTCCTCTATGGAAATATGTACCATACGAGGAGATACCTTTCCATACCATGGTGGATGGTGATTAGCATGGTTATTCAAGTGGATATGATTCCGATGAAGGAACTGGTGAAATATTAAGTGATGAAATCAAGAGTCCCAAGAAAGATGAAGGTGAAGAAAAGACCGAAGGGAACAAGCCCTAGGGTTATAATGTTTTTTGTGTGTTCGGAACTAAAGTCCTTGGATGGCCTAGGAATTTTGTTATCTTTTCCAATCCTTGTTTTATAGACCAAAGTATTTCGGTGGCCAAGGCATTTTTGTGATTGTGGATCAGACTCGGTCTGATTAGGTTATAATGTCAAATCTTTCTTTTGCACGAACTCATTTTTCTTTTTATGGCTAAAGTTTAAGTGGTTTTTAATATTTCCGACTTGTTTAATAAGCGTTTAATCATTTCAACAATATCTCATTTTGAAGGATGAAAGTGTTGAATAACTTTGATCACGAATGTTTAATAAATCTGATTAAGTGTTTAATAAATCTGATCATCTCAAAGATACTTCATTTGAGAGCCGAGGTGTTTAGTAAGTATTCAATTTGTCCAATCTCCTCATACTACTCACAACAACTTTGAAGAAGGCATAAGAGACCGTTGATTTAAAAACCGGACACATCGTTAAAACCTCCCCGCGTCACCAGGGTAGGAAAGAGTATGCCCCCTCTAATATTTACATTGAGATATGAGAAGGTAAATATTTACAAGAGAGTTTTATTCTAAATATAACCTCAGATGTTCAATGTTCCATAGGTGCTTCAAAACTCCGCTCTCCTTGTCTTGAAGTCTGTACATCTCTGGCTTAATTCTTTCACATACCATATAAGGGCCTTCCCAGTTTGGAGCCAACTTTCCAAACTGTTTTTCTTAAGAATTTTTCTCCCAACTGGAAATCTCTTCTTTTAACCTTCGATGCATTAACCCTTTTTTCTTCAATCAAATCTAACTGATTCCTAACTGCCATATCATTTTCCTGTTCGGAATAGTTTTGGATCTGGAAGGATGGTAGAGTAGCTTCTATGGGTGTGATTGCATCCATCCCATAAACAAGGGCAAAATGGGATTCTTGTGTAGCAGTCCGGAGAGTAGTTCGGTATGCCCATAATACCTCTTGTAAATAACTTGGCCATTTTCTTGCAGCACCTTCCAGATTCTTTTTAAACCATGACAAGATTGTTCGATTAGCAACTTCAACTTGTCCATTATCTTGAGGGTGGAAAGGAGAAGAAAAACAGTGTTGAATTCCTCTAGAAGTTCAAAACATCTCTATATTTTTATTATCAAATTGTGGCTCATTGTCTGTAGTTATTCTCTGGGAACTCCAAACCTGCAACATATGTTGGATAGAATAAATTTTATAACCGCCTTAGAAGTGGTCCCAACTAATGGTGATACTTCTATCCACTTAGAGATATAGTCAATTACCAATATTATTGTTGGATACCTTCCAGATGCCATGGAAAGAGGTTCAACCAAATCCAAACCCCATCTATCAAAAGGTATGGGTTCGGAGATAGACTCCATAAGAACTGCTCGCATATGGATTTCATTCTTATATCTCTGATAAGGATCACACCTTTTAACTATATATTTGGAATCTGCCCTTATTGTTGGCCATTAGTACTCTCATAACAAGACTCTCTTGGTTAAGGTCGTATAGCCACAATGTGTAGAGCCTTCTCCATCATGTAGTTCAGAAAGAAAATTTTAGTTTTCTTCAAATCCTAAGCAACATAAGAGGGGTCTGCTGAAATATTTCTTATAAAAAACTTCTCTTAATATCAAGAACCTTCGAGCCTTATACTTAATCTTCTTGGCCAAGGCTTTATCCAGAGGTAAAAATTCATAAAAAATAAACTGAAAAATATCATACGTCCAGTCTTTGGGCTGAATGTCAAATATACTCATATTTTCTTCATCCCATTTACCCTTCTCTTCGCTTGAATCTATTGAGGGGAATTCTTGCATTAGAATCCAGGGGTAGGCTTTAGAATTGGCTATGGTTGCTAGAGAGTCAACCATAATATTCTCCAATCTAGGGACATTTCGTATTGAATACCTTTAAAGCTTGAAATAACTTCCCTTAGTATCATCAAATATTTTATGAATTTTTCCTTTTTTGCTTCAGACTGTCCCTGATCATGATGAATTAGAAGTTGGGAGTCACTCATCAATCAGACTCTCTTTGCCCCACATATAAGGGCTAATCTTAGACTGACTTTGGCTACTTCATATTCTGACTCATTATTGGAGGCTTTGAAACCAAAACATATAACTTGATACATAGTATCACCATAAGGAGAAGTTAAACAAATTTGGCCCCACATCCCATGGTACTAGACCCGTCGTCTGTTTGGACTACCCATTCTTTCTTATACTGGTTTGCTTGCCTTTGCTCAGAAGGACTTTCAGTATGAAATTCTCCTAAGAAATCAGCCACAGCTATATCCTTGATTGCAGTTTGGGGTGCAAAATCAATATCATAATCACCCAGCTCGACTGACCACTTGGTCATTCTGCTTGATATATCAGCCTTTTGGAGAACATTCTTCAAAGGAAAATATGTTCGAACAACAATCGAATGTGCTTGGAAGTACGGTCTCATTGTTCTGGCTACTATTACCAATGCTAAGGCTAACTTTTCTAACTTCAAAGATCTCGTTTTTGCTTCTAATAGACTTTTGCTTATATAATACATCGGACATGGGTAACTATCCACTTCTCTTACTAGCACAGAACTTACTGCATACTCCGACACAACTAAGTATATATAACTTTCTCTCCCTGAATGGGTTTGAACAGCGTCTTAGGCGAAGACAAATGCTTCTTAATTTCAAGGAAATCATGTTCACATTGTGGAGACCAAATAAAGTCTTTAGCATTCCTTAATACTTGGAAAATTGAGCACACTTGTTAGATTATCTTGAAATGAACCTATTTAACGCATCCAAACGTCCAGTTAGTCTTTGAATCTCTTTAGTGCTTCGAGGAGGATCCATAGACAACATAACATCTAGTTGATTCAGATCAGGATGAATCCTTTTTTCACTTATGGCATAACCTAAGAACTTTCCGGACCGGACCCCAAAAACACATTTCTCCGAGTTCAATTACAAAATGATGGCCTCTAAGTTAGAAAGAGTTTCTTGAAGGTCGGATATATGTGCATCTTTCTCGAAGCTCTTTACCATCATGTCATCTATATATACTTTCATATTCCTGCCAATTTGACTAGCAAAAGCTTTATTTTACTAACCTTTGGTAAGTGGCCCCAACATTTTTCAATCCAAATGGTGTCACTTTGTAGCAATGAAGTCCTCTGTTTGTAATGAAAGTTGTGTGGTCTTGATGATTGTACCCTGAAAATGCATCCATGAAGGACAATAGCTTGCTCCCAGAGGTAGAGTCCACTAATTGATCTATCCGAGGAACGGGATAAGGATCTTTGGGACATGCCTTATTAAGATCAGTGAAGTCAATACACATGCGCCACTTGCCATTCTTTTTCTTGACCCAAACAGGCTTGGCAGTCCACAATGGGGACTGAGAATCTTTGATGTAGCCCATATTGGTCAACCGATCAACTTCTTGCACAATCAGATCTGCTTTTTCTTTGGAAAATGAACTTCTTCTTTGTACCACTGGTCCAACATTAGTTCAAACTGACAACTTATGACAGATTACCTTAGAGGGTACTCCGGTTACATCATTATTGCACCATCCAAACATGTGTAAATTATCCGATAAGAAATACAATATCATTTGTTTCAAACTTGGTGGCAACTTAATACAAATCTTAACATTTTTACTCTCGGCCATGCAATGGACTTCAACTTCCTCTATAGGTATGATAACATTAGGAGCCTCATTTGGATCATCAATTTCATTCTCATTGGTGGAAGGCTCCAATAGCTGCTATTCTTTGTTAACTTTGACTGCCTCTAAAGACTTCGAGGCAAGACCTGTTACGTAGCATTCTCTAACTACCTTCTGACTGCTTTGGACAACACCCACTTATGTACCTACATCATAATTTAAGCATTGATGGACAGTAGAGGCTACAACATGCATCCTGGAGAGCCAAGATCTCCCAAATATAGCATTGTAAGAGGTTGGGCAGTAACCACAACAAATAATACCTTCACCATTTTCTTGAAAGGCCCTTTTCCCAGCAATACTTCCTCCTCGAATTCTCGAATTACATCTGTTGAACTCCCAGTGAATCCCATAATAGTTCTGTTCGAACGTTGAATAACCGAGGGATTTCTCATTTGTTTATAGGAATTAAAAAATTATATGTTTATCGAACTGCCTATGTCAATCAGGATTCGACGTACATCATTTCCTCCTATTGATGCCCTTATCACCATGATGTCTTCATGAGGTCCTGTAATACCTCTCAGGTCATCCTCATCGAAAACTATGAAAGGAGCTGGAGTTTCGTATAGATGTGTGGACATTCTCCCATCCAATTGACTGGTCAAACTGTTAACATGACTTTTTCTTGAACAACTTGAAAGTGTGGTCATAGTATCTCCCCCAAATATGGTTAAAGACTCAAAATATTTAACAAGACCGGAAACAATAACATTTTTGTCCACTATCACCCCATACCCGATTCTGACCTGGAACCGGATCAAGGTACTCCTAATCCATATCAAACCATTCAATAATCACCATGTTATCCTCCTGTCTGGACGTTCCAGGGGCTACCAAAGGAGTCGCTTGGGGAGTATTGGTGCTAGATGGTGCGTTATCAGGCCTGCTGCCCCCTTGTTTTTTAATATAAGCCCCTAATTCATTCATTTCAATGAGGTTCTGCACCTCTTGTTTTAATGATATGCAATCGTGGGTATCATGCCCCAAGTCGTTATGATATTTGCAGAAACGGGTACTCTAGGTTTCCCTAGGAGACTGTAATGCAGCCTTCTAAAGTGTACATCATTTTTAGTTTTATCATATATCATAGCCACACTTTCTCATAATTCAGCAAACCATTCGGGCTGAACCCAAGGTCCCCTTTTACTTCCAACCTGCTGATTCTGGTTGGATTGATTATGCCTGGGCCGATGAGACCCCTGCCCAGTTTGCTTTGATTTGTAATAGGACTGGGTAGTTGTTTGAGGTATTGATACTATAGTTGTGGATCTGACCTGACGAGGCACTCTAGATTCCTTGGTTTCCTCAATATTAATCAGTTTCCCGACTTGATTCAACAGTTCCCAAAGGTCATAGCTTTCTTCCGGGTTACAGAATCAGCCAAGTTACCCGGACTCAAGGCATGCCTTAAAGAGGCAATCACAACTTGCTCAAAGTAGTCAGCCAGCCCATTTTTTGTATTTACAAACCTACTAATATATTATTTTAATGACTCGTTTGGTTCTTGGGCACAATGAATAATTGCGTCACCATTACCCTTAAGCTATTTGCTTCCAACAAATTTCCTTTGAAACGCAACCCAAAATATATCAAAACATTTATCGATCCATGAGGGAGACTATTATACCATTTGAGGGCACTTCCCTTAAATATTTGAGAGGAAGCCCTACATAGTAGCTTGTCAACATCATCAAAGTTCATCATGAAGTTTTTAAATTATTTAAGATGATTGTCCAAATTTTTTGCTTCCATCATACTTTTCCATCTTGGAACTATCAAATCTTTTTGGAAGATGTCCGGAAAGTATTTTTGAAGATAAAGGTGATTGCCTCCAATTTTGGCTACGACTATACACAGTATCCTCATTCGGAGTAGCAAAAATACCGGGTTGAGATTGGAAGGCAAATGGATCAATCAACAACCGGTCAATATGTTGATCAGTTGATCCCTTTATTTTCCCCTGATACTTTTTGAGCTTGTCATGCCTATCTCTTTTTCTTAAATGCTTCTTGGTCAACCTTATTTTATTTTTTAATCAACCTTCATCACTACTGAATGAGACTGACTCCTCAAGTTTCAAATAATTAAATGAAATGCTAGAAGACTCTGACGTGGAACTTTCCATTCGTTTATATCGATGCGTGTTATTGGAGCTGAGGTGAGTGTTTATGAACTGCTCATTTCCACCAGGATTATCAGTGGGGTGGAGTGCTAACGCACCAGACTTTTCTTTAATTCCTTTTTATGCTTGTTTCTAGCCCCTTAAAGCCTCAATTTCAGCCCTTAGTTGCTCACACTTTTCTTGCATGGATTACTTTTCATAGATATTGTAATTTACATGAGACACAGTAAGATGCTCATTATTTTCTTTCGTTCCTTCCACCTCTAAAGATGGAGTATTTTGCGCATTCGGATCCATCCGAACTGGTTATTTTTACCGGTTTTGAATATATAATTCAGGCACTGTCGTCTCCCACTGTGGTCGCCAATTTGGTAAGGATAATTTGTGGTTGGAGGGTATTTTATGGAGTTTGTGAGTTGAATCTTATTTTTGGGTAGTGAGTAGTGAGATAAAAGAGGTCTATGTTTGTATTTAATGTTCTTGAAAAAAATCTAATCCCTTAAATGAAGTTGGTTGGGGGTATTTATATTAATTCTTTGACCCATGGGCCTTATAGGTCAGAACCTGGGTCCGGTTCAATATTAACACAAAGCTGAGTCATGTATTGACTGGTCAGATTGTTCTTAATTCGTGTGGTCTAAGATGTACCCAGACTACCCCTCCGGTTTTCACAGGAGTCTCCTTCTGAAAATATGACCCTATCAATTATTATTTTGTGAAAGTAAATAAAAGAAATCTAAGTGACAAATCATTTCTTTCCTTCTTAACAAACTTATTGTATTGTCAGATATATACAAAAAGTATAAAATGGAGGCTAAACCCAAACAAATCAGGAGTAAACTGAACTAAAATAATTGTCCAATTTAAATAAGAAATAAAATGATTTATTTGTACTAAACAATCATCAGTCCAATATATCAATATACATTCAAAATACATAATATTTTATGATAAAAACATATTTGTTGACAAACAAAAACAAATCTCTATCACAAAAATCGTGTCGGCCCCTATTATGGCATCAAAAATAAAAGTTGTTTAAAAAATAACAACCAGCACATGAACCGACAACTAAAAAAAACAAAAATTCCATATAAGACAAACGAGGTTTTATTAACAAACCTATGTATAGAACCACATCTCATGTTTTATTAATTCAGTACAACTGAAAAATATACAACAAAGATTATAGTACATCGATCAAACAATTGCTTGGCTACTTGGTGACATCTTCCACCTTATCTGAAGGGCATATGGGATGGGATATTTCTCAAATGTCTTCAACATCTTAGGATATAGAATGGACATAATATCTATCTATTTAGAAGATACTTTATCATCCTAAAAAGGATAGTCTTTGGACATCTTTTTTAGGGACTGCTTGACGCTTAATAACCATTGGTATTTATCACTCATGTTGAGGTTATAATAGAGAGATAATGATAAAGCAATAAGTATATTTTATATATTTAATCATACATAAACATTTTCTTATAATAAAGCTAATATACTTACACATGAGGGTTTACACTTGTAACACTTGCTACTTACTATATATATGAATGAGAGTAAGTTACTCATTCTAACCCGTTACAAATTAAACTACCAATAACAACCCATATTTTTTATTTTACTAATATACACCCCCATCCATAGAATCTTCCAAAAACACCTTTCAGGTATATATACAGAAGAAACCAAAAAACTTCACTTTCTTTTATCTCGCGATTCTCTCTCTCTCTCTCCCCCTCTCTCTTTCTAAAATTGAAACCCTAAAATCTACCAAATTAAATATTCTTGTAATAAATTTCAGTAAATTTTAAAGAATTTCAGCACAAAGCAACTATTAAATCAGGTTTTCACGATGAAATTACTATTTTTTTCTTTAATTTTGAAATTGTTGTGTTTGTAACTATACGCTTGACCTAACGAATGTCTGTGTATGGTTTTGATGATTTGTATACCTTTTTACACAATAAAAATACAATAAGTAACATATGAACTGCTTGTGTACCTATTTAAAAGTTACGTATGTTTTTTTTATTTTTTTATAATTAAGTTGTACATATTTACGCAGCCAAAAATAATAATTAGTTTCAATACTAATCTACATGTATTTTAACATTGTAATGTAGATAAAAAAAATTGTCAAAAGAATTAGTATCCTTCATATCATGAACTGCAAATATATCTCACATCGCATAAGAAATAAGGAATCATATCATGAACTGCAAATATATCTCACATCGCATAAGAAATAAGGAATGCTGAGGAAAAATTAAACAATTTAAAGAATATATTACAACATGTAACTTCGTTCCTTATCACAACAAAAAACTAAATTCGCACCTAAGTTACTCACAATTACAAAACCAAGTTAATCATCATTACACAACCAAATTTAACCCATCTAAAAATTTATTTTCTCAACACGAATACATGTAATTATACAACCACAGTTTTACAAACTTTTATTTTTTACTTTGTAGTAAGCAGATATATATCTAGATAAAAACATCATTAAACGAACTAAAGAACTGTAAATAAAAACCAATGAACAGATTAATGCTAGTGTTGAAAAAATGATAAAGGAAAATAGAGATATTATAAAAAAAACCATTCAAAACTACAATAATTTATTTTGCATCAAACAAAAAATATAAAATATTTAATTTATTTCTATACTATATTTTTTTGTAAAAGTTATATGTCTATAAACTACATTTATTTTTGCCATTTGGAGTATTTATTTTATGTTGTCGTTTATTTATATATTGTTATTTCAAAACTGCAATACTTTATAACGAAATTTCCTAACCAATTAAACCATAATATCGCACCTGAATTAGAATTATATGTTTTCGTAACATTTGTCTACTTAAGCAATAAAATTTATGATTTTGAAACCAATTAAAAAGATAACTACGAACCCATCACTGGGTAATTTCACAACAAACTACTTATATTTTCGCAATAGCTTTCATTTTTTTGCAACATATTATAACGTAATTTCGCACCAAACTAACAAATGTTTAATTTCATAGCTAAAATATGTCTAATTTTAAATTGTTAATATAAATATAAATTACCATATTCCCAGCTATTTTATCCTATCAATATTTAAACTCGTTAGTATTTTTTATAAGATAATTAATTATTTGATTTGAAAAAATAGACAAATCATAACCAATATGGCGATAACTACAATGGTTAGTTCACAAAAATAAACAAACTTTAATTACTCAATGTATGGTTCTAAACTTTTTTGGCTATTATTTGAATTTAAACTTTCATTAGAATTTCATACAGAAAAAACTTGTTATTTCAAAATGAATTATATAATTAATGTCTCATAGGATTATGGCTCAAGTTTTAACAATTATGATGGTTTATCACTAGTTGGTAGGTCACCATAACGACAAGATAACTGGAAATGACAACAACAGAAGAATAATTTTCATCTTCTTCTGATGATGAATTTTCGTTCGAGCTGATGAAGTTTATTTTTCTAGATTATTTTGAATATTATGGAGATGAAAAGGAACCAAAAGACTATCTTTGTCATGCTCGTTGAAAAAAAAGAAATTTATTAAAATGGAAGAAGAGCGTCAGTACTTCATCATACTGACAATCCTAGAGAATATGAGCAGTCCTTTAAGACCCATCTCAGTTCCAAGAAGACGCACCGATCTAAACCTGTGGAGAGTTCTGTATCTGAGTCCTCCAGCAGCTCATCTAATGAGGCAGAGCTTGAAGAATCATTGTCTTCAAGCAGTGATGAGGAAAGGTAAAAAAAGAAAATGAGACTGACCAAAAAACATACAAGAAGAAGGGATAGACATGAAAATCTTAAGAAGTACCATGGCAAGGGAAAGGGGTCAGCCAACCAACATATTGACCTGTTGCTGATTGATCTCTTTGCTTTTCAGTCCGAACCAGGTAGTTTTGCAACCGCTAATGAAGATACCGTTTTTAGTCGTAGCAAGAATTGGAGGCAATCGCCTTTGTCCGTAAAAATACTTTCCGGACATCTTTCTAAGAGGTTTGATAGATCCAAAATGGAGAAATATGATGGGCGTCGAGATCTTGACAACCATCTGGAGCAGTTTAAGAACTTCATGATAAATTTTGACAACGATAAGATATTGTGTAGGTCTTTCTCCCAAAATTTCAGAGGAAGGGCCTTCAAATGGTACAACAGTCTCCATCAGGGGTGTATAAGAAATTTTGATACATTCTGGGTTTCCTTCCGGAGGCAATTTGTTGGAAGCAAAGAGCTTAAGGGTAATGTGGACACTATTATCCATTGTGCTCGGGAGCCAAATGAGTCTTTAAAGAAGTACATCAACCGGTTCATAAATACAAAGAATGTGCTAGTAGATTGCTTTGAACAAGTTGTAATTGCTTCCCTGAGACAAGGTTTAAACCCATGTAATTTAACCGATTCAGTAACCCAGAAGAAGGCTATGATCTGGGGTGGTTTTTTGAATCAGGTGGGTAAACAAATCAACGTTGAGGAAACTAAGAAGACCATAGTACACCACCAGGTAAGGTCCACTACTACAACAAATCCTCCAGCTACTAATCATTCCGGTTAGAGAGAAAAAAAGACTGAAAATGGATCTAACCGGTCAAGACATAATCAGTCTAACCAGACTCAGAGCCAACAGGTAAAAAACAAGAGATGACCCTGGGTTCAACCTGAGAGGTTTGCTGAATTGAGGGAGAGTGTGCCTACAATCTATGACAAAACTAAAAATGAAGTGCATTTTAGAAAGCAAGCAGCATTGCAGTCCCCAAAGAAAACCGAAGCACCCGTTTCTGCCAATACCACAATGACATAGGCCATGATACTCATGAAAGGGGAAAGTTGGGAGCCTATGTCAAAAAGCAAGGAGGAAATAGACCAGATAATGCACAAGTTAATACTTCCTGAAGTAGTCATTCGAACCATTATGGAACATCCACACAAGAAGGTGCAACGGTAATTACTGAAAGATTTGATATAGACTCTGAGTATCTTGATCCAGATCCGAGTCGAAATCAAGTAGGGGTACTAACAAACAAGACCAAACTAGTTTCCGGTATGATTAACTTTTTTGAGTCATTAACTATTTTTTGAGGGGATATTGTGACTACACCTTCTACTTCATCAAGGAAGAGGCATGTCTATAGTTTGGCCACCCATTTGGATGAAAGGATGTCCACCCACCAGTATCAATCCCCATCTCCCTTTATAGTTTTTGACAAGGATGACCTGAGAGATATTGCAGGGCCTCATAAAGATGCGGTGGTAATAAGGACATCAATAAAAGGAAACGATATACGCTGAATTCTGATTGACACATGTAGTTCAGCAAACATCCTGTTTTTGAGCTTCTACAAGTAGATGAGAAACCCTTCAATTATACAACGTTTAAACAGAACCATCGTAGGCTTCACAGGAAGTTCTGTAGAAGTGATTGGGGAGTTTGAAGAGGAAGTTTTGTTAGGCAAAATGACCCTTTAAAAAAATGGTAAGAGTACTGTTTATTGTGGTGGATTGCCCAACATCTTACAATGCAATATTTGGGAGGTCTTGGCTCTCTAAAATACATGTTGTGGCCTCTACGGTCCACCAATGTTTGAAGTATGTTGTCCAGGGACAAGTAGTTATTATCCGAAGTAGCCAAAAGCTAGCCAGGTAATTTCATGCAACAGCTCTTACCCCTAAAACTTTAGATGCAGTCAGGGTTAACATAGAATAGCAGTTATTGGAGTCTTATGCTGATGAGAATGAAATTGATGATCCCAGGGAGGCTCCTAGTGTCATAGTACCTGTTGAGGAGGTTGAAACCCACTCCCTTGCTGAGGGCAAGAATGTTAAAATTGGTACTAAATTGGCACCAGATTTGAAACATCGGTTAATGTTCTTTTTTATGAATAATTAACATATCTTTGCATGGTGTAATAGTGATATCACTCAAGTGGCAGCTGATGTTATTTCTCATAAGTTATCTATCTGAACTGATGTTGCACCAGTTGTACAAAGAAAAAGATCTTTCTCTAAGGAAAAAACAGATGTGATTGTTCAGGAAGTTGATAGTTTGACCAAGATGGGTCATATTAAAGAATCTCAGTACCCTTTGTGGACTGCCAACCCTGTTCTGGTCAAGAAAAAGAATTGCAAGTGGCGCATGTGCATTGATTTTACTGATCTTAATAGGGAATGCCCCAAAGATCTTTATCATGTTCCACGAATAGATCAACTAGTGGATTCAACTTCTAAAAATAGGTTGTTATCATTCATGGATGTATTTTCAGGGTATAACCAGATACAAGTAGATCTGAAGGATCAAGACCACACTACTTTTATCACAAACAGAGGTCTTCATTGTTATAAGGCGATGCCATTCAGATTGAAAAATGTTGGGGCTACTTACCAAATATTGGTGAATAAAGCCTTTTCTAATCAGATTGGCAGAAACATGGAAGTTTACATAGATGATATGATGGTTAAAATCTTGGATATCTGACCTTCAAGAAATATTCTCTAACTTATAGTCTGTGAATTTAAAACTAAACCGGGCAAAATGTGTATTTGGGGTCCGATCTGAAAAGTTCTTGGGATACATAATAAGTAGAATTGAATTAAGCCTGTCCCAGACCAGCTTAATGCCTTCCTAGCTATGGAACCTCTTCGGAATATCAAAAAAATTCAAAGATTGACAGGATGATTGGCTGCATTGAACATGTTTATTTCAAGATCATCAGACAGGTGCGCTTCATATTTCCAAGTGTTGAGGAATGCAAAAGACTTTAATTGGTCTCCACAGTGTGATAACGCTTTTATTGATATTAAGAATAATTTGTTTTCACCTAAGACTCTCTTCAAACCTGTTCGGGAGGAAAAACTCTACATATATCTAGCTGTATCAGAGTATGCTATAAGTGTTGTGCTGGTAAGAGAAGTGGACAATTATTCTCGTCCGATGTATTTTATTAGCAAAAGTATGTTGGATGCTAAAAGAAGATATTTGAAGTTGGAAAAACTAGAATTGGCCTTGTTAATTACAGCAAGAAAGATGAGACCATACTTCCAAGCTTATTCCATTATTGTTCGAACATCTTATCCCCTAAAAAGTGCTCTTAATAAAGCTGATGTGTCAAGCAGAATGACCAAGTGGTCAGTGGAGCTGGGTGATTATGATATTGATTTTGCACCCCGGACAACGATTGAAGCCCAGTCAGTGGCTGATTTATCGGTAGAATTTCATTATGATAGATCCTCCGGACATATGTCAGAAAATCAGTCTAAGAAAGAATGGGTAGTTCGAACTGATGGTGGATCAAGTACTATAGGCTGTAGGGCTGAAATTTGTTTAATTTCTCCTTATGGCGACAATATGTACCATGCCATATGTTTTGGCTTCAGAGCTTCTAACAATGAATCTGAATATGAGGCAACAATAGTTATTCTTAAGTTGGCTCTCATATGTGGGGGCAAATAGAGTCCGATTAATGAGTGATTCCCAATTGTTGATTCACCATGCTCAAGGACAACCTGAAGCAAAGAATGAACAGTTGCTCATGTTGAAAGAAGTTTCTGCAAACTTCAAAACTATTTGCTATGAACACATCCCTAGATCAGAGAATATTGTGGCAGACTCTTTGGCAACTATAACCTATTCTGAATTTTCCCCATCGATTCTTGTGCAAGAAAATCCATCCGTACAAACAGCCCAAGAAAAAGAAAGCGAAGAAAGTATAAGTATACTTGTTATTCAAACTAAAGATTAGAGATATGATCTTATCCAGTATATATCCGATGGGTTATTGCCTCCGGATAAAGACATGGCTAAGAAAGTCGAGTATAAGGCTCATGGTTTCTTCATATTAAGGGAAGTTCTTTACAAAGTCTTTCAGCAGACCTCTCATGCGTTGCTTAGGATTTGAATGATCCCAGGTTGTGTTATCTGAACTACATAATGGAGAAGGTTTTGCACACTGTGGCTATAGGGCCCTAACCAGGAGAATTTTATGAGCAGGGTACTACTGGCCAACCATAATGGCAGATGCTAAAGAGATGGTAAAAAAGTGTGATCCTTGTAAAAGATATAGAAATGAAATTCATGTGCCAACAGTTCCTATGTAATCTATATCTGAACCGATACCCTTTGACAGAAGGGGGATGGATCTAGTTGGGCCTCTTCCCATGGCATCCGGTGGATGTAGAACAATCATAGTTGCTATTGACTATTTCTCTAAGTGGATAAACGCAATTCATTTGGCTGGAACCACTTCGAAGACAGTCATTAAATTTATTTTATCTAACATATGTTGCAAATTTGGGGTTCCCTGAAAGATTACTACAGACAATGGACCACAGTTTGATAATAAAGACATGGAAATGTTCTGCACCTCCAGGGGAATTCAACATTGTTTTTCTTGTCCTTTCCACCCTCAAGAAAATGGGAAAATTTAAGTTGCAAATCGGACAATCTTGTCCTGATTAAATAAAAATTTGGAGGGAGCTGCAGGAAAGTAGCCAGGTCATTTACAAGAAGTATCGTGAGCCTACCGAACTACACCTTGGGCTGCTACACAAGAATCTCCTTTTGCTCTGGTATATGGGATGGATGCAATTACTCCCATAAAAGATGCTTTATCATCTCACATAATCCAAAACTATTCCGAACAAGCTAATGATATAGCAGTCAGGAATCAGTTGGATTTGACTGAAGAAAGAAGAGTTAAAGCGCATCTAAGAACAGTGCATTACTAGGGTTTGATGAGGAGCAGATTTGCCTCCAAAGTCAAAACAAGAGATTTTCAGTTAGAGGACAAAATCTTAAGAAAAGTCTTTTTACACACCAAGGAAAAACAGTTCGGTAAGCTGGCTCCAAACTGGGAAGGCCCTTATGTGGTATGTGGGAAAGTTAAACCAGGAATATACAGGCTCCAAGACAAGGAAGTGAGAGCACTAAAACACCCATCAAACGTTGAACATCTCAGGTTATACTTAAAATAGAACTCTTTTGTAAATATTTACTTTTTAAATATCAATGTAAATATTAGGGGGGATGCTCTTTCCTACCCTGGTGGCGCGGGGAGGTTATAATGAGGTGTCCGGGATTTTTAATAATATCTTATGCCTTCTTCAAAAGTCTGGTGCAATTTTGTTTTAGGTCGGATATTAAATGCTTATTAAACACCCCAGCTTTAAATGTATTTGAGTTTATCAGATATAGTGAACACTTGATCACATTTATGAAACACATGTTGTTGAGGATGTTTGATACTTTTGTTCAACATCTCTGAAATATTGAATGCTATCTAAACATTGGCCATAAAGACTTCAACAAAATTTAAACAAAGAAAAACATGATATTAAAATCTGATCGGACTTAAACCGATCTATAATTCAAAAAATGCCTTGACCATTCAAGGACTTTGAGTTTTACAGAACAAAGATTAAACAAAAAATGCAACAAAATGCCTTGGCCATCCAAGGACTTTGGTTTTTCAAACAAAAAAATACACAACAATACAACCTTAGGGTTTTTTCCCTTCGGTTTTTTCTTCACCACCATCTTTTTTTGGACTTTTGAGTTTAGCACTTGAACTCTCACCAACTTCTTCATCATCTTCGGAATCTTCCCCACTAGAATAGTTGTGCTTGTCACCATCAGCCATAGTATGGAAAGGAAGGTCATCGTAGTCCACAAATTTCCACAAAGGACCAAGATTCCTCTTAGGAAAAGTCGCATGGAACAGTAAGACCATATCAGATTTAATTCCATCATCTCTCTTCTCCAAGGAATCCACTATTCCACTAGCATACTTCTCTATCCCTGCAACTATTTCTCATCGGTCTTCTCTTGGACAATTTTCTCCAACTTGACTTTGTCATCGGATAAAACCTGGATAGTTTTGTCCTTATATTTTAGTTGCTCGTTCAAAGCTGTGATCTCATCAGAGGAAGAAGTCTCCAATTCAGAGTACTTGGTTTGAAGGTTTTTGCTGGCCTCTTCTGACTTGAGCAGTTTTGCAGCTAAATCTTCTTTCTTCTTCTTCAATGTTCCTATGCTTTGCTGAGCGCTAGAAAGATCGTTTGTCAATCTCTGTTTCTCTGTAGTCAGGGAGTTTATGGTAGCTGCTTGATCCCTTACTTGCCTTTTAAGATAAACTACCGACGAATATAACCCAGAAGGGAATGACTTAGGGTATCTCATTCACTTGATATCATGTAAGTCTCCCCATTGTAGGTCACAACATTGGATGAACTAGAAGGACGATAAGGCTCCGCAAAGTCATCCTTATCCAAATCATTGAAATACATGGTAATACTTTGAAAGGCATCAAGATTTACCTCTCCATCATCAACGGTCTGTTCGAAATAAAGGTTGGGTGGAATCTCTTCTTGTAAATTAGGATCGGCTGGAGCTGGAGGAGGGACTTCCGAATGGTGTAGAATTATCTCTGATCCCAGAGTGACTTTTTTCTTCTTGGCAACTTTTTCACCACTGCTTGCTTTGCGTTTCTTATCCTTCTTCATAATCTTTGGTGGGTTATTCAATCCACCAGCCTCCTTAATAGTAACTTCTACGGCTTCCAGCAGAGCAACATTAATTCCTCCAGGTTTCCGAACTGGTTCCTTCGGTGGTTGTCTGAAGTGGGTCTCTTGTGGTTTTCTTCTTTCTTTTGTTCTTCATCTTGTTCAGATGACTAGGGGCTTTGGACCTGGAAGGCGAGTAAATCTTAGCGTCTTTAGTCTTTGTTCTCCTCAGGATAACATCCACATGAAGAGGTGTAGTCAGCTCTTCCTATGAGAGGTCTCTTCTCCCTGTGGTTTTCCACAAATGAGACCTCACAGAATTCCCCGAAGTGAAACAGTTGTGCAAAGCGTATCCCATTTTTCCAAGGCCCAAGCATTTAGCTTGGCGCATGTGTCTTGACCTGCCTCTATATAATCCGAGGCCTCATTCAAAAAACTAATTAAAAATGAAAATCAGTTTAGAGCAACTACTTAGTATTTTAAGAGATTAAGGAGAACATGAATAAAACTCACCGATGCTCTTCCAGTGACTGGTCAGCTGGCTTGGGTTAGAATCAACCTTGATCTTCCTCCATTCTCCCATGCCCCACTAATAAATAGGAACTATGTCCTCCATGGTTCTTCTGATTCCAAAAGATCATTCACTACTTTGTAGTCATTCCCCATATCGTAGTGATAGAAGGGGATGTGATGATTCTTGCGCAAATTCGCCATAACAACGAATTGTTCCATTAGAAGTGGAATCTTGGATAGCCTGGAAATCATGATGCCAGCCATCAGGGTGGACCAAGCATTTAGGCTTAGCTGACTTGGACATAGCTTGGTCAGGTGGACGTACCTGACTATCTCTGGGTCCAAAGGAAACCGAAGTCCCCAGTTCAGCACCTCTCTATAAACCACTAGCTCGTTGAGTTTGCAGTCCATCGAAGTTTCTGGGGTGACTGGGATTCTCACCTTGACAGACTCAGGGATCCCTCATTTGGTACAAATACGACCTAATTCAGCGGTATGGGTGTATACATAGGCTATATTCTGAAGGAATAACATGTATTGCACGCTGACTATTTTGAAATTTGGCCCCACTCTCCCCTTCAGACTCTCCGGAAGCGCATCTGGATAATTCAGACCTACTTTAGTCTTTCCCTTTCGATCTTCAGTGGTATCTTCCGTTTATCCGGACGCCTCGAAATGGGTGTCATCTAAACTATCCTCTATATTTTCCTCTATTACAATGGAAGACTGTTCGGATGGTTTGGCCTCTGCCAGGGGATGCTGTTTGGATAATTTGACTTATGGCAGAGTTTTTATTATCTTCAAACTGGTCTGCTTTGAAGAGGTAGGAGTGGATTTATATTTGGATTGGCGAGTTATTCCGCGAGGGGTTTGCTTCTCATGGGATTTTCCTGTATCTGAACCCATAGCAATGAAGAGCGAAGGTTTTCTAACGCTGGAAACAACTTTCTCTTTAGGGAGAGGGTTTTGAGACTCTTGGACAGAGGACCGTGATTGTAGAGGAGAAAGGTTTGAAACAAAGAGTAGTTTTCTAACTTTAGGAGCTTTTGTGAACGATGAACCTTGTTTGTGTTTGCTTGTGATTGACTGATCCCTTCACCATGAGAAACAGGAAGGCCAGTAGCAATTTGTTCGTCTCTTGTAACTTTTCTCGCTCTCTTCAACTCAGACATATTCAACCAACCTCCTTTTACTAGAGTGTTTCTAGCTGTGAATATAAAATGACTCGAACATGAATTGGAAAACGTACTGAGCTTTCTCTCACTAGAAATTCTTGTGTTCATTGAAGAAAATGAAACAGTGGAATGAATTTATATATAACAGTGAAAATGGGGAGTTACCTAGGAGAAAATAGAACGATCGAAAATAATGATTAAATGCTACAAAGTATGGAAGTTAAAACCTAGGTAACTTTCTAGCCTAGTAGATACAAGAATCTAGGATAAAAACGGCTCAGAGGTCAAACCAGATCCTGACACGTGTCCCATGTTAGAGAAAGGCTCTTGAAATTAGGAACGGTAAAATCAGTCCCACCAAATTTCGAACAGAGTGACTCTTGAAATTCTTAATAGAAAAAGGTAAAGTCTGCAGTTCGAATACAACAATAGATCGAAAAGTGTTGATATTGATTTTCAAGAGTTAGCTCTTCTAAAAGTTCTTTGCAAGACCTAAAGGGGCTACTGATGAGGTTGAATATTTTAGCTACTAAATTTTGTTTTTATCTGATGGGTAGTTCGAACCAAACCACTATCAGATGAAACCGAATAGGACTATTGTATTGGAATATGACTAAGTTAGATGCTGGTCACTTCACACCAAATTACTAATGAGTCCTTAAACTCGACCGACTCCATAATCCGACCCAACAGGCCCATGGGTCATTAATTAAGTATAAATATCCAACCACTTTTATTAATGAGGGTAATCAGAATTTACTGCTAGCACACAGCTTAATTATCTCACTACTCTCTACCTTAAACATTAAATTCCCAAAACACTTTACAAAATTACCCTCAACCAGAAATTAACCACACCAAATTCAATATTAATTGATTTTTTAGGTTTTTTATTTATTTTTTCAATCATTCTTCAATAAGAGTTTCGATGTTGTTTAGATACATCAATAATGATATTTTTCAAAATTTATTCAAACTAAAGTAAGTAAATATTGAGTATTGTTGATTCATTTTTTAAAATGTAAATCAAATTATGTTAATAACCTACCAATTCTTTTTATTTATCAAATCATATCTTATTTATTTATTTCTACTAATGAATTGCATAGTATATAGTTAAAAAATTCGATACAGATTATGATAAAACTTTCATCGTTGTTGGTATAAATTATATAATTTGTTTGTTATAGTACTTCTCCCAATTGCATGGGAGCAACTGATTTAGGTCTCTAATAACAAATTGGTGGTATGACTGGCAAATCATGTTTTGATTTAGTTATTTATGTTCTATTGTTTTTATAGAAATCATAATTGATATAATGTTTAGTTTTCTTGATTAATAGTTTGCATAGTAAAGTGGTGGTTACGGTTGATGGTGTTGGTCAGATTGTATTTCAGTTTTGTTCGTGGTTTATTCCAGTTTTGCATGTGTTTTTTTTACAAATTACATGGAAAATATTATTTTCCAGCGATTTATTGGTAAAGAATACATGGTTTCTGCCAAACACGCAAGGAAACAATGTTTATCGCGCCAACCATATGGTGCGGGATGTAGGTTGAGTGTCATCTAGTTGACGATCAGCCTACACCCCATGCCATATGGCTGGCGCTGGAGTTAAGGCTGAAGTCTGCCATACATTTGATGGTGGTCATTTCGGTGCCAAAATTATTCATTTTGGTTTTATTTTGTTTGTTTGGTGGTCTTGGTTATGTTTGCTATTTTTTATTATTATTATAAAAACCAGCTTATTATTTAATATTTAGTATTCATAAGTAGATTTATGCATATTTTTTTCATTTTCAGATTATTGATCCAGGTTAGGATTTGAGTGGGGGTTATGGTACGAGGATAAAAAGAATCAAGCATACACAAAAAAGGAAAAGCACATCCGAGCGCGACACAGTATTTTTACCGGTTCTTATGGAGTCGCTTCTGCCTCCATTACCACAACCTTCACCCGGTTCTACACTTCTTCCTACCGGTTCTACATCGTCTAGTGTTGCCCCTGTTTGACAATCGTCTTCCCCTCGTCGAGCTCCACCTCGAGTTACACCTCTCATTCGATTACCTAGCTTATTTCATGATACATTCACATAGAATACTTCTTACTACGTTTGGCAGTGATAGTTAATTTCACGATTTATTTTTTATTCATGTTGATAGATACATTACTATTCAATATGCTTTACTAACTCCAAATTATTATCTGCATGAGCGTGAGATTCGATTGTACGTCAACTAAAACAATCATAGGACCTGGAGTCTCAGAGCTCACGGTAGGGTTAGGGAGTTGTTTAATGTCATACTTTTCGGCAAACTTATCGAGCCGTTATCTTGTATGTATCCACAGCGCACCATTCCCGAGGTATTCTTAGAGCATTAACATCAATAAACAAATAATTCCGATTTTATTTTTACCAACATGACTATCACCCTCGATGATGTACATACGATATTAGGGATGAAGGTTAAAGGTGATATGTTACATTTCCAATTATAGATGACAAGTCGCAGGTAATTCACGATGCTGCCTTACTACTCGACATTGATTGCAAGATTTTTATAGCTAAGATTGAGTTATAAAAGTATAGGTTTAGCCCCAATTTTCTCCCGAGTAAGTTTAGCGGGGCGGTCTACCATGACATCAACGCTTCCCTCATTGGAGATGTTGTCAATCAGGTTGCACATGCATATATTCTCCATATATTCGGTTGTAGTCTCTTTGCTGACAAGAGCGACGCATACATCAATTTCAAGTACATAATCCACTTATAAAACTTGAACATTCAAGTTAGGTACTACGCTTGAGGAACTGCGGTATTTGTGTATTTGTATCATCATCTTGGAGAGGCCTCCCTTTAGGAGACGAGGAATATGAGCAACTGTATCGCTCTTCTTGACATGCGGATACAGAGATCATTTTATTTCAGTTCATCCAGTAACATATGTGAATTATACATAACATCTAGAGACTATTGCTTGATGGGATGTAGGTGCATCCATCTGCCATTATGAGACCAAACTAAATTGTATGATTACATTCAACAATCTACAGGAGAGCGATGTAAGTTGTACATTTTTCTAATTTTTAATTTTTAAAGATATATTAAGTATGAAAATTCTATTTTAATACATGATGTGTATGTGTATAATAAATTGAATAGAATGAGTACTTGTTTAATATATTATAAGTATATAATATAAATATCTAGATTTGATATTGTTTTGTTGTTGTTTGTATCAGTTATGGTGTAGCTGGTAACAAATCAAAAACCACATTTGTGTTATTGTTTTATTTTGTAGGTTTTTTGGAGCCTTACCGCCCTATAAACAATTACTTCCCATCTTGGTTGTATGGTATCATTACCGATGTGAAACATACACAGTCATATTATCCCGATTGGGCTTTGAGGCAGTTCATACATGTTTAGGGCTATTCACCATTGCAATTGTACATGATGCAAACTAAGGAAAAATGAAAGGTTATGGTCTATGCGTTCGATAATGATGATTATGAGCATTGGCGTACTTATATACTAGCTCATTTGTCAAGGGGTACTACTTTTATCAACGATATGGAGTTGTTATGTACTATGGAATATACCCATTATATAATTATGTGCACGAGAATTGTGAGGGTGCTATTATACGACATTTTCATGCAGGGTTGCACATAATTTCATGAGGATTTTGACCAGATCGCTGAGACGTACGAGGATTTATCTATCGGAGGAGACTAGGTTTTATACTATGATGTCATGTTTGTTTTTAAACAGTTCTATTTGATATTTGATTTGTTATTATACATTTTGGTATTATTTTCGTTGAAATTCGGTTGTTATGCTAGTTTATCAAGATTGAACTTCTTTTTATTGTAACCTTGTATACTTGTTTTGTTTATTTTGTAATAGTTGTTGTTTTCACTCATATTTTGCATTTGTTTATATTGTAGCTGTTTATTATTAGTTGAAGTTGCTATTTGTATGAGTTGAATTTCTTTTCACTCAAACTATATCCAACATAAAATAGTTATTTTTAATGTTGAAATAAACATAAAACATATACAATAACTTAAAACACGAATAGAATCATACAACAAATACGTTTAATTAAAGTGTTGAAAGCCACATAATATAATAAACTTTATAGTCAAAGTCATATCCTTCGTTAAAAGTGAAACTTTTGAGTGCTTTCTCTTTTTCAATGATTTGTTCCTCCACATAATGTAACATATCTTTTATTAAAAAAACCAGTTACTTTCAAACGAAACGATTGATACGCCTGATTCCTAATTTCTTATGGGAGTTTGAACACACAATACATTGGTTCGTTTTTTATAACTGTATCTTGTCGATACTTCTTCACGATTGCGTGGAGAGGACATGGGTTTTCCTCCTGCACCCCGTACATATAGTCGTACATGTAATACATCGTACATGACACTTCATTGATAAAAACATTTCAATACTTATCCGACCTTGTCATCTTCATATGCTTGACAAATTTGAGGAGATAAAAGTCTTCACTTACAGTCCATTCCATATCAAACAAAATTATGAGTTTCGTCATAGACTATATTTAAGTATATGTAGTTGTGTGTATAAATTTATGTTAGTGGGGACATATTATATAGACAAAGAGAATTGACGGGTTTATTATTGTCGGATAAAAATTTAGCGGATTAAATTTTAATAAAGCTTATTATTGGCAGGTAACATGTAGACGAGACTTACTATATGTAATTTCCGTTAATCGTAATTGAGGCACTTATATGTATCCATATTTTATTGCGATATTAATATCGTTAATTGTATAATTAATGTTGTTTAAACATAGTATTTTCATATGATTTTTCTAAAGATTGAAAAATAAAGAAATTCACGGTTGCTGCTAAGACTAAAACGGATATAGGGTCTTGTCGCCAGACCATGGCGTCAAATGGAAAAATATTTTTAGTTTTACCGTATTTTTTGCCATTTTTTGTCCGCCATAGTTGTGACGCTCGTGCGAACTTGTTCGTCATCGGTTGACGATAGGTGTATAATAGTCATCAATCGTTGGTAGAGAGACCAATCCAGGCGCTAATAATTAACGCGCCGGTGGCCACTTCATGGCGACAATATTAGAAAATAAAAATAATTGACCATATAAAAAATATTGTGAAACCTATATATAGTAGAAAATAAACGCAAAATATTCATAATTGCCAACTTAATGTTCGTTCCAAATATAATTAAACAAGTTCATAAATAAAAAAGTGCAAAACAACTAGTAGTCTTGTGGAAATCGTAAAAACTAATACATCTAGAGGTATTTTATTATGTCTACTATTAATAGATCGTATTCTCCGGGTTGTGCCAGTCTCAATGTTGTAGTCGGAAAAAACACCGATTCTAGAAAGCAATTGGTTCAATAAAGGCTTATCATCGTCTCTAGTAGTGTGCATCCACGTATTATCTATCATTGGTAAGGGTGAATCTTTAACCATATATGTTATAAAATTAAGACCAAATAAGTATATAATTATAATAACTACAAGAGTCTAAAAGAAAATTTATCTACGTAAATGAACAAAATGAATTTTGTTTACAAAAATGACCCCAATATCTTTTTGGTAGTCGTCCGTTGGTTGTGCATTTTTAACCGTTATATTAATTGGACAACCACCGGGTGCTAGACAGTATAAAACATAATTATATGTGGTGGTGAATGGTTTGCCGCAAATTTCGTAACACCATCCAATATTATAATGGTGTATTCTCTTTATAATATCTCAACCAGTATAGTTCTTTATCAACTTCATCATCTTCAGGATAATATGCAACACTTAAATAAAATTCTATATGTTTTTCTAGTTCGTGTACCAATGTTTGTCTAATGATTTTCCATCCACTTTCGGCGCCAACCAAACCATGGGCGATGCTCTAAACCCATAATTTCTATCAGGAGAATTGTTAGATATTTTGTTTATGAAAGCACACATAATTTATGGTATGTTTGATGAATACCTCAAGTATGGTATGTAAGGAAACCTTATCAAAATTGGTTTAACAGTAATTAACGATTTTGCGTTAAAGTTATTCGATGCAATCGAAGTTCCCATATCGTTAGATACAACTCGGGCTTGTTTCGTTACCAAATATTTTACTCCGGCATTAGTACGGGCTTGCCAGATGTTCATTCTAACGGTGCTACCAAACATATCGACCAATTTTCCAAAAGTACCAATTGGTTTACCAAAACTAGCGACCGGTGTTCCCATTTTTGGAGTTTCCATACTACCAACGTCCTGGAGTATGACTGCGAGTTATAAATTTTGTAGGCATTCGCAAAGAATCGAAGTAGAAGGATCTAAAATCTGTGTGAGTTTTTTTAAACCAATGGCTTTGTTCATAAGTATCAAACTCTATGAGTTTACATTTAAATTTCAAAGTCAAGTTGGATTTCTCTTTTACTGGTTGGTTAAATCGGGAGATCATCTCTAGTCTTCTTTTATGCTCATCTGTAATTTGGGTAAGAACATACCTATCTGCTCTTCGCATGAGCTCGTGTCGTATGATCGATACAATTACGTGATGATTTTTCATATTTAGTGTTATCAAGATAATTTGTGTATACTATCGTTAAAGAACTCGATGATATGTAAGCTCGTAGTAATTTGAAAGGTTTAAAATCTTAAATTTTATAAATAAGACGATGCTTGCTTAACTTCATGGATTCTTATATGGTGGAATGTTGCATCGCAAGAAAAACATGAACTTTCTCCCCAAAGATTTTAAAATTTAATTGTCTTGACCCGGTATATTTTTTTCAAAGTAACATGTGAGCATTCCACCCTATTAGATGTGTGATTGTCAAAATGGATGATCTTATTAGTGTATTCATGAACAAACCTATCTTTGTATAGTATAATTCACGAGTCTTTAACATAATCGACCGTATTCTAATATTCTTTGAATATCTCTCGCATTTTAGCCAACCTCTAGTTTATCTGGTCAACGGTGGTCAATGAGATGATGTTATTTCAAGCAGCCAAAAATGTGTTAAACTTGTTTCCATCTTTAATTTTTTCCCCACTTACATTCTTGTTGATATGTCATTTGCATAACATGTATCTCATGCTCGGAAATAATTTGTTTATGCTATATATAAAAGAAATTCACGGTCCATGATTATAATACAAGGCAACTCACAATCGTTCTCTTCCATAATTGTTTTTATACATTATAAAGCCCATTTATAGTTGTCTTGATTTTTTTTCCATGAATGTAGATTCAATGCAAAATGTTTTGTTGGTCAATGTTACCTCAACTACTTCCAACAAAATCTCGTATCCAATAACTATGTATGTGTTATCCATGATTACCAACCTTGGGAAATCTGTAGTAAATTTTTGTAAACCAGATGGGCAAAAAATAAATCGGTTATGATACTAGATCTATCATTGGTAGCCCAATCCTAATATATATTTGTGGATTTGTAATTTTGCTAAAAAGCATTGCATTTGCGACAGATCACCATTTCTAACCAACATTGTTCTTTGACGGTAATGTGTAGACTGAAATATGTAACCATTAATGAACCTATTTATCGTAACAGTAAACCATACAACCTTTGACTAAACGAGACTCACAAGTGATGGAATAAACGATAATTAAAATCGTCCATTTTTTAACCTCTAATAGAATATTTTAAATATTTACCTTATGAATTTACTTCAAACTGTTTGTTAATGGTATGACTTGCTTTTCATCTTCTCTGGTACTTGCGTCTCTATTTACTTCAAACCATTTTTTAATGATATGACTTGTTTTTCGACCTCGACCCACATGGAAAAATAGTCAACGACAACTATTATAATTTGCCTTCCACCCGTATCCATCGGGAGTGGTCCTACTAACTCAATCCCCCAACGATCAAATGGTAATCCTCTTTGAGCTACAGATTCGAATGGGACGACTAGAATATGGATCAAATTTGCAAATTTCTGACAAGTATCATACCTCTTGACCAAGTCCCTTCCATCATCTACTAACGTAGGCCAATAAAATCCGACAACACAACCCATATAATCAAAGATTTAAAACCGCAATGGGCCGAACCTTTGCCATCGTGGAATTACGACAACACCATTTGAGATTCATCATTGTCGGGGCATCGCAACAATGGTTGATACAAAGACTTCTTATAAAGTATTCCACCAAGGATCGTGAATCCGTGGGCCTTAAACCATATTTTTTTTGCCATAGCTTTAACCGTGGATAAAATGTTATACATAAAAAAAATCGAATATCATAGCTCTAATTTTCTAGTAATCGTCAAAATTTGGCAGGTTCTCTCTGGTCGCTTGTCTAGCTCAGATTATTTTGATTATTAATGGGTCTTCCTGCGTTAAGATCCACGAGTAATCCCCAATGTATGACATTCTGTCTAGAGAATTTGTGATTACATTTTCCACTCTATGGACATGTTCATACGTAGTTTTTTCAAAAGCCGCAGCCAAAATCTTAAGTGCTGCTAAGTATTGGACCAG
Organism: Limnanthes douglasii subsp. nivea; assembly: GCA_036936605.1. Lineage (NCBI taxonomy): Eukaryota > Viridiplantae > Streptophyta > Magnoliopsida > Brassicales > Limnanthaceae > Limnanthes > Limnanthes douglasii. Next base: position 218,873,333 of record JAUPFV010000004.1, read on the forward strand.
ATGCTCCTTTCTTGCCTCAGAGTATCGAGTCGAAAAAATGGTCTTCATCTCTCGTACTCTTTACCAACATATTTTCTATATATACTTCAATGTGTAGCTCTATCTTACCTCTGAAAGCCTTATTTACTAGCCTCCAATAGGTAGCCACTGCATTCTTTAGACCAAAAGACATAAATTTATAGCAATGCAAACCTCTTTCAGTTATAAACGATCTGTTGTCTTGATCGTTTGGGTCTAATATTATTTGGTTGTACCCCGCATGAGCATCCATGAAAGATAACAGCTTTTTAATCGACGTTGAATCCACTAGTTGGTTGATTCTTGGTATTGGGAAAAGGTCTTTAGGGCATGCCTTGTTGAGGTCAGTGAAGTCCATACACATTCTCCACTTCTCATTTTTCTTCTTGACTAAGACTGGATTAGCCGTCCATAGCGGGTATTGAGATTAACAGATATGTCCTACCTTTTTCAGTCGTTCCAATTTGGTAATAATAGCCTATGCTTTTGTTTGAGAAAAATATCATCGTTTTTGAATGACTGGTCGGATATTTCATCGTATGGACAAACTATGACAAATCACGTTGTCGGGGACCCTTGTCGTGTCCTTCGAACACAAGAAAAATAAATGCAATCTTTTTGCAAGGAAATAAATCATTTTTTCATGAACAACATACGACAAGCTCATTCCAATCTTTAAGAATTTTCCTCTAGGAAATTCATAGCTCTCGCAATTCTCATCTGTAAGCAGGAATCTGAGGGTCTCCTTAGGACCGTCTACGGGATCCGACCCTGAAGTTGACCCCGCTAACTGCTAATCTTTTCCTTGTTCCATTTCCCTATCGGCTTTAGACGCTAGAACCGCTCGATATCATTCCGTAGCTATTTTCTGGATGCTTTGCACGGTTCCTACGTTATTATCGATCACATAATTTAGACACGGGTGGAACATCGACGCCAATAGGTGCATTCTTGAAATCCATGATATCCCAAAAATTTCATTATATGAGGTCGGTGCATCTACTATAATAAAAAATACTGTTACCTCTTTTCTGAAAGACCGCTGACCCAACTCCACCACTCCTTCAAACTCTCCAACCACTTCGGTATTGGCCCTATTAAACCTACTATGGTTCGCGTACATTTTCATAAAAATAATGTTTGATGAGATTCACATATATATTAGCACTCTCCACACTTCATCACCCGAGATCGCGGCCAATTACCATTCATCTTCATATCGTCCGAGAATGTATCTCATATCATCGTCATCGAAACATAGTATTCAGGATAGATTCTGGTATAGATGGGGCGATGCTCTCGATTCCAAATATGTAGTTAGGCTTATAATATGTCTCTTTTTGGAGAAATTCGTAATTCATTCCATAGAATTACCTCCAAAGATAGTTAGCGACTCCAAAAATCCACAAAAGTCACTAACCTTTCCTCTGTTCTTGGAAACTATTTCTTCCATGATATTTATTATGTTACGATCCTTATCGGGGTCTAAGTATTATCTGGGTACATTAAACAGATCGGTGATCTCAGAAATAACCATCGTAGTTTCATACTTAGACACTATCACGACCTCTCTTACTCCGACAATTTGCCGAGCTTACTTCTTAACAAATATCGTCAACTTTCCATTTTTTAATAGTGTATGTATTTATTTTTTAATACGATAAAATCCCTCGTGTCATGACTCATATCTTCATGATACTTACAGTATCAGTTATAACGATTTTTTTGAGGGATCTAAATAGGGAAAGGTTTCCGAAATTGATAACCTTTTTTTAAGATGGTTGACACACACTCAGTTAACTCAATAAAATGAGTGGGTTGGACCCACTTGTTTGAGATAGGTTGGATAAAAACTTGAGTATTTAATATCTGATTTTTAACCCTTGCTCGTAGAGGCTGCGAGCCTGATGCTTTTGGCCAAAAGTGTCATGGCGCCGCATAGGTATTGATTGGTTGAGGCCGTAGGATTGACGTCAGATTCTGGTGGTATAGCATAACAACTGCATGTGCACTATGTTGTAACTGAGCTACCACTTTGGACGTTTGGGTCTCCTCAATCATAATTATCTTTTCGACCCGAGCCAACAAATTCGCAAAAGTAAAAGCTTTTTTTGTTACTGCCTCCTTCATAGGTTCGGGCAAAAGACCTATTCTAAAACCTGTCAAAGTGACATTCTCTTCATAGTGGTCTAGATCTGTATTGGCATCCACAAAACGTCAGGTGTAGTCCTCAAACTCTCACCGACCTTATGTCTACAGTTGAAAATTGTATCCCCATTTACTCGGAAATTCTTGCTCCCCACAAAATTCTACTTGAACATTACCCAAAACATATCAAAACAATTTACCATTTTGGGGCACGATCTTTAAATATTTGCGAGAATGTGTGGCAAAGTATTTTGTCATCGTTATTATAGTTCAACATTAAGTCTTCAAATAACTCCAAATGGATGTCTGTGTACTTATTCCTATTGTACTTTTCCAAACGGGAAATTTTGAATTTCTTGTATTGATGCCCCACAAGTATTTCATCAGAAAGCGGGGATAACTTCCAATTATGCCTGACCCCACCAAGTCCACTCCCAAGACCTTGTACAGGGGTCGCGTACAATGCTTCTTCTTGTGGGTTAACAAATTGACTATTGACCCTATACCCATGTGTCTAGCTACCCGACGGGAACTGAACGTAGGGTGCAGTGGTTTTCTCTCTTCTATTGACCATAATCGCCATCTCTTTATCCACGGAGGTAGAAGTTCTCTTATCAATGATTTTACCGTTTCATTTAAACATTCTTGACTGACAAGACAAACGACGTCAGATCTTTTGTTTCCTTAAAACTCTTTTCTTCTTCTTATGGCGCATGTATTCACAGTCCGTGGACAAGGACTCATCTGAGTCATAAGCTGATGAATTACTAAGCTCTCGCGTATATCGGTGCTCAATCTTCCTATCAACCTTTAACAACCCAATAACTTGTCGCCGTAACCTGGTTCGACCTTGATCACATTCTTATTCTTCTCGACCCTGACTATGATTTTCTTCTCTACCGCTATCGGGTGATTACTCTCTTCGAACTCCTGACTTGTTTCTTTTTTTAGCTAAAACAACTCCCTTCTCGGTCTTGAGCTTAACTATATCGTCCAAAAGCTATTGCTTAATCATAATAAGGATTGACTGCTTACCTTACCCTGTCCATATTGATCGTTATCGTGATGCTGCTCTTCAACTTGTTATCCTTCAAATCGACGGTCCTCGGAATAAGAGCCAATTTTTCCGCCTTCCAATCCCATAATTATTCTATCTATAGGATTTGTGTTTATCTCTCTTTAATTTCATGATTTTGGAGAAATTGTCACATGGTATCACTTCGTTTTCCCATAGACGATGCCAATGATAATTCTAAAAATATATGGATGCTAAACCTACTAACAGAGAAATTCGTGACACGGTATAGAGAGAGAAACATGTGATTCCAGAGAGATAAAGTGATAAAAAGTAGTTATTTAATAATAAATGTCACCTTCCCCATAAAAGGAATCTTCCTTTATATAGTAATGGAAGTGGGCCCTGACCCACATGGGTGACCCACTTTATCATATTCTTACTTTTCTTTATTATAATTCTACCCATACAATTATTATTTACAAGATAAGTCCTCCTTATTTCTTAATCTATTATTTTTATTACAAACTATTATTACAACATCAAAACGTCGTGCTCTCCGACACGATTTGGTCCGTACAATTTATTCCCTTATCAATACTGTTTAATATTTCAAGAAGTTTTCTATCACTTATTTTTAATGATATTTATTTAAAAAATATCGTGAAATAGTGATACATATTTGTATATGATTTACATATTTTTACTAAAAAAAATTAAATACATATATTTGAATTAGTACTTACCACAAGTAGTGTTATATAACCAATTATTGTTTATGGTTTGCTTACGTAACATTTTTCATTGAACTTATTAAGTTTTTCTCTTATGGTTTACGTCCAATCTTAGTCATTTATTTTTGAAAAAATCTTTGACGACTATTGAAGTAACTAATCTTCTTCTAGACATTGTGAAAACTAATATTTCACAACATACAATATTATGAGTAAAACTATATCTTTGATATATTGTTATCTTTGTAAAACTGCAACCAGCTTGATTGCATCATGCACAATTATTTTTTATAATTTGTTAAATCTGGTTGTGTAATTAAAAGGAAGTGGTTTTGAAAATAGGTTTTTCAGTTGTGAAATTACAAAATATATTTTGGCATAATTATGAGTGAAATGGTTGTAAAAATAGGTTCTTCAATTGTGAAATTACAAAAACTACTACTATCATTTTTTAGTAAGCCAACAATCTATAAAATAGGTTGTGATGATTATTAATTATTGTATCTCATTAATAGAAGCTTAAACTTCTATTTTGTTTATATTAATCTTGTCATCCCATGATTTGACTCCCAAAATGAGCATGATACTATTTCTTGTCATTTTAAGAGGTATTCGAGCAAATATAAAAGCTACTTTTTAGAGTGAGAATATTTTATTATTTCTGTTATGACCACCAGTTCTTATTTGAAGCATTATCAAGATGTTTATGGTTATATGCACCTGTAATTAGATAGTAGAAAGGTGTTTGTTTGTAAAGTTTGTAAGTGAGATTCTCGTATAGATGATGAATTCAGTAGGTGAATTACATTTACAAATTCCGATATGTAACATAGTGTTTATTTCATCATTTCTTTATCTGACTTACAAAGTAAAAAATACATGTAAATTAGTATTTAAACAACTTTAAGTTGGGTGCGAACTTACGTTCAAATAGGCTGTGTAAAAGCTTTTTTATGTTTGAAAAACAAGAAATAAAGTTTGTTTGAAAACTTACTATAAGTTGAGTGCGAAATTACGTTCAAATTGGTTGTGAAAATATTCTTAGGTTTGGAATATCAAAAATAAAATTGGTATGGAAACTAAGTATAAGTTGGACGCAAAATTATGTAAATATTGGTTGCGTAAAAACGTTTTTAGGTTTAAAAAATAAAAAATTAAATTTGTATGAAAACTTATTATATATTGGGTGCAAAATTATGTTCGAATTGGTTGCATTAGGTTGCTTAACTACATTGTAAATGGTTGCGAAAATAATGATAATATTATCCATAACCTTAAACAAGTACCTAATTTTTCTTAAGTTACTAATTTTACTTTTAGTTTCGTAAAAAACATACATTCATCAAAACAAAACACGAACGGTTAGGCCAAAAACATAATAATTGAAAATTAGAGACGAAGAAGAATAGTTTCATCGTGAAAACTTGATTTGTAGTTGATTTGTGATGAGTGGTTTCAGAATTCACTCAAATTTGTTGAAAACAATCTTTAATTTGAGAGATTTTAAAATCTCGATTCTAAAAAAGAGGGTCGCGAATTAAGAAAAAAATAAAAAAAATATCGAGTTTCTACTTTTATATCCAATAGATATTTTTGGTAAATTTTATGTTGAATGTGGTTTTCAATAAATTCTAAATTCATGTTTTTATTGATGCTTTAAATTTACACAAATCTTTATTGATAATTTACTTTTTTGAATTTTAATTTTAAAACAAAAACATATGATATACAATAAACCGAATAAGATTAATCATGTTTAAAAATAATTACGTTTTTTTATAAATAAAATAAAAAATAAAAATAAAATTGTGATAAATTAGAGATACCACCGAAGAAATAGCATCTCCTGTTTTAGATACAAATTAGGTCAGGCATATGAACTCATATTTCGGTTGAAGATGACTCTTCCTTCTCCAAGAAAGCTAGCCCTTCCCCTTTGATTTCCTGAATTATTTAGTGCTTTCTCTTTCTTCCATGGATAACAGAAGCAAAACATTGTTTCAAGATGAAGAGTTCCCTGTTCTCCTCTCTGAAACCAATATAAAAAATGGTGAAAATTATCTGTTCAAGAATTCGTTTGTAGACTATGTTCGATCAAATAGAGGAAAAACAAGAGATGATCTTCGGCCATAAAGTGTTCTCGAGAAGCAGGACCAAATATAATTCAATACTATAAGAAAATAAAAGATTTGTTGATGAAAGAATTAAAAACGACTCCGATTGGCAAATTCAATGAAGGGTTGCAAAAAAACTCCGATCTTGATCATTTCTTGATTCAGGGGAATTTACAGATGGAGGATTTGGGATTCTCATCACGTCCCGATAGAATTTGATCTGAAAGAGGATGTTATCAAGCTTTGGCATAAATGCATTTGGAACGTCAACGACTCTGTTATGTGCCTTCTTCGTTGGACTCTTGAATTTAATGAAAAAAAGGAAAACCCTATATCTTTAATATGGGTGAGGATTCAAAAACTACCAGAATTCATGTATAATGAATCTATTATGTATGATATAGTTGCTTCGTTAGGCATTCCATACATGAATGCTGCATTTTTTCTTGTGGAACTGAACATCTCCAAAAATCTTCACAACAAAATTTGGATAGGTTTTGGAATGAATGAAGGATGTTGGCTTAATATAAGTTACAAGAATCTGCCTTCATATTGCGTTCAATGTCATCACATTGGTCACAGTCCACCATATTGTAAAAAAATCAAAAGAAGACAATTGCTGGAAATATTGAAAGAGCAGACAAAATAGCTACTGAAAAAGGGATCTTGATACGTCGAATCCAGATATTCATATACCAAATCTAAATGTTACTAGTCAACAAGTTATTGAACCCAATAATAAAACTGTTTCTACTCCTGATGCTAGAGAAATTGTTAAAGCCATTCAACAATTAAGTCAAGATTACAATCAAAACATTCAAGACAATAACATTCTTGATACTGGGTCTCCTGCTCAAGAAAACATTGGTATCAACCCTATTAACCCTCTGAAAAATGCCCCGCTCCCCGACAATGACTTTAATTCCATTTTGAACAAGAAACTTAAATTTGCTAGTAAATTCAAAAAGCAAAACAAACTGATAATAAGGTCCTTGAAGTTCTCTAGAACAAACAACATGTATAAATCATTATCTGATAATGATAAGGATGCTTAACTGGAATGTCAGAGGAATCAATAATACGCTTATAGTTGGTAGACTAAAACTATTATCAACAAGGAACATATAAAAATTCTGGCTATTCAGGAGCCTCTGACCTCTTCTAACAAGATAAGTGATTTTGCTCTAAAACTGGGATTTGAAAACTGTTCTTTAGTACGAATAAAATATGGATGTTTTAGACCAATGATTTATGCAGTACTATCCTATCTAATCATGATTAGTGTTTACACTTGAAAGTTGTTCACACTAATTTGGAAAATCATTTTTTCCTTTCTGTTGTGTATGCGAAATGCCAGAGAAATGAAAGGTTAAGCTTATGGGAGTTTTTGAGAAATGAATCTTTAACTAATGAGTGCTGGTTGACCATGGGTAATTATAATGTCATTGCTAATATTGAAGAGCAGTTGGGCTGCTCTAGCTTTTGTCACAGAAGCATAGATGATTTTGTTGATATGATGAGGTACTGTAACTTAGAGGATGCTGGCTACGCTGGTAAAAAATACACTTGCAACAGGGGCACCAAATGGAAAAGGCTGGATAGGGTTATGATCAACAACTCTTGGGGTGACACTTTCAGTAAAACGCAGGTTCATCACATGGTCAAAACTTGTTATGACTATGCCCCCCTTTTAATATCTGCAACCAAAAAGAACTTAAATGATTTTCAACACAACAAAAAAAGTTTCAAGTTCATGAACATGTGGATCAACCATGAATCTTTACTTAAAACTGTCAGGCAAAACTGGAATCTTAAGATCAATGGTGGTCCAAATGAGATTTTCTGGTTTGAATTAAAGAGACTCAAAAATTGTTTAAGGGACTGGAACATCAATAAGTTTGGAAACATCTTTAGTAAGCGTAAATAAAATGAAAAGAATGTAGAAATTATGGAAAGATAGCATATTTTGAACAATAATAACTCCTCTAAATGCAATTTTAACAAAGCTATCAGTCTTCATCTTAAAGTTTTAAGGTATGAAGATATTTTTGGAGGCAGAAATGCTATAAATCTTGGCTTAAGGATGGTGATCGGAACACAAAGGCTCATCATGCTTTTGTTACTAAGAAGAGAAGGAGGAATACAATTCATAGCATCAAAGTTAACAAAAATTGGATTCATAACACTGAAGATATAGGTATCTCTGATGAAACTTACTTTAATCAGGTCCTTACTTCTAAACCTTATAAAGATAGAAGTGAGGAGCAAATCAGAATGAAGGATAACATTATCAATGTGATTCCTAAGTTGGTTACTGGTGAGGATAATGCTAACATTTTGAAGCATGCTAGTGATTATTAAGTTTGGAGTACCATCAATACCATGAGCAAGGATAGTGTTGTTGGTATCAATGGTTACAACATCACCTTCTATACTAGTTGTTGGACTATTATAAAAAATGATCTTTGTACTGTTATTAACTCTTACCTCAGAGGAAATAACATTTCTGCTGGCATCTTTGCTACGAGAATTTGCTTGATTGGAGCAATTACAGGCCAATCAGCTTGTGCTCCATGCTCGATTGAATCTTTTCTGGACTTTTGAATAATAGGCTTGCTGACATTTTACCCAAAATCATCTCAAATAATCAATCAACTTATGTTAAAGACAGATCTATACATGAAAATGTTTTAATTGCTAGAGAAACGATCCATGATATTCACAGGAAACCTAGGAATTGCAACACTCTTATCCAATTGGACATGTCAATTTCAATGCTACGAATTGTTCTCAATAACAACAATAAGTCTAACAATTTCAATGCTATGATGGACAAAGTTAATACTAAGATTAATGATTGGGATAACAAGCTTCTTTCTTTTGGGGGAAGACTTTGTCTTATATCATCTGTTCTTATGTCTATTCCCTGCTATTGGATGCAGAACTCTCTCTTACCTAACTGTGTTCTTAACAGGTTATATACGACTTTCAAAAAATTCTTGTGGAGGTCTAAAATCAAGGAGCCTAGTATTAACTAGTCTTCTTGGCAGAATCTTTGTAAGTCTTTTTTCTGAGGGAGGTTTGAATATCAGAAGGCTCTCTGATATTCAATAGACCTTCTCTCAAAGATTTAGTTCAACTACAGGAAGAACATCAGTCTTTGGTCTAATATTATCAATGATATACATAACAAGAATTCTCATCCTCTTTATACTAACATAAAGGGTTCCGGTTGTTTAGTTTGGAAGAGAATTGCAGGTGTCAAGGTCCATGCTGAATAAAATATGAGATGGATCTTAGGCAAAGGTGATATTAAATTTTAAAGAGAAGACTGTCATAATAAACAGCCCATTATTAACAACAATTATAATACTGAGTGTAATTGGTTCCTTAATGCTAATGTTAACACATTTTGGAAGAATGATAGTTAGGTTATTGGCAATACCAATAGCTTAATCATAGAAGATAGAATGGATCAGATAAATATTTTCAGAGTTGATAAGATGAAGGATGACAACCTCATTTGGAAATTGTCCACTGATCAGAATTTTAACACAAAGCTTACCTGAGAAAGTATCAGGCATCATTCTTTAAAGTCTGGTCCGTACAGTAAAATTTGGAACTCCATCACGTCCATGAAGTTCTCTTTTGTTCTCTGGAAAATTATTGAAGGGTTCATCCTTATTGATTCTGTGCTTATGAAGATATCCCTTACTATAGTTTCTAAATGTCAGCTATGTGATAACAGTGAAAACATTAACCATGTATTTGCAAACCGTGACTTCGCTTGGTCTATTTGGAATCACTTCAGTCTTATCTTTCAAATTAAAATCGATAGATGCATGGCATTTACACATGTCCTTAGAAGTTGGTTTTGGTTTTCTAAGAAAAAATGCATATTACTCATGCGATTCCAGCTATAATTTGCTGGGTTATTTGGAAGAACAGAAATAGTTATAAGTTCAATAACACTAAGCAAACTTGTTCAACTGCTATAAGGAATGTTAACAAGGTTATAATTGGTCTTGATTCTTCTAACCTATTTACTACTAAGCACTGGCATAAGGTTACAAATGTAGGTGCTACTATGGGTTGTCTCTCTATGTTGAATAGGAAAAGGAAAATGAGTTACCTAAAGTGGCTCACCCTTGCTCGTGGAAGATTAAAACTTAATATAGATGCAGGTTGTCTAACCAATGGAGTAGCGAGTGGAGGTTTAGTTATCAGGAATAACAATGGTGAGCTCATGATAGGGCTGAGAAAAACATTTGGAAAGCTCACTCCTCTTGGTGCTGAAGCTCGTGCATTACTCGAGGGCTTGCTTTACTGCAAAACAAGGAACTTGAGTCATGTTGATATAGAATCAAATTGCTTGTCCTCAATCAACATGCTTAGTGAAGGAAAGTACCCTTTTTTTATCTTTTCAACTCTTTCCATTTGTAGAAAGCTCATTGCTCCGGGCATGAAGTTAAAGTTCATTTCTCGTGTCCAAAATCAGGCTGCTGATTGGACAACGAAATTGACTTTAACTTGCAAAGAAAACATTCATTTCAATCAACTCAATGCTCCAAACTCTCTTCTTCCCATTACTCATCTTGAGAGCATTGGGCTGGGTTACATTGACTTTGTTGAAAATTAGGTTATTCCAAGTGCTATGGTCTTCTTGTTTTTTTTTTGTAGAATGCTAGTTATGGACTGATTATGTAGTTAAAGGAGGTTGTTGCTGAGGAGTTTCAGTCAGATGCTTGGATTGGTTTCAATTTCTGGTGGAAGATAGAAGTCGTTAGCTGCTGTGCAAGGTCCGTTCGTGGCATGGTCAGTTGGTGTTTGGTGGAGCAGCTATTTCATGGCTGTGTTGGTGCTTCCGTTGGCCTGTTGTGGCTTCGTGAAAAATCTCTCGGTGGAAATGCAGCTTTTTCCGAATTCTTAGCACTTGGATTAAGGGGGAAAGTTTTGACACCATTACAAATTTCTTTTGTAAATTGAATTGAGGCTTCTTGTTTTTTTTCTTAGCTCTAATCTGAGTCCAACATTCTTGTAAAACTTTAATTTAGTAATAAATTTCGTTTTGTTATAAAAAAAAAGAGATACAAATTAGGTCTATTTATATACGGGAATTGCTAAAAAAACGGCCAAAACTACTCCGTGAAGTCGCTTGTTTCTATTTTTCAATATTTACAAATTTGCCACTAGGCAAAAAATCCAAAAAAACTTTGAAAGTCAAATTAATTACAACCCACGCCATTGAGCACTTCAAACTACTCCATGAAGTTGCAAACACAATTTCAAACATCCACCATAATCATCTTCTCCAAACTACCTAAAACCTACAAAATCAACAACCCATTTACCCATTTTTTTAAAAACCTCCAAACCTTCAAAACATGGCCGAAGGAGAGTCGGAACCACTTCCCATCCGGAGCACTATGGACGCCGAGGAGTTACATTGCTTAATTCCCTCTTATTTTTGCGAAAATCAGATGTTTTGGAAAAACCCATTTTTTGTGTTCGTTGCCACGCATTGGCGTCGTTGGTGGGTCGTACGCCATGAGTGTGGCGCACGTTATCATCCCCACGCCATCTGTTGGCGTGTCCACCATGTCTTTCGCAACACGTGTGGTGTAATGAAGATGTCCGGCGCCACACTCATGGCGAAATCCGGTTAACTAATCCAGAATGCCGGTTCAATTGGTTTAACTACTTCTTATGTATTGCAGAATGTTACACAATGTGAAATTTCACTTGTTTTGGACTACGCTCATCATTTCACCACTCATGACGAGTATAGCTTAGACTCGATGACCGAGTGGGTAAAAACCACGGGAAAGTCGTTAGGTTTTTCGATTAACATAACGTCTAAGGAGATGGGGAGAAGAGGGAGAACACCGAGAATAGATTAACTAGACGATTGTAATGAATGTAAACTTTGGATATTTTTTGTTTGGATGTTTATCTTAAAAATAATAGCACTTAAACTTCTCAATATGTCGATTGCATTAAAACATTACACTCTAATCAAAAGCATTACATAATTAGAAATACATAAGAAAATAACTTAAAACAAATGATAGATAAGCTAACCCTGAGTTAGCATTGCACACTTAGTTTTATGGAGTCAGATAGTTCATTCCATACTCAAAGCGTTTCTCGAATGAATATTCATCTTCGTCACTACTTCCTTCGGGAGTTGAGTACGTTTCAACGGCGCTGACTATTGTGTCGGTTATTTCTTGCTCCGTTCGTTGTATCGCATGTGACACCATCTCCTGCGTAATTGTACTTTGCAATCCCATGTTGAGTACATTTTGGACTTTGCTTCGGACTTCCCAAGGAAGTGACTCGATATGTATAGTCACTGTTTTAAGATAAGCTAACCTATCGGCGACTTCTTCGCGTCCGCGTGGTCGGGGCATTAAACATCCTGGACACGATACCTCCCTACCGTGGTTGAAGAACATTCTGCACAAAACCGCATCGACGAAACCAGGAATCTCCTCTTGCATCGTACCTCTGACGAAGTCAAATGCGCTTAGGAGGCTTGCATTTTTCGTGCACGTTTCAGCCTAAATTACCCATTGTTATAACTTAAATGTTTAGTTTCATAGTCAGATTCTAGTATTTATAGACTCGAAGTCTGTGGTTCAATTCTAAAATAATTAGCGGGAAAGGGTGTTTTTGTTCCCGCGTAAAACTTTTTGAGGCGGGAAACCTTCAATCCATTTGTTTTTTCCCGCCGGGGTACCTACTCTAATTTGTTATAGCAAGATAAAAAAATACGTTTTTATAATATCAAACAAAAAGGAAAAAGTATCATACATGAACCGAAACATCAAAATACAGAAAATAGTATCGTACACCAACCATCAACGAGAGCACCAAAATATAGAATACAGTATCATACAATCCGAAACCCAAAATGATACGTTTGATACATAATATAAATAAAACGATCTCACATCAAGGTGAGATTAACAACATTACATAGTGAAAATATAATTTCTTAGTGGAAACCGTATATTCTGTTCTCTGGAATATGTCTGAAGTTCGCAATGTCATCTTCTATCTCAGCAACCTTACTTTCGAGATATTCCAACATATATCCAGTAACGAAATCTGTCCTAAACAGGTTCCAATCAACAAGTGCTACTTGTTGAACTTTGTAAGGCAAGTTGGACAAAAGCTGAAGTGGTTCAGCTTTCGCAAGATTGTACCTGCTTTTGACTTCTTCACGACTGCGTGGCGGCGGATTTGGAAACTCCAAGCGTCCATAATCATAAAACATCCTACAAAGCACTCGATCGAAAAAAGCATCGGTCGTATCATCGGATATTGTTAGCTTAACAAACTTCACGGCCTGAAGCAAGCGATGGTCTTCGTTCACACAAAAGTCCGTACCTAACTCCATAACCTGTAAGTAGAAACGTAAATGTGAAGGCGTACTTGAAAATACTAAAAATCACTTGGAAATCTGTTTTTGTAACAAAAATAGCATAAACACATATAATAGACACCATCAAACAATATTAAACCGGTCCCGGGCCATTTCGGTAACCGGATCATCCAGCGCCATCACTGTAGCGTGGGTATAAAGGTGTACGCCACAACTGAGGCGTACAACCTTATACCCACGCCACAACGATGGCGTGGGGCAGGGTCCCTACGCCACACGATGGCGTAGGATTGGTTTCCCACGCTAGATCGACAGCGTGGGATCCTAATTTTACGCCTACAAGAGGCGTACACCAGGATCCCACACCATCGCTCTGGCGTGGGAAACCAATCCTACGCCATCGTGTGGCGTAGGGATCCTGTTCTTCGCCCCCGTGTGGCGTAGAACAGTTTTGCCATGGCTGAAGCTTCTGCCAGATCCAATCTAGACCCCTAAAACCCTTAAAACTAAACCACTACCCTAACTAAACCTAACTAAACTATCTAACAACAACGAAATCAACTTACAGTAGATTGTTTCGATTCCGATTTGACGGATTTCCTCGCCGGTGGGTGGTGGTGCGTTCCGGTGACGAAGTCGGCTTCGGTAGATGGTGGGTTTGTTCGGTTAGTGAGGATTTGGGCTAGGTTTTGAGGTGAAGAGAGAAGAGAGGTGAAGAGAGAGAAGAGATGAGTTTGGGTTTTGTTACTAAGGGTGTGGGTAGTTTAGGTTAGATTGAAGGGATAAAGTTAGATTTATTTTAGGTTAAATTTAAGTTCGGGTTAGTTTAGGTTAGATTTAGGATTATTTTTAGTTATAATTTTAGTTATAATTTTTTTTTTAAGTTTTTAGAGAAAATTGAGGTTTTTTTGAAAATATGATAACTTTATGGAGTAATTTTGACTATTTATAACATTTCGTAAAGATAAAATCGCCAAACAAAATAACTACACGCAAAATGATAAACCACCTCGCGGAATAATTTTGATTTTTTTTAAGCAATTCCTTTATATACTTTTGAATTTGATCTTCACGCACACGCATACGTGTTGACTTTAGTTCTTCAACCATTGTCATCTCATCTGTAGTTTATTTATTAAGGAAACCGCTTCAAATGGTCAAACTGTGGTCGCTGTGTTCCTCGACAAGTTCTGTTTCTTCATAGTTTAAATATAAAATTAGTTCTTCCACCTTTTCATTTATATATAAATATATAATATATATAATATCTTTTGGGTCTTTTCTTTTACCGTAAAGTTTCATGGAATTTGGTTTAAGAGATCAGAAAAAACAATGATGAAAACAAAGAATTTCATTCAAAGTTTAATCAAACCCTTCAAGCTCAGTTCAAGCAGAGGTAAATTAAACAAAACCCATCTTCTAACCTTTAGGTTTAATTTGAATTCGCTTCGGTTCTTCGTTTTGATTTTGATTTTGATTTATGGAGTTTTATGATTGTTTTGTCAGATGGGAATGAAGAAGATCTGGTGATCATAGCTGCACAGGAACAGAAAATATTTTCTTTCGATACTTTAGTTGCTGCCACGAGAGATTTTCACTATACTAACAAGCTTGGCGAAGGTGGATTTGGCCCGGTTTACAAAGTAAGATCTTCAGAATTTTACTAAGTTTGATCTCTGTTTCGTTGCCATAGATTTTTAGTGTAACTATTTTGGAAAGTTTTGAGATTTCTCCTTGCATTAGAGTTTTAGGAGGAAGGGTAGTCTTGGTTGTTGTTCATCATAGTTCAAACCCTAATTGGAAAATTTTGTGGTTTAATTTCAAATTTAGCAATCTTGTGATTGAGTTATAACAAGCTAGGATTTTTATACATGAGTTTACTGATTGATAGCAATGTTGACAAGTTTGTAACTGGGTTTGAACAAAGATAGGATTTTTATGCTTTGGGTTTACCAATTGTTGTCCATCATTCTTAAAACCTTAGAATAGGGAAATTTTGTTAGGTTGTATTAGATTATCATGTTTCTGAATCGATATTTATGTTTGTTAATAGGGGAGGCTAGATGACGGGAGAGTAATAGCCGTAAAGAAGTTATCTAAAAGCTCAAATCAAGGTATTAAAGAGTTCAAGAACGAAGCTAAGCTACTGGCACGGGTCCAGCACCGCAATGTTGTGAATCTGCATGGTTATTGCGTCCATGAGTCAGAACAGCTTTTGGTTTACGAGTATGTCGCTAATGAGAGCCTCGACAAACTTTTATTCAGTAAGTACTTTCTGTTCGATACATTGTTTTCTGCATTTGAGTATGGAAAGTGGACTTCGCTTCATGTAAATTGTAATTTAAGATAAAAAATGGTTTTAGGTCGACTTCGGGTCAGATTTTGTCTTTTGTCATAAATGATAGGCTGGCAAACCCTGGATATGGATTTCAGACGCGTGCGTCCAAACCCAAACACAGTTTTAATTCATACAACCCTTGACCAACCCGAATGACTGGATCCGGAAGTACTTTTATTGTATATGTACCTGACACAGATTGCTAACTTTTCACATGTCCGAACTGGCCAGTTTGTATAGGTCGATCAGATTTCAAATCCATATCCATTTCTTTCCATACATGACAAAATCGATCTTTCGGGTTTGACAAGATTATGATACCTCTAGTGCTATATGCATACTAGTAATGAATGATGATCTTTATACAGGTTCGAGCACACCTGTTTTATTGAAACACACATATAAGTCTGTTTTCTTCGTTCCGATCGGTATATTATTAAAGTTCGTCTATTTATAGTTTTTGAAATTTTAAGATTGTGCATTTCGGTTGATCATCTCCCTTTATTTATGTCATGATGGAAATCGAAATGGATTGTTATTATGTTCTTTGTTCTTAATTTCTTTGAACTTTCTCTAAGATAAATTTAACAATATATGACTAGAGAAATCTGTCTTATTCAACTTATTGCAATATTTTCAACCATGCAGGTCTATTGACTATTATAACACAAATATGATGGCTGAAAAAGAAGAAGAAAGTTTCAAACACACTTAATACAATTTTTGCATTTGACTTCAGTAGATGCTCAAAATAAAATATTGATATATGAAAAAAGATATCGGCAATTAATTATAAAAGTTTTATGTGGTTACTATGCAGAACCCAGTCAACCGGAAAAACTATATTGGACGCGAAGATTTGAAATAATCTGCGGTATAGCACGGGGATTACTTTACCTCCATGAAGATTCCCATGTATGTATCATCCATCGAGATATCAAAGCCAGCAATATCTTGCTTGATGATAGATGGGTTCCAAAAATTGCCGATTTTGGCATGGCTCGACTTTTCCCAGAAGATGAGACCCATGTCAATACTCGTGTAGCTGGCACCAAGTATGTGAAGGTTCTTAGATATTTGTTTGGTTCATGATTAAATTTAAAAAAAAAACATAAGTCATGTGAAATTGTTTTTTTCTCCGAGGAAACTGAAAGCATGTTCATTTTCCTGGAAAGCAATCTTCATGTTCAACGACCATCACACATTTTCGCGTTGATTTCTATTTTGAGTGAAAATAGAATAAAACAGTCACAAAAAAAAACGAACCAGGCACAACATTATTTAAATTTTTCATACATTGACTAGTCTTTTGTTAAATATTTTGAACAGTGGATATATGGCGCCGGAGTATGTCATGCACGGGCGTCTATCAGTAAAGGCAGACGTATATAGCTTTGGCGTCTTGGTTCTCGAGTTGATCAGCGGCAAGAAGAACTCAAGTCGCAATTTCAACTTAGATGCTCAGAATCTGCTTGATTGGGTAAATATATGTGGTTTGTGCTCTTTATATATGATCTATAAAGTAAGGTAAACAGCTGCATGTGTATAGTAAATAGTAGTTTCTCAGACCGAGATCCGTATTTCACACACATCACACATATGGGTCCGAATCCAAGCCGGTTGGTTCCGGTTTACCGGACCTGGTCTAAAATTTTGAGTTGTTTCAAACCAAATTATAATATAGATTGATCAAATTCTTATACCCGAATGCCAAATCCGACTGGGTTGTCTGAATGTCCAAACAATTCTTCAACGTTGTTAGTCGGATTGAACTGGGTTCAACTTATATCTTTTATATTAATTTATAAAGTTTGGCGCAACTTTGATTGCCCTGCCCTAATAATGACCTGGAATGATATCTGTATGTACCTTGTACACAAATTGACTGGTTTGGCCTAATGTCCACACCTGATACCTAATTACATTTATAATGTAAGAGTTAAGACCCGGAATCCAAGTTCATGTCGATACCTGGGTTTTCCTGGCTTGGACAACATTGCTGTGCAAACAAGATTTTGCGACCTCTAAGTGGACAAGCAAAATATGCCAGCAGACATCAAGGTTCAAAAGACTAGACTGTCCAACTCTCGGTAATACCGAAACCTTATTTACTGGTGAAACAGTGAGTAATTGGAATTTAGGGTGTTGTGGAACCTATTTTTAGAATTAGGGTAATATTTTCTATATATTTAAACTACAATATACAATTAAATATACTTTTATATTGACGTATATGTTATAACCATTTAACAAGTATAATTATACCATAAATATAACAATACTTCTCATAAAATAGAAAAAAAAAACACTGACCCTTATAATCCAACATAATCATCAGACTGCACCTTCCTCTCGGAGGCAGCCGCCTAGTCGCCCGCCTTTTTTTAGATGTCGAACAGACATCCAACCTTTTTCACTCGCAGTTACAAATTTCTCGATATTTCAAATTATTTATTTATCTTTATATTTTTACGATTTTGGTCCAAAGATATTCAAAGCTATATATCGGGTTATAAACAATTGCAGGCATATAAACTCTATAAAAAAGGCAGGAGCTTAGAGATCCTCGACCCAACACTAGCTACATCAGCTGATCCCGATCAAATAGCAATGTGCGTTCATTTAGGTTTACTTTGCGTTCAAGGCGATCCAAATTTACGACCTGCAATGAGACGGGTTGTCGTAACATTATCCAAAAAGCCTGGCAATCTCGAAGAACCGACCCGACCTGGATTTCCCGGTTCTCGATATAGAAGATCGAGTATAGCTTCAAATACTTTTTCTGGCGGAGCTTCTGGTACCTCTAATTCGCATACCAGTAGACCTTCAAATACTTCCGCTGCCGGAACTTCTGGTACCTCGAATTCGAGTACATTTGATTCGAGTCTCAATACCAATACCAATACCAATACGGCCACAGGCTCTACTTCTGGTCATAAATATTCAAGATCAGACCCGCATGGAAAACGTCCGGTTTAGAATAGAGTAAAACATAGTATGTATATTTATCAGCGTAGACACAAATAATGAGTATTTAATTATTTCATTGTACACATTGATATTTGTAGATATATTAATCTCATTGCTTACCTAAGCTGACAGAGTTTCATCTGGGCCGCATCAAATCAAGATTTTATCAATTGATTTTGATTAATATTTACTCCTACTTTGGGAAGTAAATCCAACTAATTTCGGAATTTAATATGTACCTGCTTCCTCCACTGCAATTTCGTTTCAAAATGAATGTTGATGGATCTTGTGCTGCTAATGGTGAAGCTGGAGCCGGTATTCTGATCAGGATCAGCACTGGTGACATAGTTCAAGCAACTGGACTCACATATACATTGAATCAGATTCACTTGTTCTTATAAACCAGCTAACAATAACTAGTGGCACTGAATTTGAAGACCCTAATGTAAGTACCTGTCGTAAGTTTATCAAGAAAACATAAGTCTAAAGGCATATCACTAGGGTCCAAAATCAAGCAGCCGACTGACTCGCGAAATGGACCCTAAAGTGTAAGCTTAAATTCAATATCAATTAGTCCAATGCTCCTCTTGAGCTTCTTGCGATTACTTTTCTCGAAAACATTGAGCTTGGCTACATTCATGCTGATTAAATCTTCATGAAGTTTTGGATAGTGCTGCTGTTTATTTTGTATATGCAGGTTAGGAAAGATGGAGTGAGTTGTAGCAAGAGCTATTGATTCAAGCTTGAAGATAGAAGATTGATGGATTCTGGCTACTTCTATTTATCAAAAATGATCTTTTAAATTTAAGTTCTAATGGGGAAATTTTTTCCAATTTCATTTTCATGTTTGGATTTAGGGATAAAGTATCTTTTGATCCCATTTATGTAACTTTCAATTGTTCATTAATAAAGTTTCCTTTTGATTGAAAAAAAAATCCACTTTAACATTGTACATTCCAATATTCTTAATATTCTTGTTTAATTATTTTCTAATAATGTAGTGGTAGGTATATTATTCCGAAAAAATAATCAGTATTTGACAAAAAAAATCTACCAAAAAAACTTTAGGATAAAATATTGTTTCTAATTAACAAAAAACTTAATTTTAAATAAATATCTAAAAAGTAATATGTTCTCGTTTGGAGATTAAATTTAATATTTGATATCCGTTTTTTAAAGTTATTATTTAAGATCTACTCTATAAACTTATTATAAAAAAAGTTTATCTAAAAAGTAATATGATTAAATTTAATATTTGATATCCGTTTTTTAAAGTTATTATTTAAGATCTACTCTATAAACTTATTATAAAAAAAGTTTATCTTTTATTTTTTTTAAAATTTTAAAGATTCATATGTTTTAAACCGTAAATTGGGAACAAAAAGGTTTGAATACACTATTGGTTTTGTTTTTCTTAAGGTAAACAAAACTAGATCTATTCATGCTATGTTTTACATTTAAATATATATATTACACCTATTTCTCATTATATGATTTCACATCTATCATATGCATGGTTTCGCATCTAGCATCTAGCATCTATCATAGTTAGTCTAGTTTAGCATCTATCGTAGTTGTCTAATTTCGCATTTAACATCCATCATAGTTGGCATGGTTTAATATCTATTATAATTGGCCTGATTTCGCATATATCATAATTGGCATGGTTTAACATCTATCATATTTGTCATGGTCTAGCATCGATCATAATTGGTCTGGATTCGCATCCATCGTAATTGATTTGGATTCACATCGATCATAATTGGTATGGTTTAGCATCTATCACAATTTGCCTAGTTTAGCATCTATCATATTTTTTCTCGTTTCGCATATAACATAATCGGTTGTTTGACGCGATTTAACATATATCATAATTGACATGGTTTAACATTTATCACAATTGGTTTGGTTTAGCATATATCATAATTGGCATGTTTTCACATATATCATAGTTGGTATGGTATCACATAGAGTTGTCAATTTTGGATACGATCTGTAAACCCAACACGACCCGGAATTTTAGGGTTAGAGACCCGATATTTCAGACCCGATGAAATTAAGACACGACACGAACCCGACTCGAAAAAAAACGGGTCGGGTTCGGGTTGGGTTCGTGTCACCCGAAACTGACCTGTGAAACCCGAAAAGACCTGTAAACCTGAAACTGACCTGTAAAACCCGAAAAGACCCGTAAACCCAAAAAGACATGTGAAACCCGAAAAGACATGTAAACCTGAAAAGACATGTAAACCCGAAATAGGCATGTAAAACCCAAAAGACTTGTACACTTGTAAAATAAAATACTGAAACCACTTAATAAAATAATATTATTTTAAAATTTTGACCTATAAATTAGAATACCAAAAATACTTATAAAACTTTATTAATGAAATAATTTTATTTTAAATTTAAAAGATATAAAATAAATAGTATACTTAAATAAGTATACGAGGGAGGACAAATGATGGTTCACATGTTTGCTATAAAGTTTTGAATTTTATTCTTCTTTCACGTATATAAATCAAGTTTTGAATCTTTCATCTTCTTTGTATATAGATTATAATATTAAGAATAAAAAATGGAAATAATTTATTATTTAACAGTTTTTTTATTTGATTCGTGTGAGTTTGCTAGATTTATTAATAGATATTGAATGCATTCAATCTTGTTTTGTGGGATGAATCGATTTACAATTCTAGTGGTTATTTGATAAGAAGTGACAACTTAGTGGTTATTTGATATTTTCTGAAATTTATTTAATTTATCTCATGTATTTGTTTTTCATATTTAGGTGAGATGGCAAACCCATCATCACCATATATTTTACGGTAAGATAACTTCACCGGTGATAGTAAAGCCGGTGTAACTATATGAAGTAAGCGTATCTTGACTTTATATAAATATAGTGGACCAATAAAATTTCAAAAAGGGGATGCAGCTCAAATGGTAGAGCGCTTACTTTGCATGCGGGAGGTACAGGGTTCGATCCTTTGCATCTCCATTTATTAAGTTTTGCCTTTTCCCAAAATTCATGTCAAATAGGTTCGTGTTACAGGTTCTAAAATTTCGGGTTGGTCAAACCCGACACGAACACGACCCGAAACCCGAAATTGACAACCCTAGTTTCACATTTATCATAATTGACCTGGTATGATTTTGCATCCATCATATTTGGCATGGTTTAGTATCGATAAAAAAAATCATCATCTTCATATTCTTCGTTTTTACTGTAAAACCTTTCTTAACAACATTTTATAGGGAAAAAAACTAAAACAAGTAAAACCTAAATCAATACAACATTTCTTGATTTTTCAATGTCATAAACTTGCAAAAGTAGGACGCACCGATTTTTCAATGTCATAACTAACAAAAGTGCACAAAAACTATAGAACAAAAAGTAAATAATCCAAGAAAATTACTCAATCCGTTGGTTTAAATTTTGCTTACAAAATATAGTACTCGCTGGAAACATAATTGAGTAGTTTGAGCTACCATGAATGCCCCAATGGTTTACTTATGTTGGTAGTAACAAAAAATATACCAGTTTATTGTTGGAATCCTCAGACTAGTTGGTTTATCCTTAATGGGAGGTTTTTTCAACATGTTTATGCCATTTTACATGTGTAATTTACTTTATTTGATAGTTTCTTACATCTAGTTCTTTTCTTGTTCCTTATTGGTAGACTAAAGTGAAAACATCTATCAGTTGTTATCGATATTCCACTAAGTTACATACGTAATTTGATTTTGGAAATTCGTATGATAGAGCACAAAAATGAGAGCCGACGGATTCTTGGGTGAAGTCGTAAAACTAGAGAGAGAAAGAAACAACGGAAAAATTGGAAAACATTTTATTAATTAACTAAGGGAATTTATGATATTATTGGGTCTTAGATTGGTAAATAGTTGAGTTAAATACGTCTTTATCAGAAATTCATAAAAATATGGGTAGTAAGTGGATAATACTTTTGCTTTTGGGTCTTAAATGATACTAAACCCTTCTTTTTAATACTTTTATGTTAGTTTTCACGTTCGTGTTTTCAAATTTTAAGATTTCTTATTTTTAATACTATAGTCTCAAACAATGTCCAAAAATGTCTTTGATTTTACTTTATTAAAATAACAAATTAAGTTTTATAAATGAAAAAATTCAAATAAATTTGACATATTTTGTTTTTGTCAGAACAAATTGTGAAATATGGTTAATTTTATTGCAAAATATGTCAAATGAACAATCGCACACTACAAAATACGAGTTAAATTTAATTGCGAAAAGCAAAACACGAGAAATTATGAACTATGAAATATGAGTTAACTGCAATCGTGTAAAAGGTTAATTAGTGACATGTATCAGTATTTATTAAGTATAAATATATTAAGGATAAATTTTTTCATTCAGCACACAACAAAATAATATTCTAAGCCTTTAGTTTAGAAATATAAGATTCAATGCGGATCTTATTCCGTGATCCATACGTACTCAAACTCTATAAATAAAAACTTCAACCTAAGAGCTAAGACCATATTTTATACTACTATAATAGTTGTTACTCTCTTATTCCCTATAAGACTTTGAATAATGAGTTGTCTCATAACTATAATGATTATATACACATAGTTTTTTTACTTCAAAATGTTCGGTGAGAGTTATGGATTTTCAAATTTTAATAAAGTTAGTTCATGATGCATCGGAAAATATGAACTAACTTCATTGAAATTTGCATGTCAATATACTAACTTTATCTGGAAGTTCATGGAATCTCACCAGATATTTTAGAGTAAATGGACTATATGTAAAGAATCGTGATAGCCGAAGAACGAATATTCTTCTAAGTCTTTTTATATTTTGTTTTAAGAAACTCTAGTTTCTTTTAAACCTATTGTTTTATTTTGTTCTATTTGATATATTCAGAATTTTTTGTACCTCATCATTGACGATGTTTTTAGGAAATGAAGATTCCCATAGGAATTTAACGTCCTAAAAATCTTGTAACACGCTAAAAAAATCTAAATCTAACACTAAATTATGTCAAGTTTATTAACCACTAAACTCGATATTCCAACTATGAAAGATCTAACAGATTTAATTATGGTAATGAGATAAAATATAGATAAACCACAGCTTTACAACGTAGTAAAACTCATGACCATCATACAAAATATAGTCGTTTTGAACAAAATTCGTCGACTGGGTCTGTTGCTAGGGAGATGAAACCAACAGGTTTTACAGTAAAAAATTCATCATCTATACCAACAAGATGATTTTGATAAAGAGATGATGCTTCAACTGTTTGAGTTCTTCGATATCGCCCAACTCATATTCACTCACCAAACCGAGAACATTGAGGCTAACTATCTCAGAGAAGGAGTCTAGGGGGCCATACAACCTTGGCACATCCCCACTAAAACCAAAGATACTTGAAGAATACTTACGTCATACTTTTAATAAGTACAAGATGGGACATGATATCCTGGATATCATATCAAACTATTTCAGTAGAGATGATAGACTTATTTGTCGTGCATTTACAATGACCTTCTGAGGTACCGCGCTTATATAGTTCAACTAGTTGCCTCCAGGTATAATTAACAACTTTAGAACAGTATGGACAACATTGAGATACCATTTTATATAAAGCAAGGTAATTAAAAGAAATGAGAATTACATTATATATTCCAAGTAGGTTTCTAACAAAAACGTGAAGAATTGCACGAAAAGGTTTGTTCAAAACAAATAATAAATTAGAGCAAGGATATACTCATTAAAATGAGTACTTAGATATCGATCCATATATGAAATTAGTAGGACCATTATTGAAAGGAAACTTTTCTCACAATTAGAATGTTTTTTATAGTGACATGCCACTAATCTTGAAGTTAGTAGATAAGTCAGACGTCAACTCACCTTTATAAAAATCTTCATCTCACCATCAGTTTCAATTATTACAAATTATAGGGGTAGTAGAACCCCATGCATATGCAATATCCATCATCTTCAAGATCATTGGGACGAAAATCGTAAGAATCACTGTTAATACAAGAAGTTCAACTAATATCCCATTTAAAAAGAGTTAAGATCATATCTGAGGCATAACATCGCTAACACCTTTAAAAAGAATCCTGACAAGTTTAATTGGAGGAGAGACCCTGATATTTAGTGAACCAAAGTTATGTGTTGTCTTAGGACAGAATGAGTATAAAAAGAAACTGAGGTGCCTCTTCATGGTCGTAGATGGGTCTTCATCAAACAACGTTATTTTTGGACGCCCATGGCTCAACGAGTTACACACCATTGTATCTATCGTGTATTGGTTTATGCATTGAGTTATCAACGAAATGATTATAGTGATTCTCATTAGTCAACGCATAGCCAAAAAATGTTATATTACTTCACTGGTCCGGGACTCATAAACTTAAATGATATAAATGATCCTACAGAGTCCCATGGTATAACGAAACCAATAGAAGTGAAAGAAGTAACACTTGGATCATGGCATACAGTCTGCATCATTCAGGACTTTAAGAGGGCTATTTGAACAGATTTACTAATGTTTGTCCAAAATTTTAGGTTTATTTTCTTGGTATGCACAAGATGTAACTGGAGTACAAGCTGTAATAACATATTAAAAGTGTATATAAACATCAATTAAAATATAATAAATCAGAGGTGAAAGCCTTTCTCTCTCGAGAAATTCAAAGTCACCATAACTAAAGTTAATCGACTAAGCCAAAATAACCACATCAGAGAATCTTTTTACTCGGTTTGGCCTACAGATCTAGTTTTTGTATAAAAAACATAAAATATCGCATGTGCGTGGAGTTCACTGGTCTCAACCAAAAATGTCAAAATTATTCATTCATAGTCCCAAACATTGATCTGTTGGTATATGTCACTCTGGAAAATATAATATTTCTTTTATGGATGCTTATTCAAGATACAAACCACGCATATTTTAATGCATGCGGATAATGAATAACATGAAACATTTACAACTAAACGAGGGTTGCACTACTATAAGGTAATTTATTTTGGGTCTTAAAAATATATGTGTAATGTATCAAAGATTGGTAAATAAGGTGTTTTATTCTTAAATCAGAAGAAATATACGAGCATATATCAAAGGTATGTTCGTAACATGACAGACCTTGAGGAAACTTATATAAACCTCCAAACTATCAATTTAAAATTGATAAAAAGTAGCACATTCAGAGTCTGCTCTGGAAAATTCTTAAGAGATTTAGTCACCAAAAGAGGAACCAAAGAAGGCCAAACGCATTTTTCCAATCTAGTAGTTATGAAGCTTCTACAAAATATTAAGAAGGTTCATATACTCACATAAATATTGGATGTCCTAAATCACTTCGATGTAATTGAGACTCGATACTTACAACTAGGGAAACTATATGTGGCTATAATGGTAGTTGTTAGGAAAACTAGACCAAATTTGTAAGCCCAAACAATCATTGTGAGAACCTCATTCTCTTTGTGGAACAAGTAGATTATCATGATATGTCCATAAGACTAACACGATGGTCAGTGATGGTTAGAAATTTTTACATTAGATTCAAAATAATGAATTTTGTCTAATATCAAGCTCTAGTAGACTTATTTAATGAATTCTGTGAAGAACGACCAACTTTATCGGTATATAGCCCGAACCGATGAGGGCTCCAAATAATTTGGGCTCAAGAGCGGGTGTACAACTAACATCCTTTCAGGGGACCTTTAGTACCAATCAATCAAATTTTGATTCCACATCTCAAACAATGAGGTCAAATACGAATCAACAATAACATGACTTTAGTATCCCATATATATAAAGCTTGAAACGTAAAACTTTTCAGGTAGCAATAAATCAATTTTGGATTGCATATCTCGAATAACGAGGTTGTATACAAACAAACAATAGCAAGACTTTGGTTCGCCCATAATTTTAGAGCTTAAAGTGTAAATAGCGTCACCGACTCATAATTCATAGTAAACCAGGCTCTAGGGAAAGCCGAAACAAAGAAAGACAGTAATATCCTCTATTTACATAATCCATAGACTCAAGCCTCAAAGTTGAGCAACCCTAGCATGAACAAGTCGTCATAGTCAATGACCTTGGATCTTATTGTACTTCTGGATTCACTTTTTGGATGATACTGTAACAAAGGAATAAACATTCCAATATAACTTGGTCAAGCTTTACAAAACAATATTAATAGTCATGATTGTTGACGGACCATCAGACTAGCGAACCCCAATTAGGGTAGTTTACATAAATAACACTTTTAGAAAATAAAGACGATATACTCTCAATGGATTTCTCACCAAAACACTTTATCACCAATGGCTGACCATAACTCTCCTTAAATGCATTTGGTCAGAAGAATATGTCTTTATCTCTAAAAAACTTCATAAATAAGGAGGAGCTCACTTTGGGTATAAACTCTTTATAGAAATACCTTATTATTATGCTATTATTGGACAATAATAGAGTATATGCTAAGACACATTTACAATATTATGATACAAGTCGATGATTTTCGAACTTAATTCAAGTCCTAGTTTTTGTGGTTTATTTTTGTTTGAGGGTAATTTTGTCTAGGGTTTTGTGAAATTTTGAAGGTATTTAATGTTTGGATAGAATGTAGAGGGAGAATTGAGCTGCCTGGTTGTATTTAATTTTTCATTCCCCTTATTTAATGAAGGTGGTTGGGTATTTATACCCTTATCCTTAGGCCACATGGGCTTTTGGGTCGTGTTTAATGGTTTCGGGTCGAATTTAAAGACCCATTAGTTTCAAGTAAACAAGTAATTAGCTTAGTCATAAAGTGATTAAGTTTTTAATACTTTAGTTCAGTTCGGAAAGTTCAGTGAGTGGAGGTTGTCCGAATTGCCCCTGTCCGGTTTCAGGTGGATGCCGTCCGAATTGCCCCTGTCCGGTCCTCATAAAAAGTGGTGACAAAATCCGGACTCATCAGTAGCCCCTTTTTAGGTTGTATTCAAAGGCCTTTGGCAATACCTAAAAAATAGCATGTATCTGGTCACAGCTATGTCCGGACAGATTTTCAAATTGTGTAACGGCTTTATCCGGACTGAACAAGTTCTCAGGAATTAAACGGTTTTTTGACAGAGATTATGGGACACGTGTTCTTCTCTGATTCGCCACACCAACCGTTTCTTTCCCTAGAACGGCGCTCCCACTTTCTCCAAAAAGCAACCTCTTCATTTAATGAGGATGACATCAGCGTCGCTTTTAATCATTGCAACCCTTTCGAATTCTCCTAGGTATCGAAACATCTTTTGTACCTTTACTATAAATTAGTCCCTTTTCTACTGTTTTACCATCTTCATCATCCTTGCTTTGTTAATCTTTTAAATCTTTCATCTCTAAAAAACAAACACTTTCTTTTGGTGTGAGTTTATGTTCATAGCAAGAAACGCTTTAATAAAAGGTGGGTGGCTCAATTTTTCAGAGTTAGAAAAAGCTCAAAAGGTGGAACGGGAAAGGCGCATTGCTGCAGGCCTCCATGTTTTCCCCGTTGATAAATCGGAAACACCAAGCTCAGAGCCTGACCGGGGTTCTTCTTCAACTAAGAGTGTTAAACCTAGGAGGTTGTTCCAACCCAACCTTTCACCAATTATTTCGGGCTCATCGGTTCAGGAATCGAAGCCTACTGTTGAACCAGGGCAGGCAGTTACTAGTTTTAAGAAACCTTCCCCATTCATTTCCATGAGATCGGACGCTGACGCCTCTCCAGAGAAGTTAGTAGATAGGAGAAGAGGTCGATTGGTGAAAGGGAAAGCTCCAAAAGCTACACCTTCCAAATCGGGGGCTAAAAATAGCAATACAGGGTCAGAAGCACCCATTAAAACTCCTAAGGACAAGCTGTCCGGCACGGAGGCATCTAGTTCAAGTCTCCGGAAAAAAATCACTGCATCTGAGCCCCAACCGGAGCCCAGACTACAAGAAGCCAGTGCTGCCCAACTATCCGGAGGGCCTGCTGAGCCAACCACTAGCTCCCCTCACCCCAAAACAATTGATCACCCTTCCATGATAATAGACGAAGTGTTGGAGGATTATGTTGAGGAAGCTCCGTTTGAGTCTGAAGTCTCCGGGAAAACAAGTGAGGCTGTTGCTGCCAAGAAAGACAAAGGCAAGGAGAAGCTATGCGTAAAGCATTTGGATTTTCCGGAGAGTCTTGTGGGAAAAGTGGGACCTTGTTTCCACAAGGTAAATGCCAAATACCTGATGGCTTTGCAAAAAATTAATTATGCTTTCATCCACACAGCCGAACTGGGTTGGATGCGAACAAAATGGGGGATCCCAGAGAATGTCAAAATAAGGATTCCGGTGGATCCGGAGACACCGATGGACTGCAAGCTCAGTGAAATAGATTTCGTCACTGAGCTCTTTAACTGGGGACTAAGGTTTCCCTTAGACCCGAAGATAGTCAAATACTTTCACCTCATCAAACTTTACCCAAGCCAACTGAGCCCTAATGCATGGTACACTCTCATGGCCTGTATTATGGCCTCCAAGCTCTCCGGAATTCCTCTTCCAATGGAGCAGTTTGCAGCTGTGGCCAGCCTCTACAGAAACCACCTTATTCCCTACTATCACTTCAACATGGGCGATAATTACAAAGTAGTGGATGACCTGCTCAAATCGGAAAGGAATTTGAAGACTTAATTCTTGTTTGTGAGTGGCGCCTGGGAGAATGGGAGGAAGATTAAAACCAGTGTCAACCCGAGCCTCCTTACCAGCAGATGGCGAAGCGATGGTAAGAATCCCATCTCACATTTTCATCTTTATTTATCACAAATTTGTTTATCTGACTTGTTTTTTTGTAGTGGTGCCTAAGGACTTCAGTGACTACTTGAAGGCTGGGCAAACCACTTGCACCAAACTAAATGCTTGGACTGCTGAGAAGTTGGGGAATCGCTTCCACAATGCATTTACCGGAGGCAATCTAACAAGGTCCTACCTTTGGAATACAACTGACCGGAGGGACTTGTCCTGGGAGGAGCTAACCACCCCACCCCCTCCGGAAGTAACCCTCAAGAGAACAGATGCACCAGATGGGTCGTTGTATCTGCCTGGAAGATCCAAAGCCCCAAGCAAGATGAAGGGCAAGAAAGGTAAAGGCAAGAAGAGTACAATTGAAGCCAATCCCACCGAAGTGGAGGAAGCTGCCCCAACAAACCAAGAGGGGCGAGATCAAGGACAGATTGATGCCGCTCTTCTACAAGTAGTGGAGCATGAAAGTACTAGGGAAGTGGTTGGATCTCCAAAATCCTCAAAGGCTCCCAAGAAAGATAGGAAATGAGGAGGAGAAGGTAAAGACAAGGAGGCCATGAAGAAAAAAATCTCCAAGGGTGACGAAATTTCTCTCCGGCCTCCGGAGCCTCTTCCTCCTGTTGACCCTACTGACCCTACTCAAGCAGAAGGCATCCCCAGTGACTTTCAAACCAGAGGGGGTGCAGGAGGGGATATCAACATTGATGGTGTTGATATTAGTGGTCTTGAAGAGATTGGTCTTTACTTTGAAAACCTCCCTAAGGATGATTTTGATGGGCCTTACCTCCCGCCGAGTTCTTCGAACATTGTTACCTTCAATGGTAAGTCTTTCTCTGTCTCAAGTGAAATAGATGTCATGACTCACTCTATATTAAGTAATATTCAGTCATTGCTTAATTTGGAGAAGCAAGTACGAGGTCAGTCAGCCATCATTAATGCCCTTAATTCTGACAAAGAGAAATTGTCTGGAGACCTCCTCACTGCCAATCCAGAATGCTGATGTTTTGAAGAGGGAAAATGTGGAGTTGAAGAAAAACCAGGAGGATTAGGCCACAAAGGTAGCCACTTTGGAAGATGCCATCAAAGAACTTCGAACAAAGCAATCCGAGTTGGAGAGAGATCTCTCTTCTTCCAAAGAAGAGGTGAAGGCTAGGGATAGGGTCATTCATACTTTAACCAATGACAAGATCTCGCTCGAGGACTCGGTGTCCAAGGCTGCACAAGAAAAAACTGATTGGCTAAGGGAGCAAGAGGCAAACATCCAAGCTAGGATGGATGCTTATACCAACCAAGTGATAGACACTCAGGAAGAAAAGTTTGCCAAAGTGAAATCGGACATGGTCTTGCTCTTTCATGAGAAATTTCCGAAGAGGAATCTGGGAGACTTATGGACTTTCGTAGAGTATGAAGACCTCCCCTTCCACACGATGGTTGATGGTGACAAGCTTGGCTAATCCAGTGCTGACACAACCGATGAAGAAGAGAACACCGGGGAGAGTCCGGATGAGGAAAATGACGACCTCAGGAAGTAAACTAGTGAGGTTAGGCCATCTAAGAAAGCTCAGCCTTGAAGTATTAACTATCTTTTTTTAATCTTTTTTTTTAAATTTTGTGCAATCGAACCAAAGTCCTTGGATGGCCAAGGCATTTTTTGTAATTGTGTCCGGCTCATGTTCGGATA
The DNA here is from genome assembly GCA_036936605.1 of Limnanthes douglasii subsp. nivea. Taxonomy (NCBI): domain Eukaryota; kingdom Viridiplantae; phylum Streptophyta; class Magnoliopsida; order Brassicales; family Limnanthaceae; genus Limnanthes; species Limnanthes douglasii. Next base: position 218,904,528 of record JAUPFV010000004.1, read on the forward strand.
AACCTTTTCGTTTGAAAACTCAAAGTCCTTGGGTGGACAAGGCACTTCGTATGTTTTAATGGGTGACTTTATTTTGCACAACTCTTGCATTTTTTAATAGTTTTTCAATTTTGGTGGCTAATATTTAAACAACCCTTAGTTATTTCATAAGTATTCTAAAGTGAGAGTGTTTAAATTCTCCGATGACAAATGTTTAAGTAGTCATCACTCCTCCAATTCAATCTGGTCTGTTCGAATAAAAATTTCACAAGAAACTATTAAGTGAAAACACTCCGGATTTTTAAGAAGGCATCAAATTATATAAAAAGCCCGGACACCTCATTAAAACCTCCTCGCGCCACCAGGGTAGGAAAGAGTATGCCCCAAAATATTTACATGAACTTTTAAACAAGTAAATATATACATAGTTCCTATTCCAAGTACAACCAGAGGTGTTCAATGTTCCAAGGGTGATTCAAAATCCTCCCATCTTTGTTTCGGAGCCGGTAAGTCCCAGGCTTAAGCTTTTCAATAACCACATAGGGTCCTTCCCAAGTTGGAGCCAACTTACCGAACTGCTTCTCTTTAGTGTGTAGGAAAACTATTCTCAACACCTTATCCCCCGGTTGAAAATCCCTTCTTTTAATTTTTAGAAGCGAACTTCATTCTCATAAAACCTTGATAGTGTACAGCTCTAAGGTGAGCCTTAACTCTTCTTTCCTCTATTAAGTCAAGCTGGCCTCTGATTTCCACTTCGTTGGTGTGTTCAGAAAAGTTATGAATTCGAAATGAAGGGAGAGTAGCTTCTATGGGAGAAATGACATCCATCCCATATACTAAGGCAAAAGGAGATTCTTGTGTTGCATCCCCGGGAGTGGTCCAGTAAGCCCACAAAACTTTGTGTAAATAACTAGGCCATTTTCCAGCAGCCCCTTCTAAATTCTTTTTCAGTCCGGACAGTATTGTCCTGTTGGCCACTTCGATGTGACCATTTTCTTGTGGGTGGAAAGGGGAAGAGAAACAATGTTGTATGCCTCTAGAGGCGCAGAAACTCTTCATTTCCTTGTTGTCGAACTGGGGTCCATTGTCTGTTGTTATCTTTTGTGGAATTCCAAATCTGCAGCAGATATTGGATAAAATGAATTTTATAACAGCTTTTGATGTTGTTACTGCCAATGGAGCTGCTTCGATCCACTTCGAAAAGTAATCAATAACAACGATTATAGTTCTGCGTCCCCCGGATGCCATGGGTAGAGGTCCCACAAAATGCAGCCCCCACCGAGCAAAAGGTATTGGCTCAGAAATTGACTCCAAAAGGATGGCTGGGATATGAATTTCATTGCTATACCTCTGGCATGGGTCACACTTTCTTACCAACTCCATAACATCTTGCATTATGGAGGGCCAATAGTACCCAACTAACAAAACTCTTCTTGTTAGAGCCCTGAATCCACAGTGAGCTGATCCCTCACCATCATGTAACTCGGAGAGCACCATTTGAGACTCATCGACCCCCATACATCGTAAAAGGGGTTTACTATAAGACTTCGTGTAAAGAACATCTCTTAGGATGACAAACCACGAGCCTTGTACTTTACTTTTCTTGCTATTGATTTTTCCAGAGGCAGGATGCCATCTTAGAGATATTGAAGGAGAGGAAATATCCAATCTTGAGGTTGTTTTATCTGTATATTGAAATTTTCTTCTTCCTTATCCGGATTGACTCGAATGGATGGGAACTCTAGCACATGAATCCAAGGGTAGGACTCAGTATAGGCTATGGTTGCCAGGGATTCTGCCAGTATATTTTCTGTTCGGGGTATGTGCTCATAGATGACGCTCTTGAAATTAAGTGCCACTTCTTTAAGAAGAAGTAAGTATTTAACCAACTGCTCCTTTTTTGGCTTCAGATTGACCTTGTGCATGATGGATAAGCAGCTGAGAATCGCTCATCAACTTGACCCTTTTGGCTCCACAAATAAGAGCTAATTTCAAACAAGCTATAGCAGCTTCATATTCAGACTCATTATTAGAAGCCCTGAAAGAAAAACATATAGCTTGGTACATTCTGTCACCGTACGGAGAGGTCAAACATACCCCAACACCACATCCCATGGTACTTGATCCACCATCAGTCCGGACGACCCAGATTTTTTTGTCTTTCACATCAGTTGTTTGCTTTGTATCCTTGTCTAAGTGAAATTCAACTAAGAAATCCGCCACCGCTTGGGCTTTGATTGCTGTATGGGGAGCAAAATCAATATCGAAGTCTCCCAATTCCACGGACCACTTAGCCATTCTACTTGAAATTCCTTTTGAAGAATATTTTATAAGGGAAAATACATCCGGACAATAATGGGATGAGCCTGAATATAAGGTCTCATCTTCCTCGCAGCAATCACCAGGGCTAGTGCTAACTTCTCAAGCTTCAAATAGCGCTTTTATGCATCAATCAAACTCTTGCTAATGTAATACATCAGACGGGGATAATTATCTACCTCCCTTACCAATACTGCACTTATGGCACAATTGGAAACTGCCAAGTATATGAAAAGAGTCTCTCCGTCAACGGGTTTAAACAAAGTCTTGGGGGAAGACATATGCTTTTTGATTTCATTGAAGGCCTCATCACACTGTGAAGACCAATAAAATCCCTTTACACCTTTTAAAGTTTGAAAAAACCGGGCAAACCTGTCCGAAGACCTTGAAATGAATCGATTTAACGCAGCCAACCTCCCAGTCAACCGTTGTACTTCTTTAATATTCCGAAGAGGCTCCATTTGAAGTAAATTATTAAGTTGGTCCGGAATAGGCTGTATCCCTTGCTCACTTATTACATACCCCAAGAATTTTCCGGACCGCACTCCAAACACACACTTTTCTGGGTTCAATTTCAAATTTACTTTCACTAAGTCAGCAAAAGTTACTTGGAGATCTGCCAAGTGTAGTTCTTCGTCCATACTTTTTACCATCATGTCGTCGATGTAAACTTCCATGTTTCTTCCAATTTGATCAGCAAAAGCCTTGTTTACCAACCTCTGATAAGTAGCCACAACATTTTTTAACCCAAACGACATTACCTTGTAACAATGAAGGCCCATATCAGTAACAAACATAGTATGCTCCTGATCCTTTGGATACACTTGAATCTGATTATACCCGGAGAAGGCATCCATAAAGGATAGTAGCTTGTTTCCATATGTGGAATCCACCAACTGATCAATCCGGGGGACTGGGTATAAATCCTTTGGACATGCTCTGTTGAGATCTGTAAAATCGATACACATACGCCACTTGTCATTTTTATTTTTCACCAATACCGGGTTGGCTGTCCATAAAGGGTACTGAGACTCCTTTATGTGCCCCATTTTAGTAAGCCTGTCGACTTCTTGAACTATGACATCAGCCTTTTCCTTAGAAAAAGCTCTTCTCTTTTGTATCACAGGCGCTACGTCCCTTCGGATGGACAGTTGGTGTGATATAATATCTGTCGGTACTCCGGTAACATCAGCATTGCACCAAGCAAAAACATGTTGATGGTCTTTTAGGAACTTTAACATGTTACCCTTTAATTCTGATGTCATTTTGGACCCTATCTTGACATTTTTCCCTTAGCCAAAGAATGTGTTTCAACTTCTTTAATCGGTACTAAAACTCCAGGGGTCTCTCTAGGGTCATCAATTTCACCCTCTCCCCCAGAAATACCCTCAAACTGCTATTCCTCGTTGATTCGAACTGCCCCCAACGTCCGAGGAGCCAGTGTTGTTGCATAACACTCTCTTGCTACCTTTTGGCTGCTCCGAACAACTCCCACTTGTCCTTGCACAACATATTTCAAACATTGGTGGACTGTGGAGGCCACAGCATGCATCTTAGAGAGCCAAGACCTCCCCAGAATAGCATTATAACAAGTGGGACAATCCACTATAACGAACAGTATTCTGACCATCTTTTTAAAAGGGCCTTTGCCCAATCAGACCTCCTCCTCGAACTCTCCGATCACGTCTGCTGAGCTTCCTGTGAAACCCACAATCGACCTGTTCGAACGTTGAATCACTACTGGATTTTTTATCTTTTTGTAGGAAGTTAAAAAGAGAATATTGGCAGAACTTCCGGTGTCCACCAAAATTCACCTTACGTCATTGCCCCCGATGGATGCTCCTATGACAACATCATCTTCATGAGGACCTGCTATATCCCTCAAGTCATCCTCATCGAAAACAATGAAAGGAAATAGGATCTGTGATTGATAGGAAGCCATGCCTCATTCCAATTGGGTAGCTAGAGTATGAACATGCCTCTTTCTCGAAGAAGTAGTTGGTGTTGTCATGGTGTCTCCTCTGAAAATTGTGAGTGATTCAAAAAAGTTAATAAGGCCGGACACTGTCTTGCAACGTTCCTCAATGGCACCCACTCTATTCCGAGTCGGATCAGGGTCCAAGTACTCTGACTCTACATCGAATCTCTCAATTATCACCATAGCCCCTTCCGGAGCCGATGTGCCTGCATTGTTTGGACCAGCCCGATGAGCGTTATCAGGCCTATTTCCACCTTTTCTTTTAACATATGCTCCCAACTTTCCTCTTTCGATCAAATTATGGACTTCTTGCTTTAAAGCAATACAATCCTCAATGGTATGGCCAGTATCATTATGATACCATCAGAAACAATTGTTACGGCTCTCCCTAGGAGATTGTAACGCAGTCAGCCTTCTATAGTGTACTTCATCTTTTGTTTTGTCATAGATGATGGCTATGTTTTCTTTCAACTCAGCAAACCACTCCGGTTGAACCCAAGGCCCTCGTTTATTTCTAGATTGTTGACTCTGGGCTGGCGCAGCTGGATGAGACTGAGCTTTGGCTCTGTTATGACTCTGCCCGGTCTCCCTAGCCTTGTTTCCGGACTGGTTTTGGTTTGGATTTGGTGCAGCCGGAGCAGACCTCACCTGCCTCTGCACCCTAGTTTTCTTTGTTTCATCTACATTAATCTGCTTTCCAACCTGATTCAGCAGACCTCCGCATGTCATGGCCTTTTTTATGGTTACTGAATCAGCCAAGTTTCCAGGGTTTAAGCCCTGCCTCAATGAATCTATCGCTACTTGTTCAAAGCAATCAACCAACCCATTTTTGGTGTTTACAAAACGACTTATGTATTATTTTAAAGATTCGTTCGGTTCTTGGGCACAATGGATAATTGTGTCTCCATTTCCCTTTACCTCCTTACTTCCAACAAACTGTCTTCGAAAAGCCACCCAAAAAGTATCGAAATTTCTGATGCAGCCTTGTGGCAAACTGTTATACCACTTCAGGGCACTCCCCGTAAATGATTGGGAGAATGCTCTACAAAGCAACATGTCGTCATTATCAAAATTCATCATGAAATTTTTGAACTGTTCCAAGTGGTTGTCCGGGTCTTTACTGCCATCGTATTTTTCCATTTTTGTACTGTCAACCTCTTGGGGAGGTTTCCGGACAGGATCTTGGATGACAATGGAGATTGTCTCCAATTCCGGCCACGAATGAAAACGGTATCCTCATTAGGAGTTGCAAAGATACTTGTCTCATCATGGAAGGCAAAAGGATCCATCACCATCCGATCTACGTGTCTCCGGCTATGAGACGATCCTTTGCCTATATGCCTCTTTAACTTTCCATGCCTATCCCTTTTTCTTGAGTACTTTTTGACTAACTTTTGTTTCTTTTTCGAACGACCTTCATCACTACTGGCTGACAGGGATTCCTCGACTCCATCTTCGCCTGAGGAGCTGCTGGAAGATTCTGAGTCTGAATCAGAGCTCTCCACCGGTTTAGACCGGTGAGACTTTTTTGAGCAAGCATGAGTCTTTTTCGCACTCATATGTGTGAAGGCTCATGCTCCCTTGGATTGTCAGTATGATGAACTGACGCCTTAGACTTCTCTTTTGTGCCCATCTCTGCCCTCTTGACAGCCCTCAAAGCTTCTATTTCAACTTTTAACCTATCTCGCTCCTCAATGGTATATTCATCATTCTCTCCCACCACTTCGGCCAAAGCTGGTGGTACTTCCTGTACGTCCGGATTCATCCGAACTGGTTTTTTCTGATGGTTTTGAATGCTAGATTCAGGCACCGTCGTACTCCCACTGTGGTCGCCAATTTGATGTGGTTTATTTTCGTTTGAGGGTAATTTTGTCTAGGGTTTTGTGGAATTTTGAAGGTATTTAACGTTTGGATAGAATGTAGAGGGAGAATTGAGCTGCATGGTTGTATTTAATTTTCCATTCCCCTTATTTAATGAAGGTGGTTGGGTATTTATACCCTTATCCTTGGGCCACATGGGCTTTCGGGTCGTGTTTAATGGTTTCAGGTCGAATTTAAACACCCATTAGTTTCAAATAAGCAAGTAATTAGCTTAGTCATAAAGTGATTAAGTTTTTAATACTTTAGTTCAGTTAGACAGTTCGGTGAGTGGAGGTTTTCCTAATTGCCCCTGTCCGGTTTCAGGTGGATGTCGTCCAAATTTCCCATGTCTGGTCCTCATAAAAAGTGGTGACAAAATCCGGACTCATCACGAGTAATGCTCATGTTCATTTTGACATGTAAGGTATGAACATAATGGGACCACTTCAAAACGTATTAAAGGTTCAATATACATTTTTATGGCAGTGCACTACCTCTCCAAATGGGCGGACGCAAAGCCATGGGAAAAAATACGAGCCAAAAAGTCATATATTTATTCAGAAAAAAGTCTCGAGAGTCCATAGGTTACGGTTCCTGAACTCATAGTTAGTGTTGTTCAGTTGAACAACATGAATCCAATAAAACTACATAACCATTTTTTTAGACTAACTAGCATATTGAAGTAACGAATCAAACCCTCATGTAAGGGGTGTGACCCGTCCTCAAAATTTATGTAAAGAAGTGACCATATACACTTTATGAATTCATGTGGTTATATTGAACCATACCAAATAAAAAACAAGGGAGAACATCTTTTTTTGGTCTATGAGATTGAAGTTGTAGTTCTAGCATAAACATAGGCTTTGAACAGTAACTCGTCCCTGGACTATCGCACTTGGTGACAGATAGTCCATAGACTTTCAAAAGTCCATTCGTAGTCCCTCGACTATCCAGTTTGGATAAAGTTAATCCCCTTGCATGCATTGACTATCAATTTTTGTGAAAGATAGTCCTTTAACTATTCATTTTCGACAAATTTAGTCCTTTGACTTTCTATTTTTGATAAAGTTAGTCCACTTAATAAACATGCGCATGGGACTAACTTTATCCAAACTGGATAGTCCAGGGACTACCAACGGACTTTTGAAAGTCGAGGGACTGTATGTCACCAAACTGGATAGTCCAGGGACTACGAACGGACTTTTGAAAGTCCAGGGACTATCTGTCACCAAAGTCGATAGTCCATGGACGAGTTACTGTTCAAAGCCCATAAACATATTTACCTTCTTTTAGAGTCATTAACTACAATAAAATTATAAATAAGGGCAACCGGATGATCAAAATCGACTTCTCAGAAGAAAAATGATTCAATACCCATCTTTGTATAGAGAATTACATAACATTGATGCGAGACATGTACAATTATATGATTTATTTTCAAGACATCCAAATAGGGGATCCTAAATTGATAAAAATATCATTTCAATAAAAAGACAAATCTTTTAGAAAGTTATTTTCATGAATATTATTTATTTCTCTACAATTCATTATTGTTGTACATCCATCACTAAAAGAGAGATCCTAGATTTAATAACCTAATGTCCCTTTAAATATTAAATAATTGTATAATTTTACCGAGTAAAAATCAATTATAAAATAATAGGGTTGTGTAAAATCCTTTAAAAGATAAAATATTCATACCTCGTCATACTTATTTGGATGATAATAAAATCAACTTTCTTTTCTCGTTATCTAACTCCATATACACCTATTTTTCACAAACATCATTTGAGAGTTTGTAAACTTGTGAATTTACATCTATCGCATCAATTAATGGTTCACTCTATTCTTGAATTTGTGGTGTAATTTTTTATTTAATTATTTTTTATACAAGTTTATAATACCTTAACATCATATTTCATAAACCAAACATCAATAGAATAAACATAATTAACATTGACAAGTTTCGGAAAATTTATAACAATTAAAACGGTAAACACTGGATTTAGAACAACAATCGAAGAAGTGAATTGCAACACATATCAAAGAAACAACAATATGAAATATTAATTGATAAATTTACTAATTTGAAGTTCCAACAACGGAGAAGTGAATTAAAGGAAGGGGAATCGGTTACACGAGAGAAAAAAATGTCTAAAAAAAGGAAAAACCTAAAAATTTGAATGAGATAAAAATATTAAAAAACAATTAACACACATTTTCGTGTTAAATTTGAAAAGAATATTAATTTCTTTAATAAGCTTCCATATCTTGTTTGTTATTCGTTTCTAACAAAATATCAACTACTATTGGCTTATTAAAAATTTATTACAACATATTAGAATAATTGTTTTAGAAATACCATTAAGTTTATGTTGCTATTTATTATTAGTTTATAAAAAATGTCAATTAAACCAATTTATTATTAATTGTTTTATTAAAAACTTATTAAAAAGTATTAACAAAACATTATGGGTGGCTTTTGAAGTATTTGGACCATCCTTAAAAATAATTAAATAAATAAATATATCTTTATTAAAATAATTATTCTGTAAAGTGTTTTTATAATTTTTTTATATCTATAAAAACTTATAAGATCGTTAAATTTATTTACTCTACTTTTATTTATGTCATATATAAAATCATTATTTATGTTTTCTTTTTTTTCAAAATATTTGTATATCCTTGTGTCAACGTAATAGAAGGTTGACCATGAGCAATGAAACAAATCATTTAAACTTATCTTTTGTAATCGCTAGGGGTGGCAAATGGTTCAGGAATCGCGGTTCAAAACTGACAATCTGTTTATGACTGTTTATGGACTGGCTGTTTAACTGCGAAACTGGCCCATTAGGACCGCAAACCATCAGGACCGCAAACCGCCAGGACCGTAAACCGTCAGGACCGCATAAGGAGTAAATCGGCAGGACCGTAAACCATTAGGACTGCAAACAGCTAGGACTCCGAAACCACGGTTTATTTGTAAAAAACCACGGTTTATTTGTAAATATTATAAATATTTTATTTATTTTATAACCAAAATGTTATATTTAAAAAATAATGAGATATTGCATATTATTATAAAATTATTATTACATTTTGGTTAGTATTAATTTGTTTTGGTTATTAATATTTTAAGTGTTTTAATTATTATATAGTCCAAAATTTTAAATATTACTTATCTTATTATCACATTTTGAATATTATTATTATGTTTTTAGATCTAATATTAGTAGTGTTGATTTTAATATTACAAACCAAAACTATATCTTATCATGTTAAAATATTAATTTTAATATTACATTTTGATTACTATTGTGATTTGGTTTTAAATATTACAAGTGTTTGTTATTATTTTTTAAACCAAAATAATATTTTATCATGCAAAATATTACAAGTTATATTGTTATAATTTTAATATTACATTTTGGATTTTATTATTGTGATTAGGTTTTAAATATTACAAGTGTTATTTATTATTTTTAAGTTATATTGTTATAATTTTAATATTACATTTTGAATTTTATTATTGTGACTTGGTTTTAAATATAACAAGTGTTATTTATTATTTTAAAGTTATATTGTTATAATTTTAATATTACATTTTGAATTTTATTATTGTGATTTGGTTTTAAATATTACAAATGTTATTTATTATTTTTTAAACCAAAAACATATTTTATCATGCTAAAATATTACAACTTATATTAAAATATTTAATATTACAAATGCTAAAATATTACAAGTCATATTAAAATATTTAATATTACAAATGCTAAAATATTACAAGTTATATTAAAATATTTAATATTACAATTGCTAAAATACATTTTTTAGTCTCTTGTCGCTAACTACTTTTTTAAGTCGCAAAACTTTCTCAATAGTAACTGCAATTAGTAATGAATCTCCCAAAACTTGTCCTCGAGTCTCACGATTAACCTTACTTAACGCAGCAGCAATCAAATCGACCATCTTCGTCTTCGTACTAAGACTTTGTTTAGGAACAACGGTCTTACTCTCAGTTATAGTTGGGTGTTTGACACTTCGTGTCACCTTGTCGACCATTTTAGAACTAAAAGTTGGTTTGGGGGTCTTACTCAAAGTCGTACCTGTAGTACTAACAAGTTTGACGCTTCGCCTCTCCTTATCGGAAATTTTCAAACTAAAAGTTTGTTTGACGGTCTTACTCATATTCGTAGGTTCAGTGGCACATTTGATGCGTCGTGTGATCGGATCCCTCTCGGGTGGAGGAGACATCATAAAAGAAGAAAATTCAGAAAAATCAGTTTTCAGAGTTGCTTGTCCTAACCTGTTGTTGAAGCCACAAAACGGCATTGGAAATTTGAGATAAGCACAAATAATAACTAATACAAACTAATAACAATTTTTTTTCGAAAAAAAATCTAACTATTTCGAAAACAGAAGTACGATATGTAAATAAGAAAGTTAAGCTTAATAAAAAAATTTAGAACAAGTAGAGAGATTTAGAGAGTTTATAGTAGATTTAGAGAGTGTGTGAGGTTGGAGTTGGGGTCTCCTCTAATTATAGGGGAGACCCAATTTTGTTTTTTGAAAATTTTGAAAAAATGAAATTGTCCGGACGTCTGGATTTGGAATTCGAACCATCCGGACTAATGTCCGGATGCCCCGGATCTGCTGCGCAACGACTAGTTAAATTAACTAGCCGTTGCGTTTGAACGTGCGGACCATCCGCACGTCTGACCGGATGGTCCGCACTGGTGACGTCACGGATGACGTCACTTGCTGACGTCGCGGATGACGTCACTTGCCGACGTCATCCGTGACTCATGTTTTTTTAAAAAAATATTTTTTTTATAAAAAAATTTAATTATTTTATAAGTTATGCACTTTAAACTTTTAAAAAAAAATCAAAACTTTATATATAGGATTGCGCACTAATGTTTTTAAAAAATAATTTTTTTTATATAAATAGGAAATTCGAACTATTATTTAAAAAAATATAACTTTATAAATAGATTTTTCGAACTATTAGTTTTTTAATAATTTTAGTACTTTTATGAAAAAAATATATTAAATTCTCTAGATTATTGAAAGAAATTTTATATTATCAACCCTTCATTTTTTCTAGTTTATTGAAAGAAATTTTATATTATTAACAAGTTAATTTGGACATTTGTCCGGATGCCCCAGAGGACCGTTATTTTCACATAATGGTACATAATAGATAGTTTATATTGTTGATGATGTTAATCTCCTATATAAATATATTTAATTATGCCATCAGAATATAATTCCTTTTTAGGAACCAAATTACACGTAGTTAATTGAAACACAATTGATATTTTTGAATTTATTTCACAACCAAATTACATGTGTTTACGCAATTGGAACATAATCTAAATTTATACAATTTTAAAAACTTTAAATTTATACTTCAAATATTGAATACTTCAAATATTAAATTTATACTTCAAATGTTGTAATCGAAACACAATTAGATGTATATATTTTATTTAATATCTACCTAATATTAAATAAAATATCTTAAATACATAAATATAATTAAACGTATCAAAATCAAATTATAATTATTTTTTTAGAATGTAATTACTTGATTATTAAATTTCGATTAAAATGATAACATATTTAAATTAAAATACATGAAATAGCATAATTAACTCGTTTATATGGTACATATCTCAATTATTGAAATTAGATTCAATTAACACTTACAAATTAATTTTAAATAACATTATAAAATATTTTGATAAACGGTTCCTAAATGGTTTGTCTTGTGGTTTGAATTGGGGTTTAACTGCGAAACTGGCCCATTAGAACCGCAAACCGGCAGGACCAGAAACCGTGGTTCTGATTTAAACGGTTTCGATGGTTCGCGGTTCAAACTGTTTGACATCCCTATTAATCGCTATAAATATTGTTGTCCATTACCTTTGTTCTATCACCTTTCGATTTTATTGAAAACTATTATATTCCTAACCGGTATGCAAGCTCATTTTATGGTCATTTTGTGAAGTACCAAACTTAAATTCATGTTTTAACGATATAAAAATGTAAACAATTATAAAACTTGTATTGAGTATTTTTGTTATTTATTTTTAATTTTTAGACGCTATTTTTTAGGTTTACTTAACATGCTGAATAAAAGTTACTAGATGAATCCGGCAAACTATCGAGAGGCTTTGGTTTAAGCACGTGAAGATTAAGCAGAATGAGGTGATACTCGTTTGGTATATAATTTACTTACGTGTTTTGCTTTTCATGATAGTTTTTCACATGTTAATTATTTTTTGTCACGTGTGAAGCATAATATTCCTTATTTAGATATGATAAGGTTGTTCATGGATAATTATCCTTTATCCATATCCGCACATATGCTCATATATGCTTTTTAATTAAAAATATAATTTTTTTTTAATTTTTGTTAATACTGTTATTTTTAAAATTACCATTCTTTATTATGTGATTGGGTTTATCCTTATTGTTATTCTTATCTTTTGCAGGTTGGTCTTACCAAATTTATTGATTTTGCAGGAAATGTCAATCTTCAGGTAAGTGTATAATGAATTCAATTATGTTTTTGTACTTTTTTAAATGGCAATAAGTAAATATTACTTTTACTATGTTAGGGTACAACATTGTGGATTTTGAAAGATCTATATATATATATATGTCTCTTGTTATATAAAAATGAAGAGATTTTGCATATTTAGTGTATGGTGAATAGCAAAATATATCAGATGAGATCTCGACTACCGTTTTTATCAAGGCCTCAATTGGCGGCGGACGAACGAACAATAAGTTACTAAGGTGTATTTGGTGTGTTATAACTCGTGTCTATTTTTGATTTTTTTGTTAGCAGAAGATCCATAATGGTTATGATCGACGATGTTATATTTTGAGTATTAAAATAATTATATTACACATTTATTGTTCAATAAAAAAATTAAATAGTGCTATATTTTGTATTTTTGAAATATGAAATAAAGTTGCATAACTATGTAGTTTTTTGTATTTTTATTAAGTATAACAACAAAGTTGCAACGCATTTATTAAGTTCGTAATAAATTTTGATTTTGTTTACAACAGAGTTTGCAACGACATTTATTATTTTTACTATATTCTAACCAACTTGGATATAAATCAAAATAAAATTGAACAAATTAATATGATTTTCCTTTAAAATCTATAGGAGTATATTTCTCCTTACGGAGTTGAGTTGAACCTCTTAGAAGGTAAATTATTCTTACTGAGTTTTGAAGATCTGGATAAAACCGAGAGATTGAGTCTCTTTTCCCTGGACCAGCCTCCAAATGTTCACAATTTGAAGTTTGATCTTCGACTTGAAGTTATGGATTATTAACCACCGGAACATATTCTTCTGAAATAAAAACTTCATCTTTTGTTTCTCATAAGTTAACTTTAGTACTTAAACTATAGACACTTGTGCATTCTTCTTTATATTTAAGATTTTTTTAAAAAATATCTATGCATCCTATAATGATAAACATAAAAAACTCAATAAAAAATAAAATTATAACTTATAAATGTAAAATAAAAAGAACATTATGATTAATGTAGCTCTATCTTTATAAAAAATATAGATCAACCAATGTTAATCTTTAAAACTAGTGAACAATAACATAAGACATGAAGCAAAACTTCAATTCCGATAATTAATAACATAAAGAGATAATAAATGCATTGGTGTTTGAAGTTAAGAATTAGAAGAAACCATGAGAACAATTGACAACTTGTAGTTAGGTTTTCTTATTGATAGTATGAGAACAATTGTTTTAAAAACTACATCTTGTAGTTAGAGTTTTTCTAATAAATAAAAACGGATTGGACTTTGAAAGTGGGCTAAAAATGCAAAAAATAGTAATAGCTATTTTAGTTACTAATATTATCAAATCTATATTACTTTTTTATTTATATTAAAATAATATAAATCTATATTATATATGATAAAAATGTGTATCAACTATATATATATATTCAGAAATAAATCTTATATATAATAAAAATCTGTTGCTGAGTCTCGAACCCAGACTTGCAAGTTTTGGGCTTTGTTGTTTTCCACTTACACTAAATTCTACGTGCTATATTTAATAGTAAATATATTATATAGGAGAAATAGTGAGTTCTTGCACCCCTTACAGGAACCGACCTAGCTTTGTCTATGGGTGAAAGTATCTAAAGACTCAACATATACACTTGGTTCTCAAACTCAATAGCGAAGAATGCCATACTGCATTTCTGTTGGATAAGGTGCATGAAAAAATAACAACTAAGAGAGAAGAAAATATGTACGAGGCTCAGATTGACTACAAAATTGGGAAGAAAAAAAGGAGGCTCATGAAATAAAATTGGGATGACATAAAAGAAATGGTTTTTTCTATTCTTAAGTTATCGTTGTTTAACTTTTAAATTCCTAAATTATTGGTGTTTCATTTCCTAAAGGGGAAACTTACTGTTGTTTGAGTTTCAGAATTCTTGAGTAAGTGCTTTATATGTTTTCATTCAAATTTGAGTATTTTTTATCGTTGTTTTCTTTGTGCTAGATTTTTATAATGATTTTTATGATAAATTATAATAAATTGCAGTTTACTTATAACAAGTATGTAGAAATTGAGTTTATATTCAAAAACAGGCGACTCCACGCACTTTTGGTGTGACAAACTGTATATATACAACATCACACTTGATGCGCGCAATGATGCGTTGAGTGCGAGACACTAGTGTTAGTTTTTTTCCACTGAATGTGCGATATTATGTACAGTTTATCACACTACAAGTTGAATGACTCAGCTGTTGTTTAAAAAAAGTCAATGGTAAATATATTTTTTAGAATGTCGTGGATAATTTTAAGGGAAATTGTACTTAAAGTACCCACTCAACTATTCAATTGTCACTTACCACTCAAGGTTTGATCAATTGTTACTTAATACCCATCTCAACTACCTTATTGTCACTTACAACCTAATTTTATTTTAATACCCTAACTACCCTTAACCCACTATATAAACCTTATTTTCTGTTTTCTTTCTATTTTTTCTAGCTTTTTGAAGATTTGAATTTGTTAGCCGCTCTAACCACCTAACCCTACCAACCACCACGAGCTGGGTTGAAATCACATTTTCCGGTGATCGGAAGCTGCTAAAGGTTTGTTTCTTTATGTAAGTTGTTGTGTTAGACCTGTCTAACCTCTGTTTTATACGTACAGGAGTTGATCGTCGCTTTTTGGAATCTTATAGCTTACAAGTAATCGTGTTGCGAGCTTTTTAGGTAATTACCTACCGATTTCGAAGTTTTCTATTCGTTTTCTCTGTTGGAATAGGTTATATTCTACTGTTTTTAGATGTCATTGCCTGATTTCGAGCTTTTCTCTGTTTTTTTTGTTATAGTGATCTGTTATTGTTTAGTTAATATTGTTCGTTATATAGTTCGTTATATAATTTGGTAGTGCTTTAGTTTTGTCTTGAATGTGTAGATTACGAGTTTTTAGGTCAGTTAGAGTATTGTACTTTGAAACAAATATCAGGACCGGTGTTACATAGAAATATCAGGACAGAATGCGAATAGCTCTATGTAAATATACACAATTCGCAAGATAGGATGCGAATTGGTGCAGTAAATAATCTGCACAGTTTTTGTGACTAATAACAAATATCAGGACTTTATTACCTACAAATATCAGGACAAGATGCGAATAGATAGTTGTAGGTATACACAATTCGCACCTTAGGATGCGAATTGTTTGATGCAGTAGTAAATATTTTGCACCTAGTTTTTTAGACTAATAACAAATAACTTGTATTGTCGAGGTTAAGAGATGTCTAAATCATGAGTTTTTATTTTTAAATATGGTCACCAAACTGTAATTGTGCCTTTCACGGAGTTTGAAAGCTTCGAAAGTATCCAAGCTTATGTAGAGAACACATGGGAGGAGCTTGCCACAGGTGAGTACCTAATTACTTACTCCTGCGGGGATCACAATAATTGTTTCTTTAATAACCAGAGTGATTTTGTTGGGTTGGTGTTATATCTTGATTTGGAGCGTTTAAAACGGGTTAGTTTTCTCATAGAACAACACGTTTTCGATAAGGGTTCTGGTAATAAAAGTTCTGTTGATAAGAGCTCTGGTGGTAAGGATTCTGGTGGTAAGCGTAAAGAGCGTAGCTTGGTTTTGGTAGAACCATCTCTTGATCAAATAGTTAGCGGGGAGAGTAGTAACGGTTTAGTTAATTTTGATCAGAGGAAAAAACAACTTGCTACTGCTGGTTGGGCTGATGCTATTACAGGGGTGGGTCAAGCTTTTGAAGAAGGTGTTGCCGGTCTGAGGGTATCCTTGTGCAAGTTTGCGTTAGAGCATGGTGTTTCTTTCAAATACATGCACAACACAACAAATAAGATCACTGCTTATTGTGAAAATAAGCTCACAAGCGGGTGCAAATGGAGGGTTTATGCATCTATTGACTCAAGCACCGACCTTATGACGATAAAGAAGCATTTCCCGTACCATACTTGCAGTCATGTTTTCTCCCAGAAGCATAAGCATAAGCGGCACAGGCATTTGACATCAGATTTGACTGCAGAGGAAATTCAGGATTCTCTCCGGACCTGCCATTCGTTGACAGCCAAAACCATACAATCGACTGTCAAACAAGATTACGGTCTTGATATCTCTTATCGTTTGTCATGGAATGCTTTAGAGAAGGCTAGGAGGGGAGTTTTTGGAGATAGTTCAAGTTCTTTTAGTTTACTAAGTGGATACTTCAAACGCTTGAAGAGCCGGGATATTACTTTAGACTGCCAGTTGGAGTTGTCAGCTGGAAACTGATTCAAGCGCTGTTTTGTAGCATTCGGTTCGTCCCTTAGTGGTTTTCATTCATGCCGTCCAATGTTGTTTGTCGATGGAACCCACTTATATGGCAAGTACAAGGGTACATTGCTCACTGCTGTAGCAAAGGACGGAAACAACGGTTAGTTACATTTATATAGTTAATGAACGATGTTTTTGTGTGAAAATGCTGATGTAATTCGCAGCAGGTGATGCGAATTAAGCAGGGTTGTAATCCTCACATTTCGCAGTTGAGACTGCGAATTAGGTATTATGCTGAGTAAACTGTACTTACATCGCAGCTTGAGTTAGGTATTATTTAAAGTTTCCACAAGCTGCGAATTCACATAACAAGTTGCGAACTGTTTGCATGATCAATTAAAATGTCACATACATTTCGCATTACAAACTGCGAATTGTTCCAGGACAGCATGCGAATTGTTTACAATTTTAAAACGTTTGCATACTGTTGTAGTGTTTAATTGATCTGCCTTTTTCCAGGACTATTCCCTGTTGTTGTTGTTGTTGTTGTAGTTAGCATTGAAGATTGGGACAATTGGATGTGGTTTTTGGGGTGTTTGAAACCACATTTGCTGGATCGCCAGATCACATTTATTTCAGACCGTCATTCTGGTATTGTTAATGTTGTTTCTGTCTTGTATCCAAACTGCTATCATGCGTACTGTTATTTCCATCTCATGCAGAATTTGAGAGCCAATCTGGAACATACTAACATGGAGTATAAAAAAAAGATGTTGAGTTTCTTCCACCGTCTTGCTTATGCTCCCAGTCAAGAGCTTTTTAAAGAGATACTAACAGGTTTTTTATGTGAAGGTGGTGAGAGAATGAGTGATTTTCTTGCAAATTTACCCCCTGAAAAGTATGCGCAGGCTTACGTAAAAGGGAAGCGATACGACTCTATGGCTTCTACCGCAGCAGAATCGTTTAACAATCAGATTAAAAAATATTGTGGCTTACCAATTGTTGAGTTTATTGATTGGATTAGAGTCTTGCTTATGACTCAGGTTTCACCGAGATACGAAGAAGGTCTCAGCTGGAGTACTAATTTGGTTCCCGAGTACGAGAAGAAGCTAAAGCAGAATGTTGACATGTGCCGAAGTTGGGTAGTACGTAAGTCCTCTTCCGCCATGTTCGAAGTCTTTTCGACTCCTGTGGCTGTTGTTAATTTGTTGGATTTCAAATGTTCATGCGGATCATGGAAACAAGAGTGTTTTCCATGTGCTCATGCTCTAGCGGCATTACAATACACTGACCAAGATCCATTGACTGTAATAGAACCCTTCTTTACGGTTAAGAATTACAGGGAAAGTTACTCTTTCAGCATACCAGCTATAACTGATTTCGGCGAAGGGTCCAGCGCTAACGATCCTTCTTTTGTTGAAGTTCTGCCTCCGAACGTTAAGAGACGCTCCGGAAGTCCTAAGAAAAAGCGAATCCCTTCTAGAGGAGAAATCTCAACCAAGAAGTTAAGGTGTGGCCGATGTTCGAAATCAGGCCATAACCGGAGGACTTGTGATGTTCCAGTTTAAGTATATTTATTTTTTTAGCATAGTTGTTGTTCTGTACAGCAAACTAGACATTTGTACATTCGAATTACATGCGAATTATGTACAATTATGTGAAATTTTAACATGGTGCGAATCATTAGTAAAATCATATCAAACATTTATCACATCTTACGTTTCGCATGATAGGTTGCGAATTAGGGCCAGAATTGTGATGCGAATGAAGTTCAGTTAGGAGTCCTGATATTTGTCATGTGATAAGCTGCGAATTGTTATTTAATAAAATACTAGGATATTCAGTAAGGTTGAAAATGAGTAATATAGCAGGTTAACATGCGAATGATGTACAAAATATATTTGGATTACAAAAAGGAGGATTACAAGTTGGATTACAAACATCTATTCGAATTACATGCGAATTATGTACAATTATGTGAAATTTTAACAGGGTGCGAATCATTGGTAAAATCATATCAAACATTTATCATATCGTACGTTTCGCATGATAGGCTGCGAATTAGGGCCAGAATGGTGATGCGAATGGAGTTCAGTTAGGAGTCCTGATATTTGTTATGTGATAAGCTGCGAATTGTTATTTAATAAAATACCAGGATATTCAGTAAGGTTGAAAATGAGTAATATAACAGGTTAACATGCGAATGATGTACAAAATATATTTGGATTACAAAAAGGAGGATTACAAGTTGGATTACAAACATCTATTTGAATTACATGCGAATTATGTACAATTATGTGAAATTTTAACAGGGTGCGAATCATTGGTAAAATCATATCAAACATTTATCATATCGTACGTTTCGCATGATAGGCTGCGAATTAGGGCCAGAATTGTGATGCGAATGGAGTTCAGTTAGGAGTCCTGATATTTGTCATGTGATAAGCTGCGAATTGTTATTTAATAAAATACCAGAATATTCAGTAAGGTTGAAAATGAGTAATATAGCAGGTTAACATGCGAATGATGTACAAAATATATTTGGATTACAAAAAGGAGGATTACAAGTTGGATTACAAAAAGGAGGATTACAAAATATATCCAGAAACTAACAACTGTTTACACATATCACTACAAGCTACTGGTGCTAGTTAGTTGCATTTCAAAAAAACAAAAAACAAAAACCAACTCTAGCAGTTGGTAGATGATTCATCACCAACTGTTTCCTCTTTCTCCTTTTTGTGCTGATCATCTTTGTCTTTCTCCTCTTTGTCTTCGACTTTCTCTTTCTCTTTCTCCTCTTTATCCTCATCTTCAACATCAACGTCCATCATGCTTAAAAATTTTGTCCTTGATGGACCAGCTTCGTCTTCCCTCTTCCTTTTGTTGTTTTGAACCTCCGGCTGAGGTGCAGCAGGAAGCATTGAAACCTGTTCTGGCTGAGGTTCAGCAGCAAGCTGTGGAACAACTTCCAATGGTTGAGAGTTAGCTGAGTAGTAGTCATCATATATGTCTAACCCAAAAACAGATACTGGGCTGTTTGGTGGTGCTGCTGGCATGATCAACTCATCACTCCAGTTAACGGTTAAGGATGACCAAGAGTCACCCAGAGAACCGAGTGAACCAGAGTTTGAGTATGAGGTGGTGGTTGTGGTGGTGGAAAAAGACATGACTGTTTGAATTCGAAGAGACGAGGGAAATGAGTTTGTTAAAAAATAGCTCTGGTTTAAAATGTAGAGTTTGTTTTAAAAATAACCTCTGGTTTTCTAGTGTTATTTATAGGGAAATGAGGTGATCATTACATAGCCTCCATGTCCAATCAGCAATTAATGGGTTCTGGACATGATTAGATTGTTTTTTGCGTGCTCAATGCAAAAAACGTTTACCAAGGCATACGCCATAGCCTGTTCGTATTCTTGAATGATGTTATTTAATATTTTATTTATGCACCAGGCTGCGAACTGGTTCTAAGCTGGTATATCAGGCTGCGAATTGTGTGTAGTGATAACCATCTCTCAGGTTAGGCTGCGAACTATTTGATATAATTTAGGCTGCGAAGTATTCATACAGGTTTGGCTGCGAACTGTTCATACAAACCAGGATAATAATCAATCATTATATATCAGGTTATGATGCGAACTATAAGATAAGGAATATTCATTATATATCACAATTTGTTTATGTATGCACAACAAAAATAAAATTTACAACACACATATGTATTTACAAGCAACTAATGTATTTACAAGCAATACACGAATCAGCCATATGTGATGGTGTCTATGTCATTTAAAAAGTAATAGAACATTTCTGCTCTTAAGGCAGTCACCATATCTGCATCGTATTTTTTCTGGACTGATCCATGCTCAATAATATCCCTTGCATATTTGCAGACGAAGACACCATAGTCCACGCTGCCTCGCTTTTGTTGTGGGAAGCCTCTTTCCACTTTCACCTTCCACCCTGTAGTATATTTGGGTAGGAATCCTCTATCCAACAAATATTTGATTTGTGTATAATAATTAGTGTTAGAAATATGCACAAAAACAAAAACAGTTGGTGACATACAATTCGCATCCTCAGGCTGCGAATTATATTACAATAAATCATACACAATTCGCATCTTAGGTTGCGAATTGTATGACAGCCTTGATAGGCTGCGAATTGAGTTGTGGACAGGTTGCGAATTGTATCTAACATAGATAGGCTGTGAATTGAGTTATGAACAGGCTGCGAAAAAACATCTTGTTTACCCACAATTCGCAGCATACCAGATCTCATTTCGCAGTACTTAAAATGTGTTCAGATTTAAGTGTATAGTTTGGAATATTTACCAGTAGTGCAGGTGTTCTTGTGGTGGTGTCTATGGCATGAAGCTTAGGCAGAAGCGAGTTGTAGTTTGAAATTGTTCTTCCGTCAACGTCGATGACGAGCAACGTCCAGTGGTTTGTATTGTCCTTCGACTCGGTGCACACTGGAACCATGATGATGTTGGCATTTTTGCGCCCCTTCCTAAAAGCCATGTCCACCAGATTTTCCACTTGCCACCCTGCTTTCATTTGATGCTGCATCCAAGCAAGAGTATATTACAGTGATAACATTTCTGAGAACTTTGGTCAATTTACGCGAGCTAAACTTACCGCAGTCATGCCCGAAATCAGTATGGCGTCGTGATGCTCTCCTTTAGCTTTAGTGCATGGAACTTTGTAGTCTGCATCTTCAAGCATCTTTCGAATCCAAGCATCGATAAGCTAACAAAGGAGTTGTAGATTTATGTTAAATATAGAATACATATTTGAAACATTGAAAATAAAGTTGGTTGACAATTGGATACCTTTATGTCCAGCTCCAGTTCTAAAGGTAGTGCCATGAGATCACTCGCTTGCACCCTGATTCCGTACGTAAACTTGGACTCCGGTAACTGCCATACCCCTGGATCAGGGGTGTCGCTCTCGTAGGCTTTAACCAACTGTATTTTGTGGTATTGTGCCAGATCGATACGCTCAGTTACTTTGGTTTTCTTTGGCCATTCGCTGTATTCTACTACTGGCGGTTCCCGCATTGTTATTACGAACTCTTCTTCTTCCTCTGCCACTTGAGGCTGCGTTTGTGTCAGTAGCGCAAAACTTGGCTCCTCTATCTCATTAACCGTCTCGAGCTTAGTATGAAACAAAAATCAAAAGTAGAGGGCGTCAGTGATTATAAGTGCAACGAGTCCAAACAGTTCGCAGCTTAGGCTGCGAAATGTAAGGTAGCAGTTAAATAAATTTATTATTATATATCAGGGTAGGGTGCGAACTGTTCGAGGTTCCACTGAACAGTTCGCATCCTACCCTGATATTCGTTTGTAATACCCCAATCAGCATTGGACACAAATCTTATGTTATGATACGAAATCATTATAAGTAGGCCTTACCGCTCGGTCAACGACAACCACTGTCGTTGACTTGTTCGGCATAGGATCTGGATCGTGTCGGAAGAAATCATTAAAGTCATCCTCCGACATGTTCTCCAGAGACCGTTGTATTATAGAATCGTAATATACATTATCAATTTCATTTAAAAATGTCTGTGAAACTTGAGTGTAAATACCATCAACAAAAGCATTCGGTAAACCTACTGTGTTATCGTGGGACTCTGGAGCTGGAAGTTGATTTGTTACCGGGCCTACAGTTTGACGTTGGCTTAGCAATTCTGACTTTGATGATAGCGCCATTGGTCTTTGAGGTTCCATCGAAGAAGTGGTTTTGTCTTCTAAGGATGGTCCTTCCTGGCTGAGTAGTTCTGTCTTCTCACCGGGATGGACAAGTTATGACTCTTGAGGTGTTACCTCTTGAGTTAGCCTTTCTCTCTTTGCCAAGGTTATCTGTTGCTGCTGGTGTTGTTGTTCTTGTTGTCCTTGTTTCCGGTCTTCGTGTTGAACTTGTGGCTGCTGGTGTTGCTGGGGGTGTTCTTCGTGTTGTTGTTGCTGGGGGTGTTCTTCTTGTTGGTGCTGTTGTTGTTGTTGTCGCTGTTCGTGTTGTTGTTGTTGTTGTTGTTGCTGTTGTTGCTGTTGTTGTTGTTGTTCCTGTTGTTCCTCTTGTTGGGGGTGTTGTTGTTGTTCTTCTTCTTGTTGCTGTTGCTGGCGGTGTTCTTCTTCTTGTTGCTGCTGTTGTTGTTGTTGTTGCTGTTGTTGCTGTTGTTGTGGTTGCTCTTGTTGTTGTTGCTGGGGGTGTTCTTCTTGTTGGTGTTGTTGTTGTTGTTGTTGCTGTTCGTGTTGTTGTTGTTGCTGTTGTTGCTGTTGGTCTTGCTGTTTCAGCTGGTGTTGTTGTTGTCTTTCGGTCTCCTATTTCATACAAAAAAAACAAAAGGGTGGAAGGGTTAAGCATAAGTTAATCATTGTGTAATCACATTTCGCATCCTGGCCTGATATCTATGTTATTCATTCCTAACAATTCGCAGCTCAGCATGCGAATTGTGTAATAACCAAACCACCAGTTTATTACATAATTCGCAGCTTAACCTGCGAAACGTTTGGAATGAATAACCATCCAGTAATAACCAACCAGTTTATTACATAATTCGCAGCTCAACCTGCGAAACGTTTGGAATGAATAACCAACCAGTAATAACAAACCAGTTTATTACATAATTCGCAGCTCAACCTGCGAAACGTTTGGAATGAATAACCAACCAGTAATAACCAACCAGTTTATTACATAATTCACAGCTCAACCTGATATTTGTTTGATAACATCATATCATCTACTTACATTATCTACCTCCTGTGTATGTGTCTCCATGATGGGTGAATTGTGGGCATCATCGTCCCTTTCTTCCGGCAGTACTCCAGGAATAAATGTGTGCTGATCAGCATTAGACACAGATGCTTGCTGATCAGTGGATTTTTGTCCCTCTGGAAGTGCTGCTGGTACCTGCTTTATTGGGCTTTCAGTACGACAGATTGGCAGAGAGATAACATTGTGGAGTTGTTGTGCTTCAAGTTCCGCTATCTTGCGTTTCAATTCTTTCAGCTGCAAAAATGATAGCAAACTTTTTATAAACATATTAAGTGCTGATTGTAGTGATTATTTAAGGTTCAAGTCATACTTACTTCTCTGGCCTGTTTTTCTATTTTTCGCTCGTACTTGTTCTTGTCGACGTACGTCTTCAAACGCTTTGATTGAGCAGCAATATCGGGATTAGGGTCTCTGCGTTTGAATAAATAACCACCGATCGTTTCACTCATACTGGTTGTGTCGGTGTCGGAGGGCTCTTGCCTGGATTTGCCTTTGGGTTGTGGTGGAATTGTTTTCTTGGGGAGTCTTGGTGGTGGAATCGATGGCTCGGGTGGTGTTGGGTGTTCGAGTGTGGGAGACATCATCTTATTTGTTACATTCTGTGATGCTCGTCTCCTTTTTTTGGTTTTGATGCTGTGCTTTTCGACCTCTTCCTAGGTCTTTCTTCCGGTGAAGTAGGTACCGTTACTTCTGCATCTTCACCATCTTCATCATCTTCTCTTTCTCCGAAAGCTTCAATTTCAGCCTCGGTAAGCTGTAATGGACCTTCTAAAACCTACCAACAGATGCACATGTAAGTAAATTAATTGTTTCGAAAGTATGAGGGTGTAGACAAACAAATTGTTTTTTATAAGCAGTTCGCATCATATGATGCGAACTGTGTGGTTTTAAATCACATTTCGCATGTTAAGCTGCGAAATGATTATGGGACAGTATGATGCGAACTATATGTAAAACATATGATGGGAACTAAGTGTAAACCATATGATGCGAACTAAGTATTAAACATATGATGCGAACTGTGTTGAACATGAAGCTGCGAAATAAAATTCATATCACGCTGCGAAATGTTTGAGATATTTTTATAAGCAGTTCGCATCATATGCTGCGAACTGTATGCACCCCCAGTTCAATACATATATAAAGCTTATACCTGGTCATTATCCAGCGAGGGTGTTCTAAGAAGATATGTCATGGTGGATGCTTGGCACTCTAACCCCAACCATTTGAAAAACCTTGGTATCGAGGTTGGCTTCGCTACCTCGTGGCCAATTGTTGTGTGCTCCATGATGAAGGGCTGCATGGGGACACGTTTTATCAGCACGATGCTATGTAAATAACTAATTTTTATATTGAATAGATCAATCTTACAACTACAAGGGCGACACAGCTAACGACTTTATCAGCTCTTTCTACTGCTAAGCAACTCCCGATAGACTGTCGAAGCTTGAACAGAATCGATCCAGCCCAGTCGTAATTGTTTATTCTGTTGAGGTCTTCAACGTAATAAACCGTGCTCCAGCCCAAGATATCTCCAGATACGGAGTAGAATAGCGTGGAGCACAAAAGTAGTATCAACAGCCTCGCCACGTCTTCCAATTCATGTTCTTCTCCTTCGTTTATGGCCTTCTCTATACCCTCCTGTAAAACCAATGACAACATGCTATGTTAGAAATGTACAGAATCTTGCTTTATAAAGATGAAGTCCATTTTAGACGTACCTTTATGATGGCATTTGTTATTGTTTTGGTATTACTAGCTGATACTTTCCTGCCAGTTTTTGCCATGAAGTATTTCTTCATCATCCTTGATTCGTCCTCCTCGTCGGCTGCATACTTGTTGTGAAAAGCGCCGGTTTTTGTTAACTCCATTTTCTCGGTGCCATGCCTCAGCCCGAATATGATCTTGATATCGTTTGTAGTTAGCTTTACATACTTGTTGCCAATCCTAAAGGCATCTCTTTCTAGAGAGAATTTCTCGAGGATATACTGAATGATTGTGTAGAATTTTTTCCTAAGCAGCTCTTCCTCATTACGGATTTGGAAAGCCGTTTTCAGAAGTGTGTAGAAGGGTGTGTTTCTTGCAGCTTCAATGTGGGCCCTTGTAATACGCATGTCTTTTAGTAGCTTTAGAAGGCTCACCAACCCTGATCTGTAATAGCTGGGTTTTGTTGTCATTCTTTCTGCACAAACACAAATCAGTTGGAATGTCATAAATAATTCGCATAACAAGCTGCGAATCGCATATATATAAATATTGGCTTAACAGACAAGCTGCGAAATTAGTTCTGACATGATGCGAATTAGGTAACTCAAGCTGCGAACTGTTTGTAAATAATTATAAACATAAAATCGAGCTGCGAATTACTTGCATAGTAGGTTATCAGGATGCGAACTGTTACACTTTTTACATGCACGTTGCAGGGATCTGGGAATTATGCAACAAACACCAAAATCAACAATGAACTACCTAATGCAGATCTAACATACATAATATTTGTCAGGAGAGTATCAGTATTACATGCAACTAAAATTATACCCTGGCTTCGACTATAAACCCATAAACTGAGCAACTATCGTCAGTAGATACTTCATTCTAGTATCAACAGCCTCGCCTATCGTGAATTAAGAGAAAAAAGTGGTTCAAATTCGTCAAAAACACAAAAAAGTATATTTTCCACGATAATGCATACCCGTTAAATTTCACCGGTCGGAGAACGAGATTGAAGCTTTCAGAGACGACTTCACGACAACTTTGTCGAATGAGATTTGAAGGTGTGTAGTCTGTCTGAGTAAAAGAGACTGACCGGTGCGATAGTGACGAAGGTGCGAACGGTGAGAAGCTGTAGGGTTTCTGGGTTTGAGAGAGAGAGTATCACGAAGTCGAACGGTTTGTTTTCTGGTGGTTTCTAAAATTAGAATTTTGCGTTTGTTTAGGGTGATAGGAGGGTCGAAAAAGTGGGTTGGAATTGAAAAATGGGTATATATAGTGGAAGGGTATTTTTGTCCAATTTATTAGTCTGGGTATTAAGTAACATTATGTTAAAAGCGGGTACCGCCGGGTAATAAGATAGTTGAGTGGGTATTTTCAGGTACTTTTCTCTAATTTTAAACGAGTACATATATAAATATTAGAGGGAGTAAAAAATAAAATTCAAACAATGTATAAACAAGTCGTCGATGAAACATTAATATAAAAAAGATAAATAAATAACTCGTAAATATGTCGTGGAAACGAAACTTAAACGAGTAACACGTTGAGCACATTCACACAGTTGTATTATAATCAAGGATCTTTGGTCAAATCGGTAAAGTGTGATGCTCCATCACGCGCAATAGATGTTTGGATTGACTTGGTTTGGTTAGATTGGTTAAATATTGACGAATCCTATATTGATTCATTTGGATTAAACACATGCGTCCAAATCAGATTTAGTGTGATACATTTGAGTGGTAAAAATATGTGTAATCGGCAATCATACATGTTGGTTGCTCCGGTTCCTACAACATACATACAAGTATCAAACCATGGTATAAAACATATACACGACATGAAAATTTTGCACCCATGATAAGATTATATATAGCTATATATATCGCGTTACCGTTTTAAAAATTATACTTAAAACTCGCATGCAATTGTGTAAAATTGTGCAAAATCTCTCACGTAATTGCAGAAATATGTGTAAAATATCGCACAGAATTAGATACAATTGGAAAAAATCTCACAAAAATATGTTCAAATATAAGCATAATATCGCATACGATGTGCGATAATAAGTCGCGTACATTACATTCCATATGCAAAAATTAAACTACATTGACTTATCTTAGTTGTGAAAATACTATATATATTTTACACAAAACACGCAAAGATGAAAAACGTACCTTCATAGTTGTATCATGATTTTTTATATATCAGTATCTTTCAAATTTTTTTATTTTTTAAAATCACACCTAAAATTATAGTTTTCTTCGCCATCGTCTATAATTTAAAACTAGTATGAATTTAAAACTAGTATAAATTTTAATGATCTTAAAACGGGATAAATCGGTTTCACGATCATGTTTAATTAAATTTATATTTTTAAAGTGAATTATACGTCGCTTTTGGAATGGAGATATTTTATAAACAAAATTTTAAATGTCAAGATTAAAAAAAATGATATGAGACCTAACCTAATCATCTAATTTAATAAATAAATCGGAATAGTATTATATATAAGCCGATTGAATTTACTTTTATAAACGTAGAGCTTTTAATTGTGGTGGCAAAGAACAAAGGCTATCTTTTCCGGATGGCTCGCCGGAGCAGACGGTAATTACGATTCCTTTTAAAACACGAAAAAAGCTACATTAAATATGATACTATCCATGGGCACACCGAACTATGCAACAGTTAAAGAAGTCGCCAGCCTTACGCGTTCGGGTTCCAACCAGGTGTCAAGGATAACGATGTAGTAGGCACCGCTAGGTTCGGATGGCAAATGGGTACCATCACAAAAAAATCTGTATACGTCAGATCTAGACATAGACATGCTATCTATTACATTAGCATCAGTATACTCTCCAAATAATTCTGCAAAAAATTTCCACTTCCCACAGCAGTGCATATTTCATCTTTCAGCATATCCCATCATATTTATCTCTCTTCCATGTTATTCTACCATACAATATCCTACCATATATTTTTATTTATCTTTCTTATTATTTACTATATATTTACATTAAAATTATATATATTAAAATAAATAATTTTTTTTAAATTAACATAATATATTTTCTTTACAAATAAAAACTATAAAACTGAAATAATTAAAAATATAATACATAATATATAGTATATTTAAAAATCAAAGTTAAAAATAAAATTGGTTTGATTTCCAAAATAATTAAAAATATATCGTTGTCCGAAATAATTAAAATTGAAATAATTAAAAATATAATACATAATATTATAAAGTTAATAATATTCGTTGTCCGAATCAATCAAACCAAGTCTCTATTTATAGATCTCAAGAAATTATAAATCATGGTATAATTTATTTATTTTTTTAACTTACAAAAATGTTCTGAAAATTGTTTCGGAAATACTAAATAAATAAAAACTTAAAAAATTTCGTTGTCCGAATCAATCAAACCAAGTCTCTATTTATAGATCTCAAGAAATTATAAATCATGGTATAATTTATTTATTTTTTTAACTTACAAAAATGTTCTGAAAATTGTTTCGGAAATACTTAATAAAAAAACTTAAAAATTTTCGTTGTCCGAATCAATCAAACCAAGTCTCTATCTATAGATCTCAATAAATTATAAATCACGGTATAATTTATTTATTTTTTTAACTTACAAAAATGTTCCAAAAATCATTTTGAAAATACTAAATAAATAAAAAAAAACTCAAAAAATTTCGGTGCCGGAATGAAACGAACCAAGTCTCTACTCGTAGATATCGAAAAATTATAAATAATGGTATACTTTTTTTAATTTTTTGACCAACGATTTCTTTTAAAAAACCGTTTTTCTAAAAACAAAAGTAGACTGCAGCATGCCAAATGACATGCTACAATTGGTCATATAGCCTTACTAGACAAAGCCGTTTAATAGAAAAACATAATTTATAAATTTATTATTATAAAAATTATTTATTTTATTTTTAAAAATCGTAAAAAATATTATTATAATTTTATTGTTATATTACGATTATTATTATTATTATTATTATTATTATTATTATTATTATTATTTGGAACTATTATTATTATTATTATTGTTATTATTTTATTAATTATAATCATATTTTATAATTACAAGTTATATGATTTTAATTTTATTATTATATTTTGATTATTTTGATTATACGGTTATAAATATTATAAGTGTTTTTTTTTTATTTTTTAAACCAAAATCATATCTTATCATGGGAAAATATTACAAGTTATATGGTTATAATTTTAATATTACATTTTGATCATTATTGTGATTTAGTTTTAAATATTACAAGTGTTTTTATTTTTTTTAAATCATATCTTATAATTATTTGATAGTATAATTGTTGTTATTATAATAAAAGATAAATGTTTTTTTTGTTATTTAGCCGTTCACAATTTATACTCTTGCGGATCGGGAGTTGTACAAATATTTTCAAATTAAAAATACAAAATCTAAAAAAGCTATTACAAACATCATTCATGTTCTTCAAGTTCTTCTTTGTAAGCATAATATTCAGACTCACTTGATTCACATTTAGCTTCATTTTCTTCCATAGTTTTTTGTTCAAGTGTGTCTTCGTAATCATCCGGATAATCTTCGAAGATGTCGTCTACATTCACTTCGTCTCTAAACTCTCTGTCTTGCATCCTTTTATCTGCCGCGATCCAATCCTTAACTGCCACAAGCACTCCAAGTAATTTGCCCGTCAATCTTGTTCTCTTAGTCGTGTATTGCAACCTCGATTGGCTAAAAGCACACTCACTTGAAACTGTAGACATAGGTATTGCATAAATCTCTTTAACAAACCTGCAAAGAATAAGATAATCATCAGTTTTGGTACTCCACCATCTTATGATATCTTCAATACCTCGGTCGGTATAATTTGCTAAATCAAACCTAGTGCTCAAATATCTAGGCAAGTCATTATCAGATTGAGGCGTTTCTCTAAATTCATCGCTTTGTAACATTTCCATTCGAACATAGTTAGTATAAGATCTTCATCTACCCCTATTGTTACTACTCCTTACATTTGAAGTTGTATTTGGTCTATATCTTTCAGCATACTTATTATACATACTAAGCATACAATCATATACGCCGGCAGTATACCCTTCAGGGTTAACTGGGTCATCCAGTGGACTAGTTTCAGAAAACTGTAAGGATCTATATAAACATTTAACTAGCAATTCAAATTGATGTTTTCGTGAAAAGGGATCCAAATGCAAGCAATAGAATAAGTCATAGGGATTGGATGAAAATACTTTGAAAACTTCAATTCCATTTGGGGCACCATGTCTAAGCATACAAGATGGATCTAAATTCATTCATATGCATAGAAAGATTAGTAATCGTGAAAAGGGTCAAGTGAACATTAGGTTGATTTTGTGAAGAAAAGGTTTTAGTGTTATCTTTAAAAAGTTTTAAAAATCTTAACATGGAAGCACAATATTTCCAATGTTAACTTTTAAGAAATATGTGAGGATAAGATAGATTATAAAGTGATGTAATCTCTTCTTTAAAAATATAAGCACGTGCAAGCATTGTATAAGTAGAACTCCGTATAGTTTCGACATCTAATATAAGTTTTTTATAAGTTTTCCCATTTTCAATAACAAGTGTTTTAAAAGCTCTTTTTTTAGCAGTGGAGGCCGTGCAAAATAGGACCCCCTTTTTAATAGGAGCAATATAATCTTGTACTTATTCCATCTTTCGCAACTAATTGAAGTACATGGCATAAACATTTGGTGTGAAACAATTTAAGAAAAATAAGATTGCAATCATCTCTAAGAGATTTTATAGTACTCAAATTAGTAGATGCATTATCGAACAAAATAGACATAATCTTATTTTTAATTTCATAAATATTCATGCATTCAAGTAGACTCTCTCTAATTACTTGTGCGTTATGTTGCCCAATGGATTCAAACCACATAATTCTCCTTTGGAGTATCCATTCGGGATTCGTCCAATAAAAGGTAACACATATCATATCAAAATCAGTAAAAGAAGCTATGTTACTAGTAATAGACATTCCATGGCAAAGCTAGCATAGTTTCAATAAAAATTTTTTCTTTTTTAAAAAATATTTAAAGGCTAGCGATCATAAAAAGCTACGTGGAATGCGTTTGACTTGTGGGTTTACCCCATCTTGCATCCAATTTTTGTATCTATAAGTATCCGCAATACCAATCGCATAAATAATTGTTTATTCCTTATATTTATCTTGGTTAAACTCAAAAGGAATACCGGTTTGAGGTTTACAAAAATATTATTTCGTTAGGTTTTAAAGGATCAAATAATTCATGAGTTTTTAATTTTTTTACCATAGTGTTAGTGCCCATATTTCTATTTTCACTCTATAAGCATAATTTCTATGGCACACATTACAACTAGCGGAGGTATTATCATCCGATGCACTAAAGTACTCCCAAATCCAATATGTTTTCTTATGAGACCTCAACCCACTACTAGTACTTCCACCACCACTTTCGTGGGAGGAGAGTGTGTTAATGTGAGAGGAGTCTCTAGGAAAATCATCATCAGTATTGAGATCTACATTAACGGGTGGGTGAGCATTAGTATTTCTACATTTTGGAGCCATTTTAAAACTTAAAACAACGTTTTTTAAATATGCAATAAAATACTAATCGAAACTAATATCGCAATTAATAAAAATTAAATTTAGACTATTACTTATTAATATCACAAATGAAAATGAAATATTTAGTTTTTTTTTTCAAAATAAGAATAAACGAATAACAACTAATTTAAATAACTACAACAAGTAAATAACTTGATAAATTATACAAACTTATTAATTGAGCTAGTATAATGATATCACGAGGTTATTTAAGTGTTTTTATCAAAGACAAACAAATAACAAAAAAAATATATAAACTATTCCGAAAGTAGAACTATAATATCTAAAATTAGAAACTAAAGCTTTCTAAAATTTGTAGAACTAGTAGAGAGATTTAGAGAGATGTAAAGTATTTTTAAGAGATGGTGAGTTTGGATTTAGAGTCTCCTCTATTTATAGGGGAGATTCCTTAAATTTTTTTTAAAAACAAATCGGATATCCGGATCGATGACATCAGCGACGACGTCATCGATAACAACTATTTTTAATAAAAAAAATTAAAAATCATATAAACAAACCTCTCCCCCTTTTCTTCACTCACACCATCAATCTCTCTAAATTAATTACAATATTCTCTCTAAATTTTTTAATTTCAAACAAAAACAAAATCGTATAAAGTTTATCTTAATGTCTTATTCGAGAAAATCAAAGCAGATTTGGAGGAGTGAAGATGATTCATCATCCTCGAAATGAAGAACAAATGCCGAAAGAAGTTCGGAGTATCAAAACATAGAAGAATCGGAGAGCCAGAAAATCGAACATCACGACGAATGGGAGGTTCGCATCCGTAACCTGCAAGCACCACGAGGTGTAACCAAAATGTACTCGGGTATGTATTTAGATTACGATGAACTGATCCAAGTTGAAGGTATGCAAACAAAGTTTAGACTTCTTGAACCTGATAGTTGTGTAGGTTGGATGTATCTTGCTAGATTCCAGTGTGAATGGTATATCGAATGTATTATTGAGAATGATTCATATGGTAGTGGTTTAAGAATGAGGTGTATAATTGATGGTGTTGCTATAGTTTTTTTGAAACTGATTTTCAAGATCTGTTCTTCATTCCATATGGGGATATGTATAGTGGTGAAAAATTAGCTTCCTTTTCTTTTCCTCATTCGGGTTAGGGTGTTGATTGGCCTATGTCCTACGAGGAAGCAGTAGAGCTTCTGAGTTTTGGTTTGGCTGCTTCAAAAGTTAACGGTAAACATAGAGCCGTAAGAGGTAATTTGGATGCTAATAGGAAATTAGCTTTAAAATTGGTTAACAGATTATCAGAATTGATAGCTAGGTACTTACCGGAAAGGTAGAAGATATTAGCGTATGAAATCTAACCATTGGCTCTTCTCTTAGCTGATGGTGGACACAAATCATCAACTTAAGGTCCATTACTGCCAAACTTTATAAGGCGGATGTCGAAACGACGTCTTCACTTCCCTCAGTTATAACCATATACTTTTTTTAACTCTCATGTGGACCGTTGTTATCCTAGTATTATTTGTTATGCTAAAATGAGCAACAATAACATTGTCTCTGATATCATCATCAATAACTCTTTAAACATACCCATTCAGCTCCATTCTGGCTATCTCATTAATCTCATCTGCAGAAAATTGGTAACGCTATTAGTCTTCATCCTGGCCCTTCAAGCATAAATGATTTTAAAATCAAGATCTTAAATCAGAATAATAATTCTTTCATAATCAGTAGTACTTCTCACCACATTAGATCCTACGCACCTAAAATATTTTGGGAAAATCTCGTTTGGAACAAACAAAACATCCCCATAAACTTCTTCATTATCTGGTTTACCATCCAAGAGAAGCTCACTTCTAGAGATAAACTTCTCGTTTGAGGTTATAACATAGTCCCCGACTGTGCTTAGTACAACAAGTTTCCCAAATCCACCAATCACATCTTGGCGGAATGCCCCTTCTCTTGAATCATTTGGAATGTTTTATCTACGAAGCTTAAGTTCCCTCTTATGACATTCGATTGGCCCTTCTAGTTGCATACCGTCAATGCTTGGACCTCTTCCCCTAACGACCAATGTCATATTTTTGTGCGATGCTTTTGTGCTGTAGTATATCATATATATGAGGAGACAAATACAATAATATTAGTGAAGTCCTATTGAGGGGTTCGAAAATCTCACATCGCATCCTCTCGAAGCTCCGCAACAGATTTCACGATTCAAATATCCATTTACCGAGTTAAGAATGACTAAATTTATTTTATTGATTTTCAAGTTATTTTCTTGGATGAATCCACCACCTTCGCTCTACGACCGTTAGATTTTTTACGTTTTCTGTTGCCAATGTCTCTAATTCGGCTTTGTTGTACTTTTCTCATCTCAAATAATGTTGTTTTTTGTACTCACTATATGGAGGTATGCCCATTGATCATGTATTTTATGTATATTTATATGCAGGTAAATGCACCTATGACTTTATAAAAAAAATCCTACCTTTTTTAATAAAAAAATCAAATAATAAAGAATTAATAAAATAAATTATGAGAATTTTTATGTATGAGGTTTATTTTTTCATATTTTAAAATTTTCAATTTTAAAACAAAAATCATTAAATATGCTATATCATAATTGTGTTAATTTCAAAATTCATTTGTAACTAATCATACCAAACAATACCCACTTAAAAATTATATTTCTATTAGTTGGAGTACAATTTCTTACGGATTGTTAAAAAAATATTCATAGAATACTTGACTATGGAATCATATTTTGTTATATATATTTTTTTGGTATCTAAGCATGAATTATGTGTACTGTTTTTTAAAAACTAGATATATTTTTATTCTAACAACAAATTTTAGTCTTATGCCAATATAATTACAAGAATTTGTTTAAACCTAAATACATATACGACAATTTTATTGGTTTAAAATGAAAAGTAACCAGATTACGATAAAACATATATGCATTTATAGGTATTTTACAAGTCATGTTATGAAATTATTTTTGTTTTATAGGTTTTGTAAAGTTTTTACTATTTGTAAATATATTTATGTGTTATATGATTATTTCTATATTATTGTGTGTTATTTATGCATAATTTTAATTAAATTAAATGTAACAAATAAATAATATATATGTATAATTACAATTTATATTTCATGTCTTCAATATTTTTAGTCTCAATCTATCAATATCATGATCACTCAAGTATTTGATAACGAGGTGCTGATAAAAAAGATTATTAAAATGAAGAGGTCTATACCTTTTACCTTTAAGATAAAAGATCTTGAAGAGGTATAAACTACTTTTTGAATAGAGATATTTAAAAATAATTTAGGCTTTACCATAAGTCAATCCCATTACATTGAAATGATACTCCATAAATTTAAAAAAATTACATTAAAAGAATAAATACATCATTAGATCATAGTTTAAAATTATACAAAAATAAGAGACGAGTAGTGTCTCAGTTTGAACACACTAATGCTATAGAAAGTCTAATCTGTGCAGGTTTGGGCCTTATGTCGTATATTTCATGTCTAGTAAGTAAATTAAGTTAATTTGTTATTAATCTAAGTAGGAAGAATTAGAATATGATTGAAGGATTTATTGGATATTTGAGGAATACACTAATGAAATTTGGATCACTAGTCTAGTCAATAACAAAACAATTGATGGATGGATGCTCGCTTTTTGGGTAAAAGAGATAGAAGTCTATATCTCATTCAAATATGAAACTTGAGTTCATAAGATTGGCTGCAATGTGAAAGGATGATGAATCATTGAGATAACTATTACCGAAATTACCATTCATGTTGAAAGAAAACATGAAAATCCAATATGTTGTACTATTCAAATAATTATGGGCATAACCTACAATAAATTCTACAATAGGAATTCTAGACATATGTCTAAAAAATATTAGTACTTTAGGAAAAAAAATTATAGTGTATTTATATTGGTCTCGTACGTGCATTATACTGAGAACCTGACACATATTGACTTGTGAATTGGTAATATCGACATCTAGAAGGGTTACACTAAAATTTTTGAATTTATATTTTGAAACTAATAACATTCTATTTTGTCCATAGATAACCTAGAAATCAATTTTATAGTGGGTATCAACAAATTATATGTCAAAGTTTCATCATATAAATTTAAGTTTCATCTATGATATATGATATGTGTTGATCGTTATCGTAGAAATGATAAGTTTAAAGAAAATTTAATAAATTTCAGCCGACATGTATCATGTGTTTCTAAAGATGATGAAGACATTGTAAAAATTGAATTTATAAGAATTTAAGGTTAGTGTCGTTTCTCATGAGAGAATATGTTCATCTCAAGTTATGTTTCTTGAAATGGATTGAGGACACAACCAAAATATTTCTAAGCGACAATTGACAAGTAGATTGGTAAATCAAGTTATCTTCTTCATTTACCAAAGTTTTTCAATCATAGTTTGATTCATCGTTGCTTATATCGAACTCCAGCTCACTTGTTATATCTTAAAATTAATTTCCAAAAAAATCAAAATAGTAAAGAGACAAAAATAATTCTTGTAAAAAAATATATTTAGTATGGTTATCATGTCTTGATACTCTGATAAGGTTTCTAGTGCATTTCTAGTGACCTTCAAAACAACATTATCGCGATATTGTTTTAAGTTATTTTTTGCAGTACCAAGATATTATAACACTTTTGCACTATCACCAAATTTATATGGTCGATAATATTTTAGATGTATTATAAAAGTTAAATAAAATAAAGGTTTCAAATCTTGATGTTCAAATTTAGTATTCATAACTAATCTAATAGTAAATTTATGATACTAAAGTCTAAAAGGTAAGAATATTTATTTGGAAACACCAATATATTATAACATAAAACAGTTTCAATTGAGACTTGAGAAAATTGACAGATCAAATAATCCAACAAACATAAGACCCTTGAGAAACTGAATTTGTGTGTAGTTATAGTAGGTCTTTAAGTTTGATGATCAAGTAAGAGTTACTATGACAATTTGTGTGTCAGAAGTTTGTTCATCGTGGATCTAGTGTGACCAATATCCCTGATTACTATGTTCGTGTGGAGCATGGTGGTGCATGATTTGGTTGGCATTTGGCCAGATCTGACTGGTGGTCCATTTAGAAATCAAAAGTGACTTGTTAAGTAGTTTAACTTTTATCATATTAAGATTATTTTTGTTCTATTAGAGTTTTTTTCTAACTAAAACTGACTTGTTAAGTAGTTTATATATATATATATATATATACATATATATATTTCGAATTGTCCTATTAGGCTTTTGTATCGATATATTCCTATAGATATTTTTTCCCGATCATAGTGAAAATTGCAGCCCCTCAATGGATGTAGTCTATTTTGGGTGAACTAAGTAAAATTGTTTATTTAATTCTGTTTTTGTTTATTTTATAACATCGATTCCTAAGAGCTGGTATCAGAGCTAGATGAAATGTCTCATTAATCTCTCAGAATCTTAAGAATGAAAATATATAGTATAAATATGGACATATCTCAACTAGTATGAGACTTTCAGTGATAAACCAAAAGCACAATTGTACAGGTTTTCGGGTTCAAAACGGACAATATCATACTAGTGTGGAGATTATGCAATCCATATATCATTGATATATAAACCATTCAAACATAGTTCAAACATGAGAAGATCATTGATATATAAATATGGACATATCTCGACTAGTATGAGACTTTTTTTGGATGGACCAAAAACATAGTCATGTGGATTTTTTTAGCTCGAAGCGGATTATATCACAATGATGTGAAGGCTGAGTTGGTTCATGCTTAAGAGCAAATGTGGAAATTGCAACCCGTATATTTCCAGCAATTCGTATAAGAGTTTCATGGAGGACGGTGTGAGTAAGAGAATCATGTGACGCTCAATGTGAAAAATCTATTCTGAAGATATATGAAGCAGATTATGTATCCTATCAAATTTCGTGAATCCCTTAAAAGTTTAAAGGGTACGACCCTGATTAGAGTAAGCGGTTGTATGTCATTTGAGGAGAGACTAATATAATATCTTTTCTGGAATTTGTTAAAATACTTGAAAAAATTTCATAGCGGTTAAACATAAAAAAAATCTTTAATGAACATATTTTTATTAGTATAATAGGAGAAAATTTGCTGAAAAAAATCGGATCCAAAATATCCAACATTATATATATATACACGAAAGTAAAAATTACCGTTCATATTCCCAACCATTAATACGGGAGCTCCATATTCCAATGAAATACACGTCTGGGTAAACTTTTCAAATAAAAGATAATGTAATAACATACAAGGTTTTTATCCACATAGGCCGCACTACGGAACTATTTATAATGAATATTTGCTTGTATTATGGCTTTAACTCGTCCATCAAAATACTTATAAACACTATAGAGAGTTTAATGCACCAATATCATAAGCACAAAAACAGGAAATGGAATTGCAGATTCTTTACACTTGCTTAGCCATCTTGTTTGTTCTTTCTTACAAGCTGATCTTTAAATCGAGAAAACGCCTTTCACCAAGTCCACCATCTCTTCCCATCATTGGCCACCTCCTCTACCTTAAAGAGCCTCTACACCACAGTTTCGACTCTCTCTCAAAACAATACGGGCCCATCCTTTCTCTCCGCATCGGCTCAAGCCACATAGTCATCGTTTCATCACCGACTTTGGTCCAAGAATGCTTCACCAACCAAAACGACATAGTTTTCGCCAACCGTCCTCGTTTCCTTGCCTCGAAGCTGCTGGCATACAACAACACAACCATCGGCACAGCTCCATATGGGGTGCACTGGCGTAATGTCAGACGGATCTTAACGGCCAAAATTGTTTCCTCTAACCGTCTTAGCTCGTCCAAAGACGTCCGTCAGGATGAAATCCGACGACTAGTAATACAGCTGGCTCGAGAATATCCCGACCACCACGATGGCTTCAAGCAAATGAATTTTAAATGTGTTATTGAAAAGACAGTTATGAACAATATCATGAGGATGATTGCCGGAAAAAGGTATTTTTAAAATTGTTTAATATAGTTTTGTAATCGAAAGTCTATCCCGGTCTCTCCTAGTAAGATATTGTTCGCTCACTTGTATGATATTTGTCCGTCTTGGGACTCAAAGTACGCACGTATTTGTTTTTGGTCAATTAAAAAAATACATCTTACTAATTGTGTT
This sequence comes from Limnanthes douglasii subsp. nivea, assembly GCA_036936605.1. Lineage (NCBI taxonomy): Eukaryota > Viridiplantae > Streptophyta > Magnoliopsida > Brassicales > Limnanthaceae > Limnanthes > Limnanthes douglasii. Next base: position 218,943,813 of record JAUPFV010000004.1, read on the forward strand.
AGAATGTCAACGTTAAAATCAATAATATATGGGCAGTGTTAAAATGTATATGGACCATTTAATATTAGTTTGTATATGGGATAGGGTTTCTCGGGTTTACTGTATTATACAGAGACTTTTGCCCCGGTTGCCAAGATGGTTATTGTACGTCTTTTCTTAGCGGTTGCAGCAGCTCAGAATTGGGAACTACATCACATGGATTTACACAATGCTTTTCTACATGGTGATCTAGATGAGCAGGTTTACATGAAAATTCCTCCGGGCTCTCATACCATGATAAGAGAATTGTGAATGTATATGAAACAGGAACAGTATACAACTTGAGATAATTAAACCCTAGAAACTCTAGCCTATATACATTTTAACACTGGCCATATATTATTGATTCTAACTTTGAGACTCTAACCAATTGAGATAATTAAAGTATGTTCTTGTTTATATAATACCTATTATTTCATGTCTAACTGAGGTTAGACTTTGGTCGCACCTACCACTTAACATTCATTGCACAAAATCTTTTCCAACAGGTATTACGAAGATTACGCTAACACGAACACGGACGATGGACTAGTTTTTCAGGAGATAATGGAAGATGTATTAAATAAAAGTGGAGCTGAAAATCGAGCTGATTATTTTCCTTTACTCAAGTCGGTCAGTAGTGGCTATATTGACAAAGTGAAAGAAGTTGGTGCTAGAATGGATAGCTTCATCGAAGGTTTGGTTGTTGAACATAGAACTAAACAAATGGGTGACACCATGATTGATTATTTGCTTTCTTTGCACCGATCAAATGCTGATCAGTATTCGGACACCACCATTAAAGGCCTTGTGCAGGTAACTATATTAATATCAATATCAGTGGGTTACGATTGAAAAGTATGCGATAACATTTTATTACATAAACGCAGTCTACGTTGGTTGGAGGAACGGATACATCCATAGTTACCATAACATGGGCGATGATCAACTTACTCAACAATCCAGAAGTATACGAGAAGGCTAGAAGCGAAATCGACACAAAAGTTGGCCACAATCGTTTCTTGAATGAATCTGATCTCCCTAACTTAAATTACCTTCAAAATATTTTATCGGAGACATTTCGTTTATCAACCGCGATTCCACTTTTGGTACCACATTACTCATCCGAGGACTGTGTAGTAGGAGGGTATCATATCCCACGCAATACTATCTTGCTGATAAATTCATGGTCTATTCATAGGAATCCCGAAATTTGGGATGACCCTACAAGTTTTAAGCCGGAGAGATTTGAAAACGTTGATAGGGTGGATCAGTACAAGCTTATGCCGTTTGGTGTCGGAAGAAGAGCTTGTCCTGGTGCGACCTTGGCTTTACGTGCTGTCGGACTGATTTTAGGTACGTTGGTACAATGTTTTGACTGGAAACGAGTGACCCAAGAGAAAATCGACATGAGTGAAAGTACCGGACTTGTGATGCACAATGCCACCCCATTCCAAGTTTTGTGTAAAACTCGACCTTTTGTTAAGAACCTACTTGGTGACGTTGCTTGATGAATTATTTTCATTCTAATAATCTAAATGTAATAATTATGTATCCTTTAGGGGGTATGTATGCTACTTTGTCATTTGATTGTGAGATTCTATATACAATAAAGTTTGGTGCTTTTGATTGATGATCTTTCTTTTCGTCCTAGTTACATGAGATAAACACTATTGCGCACTCTCTATCAAACAGCTAATAATTGGCACGTATACTTTTTATTTATAACGTTGGATACTGTTAGTGTAGAAGATAAAGGTTTAACAATAAGAGTAAATGAAAATGAGAGAGGTAGAGGAGTTAGTGGAATGTGAAAAGAGAGGACTTAATCCATTCAATAGAAATGCTTGTTTAAATACATATAAAGGTCACTAACACACGTTAAGTGACTGCCACAAGTTAAATAAAAGATACAAGTAAAGTAAAGTAAAGCAAACTTTAGAGGACAACCAAAAGACACACACTGTTAACATAAAATAACAGCTTCTAAATAATTCTAACACTCCTCCTTGTTTAGAAGCTGCAAACTCCAAGTCTTTCTCTCAAATCTTCAACCTTGTTTAGTGGCAGAGGTTTAGTGAAAATATCTGCAATTTGATCTTCAGATTTGCAGTAATGCAGACTCACATCACCACTCTTTTGAACTTCTCGAACAAAGAATAACTTGATATTGAAGTGCTTAGTCTTTCCATGAAAGACCGGATTGCTTGAGATCGCAATGGCAACCTGATTATCAACTAGTATTTCAGTTCTTTGTTTTTGCTCTATGTTTAGATCAACTAGAAGTTTCCTTAACCAAATAGCTTGATTAACAGTAGCTGCAGCAGCTATAAATTCTGCTTCAGCAGTGGATTGAGCTACTGTTTCCTGCTTTCTTGAACTCCAAGAGAATATACATGATCCGAGGGAAAAACAGTAACCTAATGTACTTTTCATATCATCAATCGGGCCGCCCCAATCACTGTCAGAGAAACCAATTAGTTTCGTCTCTTTCTGCTTCAAAAACTTAACTCCATAATTCCAAGTCCCCTTTACGTATCTGATAACTCTTTTCGCTGCTGCCATGTGAGTTTCGTTAGGACAAAATATGAATTTGGAGAGAATACTTACAGCATTTAATATGTCCGGTCTGGTTGCTGTCAAATACATCAAACAACCTACCAAACTCCTGAACTCATCTTCAATAACCTTAGCAGAACCATCATCTTTGACCAGCTTTTCCTTTTGATTCATAGGAGTATTCATTGCTTTGCAATCTTCCATTTGAAATTTTTTAAGTATCTGCTTTGCATACGTTCCTTGACATATGAACACTTGATCTTGGCTTTGTTTGATCTCAATTCCGAGGAAGTATGATATCAAACCAAGGTCCATTTCGAAAACCTCTTCCCTTTCGAGTTTAAACTGATTAATTTGGTCAAGGATGTTTCCTGTAATTAACAAATCATCTACATAAAGAGAAATGATTAAGGTATTTGTACCTTCATTCTTGACATACAATGTGAGTTCAGATTGACTTTTGCGAAAGCCAAGACCCACCAAATGATCATCAATCTTGTTGTACCATGCTCGCGGAGCCTGTTTTAGGCCGTATAAAGCCTTTTTTAACAAATAGACTTTATCTTCACTCCCTCTGTTTACAAAACCTTCAGGCTGTTCAAAAAAAAATTCTTCTTGCAAGTCTCCATTTAAGAACGCAGATTTAACATCAAGTTGGAACACTTTCCAACTATTTTGAGCAGCAAGAGCAAGCAGTAATCTTACTGTATCAAGCCTAGCAACATGTGCAAATGTTTCCGAATAGTCCACTCCAAACACTTGTGCATATCCTTTTACAACAAGTCTTGCTTTGAATCTGTTAACTGAAACATCAGGATTTAGTTTTGTTCTGAAAACCCATTTTACACCAATTATTTTTTTGTTTAGAGGTCGATCAACCAACTCCCAAATTTTATTTTTTACGATCGTCCACAGCTCCTCCTACATTGCAGCCATCCAATGCTGACTGTCTTTTGCATCACAGAACCCTGTAGGTTCATAGACAGCTACATTACACCTTTGATAAATATTAGAGAGAGACCTAGTACCTCTTACCGGAGCATCATCAACTGAATCATCTTGCCCCTCAATTTTAGGTTCTTCTTCTTCTATCATGCTACCATTGATTGAACTGTTTTGTGAATTAAAATTCTGGTTCACCTTGGTTGATTCTTCCCAATTCCATTGCTCATTTTCAATAAAATGAACATCTCGGCTCACTATAACTCGACCAGTAAGTGGCTGGAAAATTTTATAAGCTTTGGATATACTGTTATACCCAATAAAAATTCTGGCTTCTGCCTTTTTATCAAGCTTATCTCGCTTGACCAGTGGAATATAAGTGAAACAAAGGCAGCCAAATATTCTAAGAAACTTTAAAGAAGGTTTGTAACCATACCTAGCTTCAAATGGTGTCAAGTCTTTTACAGCTTTAGTCGAAATTCGATTTTGCAAGAACACAACAGTGTTTGCTGCTTCTCCCCAAAATCATTTTAGAAGATTTTTTTCATGAAGCATGCATCTCGTCATCTCCATTATAAATCGATTTATTCTTTCACTGACTCCATTTTGTTGAGGAGAATATGGAGCTGTCAATTGATGTTCAATTCCAGCATCTTCACAAAACCTGTTAAAATTTCCCGAGGTGTATTCTCCACCATTATCAGACCTTATAGTCTGAATCAAGCATCCACTTTCATTCTCAACTCTTGATTTAAATTTCAAAAACACACCAGTAACTTCTGATTTTCGTTTTAAAAAATAAATCCAACACATTCTTGTTAGATCGTCAATAAAATTGATGTAATAGAGATTACCATTTAGTGATGGTGTTCGTTGAGGACCGCAGAGATCAGTATGAACCAGCTGTAGCTTTTTCGAGGCTCTCCAAGCTTGTTTAGGAAATGGTTTCCTGTGCTGCTTCCCAAAATTACAAGCGCGACAATGAGGCATGTCATCATTAATGTTTGTGAGTCCTTCAACCAGCGGCTTTGACTGCATATGAAGCAACCCTCGATGATGAAAAGGCTCAAGTCTTTTATGTCAAATCTCAGTAGCACAAGGTCTGGATTTAAAAGCCATCTGCTCCTTTTCCATTGGATTTAGAGCAAAACTTTTTGCTTTCATTTCAACATTGAACAAGTCTTTGCCGCTAACATCTTTAATCAGGCACTGTTTATTCTCAAACAATACTTTGTAGCCTTTATCAAGCAATTAACCAACACTTAACAAATTTTGATCAATTTTCGATACAAATAAAACATCTGAAATAAACTTTGTACCTCTATAGCTCGTTATAGCTACTGTACCTTTCCCCTTGACTTCTAGGTGTTCACCGTTTCCGATCCTCACTCTCTTGACTTCGGTATCTTTTAATTCTTCAAAGAGTTCTTTATCATATGTTATATGATTTGTGTACCCACTGTCAATCAACCAGCTTTCACTGGATTCTCTGCCTGAAAAACAAGTGACCACAAACAGTTGATCTTCTTCTTCTTGATCAGCTACATGTGCATCTTCTTCCTGCATCTGCTTCTGACCCTTTACTTTACAAATTGCAGCTTCATGTCTAACTTTATTACATTTGGAGCATTTAGCATCAGGTCTCCTCCAACATCTGTGTGGTGGATGACCTTTAATTTTACAATGACGGCAAGGCGGGTAGGATTTTCTGACATCTGCTTCTTTTTTTTTCTGAAAATTGTTAGATGAATCTCCATTCTTCCAGTGATTTTTGAAGTTTGTTTTTTATACCTGTTGTTGTCTTCATGCTTTACAGGTAAGACACCTTCAATTACTTCTTCTTGCCTCATAGACCTTCTCTGCTCTTGTGCTTGCAAGGCATTTAAGAGCTCTGTAAGGGAGATATTTGACAGATCTTTGGTGTTCTCCAAAGTAGTAATGGTGGCTTCGAACCTCTCTGGAATAGTCACCAATATTTTTTCGACAATCCTGGAGTCTGTTAACTCAGACCCAAGCAATCTCACCTTGTTGGAAATGTTGAGAAGTCTGTCAGAGTACTGCTTCACGCACTCAGACTTCTTCATCTTCTGCAACTCAAAATCCCTAATTAAATTAAGGACCTTCATTCCACGAATCCTTTCATCTCCTTCGTACTCAGCCTTGAGGTAATCCCAAATTTCTTTGGCTGTTTTAAGGGACATAATTCGTGTGAAAATCATTTGAGATACTGCTGCAAATAGACAAGCTTTTGCCTTTGATTTTCTCATCTTCTTTTCCTTATGTGCTTTGATCTGTGCCATAGTAGGGTTTGCTAGAAGCTAAGGGATTTTGTAATCCTCTTCTACTGCTTCCCAAAGATCTAAAGCCTCCAAGTAAGTCTCCATACGAACTGCCCACATTTGATAATTGTCTCCATCGAAGACTAGTGGTGCAGCGATTGAAAAATCTCTTTCCATTTTAACCTCACAAATCCCTTAAGAAGAGGGCTCTGATACCACTTTGTTAGTGCAGAAGACAAAGGTTTAAAAATAAGAGTAAATGAAAATGAGAGAGGCAGAGGAGTTACTGGAATGTGAAAAGAGAAGACTTAATTCATTCAATAGAAATGCTTGTTTAAATACATATAAAGGTCACTAACACACGTTAAGTGACTGACACAAGTTAAATAAAATATACAAGTAAAGTAAAGTAAAGCAAACTTTAGAGGACAACCAAAAGACACACACTGTTAACATAAAATAACAGCTTCTAAATAATTCTAACAGATACATGTTAAGACCCTCTCTTATATAAATAGAAAAAGATTGGGTGGAAGTTAGTTAGTGTTGACGATGCAACTAAAAAATTGCAGATGTTGCAGTTGGAACTAATGAGTGAGATAGTTCAATTGAAAAATTAAAGACCAACTATTTAAGTAAGGCTTTGGTCAAAGGTGGTTCATAACCGTCTCATTTAAGCAGTTCCATGGTAAATTATAATATTTTTAACTTTTTATCCGGAACAATTTATTATACTATAATCTTAAACTTTAACCAACTCCAAATCCAAACCACTCCAAAACCAAACCATAAATTTTATATTTTTCCTTCTCTCTCACCGAACTTTCAAAACCCAAAATCACAAAACCGATAATTTCGTCTACTCTAAAATCAAACCACTCCAAAACCAAACCATAAATTTTATATTTTTCCTTCTCTCTCACCGAACTTTCAAAACCCAAAATCACAAAACCGATAATTTCGTCTTATTAGAAAGTGTTTTTTCAACTTAGGAACATTCTAATCTAACAAACAACGTCAAATGAGCAAGGGGAAAGATTAATTATCTATTTTTCTTAGTTTTTGTTATATTTAGGTTTTAATGTTTTTGCAGTTTTAAGCTATTTAATGTGTTAGAATAGGTAAATCTAGTCATATGTTGATGTTGGATGCTTGGATTTGTGTTAGAATAGAGTTTTTAGGTTGGATTTGGTGGTTTTCGCGCAGGTGTTCTTCGTCCCCACCGGGTGAGAACTTGTCAAACGGCAGGGAATCTATTTTTTTCCACATTTCTCTTGGTCCCTGTCGGCTGAGGAAACATGTTTTTTTCCTGCAGATTTTACACGTTACGTCGAATAAAGGGAGTGACAGTGGTAGTGTCCCGAAGGAGATCGGGTCGACCATGAAGAGCGTATGGAGCATTTCGACCGATCCATACGGCTGAAAATTTTGTTAACGTGAGGGAGTGTACTTTACAGCCATTATCTCCACGAGAGACCCCTGCCCTTATGGACTCCATGGAGGAGGAAGAAGATGATGTCCCCGAGTTACCTGTGCATAGCCAAGTACGTCCAACCCATCTGGAAGGCTCGAAAGACCTCTTCTTGTTACCGAATAATATTGCTTTGTTCCACGACTATATACATCACGAAGCCTACAACAATTTTATCGGCGACGTAAGTTATTAAACTACGGCTTAAATAATTAGTTTCTTACTTTAATTAATTTATTTTATAGTATATTGATATGTTTTTCTTTGTTTCAGTCTCGTTCAGACATTACGGTCCAATCTAAATACGGCCTACTAGGTCAATGGGACTTGAGCAACCAACAAGAGATGAATGTTCTCGTGGAAGGTACTCAATTTTGGCCACTTATGCTCCACTTACCTAGAATAAATTCGAACTCTTAGTTGGATGAGGTCTTCATTGAAAGGTGGCATCAGGAGACTAACACCTTCTAGTTTCCTTCGGTAAGATAACTATCACGTTGGAGGACGTGTATGTGATTACCGGTCTCCTGGTTGAGAGGAGAATTATCGACCCGTTAAGGCCCCAAACGCTAGATCATGCGTACGCTCGATATGCCGAGTTGTTGGGAGTTTCGGTCGTAGATGTGCAAGAACAGATGAAGGCGCACGATGGGAGTGGTTTCGGCCTTCGATGGCTAAGGTCAACGTTTTCGAGAGACGCATATCTGGATTTGAATTCCGCGCTTACGGTTGAGATGAAGAAACATGCCGCTTGTACGTACATCATTTTATTTCTCGGATGTACCACATTCACCAACATGAGCCAGAAAAACATCCAGTACGATTTTCTCGCTCATCTCGAGCACTTGAAGAAGCGTAATGAACTTGCATGGGGTACATGCGCATTGGGGTGGTTGTACAAGAGCTTGAGAGGCATTTCAAAGCACTTCTTAAAGGGTTTAATTGATTTCTCGACGTTGTTTGATAGCTGGGTGTATAACCACTTCCCATGTTTTCGGGTAGCGGTGCATAACGCTTACATCCAAACCGTACTAATGTGACCTCCTTACGGCTCAAGAAGAAACAGATGTTAGTGTGTTTGTTTACGTCATCGATGAATTTATCTGATGTGTGTGTTTGTTTACCTGCATATGATTTTCCAGTCCTACGTTGATGTTTGGCGAGCATTTTTGTAGCAGGATATAAGGTTGTATTGCAACCATATTCTCCTTAAAAATATTTTTTAAAATAAAATATAAAAAAAATCAAATTTTATATTTTAAAAATATTTAGAAAAATACATGGCAACAAAATCAAATTTGTTATATAAAAGATGTTGTTGAAAAGTAAATGAAAATAAAATCTACATAAAAGTTATATGAAAATTAAATTAAATTTGTAATTTCTTATTTTTCTCAAGTTGAGCGTTTTAAAAACAAACAAATAATATTATATTTTAATGTATTTTTTTGGTTTTATCTTTTTAATAGTTTTTAAAAAATCATATTTTTTATAATTTTTTTTATTTATTTTTACTTTTTCATCTTTTTGTTTTCTCAATTTTTTGAAAAACAAATTGATCTTCTTTTTCAATATATGAATAATGAAACAAATTATTTAAAATTTTATATAGTAATAAAATTAAGTTTATTATTTAAAAGTATTTTAAACAACACTTTAAAAATAACAATAGAATAAAATCAAAGGGCTTGGCAATTCCCTTCATAGTTGTTTAAAAAAAATATCTTAAGACTATCCAACTTTAATTAATGAAACGAAAGATTATGTGAGGATGCATACCTTGCCCGGACCATTTCAAAGTTAACCGATGGGGAAGGACGCTAGAGCTTTCGAAGCCAGTTTCTCATAGTCCGGAGATAAAGACGAATTGTTGCTTCCACTTTTTATCAGCTTCGAAGAAATCTTTGATCACCTTGAATTGTCTTGCAAAACCAAGGGAGTAAAAAGGGTAATTAGAGTTCTTAGCCACACCTGAAATGGAGATAAGTTGCTCTATAGAAAATGTTGTCTCAAAAAGTCTGGAGGTCGTGGTGCAGGCCATGAGTGTGTACCACATGTTAGCGCTAGCTTGAGAGGGGAAAAGTCCGATGAGGTTGAATTATTCTAGTAGATCAGGATCAAGAGGTAGATGAAGGCCCCAGTTCATGAGCTCGGTATAAAAGGATCAGCTCATGATTGCAAACGGACAGCGAAGTCTCTCTGATGGTGGGAAACTGAATGGTAATGTTCTCGGGTATCCCCCACCGGTCTCTAAGCTTTAACTTTTTGGTCGGATGAAAATATTTGTACTTCACCTTACAAAGGGCAAGAAGATGCTTGGACTCGATATCGCGAAGGTTATCACCTAAAACATCTTTTATGTTTGAGGGCAGATGTGTAGTGCGTTTTATCTTCTTTTTGTCTTTCTTTACCAAGAAATCCTTTCCACTCCGAGGGGGTGGATCAATGATAATTTTCGGGGGAAGAGAAGAGACACCTTGGCTTGGCACAGCTGGTCTGGTGGGAGGAATCTTAGCGAGTACAGCTCGTAAGGGTTCCGCCTCAACCACAACCACATCAGGTTGTTCCTGATCACTATATGGCTCATCAAGTAGAGCTCTCTTTTGTATTTCAGGGATGAACTTCAAAACTTGTTCTAAACTAACACCACTTGTCGAATATTTCCGATGACTCACTTCTAGAGGTTTTTGTGGGGACCCCTGCGGAGTCACTTGAGGAGTCACAACAGAAGATGGAACTTTTACCCGAATAGACTTTGGAGGTGGATCAGGGACCTTTTCCTCTTAATGTGTTCCCCTGCATTTAATTTAGTTGGCTTTCCCTTGTCATCACCCATGGTTAAGAAGGGAGAATTTTTGGAAGCAGGTTCAAACGATGAATGATCAACCTTGTTATCCCTAAAACAAGCTTGACCAAGGGGCTGAGCAGTAGGGAAGGAACGTTCTTGAATGGGGGACCGATTGACGTGAAAGGTTGATTCCCAAATGTCTGCAGGTGTGAGGTGCCCTCTTCCATCAGAAGTTCCACGAGCAGTAGCTTAGTTTGAGATATTGAACCACCTCCAAAGCTTATACCGTTCAAGATTGATAAATTCTTCAGGCATGCAAGAGCAAGGAGGGAATTTGGAATTGAAATTTTCTCTTTATAGAACAGATGTTCTTGGCTTAAGGTTGAACATATATCAAAGAGTGTAAACTTATAACTAGAGGTGGAAGTGAGTATTTATAGTGAAAGTTGTGAGAACTATGGGACAAAAGCGAAAGGTTAAAAAAGTTTTGACACGTTTCCCCTCTCACAAACCGCTTCAAACAACGCGCTGGCAGGCTATGGTAGGGACACGAAACGTGGCCAGAACTGACCTCATCATCTAAAATATCTCTGACACTATAACGACTAGGCAGAGGCACGCAATTTCAAAATAAATGATGATTTAGGTGAGGTCATCATGACCAAGGGTGAGGTCATAAATTCGAACAAATCTTATTCAACATAATCTAAAGGGCAGCCATAAAACAATTCGTTTATGGAACGCAAACAACAAAGTCGTCCGATCCGAGGACTAGTCATACATAGAATTTTGGGTGTCATAAAATCCGAGGGAGTTCAAAAAGAAGGAATAATTGCAGTCCTTATTCAGATATCCTCGTAAGGACTGGGGGGCTACTGATAAAGGGAGAAAAATATAGATAACAACAAGGTTAATTATGTGTAATATAAGTCCTAAATTTGTATATTTAGTGATTAAGGACCAAAGTAAAGCAAACATAAGAAATAGAAGGGTTAGATGATATACCCTAAGAGCTTGCTTGTAAATAGTAGAGGAGTGGGGGTGAGAAATCCACCTTAACGGTGGTAATTATGTAATTTTACTATACATCTCATGTACTATATAAAGTACATTCCCTTTTGGGGAAAATGACCAATTATTAGTCAATTATTGCTACTTTTATTCCTTTTATCTCTTTATTTCTCTTCAAAATATTCCTCTTGTAATTACAATTACCTTATAAGAACATTTCTTATACATACGTACTTCTAAATGCATTTCCGCTTCCGAACTTACCTAAGAATATTATGTGTTCATCAGTATTGACTATATTTTATCTGAGCAAATGATCATGAATGTCTATGTTTTTCTCAACCAACAGCCCATTGAACCGACTATATGTGTGTATGAAAGAGATTTGTAGCAAACGAAAAAACTACAAAAATAGACAAAGTTAAGGAAAAAGTTACACGAGAGGTTGAAGGAAAAAGTTAAGACTGCGAAAAATTCAAAAACCAAACGGTTAGACGATGAATATTTGAAAAAAAATGAAGATTGAGTTAAATCAAGAACTGCCAGCCATTATTCTGCTAAAAAGAAACTTTCGAACAAATTTTGATTTGTCGAGAGTCTGAATTCTCAGTCAGAAGAGTGTAAGACGGAGTTGAGAAACCAAAGCGATGCTGGTTACGGAGCGTGTTGGCCAAACCATAAATCAATTGGAGTTTGACAGCAAGCTAACTGGTCTTGGTGCTGAAAAAGGATGTCACATGGGAGAGAACCAATATTGTTATTAAGTACTTGAACGTTGTGCTGGATGCCAAAATGTATGAATAGATTGACATTTCCTCCAAGTTTCAAGCTACTGTGTTTGAACAGGCTTAGGATGCTATGTATAACACTAAATATTCTTTAATACTCTGACATTCACAATGCCGATCATCAAAACTTTTCAGGTCCCCGATAATTGTTATTTTTCACAGAGCCAAAGATTTTATGTATCACTCTTTATCTACCTTTTGATTACTCTGACCCGCTCATACCTTATACCCATGAAATGGTTTATCTTTGATATAATATCATGTATAATATCCAGGCATGACCTATTGAATACTGCGTTATATGAGGTATGATTGTCCACAATTATAAAAATGATGTGGACCATTTTCTTGAACTCGCTTGTCCCAATTAACTTATGCCTCAAAATATTTTGTGAATAAGAGGTTTGCCCTTATAAAATCTACTACCTTCTTGTCTGAGGGTTGGGTTGCGGGAGACTTATTCATCTTATCATTTTTTTAAGAGGATATTTTTCAAACTACCACTGTCGATTAAAACTCTATGATTTCCCCTCTTATAATAGAGGCTCTTATCAAAATAATATATTCACAATTGTCAACAACACCTCAAATATTATTGGAGGTTGTGAAGCTCGATAAAAGTAAGTGGACATCCACTCTTTGAGTTCTTTTTCATGGATTCCAGCATACCTCTTTCTATAATGGATGTGGTCTATCCAATAAATTCTTCTCCAATGTCTCTGTGAATGGTGTGCTCATAATAGAATATGATTATTTGTGAATATCAATCATCTAGTACCTCGCACATGGAATTCTCCCGGAAAAAAAAAATGGAAAGCCCTTACCATTAGGCATCAATATAAAATATTCACTTGTATCGTCGACACACTACACTGGCGGACCTTCACAAGACCCATACTCCAATGTCTTGGCCCAAAGGAAACCAATTTCATACTATATCAACTCCGCAGGAGAGAGGAAAGCCTACATTACATGCACAAAGAATTGTAAATGAGCATATTACAAGGGTACTACTAGTCACAATAGTACAAGACGCCAAAAAGAAGGTCAAACACTATGACAAGTGTCAATACTTTTCTCATTTGACCAATATCCCATTGATCTTGCTATAAACCATATATGAAATAGTACCTTTTGATAGAGGGGGAATCGATATCGTGGGGTCACTCATATTGGGAATATGAGGAATGAAGTACCTACTATTAACAGTTGATTACTTCTGGGCTGAAGTGCAGTAATTGACGAACATCACAGACAAGAAGGTGACAAATAGGATTTGGGGTACCACAAGTCATCATTACCACTAACGGAACATAATTTCAAACGATAGCATCAAAAGGTAAGGTTATGCGTAATTCAAGGGAACAAGAAAAATTTATCCTCGCCATTCCACCCATAAAAAAATGGTCAAGTAAAGGTCACCAACTGCATAGTTTTGGATGGCATCAACAATTCATCAACATGAGCAGCAGAAATGTGGTTAGACTAATTACAATAATTTTATGGTCATACAGAACTATCTCAAGGTCAGCCACGGGAAAAACATCATTCAACCATCATGAAATACCATATATGACTGAAGTTAAGGTCAAACCAGATAAATATCGAGAGCATGCCCTAACTCGGGGGTACTACGCCCCACAATTGTCTAAAGGAAAATATGTAAAACCCGTTATAATAGCATCCTTCAACCTCCCTACGGATGGATGATGTGACCAAGGGGATCTACCACTTCTTCACGAGACAATCGATTATCACATTTAACAACTGCAGAAGGAAGTTCAGTAGTTGTTGAAGCCGTCACTACTGGCTTCAGTAGTATACCAGCTAACACCCTCTAGAATCTACTTTAGAACAATCATGGAGGCCACAAATTCCCCAACATGAGTAGAATTAACTACATCATCTTTCAAAAGAACCGCCACAACCTCAGCAGCATTTGAAGCCTCGACTACAGCCACCTCACGATGTTTTCTTGCAGCCCTTGCATTGTTGTGACCTGTAACCCTCGGCTTCTTGGGATCAAAGAGTACTTCACATTCAACATCTTTCTTTTTTTCCAACATCAAGTCCATTTTGCATTATACATCAGATGCGACATGTGCAATTATTTTGCTTCTCATGGCTTTGAAATGAAGTTTGGGCCCATATCATGAATAAGAGCCTTCCATTTTTGACATAGATCGGGACCTGTTACATCGTACAAGATCCACGTGATGAGACAGACGGTCTTGAAGACTATAACTAACAGTACCATCCTTCACCAATAACGCCAATTGTATAACCTTTTTCTCTGATGCCAACAAGGAAACATGTTCAAGAAATTAATCAACTACCATCAGGTCGGCTTCTACACATACATCTCTTATAATAATATGTACTTCGTCAACTTCAAGCTCGGACATTTCCAAGTCCCTCTTTATCAAAGTGAACCGATGTATAACTTCACTGGACTTTCCTTGACCATCTCTAAGAGAATTTTCTTGATGTCTACATGCAACGGCCCCGACAATCCTAACTTCAGGCACACTATCTCCAACGTCATTGCCACCTAGTGAAAATATCATCTTTCTTTTTGGTTTAGCCTGCAACACCGATGTGGAACCTTCATCATTCTACGGCGGAGAAAGTTAGAAACCACAATAGCTATAGTGGTAATACCTTCCAACTTCTCAGACCAAGTAGAAACCACAATTGCTTTGGAACCAATATATTTGTATAATAATATCGGAATATGGTAGCTTTTCTCTTCAACAACACATATTACTCCCTCAGTTTAGGAACTCATTAACAGTATACCATCCTGACACTATCAAAACAAATATTTAGCTAACTTTATATAATTCACAAACAACATAATAAAACAAAGTAACGTTGATTATGCGACATCCAAGAACGATGTCGTCCACACTCCAACACATGTTTACATCCATTTTCTCTTAATTGTTTCGAGCCTATCTTCAGCGGCAGATTCCTAAAAACAGTTGATATAAAATTAAAACTTGTTTTCCATTAATGGTCTGAACCGGGAATTCATATTATGTGTTGGAGTCTAGTGAGAACTATATAATAAAAAAAATGGTGTGTGAAGCTTTTGAAAATTTAAATTGATTCAGGAAAATGTCCAATATTTATTGTTTGAAACCATGATTACGCTGATAAATGCTCTCCAACCATTGGGGGTGAGCTGAGAAGGACAAATTTGTACAAATCTAAAAAACTCAGTTATAAGAGGGTGAACATGAAATTTTAAGTCCTTAGTTCATAAGACTACTAAAGATGCAAATTTAATAACCTTGTATTTGATTATGGAGTTTGTGGTTATATTATCATAAAATCCTCATTTGTATCCCATAGAGGCTAATTCGAGTATATATTAGATTCTTGTATTCATAAGGCTTGTGTTGAGATATAATGGAATGGTTGAGGATGTCACAATTAACTTGTTTATCCTATAAAAGTTCGTCTAAGGGACAAGGAAATGTGGTTTCCTCGTAAGAAGATTTTTTTGTTAGTAAGCAGTTTGTTTGTGGAGAGTATTTGATGTTCTTATAGTCCAGTTCCGATTTCATCGTCACTTACTTCTAAAGGTTCGTCTAAAGCGATAAATTTGCCTCTTTTATTTTTTTGAAAATAAGGTATGCAAGTATTGTTATTCCTATAAGCATTGTATGCAGAGAAAGATTATGATTTTCTATTCTCGTAAATATTGGATTGTTATCTAAATTTTCATAACATCCATTAAAATGGTCATTTTGAGAATTAGTTCTATAAGAAACAAAAAGAGATTCTAATGAAGAATCTCATTAATATGAAATCTAATAATAATGTTATAGCCATAAAAGAAATGAAATAACTTTTTTTCAAAAATTGCATGATGATAAGCTGAGATTTGGATAAATCTTTTAAAAAGAGAAATTAGAGAGAGAAATCGTAAAGTGAATATTTAAATAAAGGCCCAAATACTTATAGGTGAAGGAGGAAAATGATGATCGTTGGACTAAAAAATAGAAGTGAGTGATCCATATTAAATCATCGTTGTATGACGTATCTAATAGAATTGTTTTTTATAAATCAAATCAAATGAATGAGTGGATAATTGAACGCGAAAGAAACTTTTTCTCCACGAAATGATTAGGTTTTCTTGATCTCCAAGAAACATCTCTTCTTCCTTATCTTTTCTTCTCTATCCTTCTTCTTTCTGCTCCTCTCCTCTTTGTGATCGCTGCTGAGTCTTGTGTGGTTGTTGTTCGTGGTGCTCCGGTGAGGGCCTCCCTCTTGGAGGCTTTGGTTTGGCCTGTCTGGTTCTTCGCTGTCCGGTGATTGTTGCGAGTCTTCGCTTGAAGACTCCTCTTCTGGGTCTGGTTTTTGTGTGTGTTGGTGTGGAGCATGGCAAATATCGATGACTTCCCCCCTTTGAATGGTGCAAAAGATTTGGAGTCGACGAAACAAAGTGCTAGCGAAGGTCGTGCAGAGAATAAAAGATTGTTTGCTGATGTTTTAAAGAACAAGTCTGATTGTTCTGAGTTTCATCTGGTTGAGGTTTCTAGCTTCGATGATCATAATTTAGTTCGGTTTTCTTAGCAAGTTAAAGCCTCTTTGGTGGCTCAATCTAGGCATACTCTTGTCGTAAAATTCAGTCTTGGTATTCCCAAGAGGGCTGTCTTTCAGGCATTTCTTGATGGGTTCAAGTTCAAGGGCTGTTTTACGTACGCTACTATTGACTCTAGGCAGATTCTTGTGGAGTTTTCCTTGTTGGAAGATGTCGACAGGCTGTGGTCTAAAACCTTTTGGAGTGTGGACGGAAAGGTTATGAGGATCATCAAGTGGTGTCCGCAAAATAGTCGATACTATGAATGTCCGGTGGCTTTGCTATGGGTCAGGTTTGAGAAGCTGCCTGAGTTTATGTATAACAGGTCTATTATACATGAACTGGCTGCTTCATTGGGCTCAGTTCATCAGGTTGTGGTCCCTGAAACAATTAGGGCTAAGACTAATGCTTGTTATACATTAGTGGAGATTGATGTATCCAGGTTTTTAAAGAGGAAAGTTTGGGTGGGGTTTGGTGATCATGATGGTTGCTGGATCAGAATTAGTTATAAGAACGCGCCACTTTATTGTAAAACATGTCATCACTTGGGACATGATTCTGGGATGTGCAAGAAAGCTTTGAGCAAAGAAAATATTATTAATAATGTTGAAGATGTTAACAAGGTGGATAGTACAGGTAGTCAGCCTGCTGTCCAAGATACAAGTAAACAAAATACTAATGACACTTCTTTTATATAGGTTTACACAAGAAGACTTAAGTCTATGATTACTACTAATGACATTCCTGTTGAGGCACCTAGTAACCCTGGAGCTGCTAAAGACATTCCTGTTGGAGCTGCTAGTGACTCTGGTAACCTTGGAGATTCTTTAAAGCAGGATTTGGAGTTGATCAGTGCTCTTCAGGGTCTCGATCAAGTTCAGATTGTTGATGCCACTGTGCCTTGCTCTCCTAAGCAAAGTAACATGGGAAGTTGCAACCCTTCCCCTGAGGTGGCTTCTCCCAGTTCCTCTGAACATGGCTTCACTTCCATTATTCGCAATAAGTTGAAATCTGCAAGTAAAAGCAGGAGTAAAAGGTTAAATATTAAATCTCTTCATAAAAGAGATAAAAGTAATTCTTACTCTTTATCTGAATGATTAAGTTTCTTAGTTGGAACGCTCGTGGTCTTAATAATAGCTCTACTTTGTCTAGACTAAAGTTTATCATTAATCATCATAAGGTTAAGCTAATAGCTATTCAAGAACCTCTGGCTAGAGTTGATAAAATTGAGAGAATTGCTCATAAAATTGGCTTTACTTGTTGGGTTTCTAACTGTTCTAATAAAGTGTGGTTGTTCTGGAATAATGAGATAAGTTTAAATGTTTTGTGTGATCATGATCAGTTTCTCCACTTGGAGATAAATACTTCTAATTTTTCTGGTTTTCTAACCTCTGTTTATGCTAAGAATAGATGTATGCAGCGTAAAGAATTATGGAATAAGTTGGCTATCTTACCTCAGGATGACAAGCCTTGGTTGCTGGCTGATGACTTCAATGGCATTTCATTCTCTGATGATCAGCTTAATTGATCTTCCTTTGATGTTTCTAGTGCTGATGACTTCAACGATTTCATCAGATTTTGTAATCTTGTTGATCCTGGCTTTGTTGGTTCCAGGTATACCTGGAGCAATAACAGAGCATGGAAAAGATTAGATAGATTGTTAGTAAATGATAAGGCTGTTATTTCTTTTCATATTCAGGTCTTACACATGGTCAGAACCTGCTCTGACCATGCTCCTCTGTTAATTACTTTGTCTAATCCTATTTGTTCTACTTCTCAAAAGAAAGGTTTCTTTAAATTTATTAACGCTTGGACTAATCATCCTGATTTCATCTCTGATGTTACTCTTAATTGGAACATTGGTTGCAATGGTGACAGTAATATGGTGTTTTGGTATAAGCTTAGGAGGCTTAAAAAATTTCTTAAGGGTTGGAATATTAATAAATTTGGTAACATTTTTAGCAAAGTGAAGCAGGCTATGGATGATGTGGCTAATATGGAGAACATCCACCAGGTTTTCAACAGTAGTGAGTCTAAAGATAAGTTAAATAAGGCTAATAGTGTGCTTATTCATGCCCTAAAGAACGAGGAAAGCTACTGGAGGCAGAAGTGCTATAACTCTTGGTTAAGCAGTGGGGATGGTAACACTAAGCTTTATCACTCCTATGTTTCTCATAAAAAGAAAAAGAATTCTATTTTGGGGATAAAGGATAATGGTATCTAGTTGACTAATGAATCTGATATTGCTAGCTCTGCAGAGAATTACTTTAAGGATATCATTTCTGGTGATATCTATTCCTGTGAGGATAATAATATTAATACTTCTATTCTTAATAGTATTCCTACTCTTGTTAGCACTAGTGACAATGATAGTATGATGAAGGATGCTTCTAAAGAGGAGATATGGGCTATTGTTACTGCCATGAAAAATGACAGTGCCCCTGGCACTGATGGCTTTAATTGCCACTTTCTAAAGACTTGTTGGGGTATCATTAACTATGATCTTTGTCAGGCTATCAATGCTTACCTAAGGGTCATGACTATTCCTAAGGGGATCTTTGCTACGGGGATCTGTCTGATTCCTAAGTCATCTAACCCTATCTTGTGGAATAACTTTAGGCCTATTAGCCTTTGTACGATCTTTAACAGAATTATTTCTTCTCTTATCAACACTAGATTGGCTCATATTCTTCCTAAGATTGTTTCTAAATGTCAAGGTGCTTTTGTGAGGAACAGGCTTATTCATGACAATATTCTCACTATTAAGGAAATGCTGCACAATATTAATAGAAGGCCATCTAAAGGGAACATTATTATGCAGCTGGATATGACAAAGGAATTTGACAGAATGTCTCATGCCTTTGTCATCAAGGTTATGCAGAAATTTGGTTTATCTAATGGTCTGTTGGCTCTAATTCACTCTCTTATTTCTAATGTAATGATTTCTATTCTAATTAATGGTAGTAGTGTAGGCTTTTTCCCTCAAAAAAATGGATTAAGGCAAGGGGATCCTTTATCCCCTAGCCTTTTCATTCTTGCTGAGGAGGCTCTCTTAAGGGGGCTGTCTGGTCTTTATACTGCTAATCCTACCATGAAGTATTATCTTAAGTCAGGCTATACATTACCTTGCCTTGCCTTAGCTGATGATATTGTAATCTTCTCTAATAGTGCAGCTCCTTCTCTTGTTAACCTATGCAAATTACTTTATAATTATCAGACTGCTTCTGGGCAAATGATTAATAAGGACAAAACCAATATTGTTACCTCAACAAAGCTGGCATTTGCTGCTAACTCCAGGTTGAAGGCTGCCACTGGTTTCAAGCTGGATCATGCCCCTTTTAAGTATTTGAGAATCAGCATTTCTGCAAATCATGGCTTCTGTTTTGGAAAGGTTGGCCCTTTTGAGGCGGAGTGTTTGGCTCTGTTGGAGGCTCTTTCTCACTGTCGAAGAAATGGTTGGGTGAATGTCGACATAGAGTCTGACTGTCAGACCCTTATCGACACTTTGGCCTTCGGTGTTGAGGTTTCCTTCTCGTTGATTGTTGTGTGTAGAAGATTGATTCATCCTTCGATGATCCTCTGTCACGTTTCCCGTACTCAGAACGCGGCTGCTGACTGGATATTGAAGTGGGCTTGGAAGGTGAAGGGTGACAAAGCTTTTCTGGTTGGTGATGCTCCGGTTGAGCTTCTGGCTATTGTCACGCTCGAAAGTCTCGGTGTGGGGTACATAGATCCAGGTTGAGCTGGTCGTGTGGTGGTGCTGGGTTCGAATGTGGCTAAAGATCTGTTGGTGTTATGATTTTTGTCGATCTGTGGATGTTCGATTCGTAACTGAGAAATTAGGGTTCGACTCAAAAAGCTCGATTCGTGTGGTGGTGCTGGGTTCGACTGCTTTAAGTGGCTGAGAATGGTGGTGTTTGATCAGTTGGTGGTGGCTGTCTATTGAAATTAGGGTTTCGTTTTTGAGTTTGGAAGCGAGATCGAGTTTGGTGAGAGAGTGGAAGGGTGGAGATTAGGGCTTCGAATTAGGGATTGAGTCTGAAGAGGGTGTTAGAGCTAGGGTTTGGGTTCTATTGGGTCTTGAGCCCTTTCTCTTTTTGGGCTTGTGTGTTTGGGCTCCTTGATTGTATGAGATAATATTTGGGTCGATCTTAATAAATCTGTTCTTTTGCCAAAAAAAAAAGGAAACAATTGATTTTACTTTATATACTTATTTTTAGAAATAATTCTTTTGATAAATATAATTTTTCTTAAAAAAGAAATATTCTTATATAGACATATTTTTACTATACATATATCTTATAGGTCAAGCTATATATACCCAATTCTGGTTTAAGTATACCCAATTTTGAGTATATTCAAAGGTGATCTAAATATATCCAATTTTTTCTAAAAATACCATTTTCTAGGTATATAAGTTAACTGTTTTTTTACTAACTTCCATCCAACACATTTTTCTCTACACTTTCTCTCACTTCCCTCACTTCTCTCTAAACTCTCAAACTCTCTTCTCTCAAACACTCTCACCTCTCTCTCAAATTTTCCGGCGAGCCACCACCACTCCTCCTCCTCTTTCATCGCGGTGAAGAACAAAAACTCACCACCACCACCTACGTAAGTTCCCTAATCTAATTTTGCAAACTAATTTAGTTAGTTTTGGGTATGAATTTATGATTTAGTTTAGATTAAGTTATGAATTTAGGGTTTAGGTATCGATTTAGGGTAGAATTTATGCTAGAAATTAGGGTTTATGGGCCATTTTCCAGCCCGGTTGCCGGATGGAAAATTGCCAGCAACTCGCACCGGTGGTGCGCCTAGGGCAACACCATCGGTGCGAGTGGTTGTTCCGCTCGGCACAACCACTGTGTACCGAGCGGCACAGGCACCTGTGCCACTCGGTACGGGTTGCTGTGCACCTATGGTGCACAGCCGATTTTTTTTTAAATTGCCAAAACTACATTTTAAAAATTACTTTTGCATTTTTAAAAAAAAAATTGAAATTTTTAAGAAATTACTTTCAATAGGAAGTTCGATTGCGAATTGCAGTTTTGTTTTTTTAATTTTATGGGTTATATTAATTTCATAAATTGTTTTGTATTATTGAAGGTCCGACGCCGTTGATGAGCGACGTCTTCCTCGCTCTATGGCGTATCCCCCGGGATCACGGGCGCCACATCCGGGGAAGAATCTAAAGACGGTACGGGCCGTCAAAGATGAGCGGGTTCGCGATGCCAAGCGCGGATGATATTCAGCTGAGGACTCTGATACTATTCGTCTTAGGGAGGAGGAGGAAAAGATAAGAACTTATCGGTCTTTGCGCCTAATCAACCATGGAAAGAGGAAAAAAATCCTTAGAGATTGTAGTGGATGATAGTAGAGGTGGAGGCTCCTCACGACGCGAGACGTCGCATTCACACCGACCACCACCTCTCAGTACTAGTGATCCACCACCTCCCGCTCGCAGTGCTCCATCCCATGCGCATACTAGTATACATCCACCACCTGTTAGCGACAGGGTGGATGCCACTGGAGACCCTGAGCAGGACACCATCGATAAGGAGCATATCGATGCGATCCAAACAGAGGAGCAGCGAAAGACGTTTGCATTTTTTGAAATGCAACAATATACCTCTGTTTCCTGACTACAAGGAGCACGAGGCGTATCACTTCTTCATAGGACAGGTAAGTACCAAATTATTAAACGTCTAGTCTAAGGTTTTACTATTATTAATTTCTGACTTAGTTTTTTATTTACAGGGTCGCACTTCATTAGGCATATAGGCACATTATAATGTGCTTCGTATGTGGGACCTCAGTGCTCAGCCAGAGGTGCAACGACATTTGGCGCAGACTCCTTTTGGTCCTCTTATAGCCCACTTACCTCAGTACTTCACGCACTCAGTACTTGATGAGGTATTCGTTGAGCGTTGGCATCAGGAGACCAACACGTTCCATTTCTCATTTGGGGAAATGACGATTACCCTTGACGATGTCAGCTGCATTACAGGTCTCCCTGTAGTTGGTCGGACCTTGGATGTAGTCACGGCTCCATGTGATGAGGCATACAGATACTATGCTAGTATGTTAGGTTTGACAGTGGATGAGGTCTGTGCAGAGATACAGTCCACTAGAGGCGGTGGCTTCAAGATCAAGTGGTTGTGGGAGACTTTCACCAGGGGTCGCTACATCGAGCAGACTGATGCTGAGACTATCCGCCAGGTATCACGAGAATACCTGATGTTCTTATTTGGTTGCACTATTTTTGCGGAAACTAGTCAGAAAATCGTCAAAGCTGACTACTTGTATGGGTTGGCAAATGTGGATTCTGGTTTGTGGGACATAGCGTGGGGTACGAGTGCATTGGCATTCCTGTTCTGTGGTTTGGGTGATGCTTCGAAAGCATCGAAGCATAACCTGTACGGATTTGTAGCTATGCTTGATTGCTGGATTTATGACCATTTCCCCGCGTTTAGAGCCTCCGAGAACGCGGACCACGTAGCGAGGCAGCCTAGGATTGTGAAGTGGCTACCGAAGCGGATTGTTGGGCAAAAAATCATTGTTGAAACCTTGTTGAATTCTTTCTTAATGGGTTGGAGTGTGTTTGATGATGCTCATCTACTCAAGGTTGCGAAACACGTGAAGTTCAAACGGCCGGACGATAATACCGATGAGTTTTTCGATGAAGTTTTGTGTATGATGTATTTCATGTACGGCGAAATGTGTACGTCTAGAAAAATTCATCAATCTCGTACTCGTGAGGAGGTAGCCACTAGGTACAGGTGTATAACTAGTGGACCGATGTGGTGTTTAACGAGCCCCCAGAAATTAGGAACGAGGCATTCTACTCCTTCGGTTTAATGATCACAGACTATTTGTCTTTAGAATGGCAGAATACGTTCATTTTCAAATTGTCATGAAGGAGTAAACAATGCGTATTCTCAGCGACAATGAAGGCTACAATTTTGACTAACTGTCTGTTCAATATCAAGTTATGTACTCATGTTTCTACGATGTTGGTGTTGCTTGTTTATAACGTTTGATATTAAGTTATGAAATGATTAGTTGCTTATCGTTATAAGTTGGAAAATTTCATGAATTACGGTCAAATAACTGAAGTACAAAACGTTATGATAAAGTAAACAAAGTTCTAAACAACATAAATCCGACCAAAAGACATAAAGCGACCAAAAGACATAAATCCAATCGAAACACGAACATAAATCCGACCAAAAGATATAAATCGACTACTAAAATTCATCAAGATTAGTTACTCGTGGGAATGAACAAACTGGCTTTCTCCCTTCGAGCTCCGTGTATTTTTTGCAGCGACCAACTATTGGTGGCTCCCAACTCTTCACTCTTCAAATTCTGCCACGTAGGATGTATGTGTGCGCAAGGGCATATAGGCTTGATTGATAGTTGTTTAATACTACTTAAATTAGAATAAAAAATTGAGTAATACAGTTGTAAGTAATAACAAAACCATAAATCGAATGACTTACATTGACGAAGTGATTGGTATCAACGAATCCAAACCCAATTTCACGTCTTTGGGCCATAATGGGGGGTTTACCGCGCAGAGGTAAAAAAGTATGACTACAGTTGTGAGAACCCACGAGTGACACAAAATGAACAATGCATTCGAACTTGGTTGCAATCGCAATACCCATTTCCGGCATTGTCGTCCAATATTTGGGGGATGCTGGTGTCTCGTAGTAGTTTATACTTTCTGCAACCTTCAGGTAATCCTCTTTATCGTTATATATCTTGCTGTATGTGTCATAGTTGTTCATGAGTTCATCGTATATTTCCTTCCGAACACCTCGCCAACCTTCTTCATGATCGTACAACCCAAACGAAAATGCTTTATATCCACAATGACCATCTATCTTAACATCATTTATACCCGATATAAAGGATTGAAGTGAGTCGGAAACCAACGTAAAAAACATTTCGGGACGTGTATTAGTTCCTTGACTCCACAAATGGATGATTTTACGATGTTGCTAGCGAGCGAAGCAATGGAAGAACTGCGAGTACGAGGTACTTTAGGCACATATGCCCGAATCGTATTTGCACTAGCAACTGCTTTACCCTTTTTACCTTTTGGTGGTTTTAAAGAGTTCATGATTGAGTCAAGACTAGCCTTATCATCATCATTCATGTGTTCCCAATAGCATTTGTTCCGTTTAGTGGATGATGTATCGACAACTAATTTTCTTTTCACTTGCGGGCGGACTCGATGTTTCTGCTTCTCCAATGGCTCTAGCAATGAGGATATTTCAGGATAAACAATTTCAAACCATTTCTTGTAAATGTGTTTTATACGGCTTTCGTCTTTTGTCTCCATAACATCGGTTACTAGCTTTTGCAGATCATCTTTGAGAATCTTCATGGTCGTACGGAATGAACGAGGCATTATTTCTAATTTAGGTCGCTCGTTCAACATATTCCATCTCTTTATCATTCAAACGACCAGCAAAAGAATGACCGTCTAGCTGTTTTGAACTCTCGTGGTTATGAGTACCATATTTTACTTCTAACTTCCATTGATCTGGTTCCACCATTAACCCAAGAAGCTGAAATGGGCAGTCAATCTTTTTCGTTCCTGTAGACTTCCGTTTACGGTCTTTTTCTGCTACTCTTGGAGTATATTTTCCCGATCTCTCACACTGGAAATACATCCTAAGAGTTTTTCTATTGTTTACTTTGTCGCGCTGACTTATGTTGATAACCATACCATGGAGTTTTCCTGTCTTCGTAACCCATTTAATCAACGCGTCGTGTGTATAGAACTCGGTAGTGAAGAACAAATGATTGTAGTCGATAGCAAAAGGTTCCTTAGTCCCATTGGAGACATCCGTCCCCTGTTACACAACAACAAACCACAATAAGCATTCATGTATAATTAAAAACGAAAAAACCTTGATTTTTTACGAAAAAATTGCACGAACCGAAGGTTAAGAGGCCTAGAACCGGCCGTACACGACCAGGTGCACCGCCGGTTCTATGGCTTTGAACCGGTGGTGAAAGGGCCTCAGAACCGAGCGGACTGAAGTTATTTGGTGAATTGGGTATACTTAGGATACACTTAGTAGTTTTTTTACTTAATGGCAGTTTTGAAATTAATTTTATTGTCGAAGATAATTTGGTAAAAAAAAATCAAACTAAAACCAAAAGAGGATTTTGGATATACCTAAACCGGAATTGAGTATATATATCCATATATGCGGAATAAGAAATATAAGAATTTGATGTCCTATCGAGTATCATATTATGAACAAGACATTATATGGTCAATTATTGGACAAATTTATAAAATAAAATAAAGGTAAAGATGAGTCGAAATTAGCGACGTAGACGAGTTGAATAAGAAAATGCAGAATACATAAAATTTAACTAGCTAAAACGAATTCCAAAATAGATAAATCTGAATTTTTTTAAAAAGCCCCTAATTAAAACTGTAATATTACTTGAATTTCTTAAATAGCTAAGGAATAGCTATATCATACCATTCTGAATAATTATTATTATTATTATTATTATTAACGAACGGTCCTATTTCTCTCTCCAAACTCATCAAATACCCTTTATTATTAATTATAATAATTAACGAATGGTCCTATCTCTCTCTCCAAACTCATCAAATACACCAACGGTGAAGAAAAGGAGACTGCAGTTATTGTACTTGGGACAGTGACTCATGATATAAGACTAAGAGCATATAAAATTCTTGTTACCCGCTAGGGCCTGGTGGGGTAAACTAGCACAACCTAACCAGCTAACTACAGAACTATTAACATAAAGTCTAAACCACACCATAGCCCAGCAATAGTAAAAAACTGAACTCTTTTCTTATGGTATTTCAAAAATAATTCAATTGTAACTCATATATAATAAAAGTGAATAGATACCGGGCATGTGTCAAGACCATTAAAACAAAATTTAATGGTGCCAATGCACATGCTCCTTCCACCATCCATTGAAAATCATTTAAATCACACACTATTTTTGTAAACAAAATATTTTACTAAAATAAATTAGATACAGTTCTGTATAAACGAAAGGATTTTTATTCTGCAATTGTCACTTGTTCAGATAAGAAACAAGACCGAAACATATACATTTATTATTATAAAATACAAGGAAACCCAAAAGAAATCAGCCAACTCTTTTCAATAGCCATGTCAATTTTTTGTTTATTACAAGTATGAACCCTGTTACTAGAAAAATCTTATATCTTTTACTAGTTATGGCATCCTTCATGTGATAAGAACAGGTCCAGTAGCTTCAAAAGGGTTGGTTTGTGTTTGTTGATGAGAGGCATTATCAATAGAAAAGGAATCACCAAAAGGATTAGTAGGGTCAGCCTCCACCAACTGAGGCTGATGAGTTTGTTCGTCGTAATCAGCAAACGGGTTGTTAGCGTTCGGTTGAACTGCAACGCCATTAGATATCGAAAACGGATCATTTACCTCGAATGGGTTAGCTGCTGATCCATAGACCGGTTGCTGCACTGCTTGGTCGTATAAACTGTGCAGCAGGAGCGTGTCCAATCCACCGCCCTAACATTTCACCACGAAACTTAATTTAATAGTACAAGGAAATATTAAACTCTTAAAAAATACAATTTGGAACAACTCCCAACAGAAACGTTTAGTAGATTCAAGAATGTAGTAGTCTAATTTCTTTATAGTACTTTTCCAACAACTCTTTAGTTTAAGAAATAATTTAAAATATAAAATGGTAGTCTATATTCTCAACTAGATCTTTATTGGATCTTATTATCCCTTATCTATAATTTTGTATGAAACAAGTAATAAATGCCTACCAATTGCCTGTCATTCACTGCAGAAATGTCACTACTCTGAGCCGTAACAAGGGCAAGTTCCCATCCTGAAAGATCAAAATCCTTCCCTTGACTAGAATCAGATGTAGAATTAGTACCTGCAAAATAGAAAATATAAACAATTATGATGATGTTTCGTCTATAGAGGTGGTTTAATAGGATCTGGATCTAACAAAGCTTTGTAATAAATAATAGCTTGTTGGGTTTTGAATCCGGATTTCAATTAGTGTCTGTCAGGTTCTGAACTCTGTTTTGACCCCAAAAAGAAATTAAACTAAGCAATGAAAAAAAAGGATACCTGGTTCGTTTTGTATGAGGGCCAAAGCCAAAGAATTTTGTTCCTCAACTGCATATACTTCGGCTGGAGAAAGACTAAGACCCTGAAATCGCCAAAAAGAAATAAAGATGTTAAAGAGGCTGTGCCGTAAAAAAGAAGTATAGCTTTGAAAATTCAAAGTACCAGTAGATCTCCTGGGATAATGTCTTGATGAGGTGGAGTAGAGGCAGGAGAGTGAACAACCACCTCGTTAGAGGTATCAGCACTATCTGACGGCAGTCGCTCGATTTCATCATTGGAAGGCTTGTCATCTTCGCCAGCAGTCCCCTCTTCTGGCCGATATGTTAAAAGCTGTTTACAATCCACATGCATTAATCAGCTCGTGTTCTCTAGAAGGAATTAACATTTTATGACAAAAACAAACTTAACTAAGGGTCAGGTTATGGTTTCGAAGATGCTTTGTAGTAAATAATAGTTTGTCAGACCAGTATCTGATCTAGTTTTTAACCTACTTTTTAGAAATCTTAAATTAAAGTTCGATTTTATTAAGGTGTTTACTTTATCAGTACCGAACCCAACGCATCACCCAGATTGTATACTTTTCAGAAGGGGTGGCAAATGTTTAACTATGGGCCGGATTCGGATAGGAGTTAGGACAGCTTTATAACAACTGATAGTCTGTCAGATCTAGGGATTCAATACCCAATCTGATCTGTTTGTCTAAATGTTCAAACTGGACCCAACCCAGATATTAAATGGGACAATGATTTTTACCAACCCCAGATTTCAAATAATATTCATTTCTGTATCCAGATCTGACCAAATCAGCTGGTCGCCGGATGACATAAAATCTTGACAAGGCATATTGATTAAAACCGCACTAAAAGTTATACTAACCAGTGGCTCGCTCACGATAGAGACGATTCGGGGTGCGTCGCTTACATACTCTTCCATAGTTGTAAGAAAAGATTGCGGTGGCTACAAAAAACAAGAACACATATATTATAACGACAAAACACAGATCAAGGTGATAACCAAAACCATATATCAAAAGATGAAAACCTCTCTCAAAACCGGAAACTGAAAATTTCTCGCAAATTCCAATCCTCTCGAGAATTCATAGAAATCAGAAAGACGTCGAGCCTGCAGCCAAAATAAAAAATAAATAAACAGGGCTGTCGATTTCGGGATTAACACCATTATTAGTCCTCTGACTACCAGGATTTCAAAAAATTACTCCTTAAAATACCAAACATAGTCCACGACAGGATTGCTTTTGTGCAACTTTAATGATTCAAGAGACCAGTAATGACACATTTGATCCGGGGTGCTAGAGACTAACGGTGATTCAAAGCCTTCGATATCATTAGTAGTAGTAAAATATCACCTGTTGACCAGCTCGTTTATATATCTCGAGTGCTTTAATGGCTTCGTGTCTAGGCATTTCGAAAAACTGTAGCAAAGATAAATTCAGAAACAGAATAAATAAATAAAGGAAATTTTAATAATAAAGAAAACAGTTAAAACGAATTACCTTATCTACAAGATTAATGATTCCATCATTGATAGCACAGTAAACTTTAAAACTTTCCTTCAACACCTGAGAATTGCATATTGAAACTAAAAATGAGAGTAAATTCCACAGCCTTGATATAGAACTTTAAACACATTTCTTGTTTAGTTACTATTTCATGCACAGGAAAATCAAGATCCCTTAATAGGGAGTGAATCCCGCAACTTCGATGAAGTTGTTTCTTTCCTGCCCAAATTCTTCGGAAAACATTTCAATACTCTCAAAAATTGAAATATAAGAAGTGTTGCACAAAATAAGAGGTGTGGATTACAAGAGAGCCAAATTACCAGAGCAAGTGCATACTGAATGACGAAACTATTGACAGCAGCACCTTCTGGCTGAAAAAAACGAAGACAGAATAAGTTGAACTCCTTCGAATATATATACAGAAGAAAGGTTATTTGCTATTTCGAAAAGAGTTAGATACTGAAAAAATACCCTGCAACTAATGAGACGATGCATAAGCTGCTGCAAAGCAGGTAAGTGTTCCAACAAAGCTTCACTGTCTAATTCCCTGGTTTTGCTGTAACCCTATACGATTAATGAACCAAGTTTGAGCGCGAAAAAAACCATTCAAGGTTAAGCTTTAGTTTTACATGTCAAATGACCTATATAACCTTATCATCTCCCTGAGCGAGTTTCGGTAAATTCTCCGCTTCGATATCATACTTAAGAACCCCGAAGCATTCGAGACGTTCCTCCAAGAACAATGCATAAGTGCGAACCCACGCTGAATAGTCCCAAGCTGACAGACAGTGAAAAGAATTAAAATTTATCTTACGTGTAGAGCCACAAAGTTTCTAACTTGAATAAAATAAGTTGTTCTTAGCACCATATAAATCAAACTTTCAAAAGCATATTTGGGTGATTATCAAACCGTAAGGGATATGGCTGTTGATTTAAGTGTCAAGGAGCTGTTTCGTTTCGGGTTGAGTTGGGTCAAAAAAAATACATGACCCAAACCAGACCCATTTTACTTTGTGTCAGGTGTAGGTTAGCCCGAAATTCCATTGGGTCGCAGAAACCCTTCGACCCTAACTCTATAATCGAACACATCGACACCTCGAAATTCCACTGAGTTATACACAACTTTGTGAGACACAGGCCGGCCAAGAAGACATGACCTGAACCCAGCGTGGCATGTTCAAATACATCCCATATCCAACTGGGTCATAAACATCTCGATAGGTTCTACTTATTGTATAATTTTAACTGTACCAACGTTCAATATATATATGCAAATAGCTCGAGCCACTATCACTAAGCAACAACTTTTAGAACCTGAAATAATTCCCGAAAAGACATTATAGAGACTCACCAATCGGGCTAGAATCATCTTTGAAATTAGAAAGTTGCAAAATGTGTCCTTTCTGTGAGAAGTTTTGAAGTTGTATTTTGAAATTAGGATCACCCTCCCTCAAAAGTCTATGAATCACTAAGAGTGTTTTCAAAGCAACCTGAAGAAAGAAAGAAAAAACACTTCAACTAGATTGCATAACATCAATTAGCACACCGGAAACTTCATAAAACCTCGATTCATCACCATACCGTCCAATTACGAGTCTTGTGCAACCGCCTCGAAAGTGTGTGAATGCAGTAAGTAACATCTGATTGTGGTCGTTGCCAAGATGTTACAGCCAATATTTCTGAAACGGGATAAACAGGAAAAATCTCACATTCTTTGATCAATAACATAAGAAAAACCTATGTAGAAAGTTGGATCTGTACATTCCAAACCTATGCGAAACCCTCCAAAAGAAACAATTGGAACATCACACTAGAAATATATTAAAAAAAACGCACATTTATGTTTCTTGATCAGTAAAAAATGGATCTTTACATGAATAAAGAACACTTACTTCTAAGGTGTCTATCCTTTGGTGGAACTTCAACATGGTTCGTAGCTTTGACTATGGCAACATCCAGAGCCTGATCAAATAACACCGATTCAACAAAAGTGACATTAAAAATCTAAACTTTACACACAAAATTAACCAAAATTATATAATTTTATAATACTGATTAAAAAGTACTGAAAATAAAAAAGAAACGACTGAATCAGCAGCATAAGTGAGGAATTAAGAGAGGTACTGCGTAATCACTGTTGACATGAGCGAGACCGACTTTGGTGGAATCCTTAAGAGCGCCATAGGCTCTTCTCCAACTCTGTAGGGTTGCCATCGCTCTTTCCTCTCTCTCCCTAACAAAAACAAATAGGGTTTCTCTCTCTAAAAGATTTCTCTAAATGATGATCTGGTTCTTGTTCGTTCTTGTATATGTCTGTGGAAGCGTTAATTTTGTTTTAAGATTTACTTTTTTATTTATTTTTTATTTTTTAGGAATTTTATTATTCTTTCTTTCGATTGAGGATTAGTGTGACCCTTTTGACGGGCCTAGATTTGGTAGGTGTCATTGTATCACCTTTTTTGTTAAAGGGTTTATTACTTATACAACCTCATAACTTCTTTCGGTTTTAGTTTTTTTTTTATGCAAATAATGATTTATTACAGAATTAGAAGTTTTATAAGAATAAGGAAGAATTACATAGACCAGTGCCTAAATAAGTAACTAAAACTAATGCAATTCCCAAATTAGAGAATGAAGCTCTAATTGAAAGACAAAAAAGCTTCATTTCGCCAAACCAGAAACTCGAAGCAACGAAATCAATCCAAATCAGATCGAGTACAAGACTTTATCAAGATGAAGACACAAATAAGTCTTCATCTAACCAGGATCAATGTAACCGATTCACAAGCTTTCAAGTGTTGTGATTGCCAATAGTGGAATCGGTGCATTGAAGTCTTTGAAGGTGTGATCATGGCGAGTTGAGATAACCCACTTAGCAATCCAATCGGCCACCAGATTCTGAATTCTAGAAATATGACGGAGGTTCATGCTGGGATGGATTTGGCTTCGACAAACAGCTATCATGGCTTCATGGAGAGGAGCAGCAATGACAGAAGCGAGAATGTTGATTAGGGTCAAACATTCTGCCAGTGGTTTCTTTTGCAGAGAATGAGCCCCTCGATTAGAGCTCTGCATTCAGCTTGAAAGGGATCTATCTTACCAAAAAGTCGACCTGAACCGGTGGCAATATCTCCATTTTCATTTCTGACCAAGATACCACCACTGGCCTCTCTAGTAGAGTTGCAAGTACCGTCGATGTTGATTTTGAATCTTCTAGGATTCGGAGCCATCCATTTCAGGTAAAAAGGCTTTCTCTTTCTGTTGTTTATGGTTTTACATCCCAATGTTGAACCTACATCAATCACATGTGACCAATGTTTAGTGTGTAATGTATTGTCCGAGTCAATTCCCATAATGATTCTGGTTATTCTATCAATCAACACTCTTGTAGTCATCATGAGTGTTATTGAATTTGCAGCAGTTTCTGTTATACCAAATTGTCCAACAAATTATCTGTGGGACAAGATGGGTAATATGAAACTTGCTGTTAGAAAACCAGAACCAACAGTGAAGGATATGAGTGAGCGTCATGAAACGCATCAGGGGAATCTTGAACAGACACCCAAAATAATTCCAAATAGGCCAGGAAAAGTTGCAGTTGACAAAGAGATGATTTTTTTCTTCACAACTGCAACAGAATTGGCACTCCGAGACAGTAATAATATGTCTTTTGGAAAGAATGTTGTCAATTGGGGCAAAGTTTTTAATCAGCTTCCAACATAAGAAAGAGAACTTTTTTGGTATGAAATGATTCCAATTATTTGTTTTTTCTCTTTCTTATACTCTCCCAGGTAAGCTTAGTCTTAAAATTATTAACTTTAGATAGCTTCCACACAATTTTATCTTCCTGTTCAGGATTGAGTTTGAAATAATTTATGTGTTTAACTCTTTCTTGAGACCGAAAGTTTAAACGAGTGTTGTTGTCCCAACCAATTTCTTTCCAAAATGTTTTAACACTAGCAGAAAGGTACAAATTATCAGAGCCATGGTCATTGATGAGAGGAGGCATATCATGCCAGTCATCAAAGCATAAATTAATAGAATCCTTGCCAAGAATCCATTTTAAATTTTGGTCAGCCTGGTCTTTAATTGAATGGAGCATTTTCCAAACAACAGAATCAGTAGCTTTACAGATAGATTTAATATGGTGGGACTCAGGACTGTAAGTTAAATGCATAAGCTCAGCCCAAAGGCAAGCATTTTTTCTAAACAAAAACCAAAGCTTTTGAAAGGAAGTGTGTTGAATATCAATCAGCCTTTTGATATCCAATCCACCTTCTTCAAAAGTCTTGCAAAGCTGGTTCCAATAAGTCCAGTGGATTGCTTTTTCGTTAAAATTGGACCTCCAAAGAAATTGATTTAAACAAAGATCAATTTTGTTTATAATAGAAGTGAGGATGACATTGTTTTGCATCCAATGATAAACGATATGGTGTAAAACATTTTTTATAAGAGACAATCTGCCCCTAAAGGACTTATGTTTCGTATCCCAATCATAAAATTTGTTATGAATTTTTCAATTAAAGGTAAGTAATTCTTCCCCTTGTTGTTTGCAGCAATTGTGATGCTAAGATGGGTAAATGGAGCAGCTTCAACATTGAATCCAATAGCCATTTTCAGTCTTGCAGTGCAAGATTAAGAAGATTTTGCAAAGGTAATAATTTTCGTTTTTTCCTTGTTTATAACTTGTCTAGAGACTAATTGGTGGTGATCAAGCAGGCAACTCAGCTTGTCAATGGTGGAGGGAGTGTTGTTGGTGAAGATGATCATGTCATCAGCAAACGCCAAGCTTGGTAAGATGTATCCTGATTTCAAATGAAAATTAATGTTGTTATTAGTTTTAAAGAGATTAGACAGGCTCCTAATGATTGCTTCCTCAGCAAGAATGAATAAACTTGGAGACATAGGGTCTCCTTGTCTTAATCCATTCTTCTGAGGAAATTAACCCACACTGGTACCATTTATAAGAATAGATAACATTACATTTGAAATCATATTTCTAATAAGGACAATTAGCTTATTAGAGAATTCAAAACAATTCGATATTTTTAGATCAAAGGCATGAGACATTCTATCAAATACCTTTGACATATCAAGCTGCACCATAATATTCCCTTTGGAAGGCTTCATGTTAATGCTACGAATCATTTCTTTAATTATAAGAATATTTTCATGGATTAGTCTGTTTTTAACAAATGCACCTTGGCAATTAGAAATGATGTTAGGCAAAATAACAGCAATTTATTGTTGATTAAGCTAGAAATCAGCCTGTTGAAAATTGTGCACAGGCTAATGGGCCTGTAATTATTCCAACTAACTAGATTTGGGCCTTTGGGAATTAGGCAAATCCCAGTGGCAATAACACCATTTGGGATACTACATCCCTTTAGATAGGCATTAAGAACATTGCAAAGGTCTAAATTAATAATCTCCCAACAAGTTTTAAGAAAGAATGAATTGAAACCATCAGTGCCTGCAATACTATCATTCTTCATAGCGCTGACAATAGTCCACACGTCCTCCTTTGTTGTAGGCTTGAGTATAGTATTATTGTCCATATCAGTAATGAGCTTAGGAATATTATCAAAGACAGTATCATGCATTAAATCATCATTGCAAGTATAGGGATCAGTAGATAAGATCTTTTTAAAATAAAATTCAGCAGACTTAGCAATATCATCATGACTTTGAAGCCAGATATCATTCTCCTCAATTCCATTTATTGAATTCTTCTTTCTCTTCTTAGAAACATAATTATGGTACAGTTTAGTGTTACCATCACTTTCATTAAGCCAAGTGTTAAAACACTTTTGTCTCCAGTAGCTCTCTTCATTCCCGAGGGCCTGAATAAGAGTGTTGTTAGCTTTAGATAAGTTAGCCTTAGACTCATTATTATTGTCCCTTTGATGAATGATCTCCTTGCTGTTTACATCATTGTGGCCTCGTTCACTTTATTAAAAATATTTCCAAAGTGATTAATGTTTAAATCTTTAAGAAACTTTTTAAGTCTCTTAAGCATGAACCAGAAAAAACATAATTGGTTTTACCTTTCCAATGCATATTCCAATTCTGCTTAACTGAACTCAAGAAATCAGAGTCATTAGCCCAAGCATTAATAGATTTGAAATGACATTTGTTATATAAGGAAGCATTATTATGACTATTAGATAGAGTTATGAGCAAATGAGCATGGTCAGAACATGTTCTGACCATGTGAAAAACCTGGATACAATTCATAGAAGAGACCATTTTGGAGTTGATTAATGCTCTGTCTAATATTTTCTAGTATTTTTTGTTGCTCCAGGTATATTTGGATCCCACGTAACCAGTGTCTTCAAGGCTATAGAGTCTAATGGCTTCATTGAAGTCATCGGTACTTGTATCATCAAAGGTGGAGCAGCCAAGCTGGTCTTCAGAGCTAGTGATAGCATTGAAGTCACCATCAACCATCCAAGGCATATCATCACAAGCTAAATGCACCATCTGACTCTTGAGGGCTTTACGAAGGGATCTTTGGTTCTTAGCGTACACAGAGGTAAAATTGCAAGTAAAATTAGGGAAATTGACCTCCATATGGAGGAATTGATCATGATCAATATTAACAGTAATGCTAACTTCCTCAGACTAGAAAACTCACAATTTGTTAGAACAGTTAGCCACAAATTTACTAAGACAAATTCTTTTAACAATGTTCTCGATCTTGTCAAGCCTAGCAATAGGCTCTTGAATAGCAATCACCTTAGTCTTTTCATTCTTAATCATAAATTTAAGTCTAGACAAGGTTGGATTGTTGTTGACACCGTGAGTATTCCAACTAACAATCTTTATCATTATCAGATAAAGATTTGTTATATTTTTTCTCTCTTTTAAGAAGAGAGTTGATAGACAACCTTTTAACACTTTTGTTTCTGTACGCAAACTTTATCCTACTACTGATTATGGTGTTGAAATCATGGTCAGAGGAGGTGGCACGCGGAAACACATTACAACTGCCAATATTTTTCACGTTAAGGAGAATGAGAAGATTCATTAATCTGATTATCAGAGTTTTGATAATCATGATCCAACGTTGGAGAGCACCAATTATTTCTGGATCATATTTTGAAGAACTATCTTCCTTTTCAAGACTAGGCTCAAGATTTCCAGTATTTGTAGATTTAATAATGATGAGTCCGGATTTTATCACCACTCGTTATGAGAACCGGACAGGGGAAATTCGGACAACATCCACCTACTAAACCATCCGAACTGAACTAATGTATTAAAAACTTAATCACTTCATGACTAAACTAATTACCTACCTGATTAAAACTAATGGGTCTTTGAACTCGATCCAAATCCATAAACACGACCCGAAAGCCCATGTGGCCCAAGGTTAAGGGTATAAATACCCAACCATTTTCATCTAATAAGGGTAATGAGAATTAAATACAACCAGGTAGCTCAATTCGCTCACTACAATCTACTAAACATTAAATACCTTTGAAATACCACAAAACTTCAGACAAAATTACCCTCGTTCAAAACTTATCCACACCAAATTGGCGACCACAGTGGGAGAAGAAGGTGCCCGAATCTAGCATTCAAAGCCATCAGGAAAAACCAGTTCGGATGAATCCGGACGTGCAAGAAATACCACCAGCTTTGGTAGAAGTGGGGGTTGAAAATGATGCATATACGATTGAGGAGCGAGATAGATTAAAAGTTGAAATAGAAGCTCTGAGGGCTGCCAAGAGGGCAGAGATGGGCATAAAAAAGAAATCTAAGGCGTCAGTGGCTCATCATACTGACAATCCTAGAGAGCATGAGCCCTCAAAAACCCATGTGAGTACGAAAAAGACTCATGCTAGCTCAAAAAAGTCTCACCGGTCTAAACTGATGGAGAGCTCTGATTCAAACTCAGAATCTTCCAGTAGCTCCTCAGGTGAAGATAGAGTCGAAGAATCCTTGTCATCCAGCAGTGATGAAGGCCGTTCTAAAAAGAAATAAAAGTTGGTAAAAAATACTCAAGAAAAAGGGATATGCATGGAAGGTTAAAGAGGCATATAGGCAAAGGATCGTCTCATAGCCGGAGACACGTAGATCGGATGGTGATGGATCCTTTTGCCTTCCATGATGAACCATGTATCTTTGCAACTCCTAACGAAGATACGGTTTTCAGTCGTGGCCGAAATTGGAGACAATCTCCATTGTCCTCCAAAATACTGTCCGGAAATCTTCCAAAGAGGTTCGACAGTACGAAAATGGAAATATATGATGGTAGCAAAGACCCGGATAACCACTTAGAACAATTCAAATTTTTTATGATGAATTTCAATGATGACGACAAATTACTTTGTAGGGCATTCTCCCAATCTTTTACGGGGAGTGCTCTGAAATGGTATAATAGCTTACCACAGGGCTGTATCAGGAATTTTGACACTTTTTGGGTAGCCTTTCGAAGGCATTTTATTGGAAGTAAGAAAGGGAAGGGCAATGGAGATACGATTATCCATTGTGCCCAAGACCCAAACGAATCTTTAAAAGAATACATAAGTCGTTTTGTGAATACCAAAAATGGATTGACTAATTGCTTCGAGCAAGTAGCAATAGCTTCTTTGAGGCAGGGCTTAAACCCTGGAAACTTGGTTGATTCAGTAACCAGAAAAAAGGCCATGACATGGGGTGGTCTGCTGAATCAGGTCGGAAAGCAGATTAATGTAGATGAAACAAAGAAAACTAGGGTGCACAGGTAGGTGAGGTCTGCTCCGGCTGCACCAAATCCAAACCAAAACCAGTTCGGAAACAAGGCTAGGGATGCCGGGGAGGGTCATAACAGAGCCAAAGCTCAGTCTCAACCAGCTGCACCAGCCCAGAGTCAACAATCTAGAAATAAACGAGGGCCTTTGGGTTCAACCGGAGTGGTTTGTTGAGTTGAAAGAAAATGTAGCCATCATTTATGACAAAATAAAAGACGAAGTACACTACAGAAGGCCAACTACTTTACAGTCTCCTACGGAGAGTCGTAATAATTGTTTCTGCCAGTATCACCTTGATACCGGCCATACCACTGAGGATTGTATTGTGTTGAAACAAGAGGTCCAAAATTTAATTGAAAGAGGAAAGTTGGAGGCGTATTTTAAAAAAAGAGGTGGAAATAGGCCTGATAGTGCTCATTGGACTGGTCCAAATAATGCAAGCACATCGGCTCCGGATGAGACTATGGTGATAATTGAAAGATTTGATGTAGAGTCAGAATACTTAGACCCTGATCCAACCCGCAATAAATTGGGTGTTATCACGGAGCATTGCAAAACGCTGTCCAGCCTTATTAACTTTTTTGAGTCGCTTACAATATTCGGAGGGGACACCATGACTGCACCAACTGCTTCTTCAAGAAAGAGGCACGTTCATACTTTAGCTACCCATCTTGAAGGAGGCATGACTTCCTATCAATCGCAAATTCCTTTTCCTTGTATTGTCTTTGACGAGGATGATTTGAGGGATATTGTTGGTCCACATGAAGATGTTGTTGTCATAGGAGCATCCATTGGAGGCAATTATATAAGATAAATTTTGGTGGATACCAGAAGTTCAGCCAATATTCTCTTTTTAACTTCTTACAAAAAAATGAAGAATCCAGCAGGTAATTCAGCGTTCGAACAGATCAATTGTGGGTTTCACTGGAAGCTCAGCAGATGTGGTCGGAGAGTTCGAGGAGGAAGTTTTGTTGGGCAAAGGCCCTTTTAAAAAGATGGTTAGAATACTGTTTATTGTGGTGGATTGTCCCACTTGTTATAATGTTATTCTTGGAAGATCTTGGCTTTCTAGGATGCATGTTGTGGCTTCAACAGTCCACCAGTGTTTGAAGTATGATGTGCAGGGACAAGTGGGAGTTGTCCGAAGCAACCAAAAGGTAGCAAGGGAGTGTTATGCGACAGCACTGGCCCCTCAAACATTGGGGGCAGTCCGTATTAATGAGGAATAGCAGTTTGAGGGGCCCTCTGGGGGAGAGGGTGAAATTGATGACCCCAGCGAGACCCCTGGTGTTTTGACACCGGTCGAAAAAGTTGAAACTCACTCTCTGGCTGAAGGAAAAAATGTTAAGATATGATCCAAGATGACTTCCGAATTAAAGGGTAAAATGTTGAATTTCTTGAAAGACCATCAACACGTCTTTGCATGGTGCAATGCTGATGTAACCGGGGTACCATCGAGCATTATATCACACAAGTTGTCCATCCGAAGAGAAATAGCACCTGTTGTGCAAAGGAGGAGAGCCTTTTCTAAGGAAAAGACTGATGTCATAGTTCAGGAGGTTGACCGGCTTACTAAAATGGGTCACATAAAGGAATCTCAATACCCTTTATGGACAGCCAATCCGGTATTGGTAAAAAATAAAGATGGCAAGTGGCGTATGTGCATCGATTTCACAAATATCAACAAGGCCTTCCCAAAAGATTTATATCCGGTCCCCCGAATTGATCAGTTGGTGGACTCCACTTCTGGAAACAAGCTGTTATCCTTTATGGACGCCTTCCCCGGGTATAATCAGATTCAAGTGGATCTGAAGGATCAAGAACATACTACATTTGTTACTGATATGGGCCTCCATTGTTACAAGGTGATGCCTTTTGGATTAAAAAATACTGGGACTACTTATCAGAGGTTGGTGAACAAAGCCTTTGCTGATCAAATTGGAAGAAACATGGAAGTTTACATCGATGACATGATGGTGAAGAGTGTGGACGAAGAGCTACACTTGGTAGATCTCGAAGAAACTTTTGCCAACTTAGTAAAAGTGAATTTAAAGTTAAATCCAGAAAAGTGCATTTTTGGAGTGCAGTCCGGGAAGTTTTTGGGGTATGTGATAAGTGAGAAAGGGATACAACCTGATCCGGATCAGCTTAATGCTTTACTACAAATGGAGCCTCCTCGAAATATTAAAGAAGTACAACGATTGACTGGGAGGCTGGCTGCACTAAATCGTTTCATTTCAAGGTCTTCGAACAGGTGTGCCCCATTTTTTCAAACTTTGAAGGGTGCAAAGGACTTTAACTAGTCCCCACAATGTGATGAGGCCTTTGATGAAATTAAGAAGCATTTTTCTTCCCCCAAGACTTTGTTCAAACCTATTAATGGAGAAATCCTTTTTGTGTGTTTGGCCGTCTCTGATTGTGAAATAAGTGCAGTATTGGTAAGAGAGGTGGATAATTATCCCCGTCCGGTGTACTACATCAGCAAAAGCTTGATAGATGCATAAAAACGAATTTGAAGCTTAAAAAATTGGCATTAGCGCTGGTGATTGCAGCAAGGAAAATGAGGCCCTATTTTCAGGCTCATTCTATCGTCGTCCGGACCTCTTTTCCTTTGAAAAATGTTCTCCAAAAAGCTGACATTTCAAATAGAATGACTAAGTGGTCAGTAGAGCTAGGAGACTATGATATTGATTTTGCTCCTCAAACAGCAATCAAAGCCCAAGCTGTGGCTGATTTCATAGTTGAATTTCACTCGGATAGGGGTGCCGAGCAAGCAAGTAGTGTAAAAGACAAAAAAGTCTGGGTCGTCCGGACTGATGGCGGATCAAGTACCATGGGATGTGGTGTTGGGATATGTTTAACCTCTCTGTACGGTGACAGAATATACCAAGCTATATGTTTTGCTTTCAGGGCTTCCAATAATGAATCTGAATATGAAGCTGTTATAGCAGGTTTAAAGTTAGATCTCATCTGTGGAGCTAAGAAGGTCAGGTTGATGAGTGATTCTCAACTTCTTATCCATCAAGCGCAAGGTCAATCTGAAGCCAAGAAAGAGAAATTGATTTAATACTTGTTCATCCTTAAAAAAGTGGCACTTAACTTCAAAAGCATCATATATGAGCACATACCCCGAACGGAAAATACGCTAGCAGACTATTTGGAAACTGTAGCCTACTCTGAGTCCTACCCTTGGATAGATGTGCAAGAGTGCCCATCTATTCAACTCGATCCGGATAAGGAAGAAGAAATCTTGAATATACAAGTTAAAAAACCTCAAGATTGGAGATTTCCAATATTTCAATATCTCTCGGATGGCATCTTGCCTCCGGAGAAAGCAGTGGCAAGAAAAACAAAATACAAAGCTTGTGGTTTTGTCATCCTAAGGGATGTTCTTTATAAAATATCATATAGTAAACCTCTCCTACGATGTCTGGGGGTTGAGGAGTCCCAAGTAGTGCTCTCCGAACTACATGATGGTGAGGGATCAGCTCACTGCGAATTCAGGGCCCTAACAAGAAGAGTTTTGTTAGCTGGGTACTACTGGCCCTCCATAATGCAAGATGCTAAGGAGTTGGTAAAAACGTGTGACCCATGCCAAAGATATAGCAATGAAATTCATACCCCAGCTATCCCTTTAGAGTCAATTTATGAACCAATACCTTTTGCTCGTTGGGGGCTGGATTTGGTAAGGCCTCTACCTATGGCAACCGGAGGGTGTAGAACTATAATTGTTGCTATTGATTACTTCTCCAAGTGGATGGAAGCAGCTCCATTGGTAGGTACAACATCGAAAGCTGTCATAAAATTCATCTTATCCAATATCTGTTGCAGATTTGGAATTCCGCAAAAGATAACCACAAACAATGGGACACAGTTCGACAACAAAGAAATGGAGAATTTTTGTGCCTCTAGAGGCATACAACATTTCTTCTCTTCTCCATTCCACCCACAAACAAATGGTCAAGTCGAAGTGGCCAACAGGACCATCTTGTCCAGTCTTAAAAAGAATTTAGAAGGAGCTGCTGGAAAATGGCCAAGTTATCTACAAGAAGTATTATGGGCCTACTGAACCACTCCTGGGGCTGGAACACAAGAATCTCCCTTTGCTTTAGTGTATGGGATGGATGTCATAGCTCCCACTGAAGCTACTCTTCCTTTTTTTTGAGTTCATAACTTCTCCGAACACGCTAACGAAGTGGCAGTAAAAGGCCAACTAGACTTGATGGAGGAAAGAAGAGTTAAGGCTCACCTTAGAGCCACACACTATCAAGACCTGATGAGAAGCAGGTTTGCTTCCAAAGTTAGAAGAAGATATTTCTAGCCAGGAGATAAAGTATTGAGGAAAGTCTTCCTACATACTAAGGAGAAGCAGTTCGGCAAGTTGGCTCCAACTTGGGAAGGACCCTATGTGGTTAGTGAAAAGCTTAAGCCTGGGACATATCGTCTTCAAGGCAAGGATGGAAGGGTTTTGAATCACCCTTGGAACGTTGAGCACCTCCGTTTGTACTTGGAATGAAAGTTGTGTAAATATTTACTTGTTTAAAAGTTCATGTAACTATTTGGGGGCATACTTTTTCCTTCCCTGGTGGCACGGGGAGGTTTTAATGAGGTCTCCGGGCTTTTCAATAAAATTCGATGCCTTCTTGAAAGATTCGGAGTGTTTCAGTTGATTTTTTCTTTGAGAATTTTTATCAATGTCAGATTGATCAAATTAAATTGATAGAGTGATGACCACTTAAACATTTGTCATCGGAGAATT
The DNA here is from genome assembly GCA_036936605.1 of Limnanthes douglasii subsp. nivea. Taxonomy (NCBI): domain Eukaryota; kingdom Viridiplantae; phylum Streptophyta; class Magnoliopsida; order Brassicales; family Limnanthaceae; genus Limnanthes; species Limnanthes douglasii. Next base: position 218,986,423 of record JAUPFV010000004.1, read on the forward strand.
TAAACGCTCTCACTTTAAAGTACAAGCAAACTAACTAAGGGATGTTTAAACATTAGCCACCGAAGCCGAAAAACTATTAAAAAAATGCAAGTCTGTACAAAGTAAAATTGCCCATTAAAACATACGAAGTGCCTTGTTCACCCAAGGACTTTGAGTTTTCAAACAAAAAGGTTTATCCGAACAGAAGCCGGACATGATTACAAAAAATGCCTTGGCCATCCAAGGACTTTGGTTCAATCACAAAAATTTTTTTTAAAAAAATAGTTAATACTTCAAGACTCAGCTTTCTTCGATGGCCCAGCCACACTGGTCTTCTTCTTGGGGTCGTTATTTTCTTCATCCGGACTCTCCCCGATGTTCTCCTCCTCATCGGTTGTGTCATCCAAACCACTGGAGTAGCCATGTTTGTCACCATCAGACATCGTGTGGAAATGGAGGTCTTCATACTCTCCAAAAGTCCATAAATCTCCTAGTATCCTCTTCGGGAATTTCTCATGAAAGAGCAAAACCATGTCCGATTTCACTTTGGCATATTTTTCCTCCTGAGTATCTATCACTCTGTTGGTATAAGCGTTAATCTTAGCTTGGATTGTTCTCTCTTGCTCCTTTAGCAAGTCGGCTTTCTCTTGTGCAGCCTTAGACACCGAGTCCTCGATCGAGATCTTATTATTAGTTAAAGTATGAATGACCTTATCCTTAGCCCTCACCTCTTCTCTTGAAAAAGAGAGATCTCTCTCCAAGTCAGATTTCTTTGATTGAAGTTCCTGGATAGTTGCTTCCAAAGTGGCTAGCTTTGTGGCCCAATCCTCCTGGTCTTTCTTCAATTCCTCATTTTCCCTCTTCAATGCATTCGCATTTTGATTGGCAGTAAGGAGTTCACCAGACAATTTCTCTTTTTCAGAATTAAGGGCATTGATGATGGCTGACTGACCTTGTACTTGCTTCTTCAAATTAAGAAGTGGTTAAATATTACTTAATATGGAGTGAGTTACGACATCTCTTTCACTCGAGACAGAGAAAGACTTACCATTGAATGCGATGATGTTTGAAGAGCTTGGGGGGAGGTAGGGCCCAGCAAAATTGTCTTTAGGGAGGTTTTCGAAGTAGAGACCAATCTCTTCAAGACCACTGATATCGATGCCATCAATGCTGATATCCCCTCCTGCACCCCCTCCAGTTTGAAATTCACCGGGGATCCCTTCTGCTTGAGTAGGGTCAGTAGGGTCAACAGGAGGAAGAGGCTCCGGAGGCTGGAGAGAAATTTTATCACCCTTGGAGGTTTTCTTCTTCTTAGCCTCCCTATCCTTGCCTCCCGCTCCCCTTTTCCTATCTTTCTTAGGAGTCTTTAAGGATTTGGGAGATCCAACCACTTCTCTATTACTTTCATGCTCCACTACGTGTAGAAGAGCTACATCAATCTGTCATTGTTCTGGCCCCTCTGGGTTTGTTGGGGCAGCTTCCTCTGCTTCGGTAGGATTGGCTTCAACCGTACTCTACTTGCCTTTACCTTTCTTGCCCTTCATCTTGCTTGGGGCTTTAGCTCTACCGGGCAGATACAACGACCCGTATGGTGCATCTGTCCTCCTGAGGATTACTTCCGGAGGGGGTGGGTGGTTAGTTCCTCCCAAGATAAGTCCCTCCGGTCAGTTGTATTCCAGAGGTAGGACCTTGTTAGATTTCCTCCGGTAAAAGCATTGTGGAAGCGATTTCCCCACTTCTCAGCAGTCCAAGCATTTAGCTTGGAGAAAGTGATCTGCCCACCCTTCAAGTGGTCAATAAAGTCCTTAGGCAGCACTACCAAAAAAAAAGACAAGTTAGACAAACAAATTTGTGATAAGTAAAGATGGAAATATGAGATGAGATTCTTACCATCGCTTTGCCATCTGCTGATAAGCAGACTCGGGTTGACACCGGTTTTAATCTTCCTCTCATTCTCCCAGGCGCCACTAACAAACAAGAATTGAGTCTTCCAATTCCTTTCCGACTCAAGCAGGTCGTCCACTACTTTGTAATTATCACCCATGTTGAAGTGATAGAAGGGGATAAGGTGGTTTCTGTAGAGGCTGGCCACAGCTGCAAACTGCTCCATTGGAAGAGGAATTCCGGAGAGGCTGGAGGCCATAATACAGGCCATGAGAGTATATCATGCATTGGGGCTCAATTGGCTTGGGCATATTTTGATGAGGTGAAAGTATTTTACTATCTCTAGGTCTAAGGGAAACCTTAGTCCCCAGTTGAATAGCTCAGTGAAGAAAACTATTTCACTGAGCTTGCAATCCATCGGTGTCTTCGGATCTACCGGAATCCTCACTTTGACATTCTCCGGGATCCCTCATTTTGTTCACCTCCGACCCAGTTTGGTTGTGTGGATGAAAGTATAATTAAGTTTTTGCAAAGCTAGCAGGTATTTGACACTTACCTTGTAGAAGCAATGTCCCACTTTTCCCACAAGGCTCTCCGGAAGATCCGGATGTTTTAAGTATAGCTTCTCCTTGCCTTTGTCCTTCTTGGCAGCAGCAACCTCACTTGTTTTCCCGGAGACTTTGGACTTAAAAGGAGCTTCTTCAATAGAATCCTTCAGCACTTCTTCCATTATTTTGGAAGGGTTATCAGTTGTTTTTGGGTGAGGGAAACTAGTGGCTGGCTCAACAAGCCCTCCGGATGGTTGGGCATTACTGGCTTCTTGTAGTCCGGACTCCGGCTGGGGCTCAGATACAGTGGTTTCTTTCCAGAGACTTGAACTAGATGCCTCCGGGCCGAACAACTTGTCCTTAGGAATCTTAATAGGTGCTTCTGACCCTGTATTTGTATTTTTTCCCCAGATTTGGAAGGCGTAGCTTTTGGAGCCTGCCCCTTCACCAAGCGACCTCTTCTCCGATATAATAACTTCTCTGGAGAGGCGTCATCATCCGATCTCATGGCAATAAATGGGGAAGGTTTCTTAAAGCTTGTGACTGTCTGCCCTGGTTCAACAACCGGCTTTGATTCCTAAACCGATGAGCCCGGAACGATTGGTGAAAGGTTGGGTTGGAACAACATCCTAGGTTTAGTACTCTTAGTTGAAGAAGAACCTCGGTCAGGCTCTGAGCTTGGTGTTTCCGATTTATCAACAAGGGAAACCGGGAGGCCTGCAGCAATGCGCCTTTCTCGTTCAACCTTTTGAGCTTTTTCCAACTCTGACAAATTGAGCCACCCACCTTTTACTAAAGCGTTTCTTGCTGTGAACATAAACTCACACCAAAAGAAAGGTGTTTTGAGAGATGAAAGCTTTGAAGTTTAACAGAGCAAAGATAATGAAGATGATAAAACAATAGAAAATGGACTAATTTATAGTAAAGGTACAAAAGATGCTTCGATACCTAGGAGAATTCGAAATGATTGAAATAATTAAAGACGGCGCTGTGTCACCCACATTAAATGGAGAGGTTTCTTTTTGGAGTAAGTGGGAGCGCTGTTCTAGGAAAAAACGGCTGATGTGGCGAATCAGAGAAAGACAAGTGTCCCACGATCTCTGGCAAAAACTGTTTAGTTTCGGAGAACTTTTTCAAACCGGATAAAATCGTTACACGGTTTGAAATCTGTCCGGACATGGTTATGACCACATACAGACTATTTTTTAGGTCTTTCCAAAGGCCTTCGAACACAACCTAAAAAGGGGCTACTGATGAGTCCGGATTTTATCACCACTTGTTATGAGAACCGGACATGGGCAATTCGGACAACATCCACCTACTAAACTGTCCGAATTGAACTAATGTATTAAAAACTTAATCACTTCATGACTAAGCTAATTATCTACCTGCTTAAAACTAATGGGTCTTTGAACTCGACCCAAATCCGTAAACACGACCTGAAAGCCCATGTGGCCCAATGTTAAGGGTATAAATACTCAACCACTTCCATTTAATAAGGGTAATGAGAATTAAATACAACCAGACAGCTCAATTCTCTCACTACAATCTACTAAACATTAAGTACATTTGAAATACCACAAAACTTCAAACAAAATTACCCTCGTTCAAAACTTATCCACACCAAATAGCATTATCGTTGGTTGTAATAACAAAATTAATCTTTCTTCTGTATAATTTACTAAAAGTTTGAAGTTGAGTTACTTTGGGTATTTGTAAATTGGTAGAACTCTCCTGTAAAGAATCAGTTTGAATAAAATCATCAACTTTTTCCGCAATTTCTTCGCTTTTTTCCTTTTCTCTTTCTTTATCTTTTGAATCAGTTTTTCTACATTCGTCAGCATTGTGACCCAAGTTATAGCAGCTGTGGCAATAGTTAGGTATATTCCTATAGCTAACCCCAACCCAGCACCCATCATTTTCTCCGAAACCAATCCATAATCTTCTTTTAAGCTTCTTAGAAACGTCTATATCAACTTGGGCATAACACGCATTGCTATTGGCTCTGTAATTGTCAGGCATAATTGTTCGATATACTATACCAAGAGAGGAAGCTAGGTCTTTAATCACATAACTGTTATACAAATACTCCGGTAGTCTTTCAAATCTAACCCAGAGCAAGACTATAGGGTTTTCTTATCTTTTATTAAATTCAGGGCACCACTTTTACAGTCTCATGGTTTTTCCGTCGACGCTCCAAACGATTTTAGACCAAAGGAGACTATCATCATCTTTTAAACAAAATTCTATAAGAACATGTCGGGAGTCAATTGTAATGAAGCTGTAAAACCCCTTGAATTTGAAAGATTCAAGAAAGGCATTAAGCGAAGCTCTTTTCGGTATCTCCTGACTAAACTTTCCTATCAATGTCGTTCTTGATTATTGCAGTAGGAAATCCTTAGTATTTTTCGAATATTGAATCGAGTTGTGGTCATCAAACTGTTTGATAAACTCCAGGGTAGTTTGACGGTGAGGTGAGTTTGATTTTAAGATCTCAGAGAAAGATTTCTTGAAGTTGTTTTTGTTATCAGCTTCAGTGCTAGGGAGAAGAGCGGGAAACTCTTCTTTGTTGAACTTCAGTTGACATTGACCGGAATCAATGGAAGATATCACCGGAAAAAAAACTAAGATTAAGAAGGGTTACCAGAGGGTAATCAATGAAGAAGAAGCAACTCAGGGAAGCTCCTCTGAAATTAATCAGAGGTATGCCTTCCCTTAAGACTCCGGTGAAGGTCACCGGAGAGGCTTGGAGAATATTAGAGTTGGTGGGATGGTGATATTTTTCTCATTCCAACCTTGAGAGATCTATTTCTCCATGCATTTTTATACGAAAAAAGTATTACTTTCATTTTAACAAAGTTTTAGATTCACAATACCATTTCGTTTTTAGTTTTATCTGCGAAAATTATATTCATCTCAAAACGATTTAGAGAGTAAAATTGACTAAGAGGATAAAATTTCGGATTAAATATTAATTACTAACCAAACTTAAAATTTGTATATATATACACATGCGAAGTCTAGAAGTTTCCAAAAATAATTATCAAAATTTTGAGAGTTGCACAATACACTAGGGTCATTTACATTTATTTGTTTAGGAAAATTCTTCTAAATTCAATATCGATGATAAGGCAAGCAGCTACATTTAAACGCCGATTCACCATAATGATAAATAGATTCAATGGTGATTCCGTTGTGGATGGGAACAATCGTTTCTTTCTTGCTTGATAGGGATTCATCATTTAAGTCGCTTTCCACTTGGTCATACAAAAGCACAATAGCTTCACTATAAATATGGTTGAATTCGCAATTTGAATTATCCGCGAATCTTTTTTACATACCATAAGTGCATCCTCCTCACGGCCCTCTTTGTTATCATCACTTTTCACTATTGTGGGTAAATCTAGCAAGTTTGTCTTTATAGCAAACACCTAATACTTATGGTCCAGCGACATATATAGCCCAAATTGTAACGCATAAAGTTTTACATAAAAATGAGTCATTCACATTCCAGAGCACTCACCTTACACCCATAGTCAAACGATTTGACCATATACATCCATACACGTGGAGTTTAACTTGGCTTCGTCGATTTTACCATTATACTTTCTGACAAAACTATAAATTCATCATCAACTTCTATACCTCAAGCTCGAATATAATATTTTCTCGTGTGCCAAACTATAGCTCGAAATATGTTATAGACTTTTGTCTTGAGTTGGATTAAAAACTCTTCTTATTCATATCCACACATATATGTCCTATTATAGTCAATCCAATAGTTGAAAATTCTAGGCTATTAGATTTCTCACGTACTATAATAATTTGTTTCACCATCTAACGTCTCTTACAACTATGTGATACAGATCGAATTTCCTTTCCAAATCTGTAAGGCTACTTCATGATTCTCAAAGTCGTTTTACCTCTCACAGTCTCAGAACAAGTGAATAATCGTCTTTAAGGCCTTATAGCATTTAGTGCAAAGAATTGCACTGTGTACCCATCTCATCAAATTAGCCATCTTCATAAGCTTATTACATATGGCACGCTACAATGGTACATGTACATTTTGTAGACACTTCAGCGTTTAAATATGTTCCCTCTTGAAAATTGTCTCATCACTCGGCATGATCAATGAATTATAAGTTGATTTTACCGAAAATACTCAAGTTTCCATTTGTATCGCTCCATGTGACAATATTGAACTATACTTACCCCATTATCCTTCCAAGATATTTCTACACGTTCTTGAATCCGACGATTTAACTACACGACGCATCAATCATTTTCTTAAGATATTTTTGTTTGAGAACTTTCACCCATAAACCATTGTCATTTGTATGATCATTCCCTCCAGTTTGGCAAAAAATAGGCTTAATACCACCCACCACTCATCCAATTTTACCAATTCTCACTTCATACCCAACTTTTTTTTAATATCCCAAATACTCATTTAATTAATTACATAAAGTATTATCTTATGATTTTTTTCTTTTTCCTCATGTTCATTTCTCTTTCTTCTTCTTAGACTCACGAGAAACCCCTTTATTTTGGGATATTTTTATTTAATTTTTGTCGTAGAGGTAAGTGATTTCACCTTCTTAGTAACTATAATTGGATAAAAAATTAGACGATGGATCCAAACAATAATCCTTCACTGCAAAAGGTAACCTTGTGTTTTAATAAATTCTCTTTAACATCACTCAAAATTATTATTAGTTTTGAATTCTCTTTTAATGGATTCATTATTTTGTGTCTGAAGTTATCAGATTCTTTTGAAGTAAAACTGAGAAATTCATCATCTAAAGGTAATTAGAGAATTTCAATAATATTCAGAGTTAAATTCTTTTTTTACTAGTAACTCATTCGTTAAATTTTACAGGTTTAAAAATTGAACTTGAAGCTTAGAAGTGAATACAATACTAAAATTCATCTCGGTTTCTGACTTACACGTAATTCGTTAATTGCGAACTCAAAATCATGGGTTAAATTCAAACTAAAATCATAGGTATTATGTGCTAATTTCAAACTGAGAATCATGTGTTGAATCCAAACTGATAATTATAGGTTAAACGGACATCATGAATTGTGTATTAATTACAAACTGAGAATCAAGTGATAATTCTAAAATGAGAATCATATATTAAATCTGAACTGAGAATCATGGGTTAAACGTGAATCGCGAATCATGTAATCTGAGTCGACAATCATGGGTCAATTAGTCTCGCGAAAAACAAAATCTAAAAGTATTGTAAAAATATCATTCATTAATATTTTATGAAATTTAGTTTGAAAGATACGAAGTGTTAACACTTTAATATATAAGAAAATACACATATTATGTTTTTCTATGGGTTATGGTTATTGTATAATATTTTTTGTGATTTAGATATTTATTAATAACTTTATTTTTTATGGTAAATGGGAATTGAGTTTGTAATTGGATGTCTAGCGGTAATTCACTTTAAAATTATATTTACGCTGTATATAGTAAGATTTTTAATATTTTATTTTATGACAAATCACTATAAATCTCTAAAAATATTTCAAATTATCACTAAAACTAACATTAATATTGAATAAAATTTTACATATTTATTAATATATAAATTTGATGTTTAAGTGTTTAATGATATTTTATCGTTTACTATATATTTATCTTATTTTAGTTAAAGATATAAATATTTAAATTCGATTTAAAGAAAAATTATTAAAATAAGTATAATTTATTGTCCATAAAATCTTATGAAATATATAAATATTTGACAAATTTAATTTTTTAATATAAATTACCTTTTAAACAAAAATACATATCTTGAATGAAATATGTTTAATTTTTTATTAATTTATATATTATAAACGGACCGTTATTCGGATTCTGATTTCGGATAGATAATCAGTATGGTATGAATATATTGTTTAGGCCAAGTCCAACACAAGTCATATATTTATGAGCACACATGTGTAATTTGTTTTATAAATCTTATTTAGGTGAGTAGACATGTCGAAGATACTTGAGTGACACCATTTTCGGGATTTAAATTTGGAAGTTTCTTTCTAAAACCAAATAAATAGACGCTATAAATTAATCAATACTAACACTTTTGAAATATGGATATTCGGTGGAAGCCTCCCAAGCTTAAATCAATTTAGGTACAACTCGAAGAGGTACGTCATTTAAAATATGTCTACGTTTCTGTTTGAACCTACCATTCTGCTCAGAAGTACCCACACATGAAGATTGAAAAACAATTCTCAACTCATCAAAAACACGGTGTATAGAGAAAACAATCAGTGCCATTGTCACTGCGCACTTTCTTAACAACCCCAATAAATTGTTTTTAGTCATTGCGATAAAATATAAAAGCATGGAAGTTACTTCTGTTTTCTAAGCCAAAAAATAATTTCATACAATACGGGAGTAATCATCAACAATAATAAGAAAATATCGCGTACCACAAGAAGACAACATATGATAAGAACCCCATAAATCACAATGAAATAATTCAAAACAAGTAGTCACTTTAGAATTACTCGAATCAAGTACCACTGTTTCATGAGCCATGAACAATCTAAATTAAAATCTCTATATCAGATAATTTACTTTGAGCACGGTTTGGTTCATCATGTTTGACCTCCGATAATTTCATTCACATCGCGTTTTGTCTGGGCCCGGATCTCTTATTCCATCTGTTGGGAGAATTGTGTATCTTTTTAATGTATTATCTGAAACTTACAACCTCAAATTATGTAACTATACAACGTATATATACATTACAGTATATATATATATATATACAGTGTGTCAAAATATAACTCAAAAGTTTTAATGCATATTTTCTAAAATGTATATCAGACTAATATTAAATACCCATATATATTTTAACATAGTCCATGCCTTGCTTGTAGACCATTTACATTTTATCACAATCTATGTTTTGCTTGTAGCACCGATTTGGGATCTTGTTTTACTTATAATCATGAAACTCTAACATTATATACTAATATCTTATTATGCTAATGGGGGTAATTAGTACCTCATATTGTCTCGACATGACCGTTTGGTATAAAAGCCTCGGTTTGGTAGATTTTGTAGACTTTGTAGACGCGACGTGACCAAGAAAATGGACTATGAGCAATTTACAATAAGTAGAAATTGGTATGACTCATAAAACCTTTACAGTGCGTTTCAAATACTTTGTGCATACAAGCGATAATAACAATAAGATATGAATTCTGAACATAGTGAAATACATGAAATACACGTCCTAAGGAAGACGCAAAGGTAGTTTAACCTCAAGGTGTGTAGTGGAACAAAATCAGAGGAGTGCAAACAACTATGTTTGTCTCAATATATATATATATATATATATATATATCCAAAGATTGAAGCAACTTTAATGAAATCGGGAAAGAGGAACAATTTATATAGTATAACCCACCAAATCTTTATGGTATGAAAAGTCTAGAAGAATCAAAATGGTTGTTTGGGAAGAATTGAAGATATATTTGAGGTAATGCAAATACTAAACAGCGATAGTCTGGCTCTAGCCACGTTTTTTATGGCCCAAGTTCATCACTGGTGGAAGAATATGAAAGGCCCATATGAGAGCTGTTATCATCGATGGTGAGGCAGTGAGATGAGAAAATTCAAAATGTGTGTTAAATGAAATATTCTTTCCAAATTCGTATAAACAAGAGAATAAAAAAAGTTTATGAATTAAAAAACACACACACACAAACAAACAAACATACACACACACACACACACACACACACACACACACACACATATATATATATATATATATATATATATATATTGAGCAATATGAAGCAAATATTCACAGCTTTATCTTGCTATGCACCAAAAAAAATGAGTGATGGAGAAAAAACATGTCAGTAATTTCAAGATGGACTATAATATAACATACGTGTCAAATTGACAGTAACATAGGTGAAAAAATATATTAGATCAGTAGAGAAAGTCAAGATGATAGAGAAGGATCTTGGTGAAGTTTATTGGCATCTAGTTGATAAAAAAACAATAAAGATCTGAGACTAGAGGGTTGAATAATTATCAAAATACATCAAGGTATCAAAACCACCTTGCTCATCAATGAGATTATGCCATGACACGTCATACTGACTCATTTTATAGGTAGTGTTAGTGCTCTGTCGAGGTTTCCGATGGATCAGTCATCCGCATAAATCTCAACACGAAGTATAATATTCTATCCGTATGGAAGAATATGACATATGTCTAGGAAATAAGTGGGATACATAGTCATGGATTATACATCAAATATTAGGATGACACATCTATCAAATACTCCATCATATCGAGGTATAGGTACTGGCGAAATCTAGTCTTTCTGTGGAGGACATATACGATGTGGAACAAGTAGTAGTGGCATAAATAATCAAGGTTGAGTGTTCGCAATAATATGACTTGATGCTAACATAACATCGCATGTGGTGTCATATACGATATATGTGTATTATATACTCTCATATGCATTTATAGATTATGGAGCTATCCATTATATTGTCTCATATTACTTTACCATACAAGCAGATAAAGATATTGTAAAGTTGAGTGATAAGTTGATAGTATTAACATTTTTTGGAAGTAAGATTGTTATATACCACATGTATATACAAATTGTTCAATTGTGTTAAAATAAGACATTGGTATATGACTTACTACCCTTGAATATCGTTGAATTTGATGTTATTTTAGGAATGGATTCCTTATGTAAAAATCACGTGATAATAAATTTCTTTAGTAAAAATGTGATTTTCATAATACCTATGAAGAGAGGGTTTATATTTCGTGGTGAGCGTATGAATGTACCTACAAGTCTAATTTCAATAATTAAAACTAAAGAGAATTTTTAAGAATGATGTAAATACATATTAGCTTAGACGTTCAATAGTTCAAAACAAGTTACTCAATTACAAGATTTCCAAGTGGTTCGAGAATTTATAGATGCATTTTTTAAGAAATTATCTAGACTAATACTCGAAAGGCAGGATGAATTTGTAATCGTTATAGTTCTCGATACCACACCAAAATCCATTCTACCAATTTTATGGAGCCAGTAGAACTGAATGAGTTTAAGATGTAGTTAGATGATTTATTACAACATGGTTTTATACAACCAATTCTCCATGGGGTGTGCCCCAGACTATCACATGATCTTGTTTATGTTAAACACAATTTAACCTTGAACTTCAAGGCTGATTGAGTCCTCAATGTGTATATATTTGATTTAATGGTTTATATTTCTTTTTGGTTAAACTGTTATATTAACAGCTCGTAGGGTCGGGGCGCGATAATATAACGTTTTTGAAATATATTTGTAACCACGATTCATCTTTAACATATTCCACATCAAGAATATAAAATATTATCTATTATGAATATTGATCTCTATAAACTAGAGGATTAATTTTACCATTTGGATTATTGGTTTGGGGTATATAATCTATTTTATCTTGAAGATTCAATATTTGACAAGATTTTCGGTTGTTTTTTATAGAAGTTTAAAAGTTAATATCTCTAACAGTCCTAGAAATACTGGAAATATTACTTTGTTTATGAGTGAGTGTAAGAGTCGGTGTGGTTGCATTATCCTCGTGTGATTTTGAAACATGTCTGAAGTAAAATATTGTTTTTGTAAATCGATCGATAACATATTTTGGTCACCGACCCATATTATTCATTTTGTTTACACACTGACGTACTTGAATTGTTTTGGACTAAGAATTTGGTCAACTTACTTCATAAATTGTTTTCTAATGGTAATTTATACAATTTTACAACTATTTTTTATACGCCTTTTAAGAAAAACAATTAAGTATAATATTCACTCGGTGTTATTGATAAATTTTTCCAACATTATCGATTGTAGCTAAAAGTATGCAATAATATTTTATGATAATTTATGCAATCTCACATGCGCAAGATACACTATGTAACGATAAAATAATGCAACCACATATTAAAAAAATCACTATCATTTTTATAACATGTTTGACTTAGTTGTAAATCAAGTTAATGGTCATCGATGATATAAGTCATTTAATGTAACTAAATAACTTGGCTACAAAATACTTTCAGCGTGAACTTACTATCTTTTAAAAAACCTTAACACTTTAATGTTTTATATCTTACAAATCGTGGATTTTTGTCTAAAATAGCTCAAAACTTAGTTTGCGAGATTTGATTTCAAATATAAATATCTGTTTTTAACAATGTATTAATGGTATGTTAGATATATTAATAGTATCCGTATTAGTTTAAACGAAATTATAAAATGGATAAGCATTTACTAATTTGTTGGTGTATTTCCATAATACGTAGATTTGTTTCTGTTAAAACGAAAGAAATTTGTGTAGCACGACAAAAGCTAAGAGTTTTCAAAGTACTCGATAGCTGTCGAAAATACTTTAAACATATCCTTCAACTTATTTTATTAGTGTATAATTGGGAATATATTGGCGACTTCACGATAATATCTTTGAAGAATAACCATTGTTCGAATACTTTTTTATCATCAATATTTTTTTATTGCTAATATGTCACTTGTGTAACATGTATACGCCTTTTGAAAATACTTTATCGATGAAATTGAAATTCTAACTTTTTATATGTCAATATGGTACTCGGTACTCGCAACCATTATCATCTATTATCAATGCGAGACATTCTAATATCACTGTGTTTATTTATCTTTTCTCCATTAATAAATACAATTGGATAATATCATCACAAAAATTTGATACAACGACATTTCTTAAAATATACACGTATAGAGGTTTTCCATGACAATCAACCGAATAAATATCAGTAAGAGATTCATGTTGATAGGATGGGTGAAGGAAACATTTATTATTACGTTGGACTCGTCGTTAAAGGTTTTATGAAATTCCATACACTTATGCTTTTGTATTTTTTTCAAAATAAATTACAATTTATATTCTCATATTGTTAACCATTTTTATTTTTTGACAAAGTTTGTCTATGCTCCAAAGGTTCAAATTATTTATTGGATTGTATTTCTTCAGTCAATTACAAATACCGTGATGACGTGTATTCATGTTTGACAATGTCATAAATAATTCTTCTTTGTTATTTTAAATCTTCTGGTAGTTGAATTCTCTTAAAACTAGACATAAATATAATGATTGTTTATAATACATATGACATTTAAAGACCAAATGTTGGACATAATGTATTTTATTTTAAGTTTAAAAAGACACCCACATTTTGTTCTTGTTGATCTACGATTTATAATATCATGTTTATCGTCAACCTCAACTTTTTTATACCTTTTATTTTTCTCACAATGATAAACAAGTCGAGGAGCTCTTTCGATATATCCATCATCATGTAGACGTATCACAATAGAAAACTGTAACTCTTTCGATACAATTATAACCCATTATATTAATTATTCTTCATTATAATTATATTATGTTTTCTTATGGAGATTCGTTAATCTCATGGAAGAGAAAGAAACATTATATTGTTTCTAGATCTTCTACCAATGCTGAGTATTGTGCTATGATATTGACTACTTGTGATATTGTATGGTTACAATGGCTTCTTGCATATATGTGGTTAATCTTACTAATCTCACTTTCTTACATTGTGATAACAAAAGTGCAATGCATATTGTAAGGAATTTTGTTTTTTATGAGAGGACGAAGTACATTGAAATTGATTGTCAGTTCACTCGTCGTCATAATTAGCTCGGGACCATCTCGTTTTCATTTGTTCCATCAGCTTTGCAGGTCGCTGCTATCTTTATGAAAGCTCAATTAATATCTCGTTTTCGTTTTAAGTATGACAAGCTCTCAATGTTTATTAATGTTACTTTCTGAGTCTGATGAATGATATTAGCCTTATAGTCCATTTTGTTATTTTGGTCCACTAGCCCATTAGATTGTTATCTATTAATCCATATAATGTGAATAAAACTTTTATAAAAAACATTGACTTAATAAACGAAACCTAAAAATATGTACTGAACACATAACTCACATGTTAAATATAACTTTTAGTTAACGCGTAAAATAAATACTCCAATCAACATGTTAACTTACATTTTAAATGTTACGGCGAAATTTTTTGTTAACTCATATGCTAAATACCTAGAAAGAGGTAATATTTAATACCACCATTTTTTTATTTGTTTTCATTTGTTTTTATCCTATTGTATCTCTATTATAAATCTCCACTATTTAGTCATAGTATTTTAATAAGTCGTTATTCTTTAAAAGATAATTATTTTTAATTTTAACAAAAATGTATTAAAATTATTTTATTCCCCGTATATGATGTGTGCAACTACCTATTATTATCTAAATAAATAAACCTCAGCCTTATGTCAGTATCAATTGACATTTTATTTCAGTTATTGGACCTGTTTAAAGTTTTATATGGACAAACACAATAACTTGATTATTTGGAGGACTGAAAGTTTCGTACAATGAAATATTCTACATAGTTTCTGTCATTAGTCCACTATAACAATAATTAATTAATTAACTTAACCAAAAAAATTGGACGGAAACGTATATTTTAGTTTTAGTCCTTACATTTAGTTGGTATTCAGTTGCAATCTCGTTGTTTATACTTTTTTCGATACAAAGCAACTTTACTTTACTTTAATATAAAACAGTCCAAATTTGTTCACTTACACAAAAATATTGTTACGATATAAGGTCATCTAGTAAGGGGATGTTGAATGGTAGTTTCAAGACTCCGGAGGCAAGTAGTAAAGAAAACGTCCATATCGGCAATATCCATTGAATACTAAATAATAGTATTTTCTTTCCTGCAACGTATGATATGACTTTAAATTTAACACCAAACAATGAAATAGTAAAAAAATTGTCCGAGTCAGGTGACATGAAATTCAGTCTTAAATGCAAGGAGGGTTTGCTCGAACTGTTTACGATTCATTGAATAACACACTACTCGGTCTATTTTTATGTGGATTTGTCATCCTAAAATGTATCAAGTTTATATAGTTTGTTATAATATTTAAAAGCTACGATGTTTTAATTTATTTTTTTTGGTAAAAAGGTTATCTCCACATAAAAAAATAAAAAACATGAAAAAGCTAATAACACCATTGGATTTCCATATTTTGATTTTTCATATATTTTAATTATTGTATTTATATTTGTAATATTTTTACTTTTTATGTCCTAAAAATAAAACGTTCAATTTTATACATTTTTTTTTGTATTTGGTCAAAACTAATATATATATATATATATATATATATATATATATTACTCTTAAAAATATAAAAGCTAAAATATTTAAGAAAAACCACTAATAGAAAATTCTTCTAGAACACAAAAATCAAAATATTACAAAATAAACAATGAAAGACCAAAATATTTTAACACACTTAAAATATAAAAAAAATTGAATAACTTTTTTGAATTAAATAAATACCATCAGTTTTTTTTTAAAACACTTATCTCATACTCAAATGTTAATTAAAATTATGTATACTAAAAAATATAATTAATCGGATTCTTATAGGTTGTATCAGTCCGGATCATTAATCGATTCCGATCTAAACCAAGATTGGGTAACCATTCGGCAACGTTATTAGATCAGTTTTAATAAATTTTATCTAACCGGAACTGGACAGATTATCGGATTAGTAAATCCATTAACAATCTTATGCATGTTACTATAGCTAACCACTTAGAGTTTTCTAACGTATTTCTAGAAGTCCGAAAAAGTAAAACATTACAAAAGAAATGACCTGAGGCACGAAATTTAGTTTCGGATTTTTCAGCAAACGATTCACCAATCTCTCTAAGTTTCTTTTCTACCGGACTTTCAAACTTATTATAACCACCACCGGGCAGCAACTCATCCAGACCTGTATTTCTTTGGTCTAACTCTCTAACAAAAAACAAAACAGAACGTGGATTTCCTCAGAAAAAAGTGACATGGTAATACTACATACTCTTAGGGCTGTTATCGGTCCGGGTTTGGAAGGAATCGGACTGGACCGCTAAGCTTATCGGTTCGGTCCGGACCGGACTGCTAAGCTTTCGGTTCTAATTTTTGGAACCGGACCGAACCGCTAAGCTTTCGGTTCGGTTCGGTTCGGTCCGGTTCGGTCCGGTCAGGTTCGGTTCCGGTTTCGGTTCAGTCCGAGTTCGGTCCGGTCCCGTTTCGGTCCGGTTCGGTTCACTTAAAAAAATAAAATCAATTAAAAATTGATTTTTAATTAATTTTTTATTAAAATAAATTATATAAAAACTAAAGTTTATAAATTCATCTTTCATTTTCTTAAAAAATTGGTAATTAACTATTAATTTTGGTACTATAATTTATAAAAGAATATATAATAATAATAAATAATCGATTTTAACGGTTTTATTGGTCCGATTTCTTATCGGTTCTACCGGTTTATCGGTTTTATCGGTTCGATTCCGTATCGGTTCCTTCGGTCCTATCGGTTTAATCGGTTCGGTTCTTTATCGGTTCTATCGGTTTATCGGTTCTATCGGTTCGGTTCCTAACCGATTTTTTGTTTCGGTTCCTTATCGGTTTTCGGTTTTTAGAATGGAACCGCGAACCGGACCGTTAAGGTTCGGTCCGGTCCTTATCAATTTGGTCCCGGTCCGGTTCTCGGTTCCGGAGAACCGTTGACAGCCCTACATACTCCTAAAATTAGAGAATGTACTTACTAACAAGCTAAATAATGTGTAAAAAAAAACATATGGATAGAAAAAAAAACCATACTTTAATTCGTTCTCGCGGCAGGAACCATACTCTAATTCATTATCGCGGTAGGAACCAGCACCGATGGCTCGTTCGATTTGGATGATAGACTGCTGCTGCTTCAGTTGTTGGTTTATTTTTCTTGCTTTTGGTTTTCCTTTAATGGGTTTTGGTTTATCTAAGTTTGGTTCAGAAGAAGAAGAGCTATTTTTAAGGGAAGCAAGAGCTATTACTATTTTGGATGAAGAAGAAACCATGGATAAGCCAATCATGGTTATCCTCTGGTTTGTTTGTTTGGTGGTGTCTCTAGTTTTAAAAGGAATATTAAAATATGTTTTGTAATAAATAAACAAAATGTTATATTATATATTTTTGGAAAAAGCTAATATATATTGTTTTTTATTTTTACAAAAATTAAATCTTAAAATGGATTTGAATCTATATATATTATAACTATTTACTTCAATTGGAAGTGGTTCTATTGTTTTTTAAATTCACACATTTTTTTTTTATTAAACTAAGATTGATTTTAATTTTATTGATTTAAAAAAAGTTTAAACAAAATTTGGTTAGGATGATTTGAATTATTGGTTATATATATTTTTTATGCAATAAACTAAATAAATCGATTGTTTGAATAATATGTGTTTATAAGTTAGCTATAAAAAATATGATATTGTCATATTAAAAAAATCGAAGTTTAAATGACAAAACAAAAGAGTGAAACAATAACTACATATATTAAGTGTAATATATGTAGTGTTTTATTCAAACAGGATTTGCATCTTTTGGAGTTTTAGGTATCTATATGTAATCTTCTATTGAAGAATGAGTCTTAGTTGTCTGCTATAAAAAAAATCTCTACAAGTTTGGAGTTTGGCATTTCGTGTTTGGAGTTTTGCTTTTTGCATCATTTGAAGTTTGGAGTTTATAGTCTAACGTTTGAAGTTTGGAGATTAACGTTTGGCGTTTGGAGATTAAGGATTAGCGTTTGCGGTGACATTTCCACTTCCCAACGCTGCATATGTTGGGTTTTCACATTGCCATTGATTAATATACCACATCTCCCACCATTTTTAACTTGATATTGTTTCCACAGATAGATAGAGAAGCTCTTATTTTTAGTCATCGCAAACTTTTGTTTTCTGTTGGTCACCATAAAAATTATTTCTGCAACAACTTTAACCCTGGTGTACACATGTTTTTTAGAATTGTATGGTTTGTATCGATAATATCATAGATAATTGGTTATCAATCTCAAATAAAGCTGAGGTAAAAGAAGAAATTAGAAGACTTCTTGGGCTTCCAAATGACGAAGGGTCTACTCGTATTGTTCAAGTGATTAACTACAGAGGCAAGTTTCCTTCTATGAAACACTATGAATCGGTTGATCCCCAATCTTCTAAGGTTCATTAAGCGTAAAAAACTTATCTCTCTAGACCAACATGGTCTCAAAGAAATGAGCCTAATGCATAATGAACCTGTTTATTCCAATGGGCGGTTCAGATAATGAAGAAGGTTCTCTCGTGAAGAAACCTTTGATGTCCTCGATTAAAAGGAAGCCCCCTCTCAATCATCACAAGAAGAAAAAGAAATGGTCAAACACGACCACTACATCCTAAGTGACACCCTCGAAGCAAACAACTATGAGTGGTGTTGATGTTTCTAAATGGGTTCTTGCTCCTCAAACTACACAAGCAGAAGAGGCTGGGAACAAACTACTAACTTTCGGAGACAAATGGATGCGGCTAATTAAGGAGCCATAGATAGATATATAAGAATGCATCGATATAGGAACAGAAGTTGGTGGGCCAGATAAGAGGTGATGCTCAGGGGGAAATAAAAATCCCAAAAGAAAGTCTAAGGAAGAATATGGTTCCAAAATGGAAAAAACAAAGAAGCATAAGTTGAACTACCTTCTGTAATAGCTGAGGTACTCGGGCCTAACTTTCGGAATGTTGAAAATAAATACTTGGTCGTCCTCCATGAGAGTAAGTATAACTACTATTTTGAAGAATAAAAAACTGACATTCGTGCACGTTGGGGAATCCCGACCGAAGTGGAAATATGCATACCCAACGTAGGATAGACGCCTTTCTCGGCTGTATAGAAAAAGTTAGTTGTCCACCCAGACGTGTTGAACTAAGGGCTCTAGTTTTCGCTAGATTCTATTATAGTTGGTATTTTTAGCTAGTGAAATTGTGTCCAAGTCAAGAAAGTCCGAGCACATCGTTTAGACTGATGTTGGGTATCATCGTATCAATGTTGTCCAAAACTGAGATGCCGACGGAGCAGTTTATGGCAATCACATCGTTATCAAGGAACCCTTGTATCCCTTTCTACTTTATTCTGAAGGAATATAGTGATACATTTCCCTTTGTTCTTATTTCAAAGAATGATGGCTTCTGTTGAGCAAAACTGATTTTTGGAACCTTCTTATTCCCCAAGCTTTTGGATTTCCAAACAGACTTTTCTTAGCTGAAGTGTCATTTTCTATTTTTTATGATTTAATGGAATAATTTCTTCACCCAATCGATCATGATGTTATTCTAGGAAAAACCGTTCTTGTTTATCTTCGTATTGATGATGTGGTTGAGTTCACCAAGCCAACTGATCAGATCTTTCTCAAACGCAACTCGTTTGGTAACTATTACAGGATCCACATGTATCTCAGAACCCATCATTTGCTAGATCCGAAAACTACTCTAACACACCTAAGGTTTTGCCTATTTGTATCAAGATACCTATCTAGGCTCCCTAAATGCTCACCGCTCATATTTCTAAAAATATCTGAAGAGTACTTATGTAAATATTTTAGTTACAAAATTGTAAGTATGTAACGTTTAGAGAGAGAGTGTGTGGTTAACACAGAGAAAGTGGTTAAATAATGAAATCTGCATTAACTTCTCTTTAGTCTTTAAAGGTTTCAAATAGTAACATTGGTCCTTTACGGGCTTATATTATTAATGAGTGTATTGATATAGCTCGTGCCCACATGGATAACCTATAAGATCTATTTTACCTTATCAACTTACCAACATAAAATATACTTATTATTATGTACTTATTACACTGCTAAAATCTGGTCAAATATCTTATTTGACCGACTCGCAGATCGGATAATACAATCATTATTAGCTTTAATGGTTTTCTCCGGATATGTTGTTTCGTCTATAACATCGATTTTCTTCTATTTATTCTTTATAAGACCTGAAACCTTATTTAAATAAAAGACATTCTAAAACACTCATTTATAATACGCTAGATATTCGACTAGCTGGGTAAAAAAACATTGTTACATGGATGAATCGGTGTAGCCACCAAAGAAAATTATTCCCTCTCTATATCAAATGAAACTAAATTGAGAATGTAATATTCATAATAACTAATCTAGTATATTGACCCATTAATGTATATACGACTATAATATTGGCTTCCCCGATGAAGACTAAGTGTCTTTGTTTTCATGATTTTGTTTTTGGACTATAAATTTCAGCTTTCGTACTTCCTTCACGGAATAGACAAACAAACTTGTACTATTTTCGCCGCTATCGAAACCAACCATATAATCCTCTAGTTTTCTTTTTCTTTTGTGGTGGTAAGACTAAATATGCTCGTCATAGAGGATTACATGTAGCGGTTTTTCTTCCTAGTGGACAATTAAGGCTTAAAAGATGCAAACCCTTACTTGAACAAAGCATATAGTAACATATATTAATGCACTGTACGCGATATAAACTTAAAAACTTGAAACCCATTAGTCACACCGTCTAACAATAGATTCACACAGAAAACGTCCGGATATTTTTCACTAACTATATCATTTGGATTCTTGTTAAATTTGAATAGTCGGTCATTTCTATATAAATCTTAGAAATCTATAAGAAACATAAAAGAGATTTGAGTGGTTGACATAAGATTTCATACATAGTATCGAAATGTAAGTTCTTCATGACCTTCACAAATATATATATATATATATATATATATATAAAAGATTTTTCTTCATCGACTTAAACAAATAATAAAACTGAAACCTAACTAAAAACAATAAAACATATATAAACTTGACCTTAAAACACACCCACAAACATAAAAGAATACAAATCTAAAAAATATTGGTTTGCGAGTAAATGTTTTTAAAAAGACCAGAAGTCGACAAAAGACTTACATATTATACTAATCATAACTAAAAAAATAAAATCTCTTATAATTAAAACAAATGTATGTAATAATAAGATTCACAAAACAAACAAGCCGAATCTTGAATGAGTTATCTCATATTGGAGTTCTAATTTGTTGTGAATGCTTATTTTTGAACTAGAAGTATCTATAGCACATAAGCGATGCTTTATCTTTTTCTGTTCAGGATTTTTGCTCAGCAATATTATATCAAATGTACAAAGTTTTAGATTATATTTAGTTTTCTCTTACGTAAATAAAAAAATGTTTGGTCAATCTTATCTTTTTATAAAAATAAAATATGAATAAAATTATAATAATATGATTTTAAAAATCACATGTTTAGGTCATATATTTTATATTGTTTACATATATTTTTTATCGTTTGTGTTCCGTGATGAACGTGCTATACTTTTGGTCTTACTCATGCATCAGGATCTGATTATAATCGCAGTTTGCATCCATGAAAGATAGTATGTAGTTTTTCAAAATGGCATTCACTAGTTGATCGATGCATGGAAGAAAAAAACGATCCTTCAAAAACATATTGTTTAGACGTGTGAAGTCCACATAAATATTTCACTTTCCACTCTTATTTTTTATCAAGACTCAGTTGGGTGTCCATAATGGATTTGATGCTTCGCATATATGGGCGAATTGGCTAAGCCGATCCACTTTGGTCATGCTAGCCTTTGTTTTTTTCTTGGAAATATAGTTTTTGTTTATACTTTATAGACATAAGCCTATTATATATAGACATCTTGTGTCATATTAATTTGGGGAGGATTCCAATGGCATCCTAAGCATCCAAAATGGAGATATCCAAGCTCCCATATAAAAATTGTAATAGTTCGGTTCGATAATTACCAATTATGTTTGTGTAAATACAAAGGCCTTTATTTTATTATATCGTTATGTTTATGATGTCGTCCTTCCGGATCGATCAAGTGGGGTGCTTCTAGGGGATCATTCATATCCTCTAGGATTACTGGGGCCTCTGGTACTTTAATAATTTAACGAATACATTGGTGTACAGTTGAAACTATTGTATGCATCTACTCTAGCCATGACTTGCTGAGGTGTTGTATGAGAATAGAGAATTTACCACCATAAAAAACTATATTTACATCAGTGCTCTCGATAGACTAAGACTATATCGAGCTTTAGCTCGACCATAAGTAGGGTGTCGTCTTAGTAAATCCATATATAATTTTTTCGACAGTGTTAGAACTGGTACACAATGCATATTTTTATCTGTATTTTTAAACAAGACACAAACCAGACTTACAGTATTCGTTATAATTCTCATATAAGTTACATTTATAACTTCATTCTCATGTGGATCGCGACTATCCGAAAGATCAGCATCAACACTTATAACATGATAAGGATTTCGATAAAAATGCACTAAAGTTTGACCATGTTTGGATCTCTAAGTCTTTTACATGAATTTTCCTAGAAGATTCAGTAATACCTAAGAGTGTATCATTATTTTCTGTTGTAAATAAGACATGTCTATTCAGATTAAGGTCGTTGTACTTCTAAAATGTAAGATAACCCTTATTGTTAGAGCTCTTAGAGGTTCGAGAACAAATTCCACTTGCTAGTTGTCGAGGCTCTACTGCAAGTGGTCTCGACTTGTCCCGAGGACTTGTTTTTAAAAACTCTACCAGCTTGCTTTTTCCAATGAGGTTAAGAACCTCATTTCTTATATTGATGTAGTCCCATGTGTAATGTCTTGCGTTATTATGAAATTTACACTACTTATTTTTGTCTTGCCTCTCTCTCAAGGTTCATATCTTCTCTTTCATACAAACTTTGACTATATATTTTGCCTTTTTATAGATCAATTTTAGGTTTTTTGTTAGTTTTATGTAGTCCCACCCCTTCGTTTTGTTATGGACTTATATTGTTGTTGTTATAATTATTGTTGTTGTAGTTGTCCACGACTCTGACTTAGAAGCCTTAACTTTGTTGTCTAGGCTTTGCAGATGGCTTGACTGAAGGCTTAAAGGGCTGGATTGAAGCCACCGTGAGATGATAGTTAATATTTTTCAAATGAGTGGTAATTGTACGCGTTTAGGACCCATATGAGACTTACGCGTATTATATCATCGATTTTAATCTGTTTTTCCAACTGGGCCAACAGATCACCAAAATTTATAGCATTTTTCTTCATTATGATTTTCAACAAGAGAACATGTAGTCATTCTTAGTTGTAAGCTATACAGATCATCATATCGTGATAATATTCTAGGTTGAAAATGTGTCATTTGAGGTCGCTGGGTTAACCAATAATGGACTACATGGTAAATATGTTATTCATTTAGTTTGTTGTTTTGTAGCCTCATGAGCCCAACATAAATGTTAGACCAACTTTTATGAGGCTTGACTAACCTGAGGTGAACCCAATGGATAATTATGGTGGTTCGGCCCCTCCATTTTGTCAGGAAATATTTGGATAGGTACGTCCTCATTTTTATTGTCATAATGAAAATAATATGTCATGCTCCTCTGGCCAGATCTAGCACGATTATAGTGAGAATTCTCTCTTTCAAGTCTGATAGTACAATTTGATCATAGTATTGATTGAAATATGTCACCTTGACACAAAAATAGTGAAAACCGTGACCACGTTTTGAAGGATTTGAACAACAGTGCTTGAATATTAAAGGTGGCATCGTCGTCTTCGAAGTTGTCAGGCTCTCAAAAGAAAAGAATGATAAAAATATATGGTATATTGACGTGTCGAACATGTGTCTTTTACCAGATTATAGATCATCATCATCTTTGCTAAGAGAGATCCTCTCATTCCGTCCAGCTGTTACTGAAGGGACAACGTGGTCCTCTGAACAGGAATAGGTCTAATGATCTCACATAAGTGATAAACATCAGTATGTTGGGGATTTTTGGTTTTTTTGAAAAACTAATAAAGAGTGTCAAAGTGATCTTGATCTTATTGGGACCTTAGTTTCCCACTAATGACATTAATCTAATGATGTTTTTAGTGCTAGGTTACTTCGGTCAAAGATCACAAAAATGGAAGTTAGGTTAGGTATCAAAGAGATAATATTTTTATAGAATAACTGGCTGATGTTGTAAAAAATGTGGAAAAGTGTTTAAGGTTGGTTCAGAGGTGGATATGAGTAATAGTGGTAATGAAAATAGTATCGAAACGCATTCAAGAGTGAAAAACAAATAGTGAGATGAGTGGCAAAGATATGTCTAGAAAATAGCAGAAGTGAAAATATAGACATAAAGTTAGAACAAAAGAATTGCTTTGAGACGAATGTTTTTTTGCTTGAGCCTTAGGTGTTGTAATTACAATATGAAAATTATAAGCCAAACAAGCTAAAACTTTAGTTTCAATGTTTTTACTACTTAAGAGTCTTACTTAAGTTTTTGAAACCACATTTTGTAGATTCAGATGTACTGGAACAAGATTTTAAAATTTATTACTTTATCATAACAAAGACGATTTAAAAGTATATAAGAATAAAACAAAACATTCAAATCTAAATTATATATAAATATTTAGAAAATTTAATGATAAAAGACGAAAAAAATATATTTTGTAAAATAATTATTAAATCAGTTTTGGATAATTTTTATATTGTTTAGAAAATATTTTAAAATTATATAATTTGATTTAATTAAAAAAATTAAAATCTATCTAAGAATAAAAAAAATTATTTACATATTTCTTTAAAAACAATTACATCTGATGCCTAAAAGTCGCTAAAAATACTCACTAAACCCTCGTGGAGGTTTACAATACAAATATAGGAGTAGCTCATCCAGTTTATCTCTCATAAAAAGCTTATATAATCCCTATTGTGAATCTGCATACGAAGTTAGATCCACCACTGAAACCGTCCCTCATCCGGGCATCCAGTTAGCTAGTTAACTTCTGTATAAACATGGTTGAATTCGAAGTTTGTACTATTCGTGAAAATATCTATGCATACCAAAAGTAAATCCTCCCCGCAGCTCAATTACTATCACCATATGTCACTAAAATGTGTAATTTTAGCAAGTTTGTCTCTGCAACAAACACCCCATACTTACGGTTCAACTTCATATATAGCCTGAATTGTAATGCATAAATTTTCATCTAGAATGTTGACCTTACCAAGCTTGAGCTTGCGAATCCACCTTAAAATGAGTCATTTAAATCTCAGAACACTCCCCTTACACCCGTTGTTAAATGATCTGAATACAAACACCTATCCATATTAAGTTTAACTATTACGCTTGGCTTCGTCCATTTTAAAAGTCTACTTCCCGACGAAACTGGAAGTCCCCTGTCAACCTATTTACCGTAAACTCTAATATAATATATGGCCTTGTTCCAAACCATAGCCGAAATTTATGATATAAAATTTTGTCTCGTATGGGTTCAAAAATCTTGTTGTTCACATCCTACCATATATGTCATACTATAGCATATCCAATATTTAAATTTCTAGGCTTTTGGATTTCCCCAGCACCCGAATAGTTCTCTCAACGATCTAAAATATCTTACATATGCTTGTTTATTTGTGCAAATAAAAAATGTATGTTGTCCACCTTGAACTTGTGATACTCTTTAAGTAGGTGCTAAAAGTGTGTCGTGCTCTCGAAACTCTTTTTTAAATCCGCAAGACCACTACGTGATTCCCAAAGATATTTTTAACTCTCACAATCTCGAAACAAGTGAATAGTCTCCTTCATAGCCTTACCATATCCTCTACAAAAAATCGACAATGTCACGTCCCGTCTTACCGAATTAATTGTTGTTGGAATCTTATTACTTACGACACACCATAATAGTACTTGCAATTTTTAAGGACACTTAAGCATTCAAAGCTTTTCTACTTGAATACTACCTCATCATTCGGCGGGATCAACAATTATATATTGATTTTACCGAAAATACTCAATATTGTTCCAATTTTTATTTTTGGCACTCCCTATCACAATGGTGAACTATACTTACCCCATTAATCAACATGTCTCGTCCTTCCAAGATATTCTTACATATCCCTAAATCCAACGTCTTAATAACAAGGTCCATCAACCCTTCCTTAAAATATTTTTTCTTGAGAATCGTCACCCATAATCTATTTTTATTATATAAGATCCATCATCCTAGTTTATCCAATATCGCTTTATTAAAATTATATGTACCCTAAACTCTAGCCCATATTCCTTTTTCGATCTACACATTTTGTCCCATACTACCTAATATATATTCCTACCCTCCTCGGATGAACCCCAAATAAAATTTCTACTAATTCAATCAATTTTATTGCACATACATTGACAACTTCATTTTCTATATAATATAAGTTGGGATAACACTCGAAACCGATTGTGCCAGATTTATCCGACCCATTAGAGAGATATTTTTTTTTATTTCCAATCCGGTAATTTTCCTCTCATTTGTAGTAATTTGTCGATAAAATTTCCTTAGGAGGTGAACGGGAAGCAATTGGCGTACGGAGATATGTTACAAAGGATCATTAAAATAAAAATCACAGATTATTATCGCTTTCTCATCGCTTACTAATTAGCCCGATACATTGCAAGACAGATGTAATACTATTTTAATCAAGTATATTTGTTCTTCCAAAGCCTTTACAAAAAAATTAAATTGTCTGCAAAAAAGACATGAGAGACCAGGGGGCTTTGTCGGTGGAGATACAGTAGACTTCAATCGTCACTACTACAAAAACCATGAATAATAAGAGATAATTGTTCAATACACATGGCAAAAAGGTAAGGATCCAACAAATCCTCTTTCCCTGATACCTTGTATCCGTGTGAAAGGCTCAAGAGATTCTTGATTCCATATTTTCATCGAATTTGACATTATGACAGTACCAATAAGTCTTGTCCATGTCGTTTGGAGTCCAAACTAAGTGATAATATCCTCAATGAACCGCTAGTTTAATATGTCATATGCTTTGGCTAGGTCGATCTTAACTGCCATATATTTGGTGCCTAGTGGATCTACGCAACAAATGGTTCATCTCTTATACCAAGACTATGTTATTTATAAGACCAACCTGAAAGACAGTTTATCTGATTGGGTTAAATACAGTCGGCTAGAAAAGGTCATAGTCTGTTAATCAACATCAATCAAGCTTATCGTGCAGAATTGATTGACTCTCTCCGGGTCAGCAACTTTAGAATTCAGATGAACAATTGTATCATTAATTTGAGTATGGATCTATCATCTTCCAAACGCGTTAAAAATCATCTCAAAAATAGGTATGCCAACCGTCTCCTAACATTTTTGAAAAAAATATAGTAGTCATATTATCTGCTCCTGGAGCTTTTCTCCCGAATCTCCTCAACTAGAAGATCTTATTCGAATTTTATCAGAAGAGGGATATATGAAAAAAAAAACAGACCAACAAACTCGATATCTGTGGAATACAATTTCTTAAAAAACGAACTAACCAACATGTAGTTCTTAGAGTTTTTCTTTTTCGTACGGTTGATAGGTGATAAAATCGTGTGTTACACTCACCCAGCCTTATCAAATGTTAGTTTGAACGCTGAAACGCAACATCTCCTCATCTTCCAAAATTTCTAAATACTCATCCCTTAACTTCTTACAAAGCCAAAAAATATATGACCTTTGAAGCGAGAGTTGAATTCTCTAAAATCTCACAAAAAATAATCATTTTTTCGGTGAGTATTATTAAACCCCATTTTTTATAATCAGATATTAAAGTATTTTTAACTTTATAATAACATTAGTCATTATGAATTTATTTATATATAAAAACAATTAATGGCAATCAATTTTTTTATCAAATCGTTTATGATAATTGGCATCTTACCAATTACCAAAGCTTTATCCATACTATTATTTTGGATGAACTACTATAACTAGGAGTGCACAAAAATTGAAAAACAAAACTGAAACGAACGACCAAATCAAACCAAAATGGGTCAGTTTTGTTGTTCAAAAAAAATAAAATTCGGTTTCGGTTTTTATTTCAAATCGAATTCAATTCGATCGGATTTTGGTTTGTCCGGTTTCGAAACCGAATCGTTTTGAAACTGACCGAATCCAAATATATATATTATTGTTTTTGTACCACCTGTAGCCAGGTGGTCACTAGTGAGGATGATTTGTGATTAAATGGTATTTTGGGAAGTTTGTGAGTTTAATATTATTTTTTGGATAGTGAGTAGTAAGATAAAGGAGGTGTGTGCTTGTATTTAATGTTTTGTAAGAAAAATCCAACCTATTAAATGAAGTTGGTTGAGGTATTTATAATATTTCTTTGACCGATGGGCCTTCTAGATCGGATCCTGGATCCTGTTTAATGTTAGCTCACAGCTAAGTCACGTATTGTCTGGTCGGATCATTTTTAGTTTGGTGGTCTAGAATATACCTGAACTACCCTTCCGGTTTTCACAGGAATGTCCTTCCGAAAAGTTATGATCCTATCAGTATCCCCTTTAGGTTTTTCAGAAAATATTTTGGAAGAGCTAACTTATTTATTAAAAAAAACATGGATTGGATCCGAAAGGGTTTGATTTTTGTAAATGAAAAACTAGCGGTCAGAAAACTGAAAGTTGACACGTTTCACATTTCGATTGAACCTCTCAATTGTTTTTATTTTTTGGGAGTTGGACCTATTTTCAAAAAGTGATTATGGTAGACTTAATAGCCCCTATTAATTATTCGAACTGGTTTCATCTTCCCCAAAAGAAACACTCAAGTGGTTTTAACTCAATTTAAACTTGTTTTACTGTTTAGTTTTTCATAACCAGAAATCTTTTTTAGAGAGAGAAAGCTTGATATTTCTATTTCCCTTAGTCTTTAAGAGGTTATATGTTCACTGTTAGAACATCTTTGATTAAATGAGGTTGGTTGAACCTATTAGACCTAGAGAGATCAAAAAATGAGGCAAAGATCGCAATCGGACTCCCCTATATCATTCCTACATTGTCTACTCTAGAATCAGAACCTTCTCTTCTGCAAGAAAATAAATTTCCCTTTTTATTTGGTAGGAAATCTGATAAAAGGTGATGATGAGTGGGCTTTAAGTGTACATTCCGGCAAGCACAACCATGAACCAATTAAGTATGCCCAATGACATTTGCAATGATCCAAGTTAAACAGGAAGGAAAAAGAGTTCGTTGATGTTTTGGCGGTAAACGGAACAACTCCACAACAAATATTTGGTGCTTTGAAGAAGGCCGATCCGGAGAATACTTTAAATATCTGTCACGTTTACAATCACCGTCAAAGAATGAAGATGGTTGAAAATGGTGGTCGATCCCAAATGTAATGCTTGCTAGCTAAATTACAATTGCACAAGTGCAAGTATTAGGAACGGATGGCCAACGATGTGTCTAATGTTATAACCGATTTGTTTTCCGCATACTCTCTTAGTATTGATTTGCTATGGACCTTCTCACACTTGCTAATCATGGATAACATATACAAAGGTATTCGTTATGGGATGCCTTTGTTCGAAGTAGTCGGGGTAACATCGACCAACAAAACGTTTTGCATTGGTTTCATATTCATGGTGAAAGAAACAATAGACAACTACGAATGGACTTTGGGATGTTTGAAAATGGTAATGAAGGAGAGTGATTGCAAATTTCCTTATGTTATAATTACGGACCCCGAATTTTCCTTGATGAATAGCATCGACAAAATATTTCCTAGCGGTAGTCACATGTTATGCGACTGGCATATCAACAAGAATGTTAACGGGAAAACTAAAAAAATGTTTGAAGATGGGAAGGTCTTTAACAACTTTTTGGCGGCTTGAAACAACGTCTTTTTATCCACTACCGTTGACGTGATGAACGAGAGGTTGGCTAAAATGCGGTCGGTGTTCAAAGAGAAAGATAAGACGGTCGACTATGTTATAGACTTGTGGATTACTCTTTATTAAGAGAGGTTTGTTCACGTCTATACTAACAAAATAATGCATTTTAATAATCACACCTTTAATAGGGTGGAAAGCTCGCATGCTACTTTTAAAAAATATACCAGGTCAAACCAATTGAATTTCGATGAGTTTTGGGATAAAGTACATGGTTTGTTGGCGATGCAACATTCGACCATACACGAATCGATGGAGGTTAGCAAGTGTCGTCTAATGCACAAATTTCAAAATTTCAAATCGTTCAAATTTTTACAGAAGTATGTATTACCTATTGCATTGGCGATAATATACGATAACTTTCATACGTTTGCACCAATCGTACGATCCAAGGTTTACTGTATAACCACGAACTATAAGCAATTTGAAGAGCGGACGGTAATGTACCTACTCAAATTATAGACGAGAATTAGAATATACCAAACATCATTCCCCGAGTTAAACTCACCGGCAGAAGAGGTGAAAGTTTATTTCGAAAATCTAAATGCTAACTTGAAGAGTTTGATGTGTACGAACAAAACCATTGGCTAAAAATATTTCAAAAATTTTTGGATCTGTCGATGACACTCTTTTGTGAACCCCTCGAAAAGGTAAAACCCACGGTAGAACTCTCGGACGAGTCGGAGGTTGCGGCCGTGGTCGCGGTAAATGTGGCAAACTACAATGGAATTATTCTACGAAAGGGATCATTCATATCACGAATACGCCGAAAAATAAATGTTCGACTCTCACGATAGTGCTGAAAATCCAAAAATGTTAACCCCCGCTGCGAGTTTGGTAACTCCGGTCGGCACTTTCGGTAGCACCGCACAAACGGTCACCGCACACAATCTTACTAATTCTGGAGCAAAACCACCAATAATGAAACAAAAAACGGGTTGCATATGTAAGTTTTGGAACTCTGGATGCGTCGATTAACATTGCCACTATACCGTCATTCCCGGTTAAAACAATTCCGGAGAGGTTTCCAAACGTGCCAGACTCGAGATATTCAAAGACATACCTCAACTTATGTGTTCTTTCATAAGTCGAATTACAAATATTATGCCCGACGGTGACATACCTCAATTTATGCGTCCTTTCAAAGTGTCCGTGATTTGGAAATTTTACAACACAACATGACATTCCAAGTCATTGAGATTTCAAACTAGGTGTACATGAAATTTCACTAGAACGGACCACCGAGCTTTTACCTCATCCAAGCGCCTTGAAATCTTAGGCGGCTCGACGACATCCATACCGTATAGGAAATACATCTTGCATAACATTACCTCCCAGTAGTGTGTACTCCATTCTTGCTTATAGATTTTACCTACTTCGACAGATGCTTTCATCAAATATTCATCTTCCAACTCACTCCAGAGAGACATTATAAGAGTTTCAGTTTTAAGTATTTTAGATTGAGTTGTTACAAGAGGAGAACATCTATTTATTGAATTTTTAGAATTTAGATGGTGTGATCCAAATAGACCAATATTAGCTCGACACGTGTAAGATGTGGATAACGTAATCCAATAACCCAATCATTTCGTGACACATAATGGATAAAAAACACATATTCCTGGGTGCGTCAAGATAGACCATGTGCATTTGATCTGGATGTCAATACAACTTCGTCGACTGTTTTTGTTTAATTTTTTAGTAATTCCCAATATAGATTGCATCAAACAATAATAATGAAAAAATTAAAGGGACAACAACAATGAAATCATAAATCCTGAAACAACAACTTATGAAATCTTAAATAACCAAACAACAACGGTGAAATCGTAAAAACTAAAATAACAAGTTCAAAATCACTAAAAACAAAAACAACAACAAAACACAAAACTTAGATGTCAAAGTCATATCCCATGTTGTCTTCGTCACTTTATTTCTCTCTTGCCAATCGCATCCTCCAGATATGCTACCATGTCCACGGTAACGTAGTCAACAACCGCCATGTTCCACACTGCAACTGCTTCTTGCTTAATTTTATGAGGCATGAACATCAATCACTGAAGCGGTTTCAAAAAATTGTACCGGGATTTGACTTCACCACGATTACGCGTCGGATGATTCGTAACTCCCAATCAGCCATACTCAAAGTGTATCCTACATAGCACCCGATTGAAAACAAAATATCGCTCGTATCATCGGACGTTGTTCGACGGACAAACTTCACTGCCTGAAGCAATTGGTAGTCTTCATTAAATTTAAACTCCATTCCTATAAACTTTTATGTTCTTTTACTATGTTTGATGTTTGGTGGATGAACTATCTGCCTATGTTTGAAGTCCATATCTAAAGGCATTCCAATTTGGTGGGATTCATTATTTGGAAGGCATTCCAATTTGGTGGGAGTTATTGTTTGGAGGGAATTGAAATTTGGCGGAAATCGAAAATTGGCGGAAATCAACATTTTGATGCAATCATTTTGTATCGAGAAACAATATTTGTTATTTAGTGAATTGCTAAAAACTAAGCTAAACTACTCAGTGGAGTTGTATTTTCAATAGGTTTTTTAAAATATTTATACAATTATTTTCCATTAAAACAAACTCTTAAATTTTTCATATTATATTTACTCAATTTATTTACTAAATAGGTGATTAAATATGTCGCTTAATAAAATATGGTACATTAATAATATATAGATAAATAACACTAGAAAATAAAAATAACACATACAAATATCTTATAACAACGATAAAGATAGACTATTTGTTTTTACCAAAAAGATATCAAGATAACAAACACTGAATCATCAAAATATCGTAAAAGTGTCATACAACTCGAAACAAATAACATAATGTCTAAGCAAGTCTCTTGGCAATAGACAAAACCTTCGTGTACGCCCCCCTCAAAGCACCAACATCATCGTCAAACTCATTCACTCCGGGAAACAACGACATCCTACACATACTGACGCGTAAATATCGTATGATAGCTCAGTCCCGATCCTCGTATACATATTCATCGAGTGAGTATATCGCACTGTTGATCAGGTTGAACCAGTTAATCTTCTGATGGAGCAGAAGGTAATTAGGATTACAAAAGGACTCAATCTCATCCCTCATCATCTCTCATCTAAAAACCTCATCTAAATAGTATAATCGTCAGTCCTCCCAACTATCTTCTTGGAACTCATATGCCATCGTTTTCGGTTTTATTTTCGACTTCGACTGCATCTTCAGCAATGGATGCGAGATAAGCCTCTGCACACGACCAAACTTCCTCAACACTCGTTTCGGATAGTATGCCTGCGAGTTCTCAACACCAAAGATGACATCTCGGAACCATGATATATCCTCGAACGGAAAATGATCGTGTATCGCGCGATAAAGATCAAACAATACCTGCAATACAAACCAATACATACACAAACATATATGAATATTTATTGAATATTTAGAATTTTTAGAATTTAGATGGTGTGATCCAAATAGACCAATATTAGCTCGACACGTGTAAGATGTGGATAACGTAATCCAATAACCCAATCATTTCGTGACACATAATGGATAAAAAACACATATTCCTGGGTGCGTCAAGATAGACCATGTGCATTTGATCTTGAGGTCAATACAACTTCGTCGACTGTTTTTGTTTAATTTTTTAGTAATTCCCAATATAGATTGCATCAAACAATAATAATGAAAAAATTAATGAAAAAGTTAAAGGGACAACAACAATGAAATCATAAATCCTGAAACAACAACTTATGAAATCTTAAATAACCAAACAACAACAGTGAAATCGTAAAAACTAAAATAACAAGTTCGAAATCACTAAAAAACAAAAATAAAAACAAAACACAAAACTTAGATGTCAAAGTCATATCCCATGTTGTCTTCGTCACTTTCTTTCTCTCTTGCCAATCGCATCCTCCAGATATGCTACCATGTCCATGGTAACGTAGTCAACAACCGCCATATTCCACACTGCAACTGCTTCTTGCTTAATTTTATGAGGCATGAACATCAATCACTGAAGCGGTTTCAAAAAATTGTACCGGGATTTGACTTCGTCAGGATTACGCGTTGGATGATTCGTAACTCCCAATCAGCCATACTCAAAGTGTATCCTATATAGCACCCGATTGAAAAAAAAAATATCGCTCGTATCATCAGACGTTGTTCGACGGACAAACTTCACTGCCTGAAGCAATTGGTAGTCTTCATTAAATTTAAACTCCATTCCTATAAAATTTTATGTTCTTTTACTATGTTTGATGTTTGGTGGATGAACTATCTGCCTATGTTTGAATTCCATATCTAAAGGCATTCCAATTTGGTGGGAGTCATTATTTGGAAGGCATTCCAATTTGGCGGGAGTTATTGTTTGGAGGGAATTGAAATTTGGCGGAAATCGAAAATTGGCGGAAATCAACATTTTGATGCAATCATTTTGTATCGAGAAACAATATTTGTTAGTTAGTGAATTTCTAAAAACTAAGCTAAACTACTCGGTGGAGTTACATTTTCAATAGGTTTTTTAAAATATTTATACAATTATTTTCCATTAAAACAAACTCTTAAATTTTTCATATTATATTTACTCAATTTATTTACTAAATAGGTGATTAAATATGTCGCTTAATAAAATATGGTACATTAATAATATATAGATAAATAACACTAGAAAATAAAAATAACACATACAAATATCTTATAACAACGATAAAGATAGACTATTTGTTTTTACCAAAAAGATATCAAGATAACAAACACTGAATCATCAAAATATCATAAAAGTGTCATACAACTCAAAACAAATAACATAATGTCTAAGCAAGTCTCTTGGCAATAGACAAAACCTTCGTGTACGCCCCCCTCAAAGCACCAACATCATCGCCAAACTCATCCACTCCGAGAAACAACGACAATCATACGCATACTGGCGCGTAAATATCTTATGATAGCTCAGTCTCGATCCTCGTATACATATTCATCGAGCGAGTATATCGCACTGTTGATCAGGTTGAACTAGCTAATCTTCGGATGGAGCAGAAGATAATTAGGAGTACAAAAGGTCTGATTTTAGGCCTATCAGTTTGACCACCCTTCTAAGTAGAATCATTTCAAAAAAATATTAACAGTAGGCTCTCTTATATCCTCTCTAAGCTTATTTCAGCTGAGCAATGGACGCGTGTCAAGGGTAGGAGCATTCATGATAATATAATGATTGCTCATGAATTGGCAGTGGACTTATCTAACAAGGTCAGGGGAGGTAATATCATGATAAAACTGGATATGGATAAGGCGTTTGATAGGATCGATCATACTTTTATCCTAAGTGTTCTTGCTAAGTTTGGGTTGAGATATGACTTTCTTAAACTTATTGAAAGAAACATGGTTAACTGCCAATTTTCAGTGGTAGTTAATGGAGTCTCTAAAAGGTTTTTTAGGTCCAATAAAGGCCTTAGACAAGGTGACCCATCGTCACCTAGTCTAATCATAATTGGTCAGGAATACTTAATAAGAGGATTAAAGAAACTCTACTCTAATTTTCCTACTGTTAACTACAAAGTAAGAGGGAACGTGAACTTATCTAGCCTGTGCTTTGCTGATGATATCCTGCTGTTCTGTAATGGGTCTTCAAACTCTGTAAAAAAAGATAATGAAAGAGGTCAGTTAATATGAGGAGGTCTCTGGTCAGATTGTTAATAAGGGGAACCTACAGTCATTATCTCTACTAGAACCTCCATCAGCTATGTGAGGAACTTGGAGAATCTTCTGGGATTCAAGCAGAGTAATCTTCCTTTCAAGTACATCGGTGCTGTCATTGGTAACAAAAACAGAGTTAGAAACTTTGATGATCTCATTGCAAATAATATCAATAAAATGAATAAATGGGATCACATAAATCTTTTTATTTGGGGCAGACTGATTCTTGTTCAGTCTGTTTTAACTACTTACCCTATCTTTGTGGCCCAAAACACTGAAATTCCTAAATCAATTACAAAGAAGCTGGAGACTCTTTATAACAAATTTTTATGGGGCTTTAAAACTGAGATGGCTACAACTATATGGTGCAAGTGGTTTGGATTGTGCAAGAGCTATGAGGAGGGTGGGCTGAATTTACGAAGAATAAATGATATGGTTGGAGTCTTTTCCTACAAACTGTGGTACAACTTGAGGAAGCAAGAATCTATTTGGGCCAATTTGCTGAAATCTATCTATTTTAACAATAGTCATCCTCGTGTTGCTAAATCCTAAAAGCTCATCTACGTGGAAAAGGGTCTGGAGAGTAAGGGATAGGGCTGAAAAACATATTTTGGCAGATTGATGCTGGCAAGGTTGATTTTTTGATTGACAAGTGGTGTAATACTAAGGCTTTTAAGGTTTTCTCTGAGCAAGATGATAGAAGTTTCTACAATGGCATTATCGTAAGGGACTAGTGGGACTCTGGTAGGTGGAATTTATCGATGCTTGAGAATATTTTGGACCAAAATTATATTCAAAATGTTCTCAAGATGACGGTTAATGGTGGAAGCAATGATTTAATCATCTGGAAACTTAGTGAGGATGGTCAATTCAATGTAAGAACACATGGCATGAAATAAAAGGTAAAGGAAATAAATCTTATCTTTTCAGTAGGATGTGGAACAATGTTACTCCGCGTAAGTACTCGTTCCTTCTTTGGAGATCATTAAAGGGTTGGCTTCCTGTGGATTTAGTTCTGCAAAAAAGAAACACTCAGTTAGTATCTAAATGTCAGCACTGCTTCAACACAGAAAATATAAATCATGTTCTAATTCATTGTCAAAAAGCATGGGAGGTGTGGTCTTATTTCTCAGCTTACTTCAACATTCACATAATCAGAAACATGTCTCTCTCACACTTGGTGAGAAATTGGTTTTGGTCTACTGGTAAAAGGGTTCACATGCGCACCATTATACCCACAATTGTTGCTTGGGTAATCTGGAATGCAAGGAACAAAAAAAAAGATGGAGAATAAAGAGATCTCTACTAAGAGTATGATTAGTCACATATTCTATATACTCTCAAGTTTGGACAGGGCTAATTTGTTAAAATTAACGCACTGGGACAAGGATAGAGACATTGGCATGTCGAATGGCTGTATGAATCAGTTGGTCAGGTCAAACACTCCAGTCTCCCTTAGCTGGGTGTGTCCTAAGCTTGGTCGATATAAACTCAATTCTGATAGGGGCTTGCAATGGGGCCGGTGAATGTTTTGGTGGTGGCTTAGTCAGGGTATCTACTGGGACCGTCTTGTTCAACTATGGCTCAACCTATGGCAAAGGAAGTCCGATAATTGCGGAGACCGGAGAAATACTGGATGGTCTCCTATTGTGCTATGAAAAGGGTATTAACAATTTAGACTTTGAAACGAATTCTAGTACACTGACTCAAATGCTACTAACTAGCAAAGCTCCCTAGTTTCTTAAAGCCTTGATTAATTGCTGCTACAAACTCATCTCCTCAAACATGAGGATTACCCATGTTCTCAGAGAGCAGAATACAGCAGCGAACTGCATGGTGAAGCACACTTAAAAGTTCAATAAGAATCTGTTCCTCGAGGGAACGTAAATTCCTAACAAACTCCGTGCTATCACCTTTCTAGAGGGGCTGGGTCAGAATCAATAAAAAATGAGGTCGAGTATTACCTGAACTTAGTTTATTGTCTTTCTTTCTGCTTCCTGAAGCATGCAAATGGGTTTTATTGGCTTCAATGGTTTGTATTGCTCTACAAGTTTAGGAGATAAGGGTTTTCTGGTTGTTTTGAGCTTGATTTGGTTTCTGATGGAGAACAGGAACCGAAAGAATTGAAGGAAGATCGAGGGTTTATTTTAGGATCGATTTTGGTTTAGGAAAAGTGAGGAGACTCATTTGGTCTTAGGTTTTTTGTTCGCAAAGCTTCTTGCAGCATGTAGTTTACCCGACCCATAATAAAAGACCCAATTGGTTAGAAAGAATATAACAATAAATTTTAATTTTTTAATTAATTATCTGTTTCATATCCTATTTTTAAAGTCAAATGGTAAAATAGACCAAAAAAAATGGCTAAGATAAAAAAAAATGATTTATTATAATTTTTTATAACAGAAAAACCTGTTTATTATACAAGTGAATAAGTGAATGGTAGGATCTAATGTTAATGATAGGAACTAACGTTGAACATATCGCAAACATGGAAAATTTGTCACGTTTGTTAACCATAAAAAACCCAACCAACCTGACCGAATCTCTCACCCTTATTTATAAGTCTATAACACTGGTAAATTCGTACAGCTCCCAATCCAAACCACACTTGCTTAGATGATTCACAGCTTGTTTATAAACCTTCGGTCAAAAGTTGAGCGTAAAGCTGATACTTTTGGCATAAATTAAAAGTAGGCAATTTAGAAGCGAAGCACAAGAGAGGACATAACTAAATCATCAACAAAAACAGCGATTTCACCAATTCTATTTATTTTAAATATCAGTTCCTCCATATTAATCTACAAACCTCCATCCATAAATAGCAAAAAAAAGTGTAAAACTTTACCGATACCCTCAGCCTTCTCAAACTAACATCTCAATTTGTAAATTAAACTAAACCATCTTTGTATAAATCTCAATCTCACCAATCTATTAAAAAGAAGATAAGTCAAATTGTTCCCCTTTTTTCTCCGCCTCAGGTCAGAGAGTAACCTTCATGCTGGATTGCTGCTATATCCAATCTAATAAAACAAGTTGAACTAGAAGTAACCGTTCAAAATCTGCCGGAAGGAAGAAGATAGCTTTTGCAAGTCCCATGAGTCCGTATCGTTAGAAGATACCATGTAAGCGGCACCGACAGCAGCAGCGATTGCAACAACTGAGAACGTTTTCACGCAGCTAAATCCGCTTGAAAGTTTTTTGGAAAGCACTTTACAGTATTTGTCTGCCTCTTTGTATAGAGACTGATGAGTAGCATCTGCACCGCCGGCAATTGCTGTCTCATTCTAGTGGCAAATATACAAGAAAATAGTCAAATTGTGGACGAGTTGGTATTTTAAAAATCTTATGACGTTTTGGGCTCATCAAATCTTTCACCATTTTCAGTTCCATTGAAAAGAGAAACGGATATGAAAACGTGATTCGGTTGCTAAAACAGATTTTGGGGAAGACTAGGTTTTTTATTTGTATTATCTACTGATTTTATGTTATGATAATATATAAAATGAAAATTGTTTTCTAAAATGAATTTGAAGTTCGGAAAATTTTGAGTTTTTGAGAATGAAAATGGTTTTCTGAAATTTTGGACTGAATAAGAACAGAAAATGTTTACACAGATCAAACGCAGCCTTATCGATCTATACTATCTCCAAAAGACAGGAGTACCTTTTGCCTCAAGCCCCTAATAGTTTCCTTCAGAGGAATATTAGGAGTCAATTTTGGGGATTGTTCCTTCCATTCCTGAACAAGTTTTTGGAGTACAGCAACACTAGCTTCTATATTTTCCTGATAAACCTTTTCCTGTTTGCATCAATTTTATGACCAAAAGAAGTTTTTTAGTAAACCAGACTCCATAACTGATTAATCGCAGAAGAGCAAAGAGATAAACTAACCCACTGTTTGCAGCAATCAGCATTTTCCATCAAGCACCAGATGATAATCCCAGCTGCTTCTTTAGATAGTTCACTGGTTTCTGTAAAAAAAAACCTACTGAGCCTTAATACTGCCTTTGAAGTAATGGTGGCAAACTTTTGTCCGATCAAGAGAAAAATTAGGTATGGACATAAAAAATTATGTCCAAAATCCGGGTTCGGATTGAGAAATACCAGTCCGAATGGGAAAACGAGGGTCAGATCACACATTCAGACAGAGCGGTCAGATTCCAGTGTTGACGAGTAGGTACCAATAAATAAAAATATACTTAAAGAAACTCAAAATTTATAATACAAGTGGAAAAAAAAAAAATATATCAGGTTGGCTCCAGTCAACCTGATTGGTTCCGCGTTGTCTTAATCAAAACCAGGTTTGGATTTGAACAAACATGTGTCCAAAATCTAAATCCAGGACTGGCAGACAATTAGTTAGTACAAAGCTTTGTCCAACCGATTCCAGCCAGTAGCCGGATATTTGCTACCCTTACTTAGGAGAGGAGAAGAACAAAAACAGAGAAGGGGACTCAGTTTACGTACTTTCACCAGCAGCTTTGATAGCGAAATTGAATATC
Source organism: Limnanthes douglasii subsp. nivea (assembly GCA_036936605.1). Classification (NCBI taxonomy): domain Eukaryota; kingdom Viridiplantae; phylum Streptophyta; class Magnoliopsida; order Brassicales; family Limnanthaceae; genus Limnanthes; species Limnanthes douglasii. The sequence goes on from JAUPFV010000004.1 coordinate 219,026,841, forward strand.
TGCTGTGAAACTTGCTTCATTGCCTTGCTTCCCCGGGCACCAGCAACGGCCACCTCTTTCAGTGTGGGGTATATGGCCTCAAATCTTTCGGTAGCCTGCATAAAAGATCAAACTAGGAATGTTAATAAAGAAACACATTCTCATTTGAAAACTATGCTAAGAAGCCCACACAAATACAGTATTTACCTTTACTCTAGCTGATGACGCGGGGAAGGTAACTCGGATTAATATCTCAAATGAAGTAGGTGGGATCAACCGCTCACCCTTTCTAACAGCACCATTTACCAATATGGTTTGAGCTTTTGGACTTGATAATATTCTGAAAACAAAAACCACAAACCAAATTCAAAAATCCAATTTTTTCTGAGAATGAAATGGAAGGATATCAACAACATAAAAGCTGCAAAACCTCTCGACTAGCTGCAGAATTAGATCCCTTGATAGTGGATTGCAGTTTCTGCCACCGAGTATAGGCAAAAGATTATGTGCCCATGAGTACAACCCTACAGCTAGGTCTCCTTGGGAGGCCTGTGCATGAAGTTTTTGATGGCACACATAAAAAATCACGTGATTCAAAGAGAAATAGACCAACTGCTGATATCCATTTTGTTAAAATTACCTGTGCCATCATCCAAATAATGACGGGCAGTTTATCCTGTCCGTTATACTTCACATTATCTCTCAGTATTGGCAATACACTAGATAAGGCATCAGGTTTTCGTCGCAAGACCATTGCTAAAACCACAAATATAGCAACCTGTCAAAGAAATGTGTCAGATGTAAATCAAACCAACAATAAAATTAACTCTTTGAAATATAAAAGCAGAGATCATTAGAGATACAACCATCTTCATAGTGATCGTATGATAGAAAGCACACAAGCATACCCAAGCAAATAAAAGCTAAAAACTATTGCTGAAAAGAAAATAATATAGCTGTAATGCAGAACATTAACATGTCTTAAAACACCCATGGCCTCATTCCTCTACCATAGCCAAAACTTGACCCAGTTTGAAGAAAGTTCCAATGTGGCAATGTCCATATTTTTTTTCCAATAAGAAGTAGTTGATCTCAAATTGCTTATATATGTGAGTGGAGTTAACAACTCTTCATATACGAGTAGAGTAATTGGGACAAAGTGTACATGAAACCCTTCTATCTAGCTATGAAATCCAAATTGCAGTTAGTAACAATGACAGAGAAAGGAGAAAACTACAACTCGATGGAGTAAGTTTGTAGGTATTTAAGCAAAAATCACCCAATGTAATATGAATTAATCATATTCTATTGAACTAGGTAAGAGATGAAACTTAAAAGATTTCATTGAAATATCTCTCTCAACTTGACAAGGACCCACTTTATGCCCGACACGTGACAAGGCTCCAAGAGGCTGCATACAGTTCCTCGAGATGAACAAAGACAAAAGATACCATACAATGGCAAAAGACAGAAATATACTACCATATACTTTGCAAGGGTAGAACTGAAGTTTCAAAAGGTACTAATTCAAAAACGCAAGCAATTTTGTTTTCGTGCATAAGGGTAGAAAAGGTGAAAACGAAATAGCATTCATGTCACCTGTGATTTTGATGATGCTTGCTTCACACCTTTCTTGGAAACTTTGCTACCACCAAGTTGGCTTGCTAAATCTGTAAGAATGGCATCTAACGACCACAATACGAAGGAACCAAGTGCATCAAGAGAACATTGGTTGATCCAGTCAACTGATGTCTTGTAAACAGCATCAGAAATATGAGAAAGAGGAATCTGCCAAGTAAATATCAACCAATTAGAACAAAGGAAAGACGGGATAGAAAAAACTTAAAACCATTCAAAAATATTTGCAGCATAGCAGCAATAACCCAGACTGCCATGCCATTGTGAAACCCGAAGACAGCCCAAGATGCTACGGAAAATGCAGCGGAGATAAATCCAAATTGTGAAATTAAAGACAAATTACCTATATACTTACCACAAAATCAAGCATACAATCAGCTCGGACTCTAACAGAACAGGAATGATATTGCATATTCATCAAGAAGAATTTCTTAAACCCTAGTAACATCAGAATGCATAATTTACCCAAATACAAAATCATGGCACATTCATACTAACTTATGACTAAAATAAGCCTACTCACATCAGCCATTTTGGCCACGGTGGCTTCCTTGAACAATTTTACCCAAGGAAACTGAGCAGCGGTCACACCGGAAAACGCCCTCCCGAAAAAATCAGCAACCCTCATCAGCTGAATTTCAGGCTGGTCTGCATAGGATCCCTATCCACAACCCAAAATTCAATATCATTAAATCAAACATATAAGAAATCACGATCAATCTCAAACCACCAGATAAAACAAAAACATCACGATTTCACACACACCGATACTTCGCCGAGAAATACAGCAAGATCAGCAGCATCGATCTTTGCCGCCGCTTCAGCAACCGTGACTTTCGGCATCTTTGGCTTCTTAGGTTTAACAACCTTCTTCGTAGTCGCGACCTCCACATCGCTACCACTATCGTCGTGATCAGTCTCCACAGATCGGCGCTTGGATCCGCCATTTGCATCGAAATCTACGTCAGCGGCAGACTGAGCATCAACGATCCGGCGACGACGATCAGCCGCCTGCTCTTCCAACGAACGAAAGACATTGTCTCCTTTGGCTAGGTTCCCGTTCGGGACATTGTTAGCATCCACCGGCTTTTGCTTCCTCTGACGCTTCGCGTAGGAGACCTTTTGCCAGCCGTGATCAGCGTTGTTGCCATTGTCGTAGCTGGTCTCGATCGAATCGGTAGATTCCATGGAAGCTGATGTTTCGATTTTTTTATATTATTTGTTTTGTTTTTCGGAGATAAATAAAGTGAGAAAAGGGGATGACATGGTTGAGGAGAAGTGATATGTATTCGAGTTGACTTTAGCAATTTTGACCTTTAGTTATTTAAGGAATTACGGTATATACCCCTCACTTCCTCTAATTTAATCAAATAGAATTTCTATGGATAAAGGTAAGAGAAAAAATTACAAAACTATTTATCCATAATTGAAAATACAACAAATTAGGAGCCAATACAAAATTGAACTTAAAAAAGAAAGGGGTTAAGGAGTTTGGCTCCCGCCTAGCATGTGAAGGAAAAAAATTGAACGAAAGAGGTAATTCAAATTCTTCATATTCAACTACCAACTCTAAAAGATCAAAAAACTCAACAGTCCTGGCGAAAATAGAGCGCAAGCTAGATGAAAAATAAGGAACATGAACAAAGCTTCGACTGCAAACAGGAAGCAAGCAAAGAGTTAATCATCAACTATATATACCCCAGACCAAAGCTTTCCATGAGAACAATGGTTACTTAGTCATTTGAAGCTGAAAATTGTTAAACTTCTCATTCTGATTGTAGGACAAAGTCAATTTCGCAAGATATATACCTATGACTTCACCCGTCTTTTTTTCGGGTAAAAAACACCGGTCGTCTTTCACCTTTACCACTTATAGCAAGTTGGTCCCTTTCTTTTGAGGCTGTAATAAAGCAGTCCTTCATGTTTCAGAAACTAGAATAAAACCATCTTTTTTTACCTCAGCCCAACTTTTGTACCATTAATACCCTTAACTAGCCACATCAGCGATCCACGTAGGACGCTGATGTGGCAACAGTAAAAAAAGTAAAAACAAGATTTATTTTGAAACCTTAAACCCGGCCACATTAAATATAATACTCGGTTAGCCCATTCGACATCTCTTATCCAGCCCAACTTCTACCACATCCTCATATACACTAGCTGTATCACTACTATGATTAACCCCTTCCACATTTACACCACCAATATCATCTACCAATATCTACTTTTACCCAGTCCTTTTACCATATTAGAGAGCCATAACTCAGCGTCCCCATCATTCCTCCCATTTTCTGCATCGACCTAGCCTGAGAAACACCTAAATTGGACTCTGGCGCGCTAGCTCCTCCCGGGCACAATCCATTAAAATGTTGATCGAATGAACCTGGAAAGGCATCCGTCTGAGTAGACAGAGGAGCACCACCGGGGCCTGGTGCAGCAGGCACGTCTATTGCAACACCGGCCCTCGGTGAGGCAAACATCGACATCGACGGGGACGAAGAAGACGACGTTAATCCCGAAGAAGAGAAGTAAGAGAAATTTGAATGTTGCTGCCATGGCTTGGGAAATACCGCTGATGGAGGTCTCGATTGAGACTGAGATGCATAAGGCTGTGGTTGTGATTGCGGTGAAGGTAAAGGTCTTGGGGCTCGGTGCACGCTCAGTGTCTAGTTAGGGTTAGGGTTAGAGATCCGAGTCGGAAACGTGGATGGTGATAGAAGAGTAGCGATGGTCAGGGATTTATTCGGTTGTTGTTGCGGCGGTTGCGGTGGGGCTTGTTGATGAGGTGGTGGTTCCGTCGGGTGTGGCATTGAAGTTGACGGAGTTGGGGTGTTTTGTTGCTGCTCAATTGCTTCTGTTTGAGGTCTCAATCGCAAATACATTAATAAATTACACTAAACTAGAACCACCGATAACTCACTCTCATACAAATTTATTTATCAATAAGTAAATAAATAAATAAATAGAATTAATTTTTAGTTGTTTTTATTTTATTTATATTTTTGGGTAAACTAGGGCTCATTGCTACTGTGTTCGCTAGACTCGATCGATATCCTCCTTTGCAAGCTGTTTATTCTTCGGCCTCTTGCCAAACTATTATATATCAAATTAGTAGTTAGAGAGTTGTTAGTTGTTAATTGATGCATTCAAAGAGTTTTGGGTTGATCCATGGAGAATCATATTCCCGAAGATGTCATGGAGGACATACTTTCGAGGTTGCCGGTTAAATCGCTAGTGCAATTCATGTCTGTATCTAAATCATGGCGCTCTCTAATCTCTAGCGCCAATTTTGCAAATTCGTTTTATGGAACCCCACTACCAATGAGTACAAGAAAATAACACCTGATCTTGAATACATGCGGCTCAACAATAAATATACTAAATCTGAAGCTATTTATAAATATGGATTTAAGACTTGGATTTGGATTTGGATACGATGTTTCCACAGATGATTACAAAATTGTCGTTGTTAAGGGATCAATCCGCATTTTCTCCCTAAAGAGAGGTACTTGGACAGGCTCTGCAGATACCCAATACCTTAATCGTCATAGAGCTCTTCACTGGTCTTGTATTGAGCACACTGCCGATGGAAGTCCTCTACGTCGTGTCATAGTATCATTCGGGGTAGCGGAAGAGAGTTTTAATTATGTTGCTTTCCCCAATGATGCTAAGCTACATATTTTTCCAACTTTTATGCTATGTTTAGTAGATGTTATCGATGGATATCTATGTTTGACTATTCCTCGGGGTAATGTATGGATTATGAAGGAATATGGTGTAAGTTCGTCATGGACAGAAGTAAACGTTATGCATTTTGACCCTTATAACTTAAGATTATCTTCTACATTATGCTTCCAACAAAGGACTGGACTACTGGCGTGTTTCGACTTTCGAAAGAACAAACTTGTAGAGAGAGTGCATTATGTAGAGAGAGTGCATCATGTAGAATCTTTGATTTCGCCAAACGTCAGTGATACTGAACGTAAAAGAAAATATTGTTGGCTTGAATGAGAGAGTGTTTTCGTTGCTATTTATATTTCTTTCATCTCAATAACCCACTTTTATTTATAAAAAAAAATTATTTATATTTTTTCATTTATATTTTTAGAAATAATTTGAATTTATTTATCTTTTTATTTTTATTATAGATTGAAGGCTTTTTTTCCCTAAAATTATCAATTAGATTGTTTTATATAAGAAGAAGTTGGGCTAATGGGCTAACCGAGTATTATAAATAATTGGGTCGGGGTTAAGGTTTTAAAACAGGATAAAAGGATCGGGTAAAAGTAAATATTGTTTTCACTTTTTTTGCTGTTGCCACATCAATGTCCTATGTGGATCATTGATGTGGCTGGTCAAAGGGTATTAAGGGTACAAAAGTTGGGCTGAGGTAAAAAAAATGATGGTTTTATTCAGGTTTCTGAAACATGAGGGAGTGCTTTATTACAGCCTCAAAGGAAAGGGACCAACTTGTTACAAGTGGGAAATGTGAAGGACGACTGGTGTTTTTTACCCTCTTTTTTTTTCTTACTTATCTTATCTGATTTTAGGTTCTATGCAAATATAAGATTTGATTTATTTGTTTATTTTTTAAGTTAGATTTATTATTGAATTAAAATATCACTAATTTAAAAGTTCATTCCTTATATTATTATTTTAAATATATTTTGGATAAGAGCGTTATTGGTCGGATTATTAATGGGATTGATTAAATATATTTAATTGTTCGTAGATTATATGGAAAAGCTTTAACTGACCGTAGTTATATGGGTTAATGGTAGCCCGAAACGGTTCAAACCAGTCTTCTTTTTCGTTTTTCGGAGGGAACCCACAACCGCTACTCAATGAGTACACACAGAGTAAACCCTCAGTCTGACGCAATAGCCTGCAAATCAACGCCAGAAGGTAAACCACACAAGGTGACATGCTCAAACCGAGAAAGTGTTTGTAGAGGGACTCAAACTCATGACATTTGGTAACGAGCATGTCTTACTTTACCAACTCGGCTACCCCTTTGGGGGGTTTGGTGGGGTTTTGTCCACTCCAAATTTGTAATAGAAGATCTGAGAGTTATCATATATACCCGTAAATATAAACTGTATATAAAAAATAAAAAAATAAAAATAATAATACTAATGATATACAAAAAATATTATTACCAATAAAAAAAGTTAAGTATAATTTAAAACAAAAAACAATAATATTATTCACTTAAGATCCATATTATTATTTCACTCAAATATTTACCATCTAAGAGCCATTATTACCCTAAATACCCCTACTTACTTATATAAAATTATGAGTGGTGAAGCACTGGTGGAATTTGTCTTCCCAGTTATTTATGACCGAAGATCAGAGTTGGAGAAAGACGACCTCAAAGCGATAATAGTAGGAAGAAAAAAGTTTTGAATATCCTACAAGAATGAAATTTCATAAATCAGTTGACATAAATGAAATAATAAATATTAAAGTAATATGTACACTAAATTAAGACTAGGAGTTCGGACTCCTGTTATTACTCTTTATTTTCCATAAATTACTCAGGTGACTCCGGTTTTTCTTGAAGATCGGCTCACCATTATCGCGAGCACCACTTACAAAGAAGAAGTGGTGATCTACTCTTTCTTAAACTCTAACAAATTATAGACAATCTTGTATCGATTCGGTAAGGACAATAAGTAGGTTGAAAATATCGAATTATAAGTCATAGTTCTTAGTGACAAAAAGTCATCAACATCGAAATTAATCTTTCATAGCTTCAAAGTAATGAAGCATGACATAACGATATGCTACGTACCGAGTCTGGCCTAACTAAGGCACATAACGTGCAACTCAAAGAGTCTAATAAGGAACGTGTAAAAAGAGAACCAGATTCCTCCATTTATCCACTCATTGAACACTATTTGCTCATCTTCCTTAACATATTGAGGAATTTCATTGGTATGAGGAAGTCATATGTTGACATTCAAAGCAATGGTTCACTTATTATGCATAACAAATTCTTCATTCAGATCATCATAGACATAAGTAATATCATGCAAGGCAAAAATTTATGATCCCTGATATTTCGCAAAAGACAGGATACCTCGTTTTAACCGACATACTGTTAGAGCCACTTTAGAAAATATTTTCTTATATTATTTTTTGAAGAAGCCTTAGTGTCATCTACTTGCAATACCTGTTTCCATTTCTTTTTCGGATCACCAGAATCCATTTGGGAAGCAACATCCATCTCAGGGACTTCAACAGTCATAGGATTTATCCATATGGTACATTTACACCCTCGTGCGAAAGACTGGTAGCATGATTAGTGGTTGTGGGATTGAGTACAGCGGAAGAAGAACCCATCTGGTTAACATATATATGAGTTTACCCCTTCTTGTTCTTAGCAGCATCAAAAGAGCGGTCCACCACTTGGAACAATTGGGAGTCTTTATGCTCCTCCTCCAATTCACCAAAATGGGAGCGTGAAATGTTATATTTGCCTCGTTTTTTGCCTTCAATAGGGTAATTTTGTAACTCTCATGCCTTTCGAAGGGCACCATTATCTTTACCTCTATTGATATATAAGAGGAATAGACGAGGAAAAGAGCCAAAGGAAAAGGGAAAGTAAGGATCGACCTAGTGGTTTATGTTGCCAGAAAATATTTCAAGATGGTCGACATATAAACTAGGAGAGCTTCTTTTACGATCAGAGTTGCTTTATATTCATATAGGCCTATTATGCTGATGTGATCTCGACCCCGACTAACACTTGGGTAGCCTACGCATGCCAGGGTTCGTATGACACCTCAAGGACTGACACATGGTGCACGGGCAACTGACATGCTAATAGAGATATTTTATGTCATAAATATTTGGGTTTTCAAGGTGTTATCTTGGTATTTCACCCATCTCTTCAAAAAAAAATTCTTAGTTAACATGCGTTGAAGTGTTCTCAAAAGAAAGAAGTCCAATTACCGGCGCAACCAGCTATAGAAAAGTTATTATCATTCAAACAAGAACAACAAGTCTTTTTTATCGACATAAGGGCTCACCATACCTAGGGATCGTCCTTCGAACTAATTATTTGAACCATTATACCGATCAACACACCTGAACTTCTTATTCCTACTTTGACAAGCTCTTTAGGCATATTAAAACTACTAATTTATAGACTGATTAGTATGGTGAATGACTTTGTATTTATTAATATAAGGAAAAGACCTATAAGGATCCATATAAATAGCCCATGCTATCTCATTTGAGGGGACCAACTCATTTTTTTACTATTCACATGTTGTCAATTACGTTTTCTCTCTATAAAAACTATATAGTACTACCTTTAAATTTTTTGTTAGTTTGACTCGTGTTAGTCATGAGTATCATACAAAACTCTAAATCCCTTCTAACCAACCCCTGATTCGTTAACTAGAGTCACTTGAAGCACAACTCCCAAAACTAGACTCATTACTTAATGCATAAAATACCATAATCTTAATGTTCATGCAATAAATCTTAATTTATGCAATGTGCAAGATATTCAACGTTTATCTTAAAAGAGTCATTTGAAAAATATGAAATAAAGTTCTCTTAAAAAGTTAATCTTTTCATATTGAATGAAACTTATTTGATGCACGAACTTCTAAATATCTAAACTGTATTATCTTACTTCAATTTTTATTCTTGTTATAATAATCCACAATTAAACATTGAAAATGTGAATGTGATCCTCTAGAAGCTTAAACTGAATTATCCTTTTGCATCATAATATTTATAATCTTTTATTTTATAGTGTTATATAAGATAAAATTTGGATTATTTTATTTCACCATAAAATATCTTAATATTCTTGTCAAACTCTTTATGACGTCACAAAAGCTAAATCTAATTTTTTTATTGCATCATAAAAAAATTTAGTGTTCTTATAGAACTTTTTATAACATTAAAAAACTGGAACTAGATTCTCTTGTTGAGCATAAATAATCTTAATGTTCTTGTGGAACTTTTTACGATATTACTGGTGTGGATAATAATCGCCTGAGGGTAGGCTAGTAATTTCAGTTGGTGTTTTTAGGAAGTATGTGGGTGTTAAGTGTTTAAAGTAGAGAGTAGAGAGATAATTAAGCAGCTTGGTAGTAGTTAATTTTCATCACCTATAGTTAATGCAGGTGGTTGGGTATTTATACCCTGATGTTTTGGCCCTTATGGGATTTCGGGTCATGTTTAATGGACCCGGGTCATGTTCAAAGGCCCATGAGCTCTAAGTAGGAGAGCAAGTAGTTTAGTCAAGAAGTGTTTAGGTTTTTTAGTACTTTTGTCATAGTTCGAACAGTCCTATGGTCATAGTGTTCAAAGTGATCTGTCCGGTTTATGTGATCTGTCCGATCTGTCCGGTTTGGAGGCCTTGGACTGATCTGTCCGTATCCGGGGAGCATGCTGAATTCGGACTCATCAGGAGCCCATTTTTTAGGTGTTTGAGCAAGTATTCTTGTCAGAGACCTGAAAAACAGTCTGACATTAGAAGTAGTTTTCAATCCGGACAGGTCTATGGGTTTACCCGGACAGATAAAGCTTCACGAATTCAAAACAGTTTTCGCCAAAGTTCGTGGGACACGTGTCACACTCTAACTGGTTGCTTTAGCCGTTTTTTCACCTTGAATTTCGAACCCACCTTCTTCGAAAAGCAACCTCTTTAATTACATATGGTGACATCAGCGCCGTCTTTTAATCATTGCCAAACTTTTCGAATTCTCCTAGGAATCAACTGCTTTTTCAGATTTACTATAAATTCAGACTCACTTTCTACTGTTTTACTATCTCTTTCATATTTACTCTGCATATTTTCTTAGAGCTTTCTCTCTCTAAAGCAAAAATTTTCTTGATAGTTTATGTTTACAGCAAGGACTGCTTTGATCAAAGGCGGGTGGCTCAACCTTTCTGAGTTGGAGAAGGCACAAAAAGTTGAGAAGGAAAGGCGAATCACAGCAGGGTTACCTACTTCGCCCGTTGACAGACCAGTCTCCTCTGCTGCAGAGTCAAATCGAGGATCTTCTTCCTCCAAAGGCACTAAGCCTAGAAAGTTATTCCAACCTAGCCTTTCTCCCATCATCTCTGGTTCCTTTGTTCAGGAATCAGAATCCATCGTTGAACCAGGAGCAACTGTCACTAGCTTTAAAAAACCCTCACCCTTCATAGCTATGAGATCAGATATAGAGAACTCCCCGGAGAAGTCAGTCGATCGAAGAAAGAGTCGGCTGGTTGAGGGGCAAGCCTCTAAGAACACTCCCTCAAAATCGGGGGCAAAAAATAGTAGTTCTGGGTCTGGAGTGCCTATCAGAGCTCCCCGGGAAAGACTACTCGGTCCGGAGGCTAGCAGCCCAGCACTTCAAAGAGAGACTTCTGCCTCAGAGCCCCAGCCTGAGACTAGAATTCAAGAAAATACAGAAAACCAGCAGTCCGGAAGCCAGGCTGAGCCAAGTTTGAATTCTCCCCGGGCCACTGCCACTGATATTCCTCCTACGATCATGGAGGAAAGAATTGAGGACTCTATTGAAGAAGTCCCTTTTGAGTCTGAGCCATCCGGTCAGACTAGTAACACTGCTGCTGCAAAAAAAAGATAAGGGCAAAGAAAAACTATGCTTGAGGCATCCGGAGCTGCCGGAGTGTCTCGAAGGGAAGGTAGGGCCTTGTTTTCACAGAGTCGAACTTAAATATCTCTTGGCCTTACAGAAGACCAAGTATGCTTTCATCCACACGGCTGAACTAAGTCGAATGCGCACAAAATGGGGGATCCCAGAAAATGTGAAGATAAGGATTCCCATAGATCCCGAAACTCTTATGGATTGCAAGCTGAATGAAATAGTCATCTTCACGGAGCTATTTAATTGGAGACTCAGATTCCCATTGGACCCATAGATTGTCAGATATTTTCATCTGATCAAACTCTGTCCGAGTCAGCTGAGCCCTGACGCTTGGTATACTCTGATGTCATGCATCATGGCATCAAGGCTGTCCGGGATCCCTCTTCCTATGGAAGAGTTTGCTGCAGTGGCCAATCTTTGCAAACATCACCAATTCCCCTTCTACATATGGGGAATGATCTCAAAGTTGTTGATGATCTATTGGAGTCTTAGAGTAAATGGAGGAGCCAGTTTTTGTTCGTCAGTGGCGCTTGGGAAAACGGAAAGAAGATCAAGTCTGGAGAGAACCCAAGCCTCCTTAGAAGCAGGTGGAGGAGTGATCGTAAGTCTCCCATTTTAAATATTTGTCTACTTTTTCCTTCTTATAGTTGGTTTTAAATTAATTGATCTTTCTTTTGTCTTAACAGAACCGCCCAAGGAGTTCGGCGATTACTTGAAGGCCGAACAGGTCACTTGTGGCAAAATCAATGCATGGGCTGCAGAGAACTGGGGGAACCGATTCCACAATGCTTTCACTAGTGGAAATCTGGCAAGGTCTCACCTGTGGAACACCACAGGTCGGAGAGACTTAACTTGGGAGGAGCTCACCACCCAACCTTCTCCGGACACAGTGCTTAAGAGGACCCATGAAGCAGATGGGACACTCGTCCTGCCAGGCCAGGCCAAAGCCCCAAGCAAAATGAAGGGCAAGAAGAGAGGCAAGAAGGTGGTGAGCGATGCTAATCCTGCTGATGCTGAGAGGGATGCTCCAACAGACCCGGAGGGGCCGGCTCAGAGCCAAATCGATGCTGCTCTTTTGCAGGTAGTGGAGCAAGAGACCGAAAGGCAGGAAGCAGACCTCCCAAAACCTCCAAGGGATTCCAAGAGGAATCGCAAGCAGGGGAGTGAAGGGGCAGACCGGGCAGCCAAGAAGAAAAATACTGCTAAGGGAGATGAGCTTGCTCTCCGGGATCCGGAGCCTTCTTTCCAGGCTGACCCTTCTGACCCAACACATGCTGAAGAGATCCCAAGGGACTTTCATACTGATGAAGTTGAGGGAGGAGAGCTTAACATTGATGAAGTAGACATCACCGGTCTTGGTGAACTTGGAGAATACTTCCTCAACCTCCCCAGAGACGACTTCGCAGGGCCTTACATTCCTCCGAGCAGCTCTAACACCGTCAACTTCAATGGTAAGACTTTCATTGTCTCTAGTGAAAAGGACACCATAGCCTACTCCTTGCTAAGCAATGTGCAGCCGGTACTTACACTGGAGAGACAAGTTCGGGGTCAAGCAGACACCATCAAAGACCTTAAGTCTGAGAAGGAAAAGCTGTCTGAAGACCTTCGCACTGCTACTGCCAATGCTGACATGCTAAAGGAAGCAAATGAGGAGTTGAAGAGGAATCAGGAGGAAAGCAACACAAAAGTTGCTACTCTAGAGGAAACCATCAGAGACCTCCGGGAGAAGCTGTCCGGTGTGAAGAAAGATCTTACTGCCTCAAAAGAAGAGACCAAGGCAAAGGACAAGATTATCACCAGCCTAACTACTGACAAGATTGCTCTTGAGAATGCAGCATCCAAGGCTGCCGAGGAGAAAACCACTTTGTTAAAGGATCAAGAGGCTACGATCCAAGCCAAGATTAATGCCTATGCCAACCAGATGATTAAAAGCGAAGAGCTATTGATTGAGAAGGTGAGGTCTGACATGGTTCTACTCTTTCATGAAAAATATCCGAAGAGGAACCTAGGGGACTTGTGGCGTTATGTAGACGATGATGACCTTCCATATCATACAATGGCCGAAGAGGATCAGGATGGAGTCTCTAGTGCGTCCTCATCCGATGATGACGAGCATACCGAGGAGAGCCCAAATGAAGAGAAAGACGATCCCAAAGGCAAGAAGGTAGACGAAGGGAAAAGCGACTTCAAAGGCAAGAAGGTGTATGAAGGTGAGCCATCTTCAAATGCTCAACCTTAACTTATGATTTACTTTGTTTATTTTTTATTCAGACTAAAGTCCTTGGAAGGCCAAGGCACTCTTTTTTGTAATGGTGTCCGGTGCTCGACCGGACAGGTTTTTTGTGTTGTATCTTGACTATTTAAAAGTCCTTGGAAGGCCAAGGCAAGTTTAAGTTATTTCATTCAATGAATATCTCTGTTTTGTGCAACCATCATCTTCTTTCATTGTTCATTTTAATTTTGATAGCCAGAGTTTAAGTAGCCTTTAGTTGTTGCATGGTGAGAGTGTTTAAATTCTCCGGCTAGAGTTTAAATAACCCTTAGATATTTCAGTCAGAATAGTATGACAAGGGACAAAACTTTAAAAAACACTTAGAAAATTTTTAAGAAGGCATTGAATTTTATTTAACAGCCCGGACACCTCATTAAAACCTCTCCGTGCCACCGGGGAGGAAAGAGTATGCCCCCAAATATTTACATGGATGTTTAAACAAGTAAATATTTATACAAGTGCTATTCCAAGTACATCCGGAGATGCTCGATATTCCAAGGATGTGTTAGAACTCTGCCATCTTTGTCTTCCAACCAATAAGTTCCAGGTTTAATTCTTTCAACAACCATATACGGACCCTCCCAAGTTGGGGCCAGCTTTCCGAAGAGCTTTTCTTTAGTGTGTAAGAAGACCTTCCTTAATACTTTGTCCCCAGGTTGGAAATCTCTTCTTTTAACTGTAGAAGCAAACCTGCTTCTCATCAAACCTTGATAGTGTGCAACTCTAAGGTGAGCTTTAACTCGTCTTTCTTCTATCAAATCAAGTTGACCTCTGATTGCCACCTCATTAGCATGTTCGGAGAAATTGTGAACACGAAAAGAGGGGAGAGTCGCTTCTATGGGAGCTAATGCATCCATCCCATAGACCAAGTCAAAGGGTGATTATTGTGTTGCAGCCCCAGGTGTTGTCCGGTAGGCCCACAAGACCTCTTGTAAATAACTAGGCCACTTCCCAGCAGCCCCTTCCAAATTCTTCTTTAAGCCGGACAGTATAGTTCTATTAGCCACTTCAACTTGCCCATTTGCTTGTGGGTGGAAAGGTGAAGAAAAACAATGCTGTATACCCCTTGAGGCACAGAAGCTCTCCATTTCTCTATTGTCGAACTGTGGCCCGTTGTCTGTTGTTATTTTCTATGGGACACCAAATCTGCAACATATGTTGGATAGAATGAATTTTATCACAGCTTTTGATGTTGTCCCTGCTAGAGGGGCTGCTTCCATCCACTTCGAGAAGTAGTCAATGGCCACAATTATAGTTTTGCGCCCTCCGGACGCCACAGGGAGAGGCCCTACTAAATCCAATCCCCATCGAGCAAAAGGAATGGGCTCAGAAATTGATTCTAAAGGAATAGCTGGTACATGAATTTCATTGTTGTACCTCTGGCATGGGTCACACCTCCTCACCAATTCCTTAGCATCTTTCATGATTGATGGCCAATAGTAACCGGAGAGTAAAACTCTTCTGGTTAAAGCTATAAACCCACAATGGGCAGATCCCTCACCATCGTGCAATTCGGAGAGGACCATTTGTGACTCTTCATCCCCCAAACAACGCAGGAGAGGTTTGCTGTAGGACTTTTTGTACAGCATTTCTCTCAATATGATGAAACCACGAGCCTTGTGTTTCAATGTTCTGGCTAGTGATTTATCTGGAGGCAGGACACCATCGGAGAGATATTGTAGGAGAGGAAACTTCCAGTCTTGAGGCTGTTTCACTTATATTTCAAAAATTTCCTCTTCTTTACCCTTACTAAGTTGAATAGAGGGGTTTTCGAGCACATGGATCCATAGATATGACTCCGTATATGCTATGGTTGCCAATGAGTCTGCTAGCTCATTTTCTGTCCGGGGAATGTGCTCATAGACAACACTTTTAAACTTAAGCCCTTCATTTTTGAGGAGGAGTAAATACTTCACAAGTTGCTCCTTCTTAGCCTCAGATTGGCCTTGGGCATGGTGGATAAGTAGTTGGGAGTCACTTAACAACTTGACCCTCTTGGCCCCACAAATGTGGGCTAACTTTAACTCAGCTATAGCTGCTTCGTATTCGGACTCGTTATTAGATGCCCTGAAAGCAAAACAAATAGCCTGGTACATCTTATCTCCATACGGGGAAGTTAAACATACTCCTGCACCACATCCCATTGTGCTAGATCCACCATCTGTTCGGACGACCCATACTTTTTTATCTTTTATATCAGTAGCTTGCTCCGAATCCCTGTCGGAGTAGAATTCGACCAGAAAATCAGCCACAGCTTGGGCTTTGACTGCTGTTCGGGGAGCAAAGTCTATGTCAAAGTCCCCCAACTCTACTGACCACTTAGTCATTCTGCTCGAAATATCTGCTTTTTGAAGGACATTCTTTAGGGGAAAAGAGGTCCGGACGATGATAGGATGAGCCTGGAAATAAGGCCTCATCTTTTTTGCAGCTATCACCAGGGCTAATGCCAATTTTTCAAGTTTTAAGTAACGCTTCTCTGCATCTATCAAGCTTTTGCTAATGTAGTACACTGGATGGGGATGACTATCGACCTCTCTTACCAGCACAGCGCTGATGGCACAACTTGAAACTGCCAAATATATAAAGAGAGTCTCCCCATCGACTGGCTTGAACAAAGTTTTGGGGGAGGACAGGTGTTTCTTGATCTCATTGAAAGCCTCATCACACTGCGGGGTCCAATCAAAGCCATTTGCACCCTTAAAGTTTGAAAGAAAGGAGCACACATGTCCGAAGACCTTGAGATAAACCTGTTTAAGGCATCTAACCTCCCCGTTAACCGTTGTACTTCTTTAATGTTTCGAGGAGGTTCCATCTGGAAAAGAGCATTTAGCTGGTCCAGATCGCGCTGTATTCCATGCTCACTTATGATGTAGCCTAGAAACTTTCCGGACTGCACTCCGAACACACACTTTTCAGGGTTTAACTTCAAATTCACTTTTACCAAGTTGGCAAAAGTTTCTTGGAGATCTTACAAGTGCAACTGATCATGTACGCTCTTCACCATCATGTCATCAATGTACACTTCCATATTTCTTCCAATTTGATCAGCGAATGCCTTGTTGACTAACCTCTGATAAGTAGCCCCAGCATTTTTCAAACCAAATGGCATAACTTTGTAGCAATGAAGACCTATGTCTGTGACAAATGTGGTATGCTCTTGATCTTTTGGATCTACTTGAATCTGATTGTATCCGGAGAAAGCATCCATAAAGGAAAGCAGCTTGTTCCCAGAAGTAGAGTCTACTAACTGATCAATCCGGAGGACCGGATACAAGTCTTTTGGGAAAGCTCTATTGAGATCTGTGAAATCAATGCACATGCGCCACTTGCCATTCTTCTTTTTCACTAAGACAGGATTGACTGTCCACAAAGGGTATTGAGACTCCTTGATATGCCCCATCTTTGTGAGCCTGTCAACCTCTTGCACAATGACATCAGCTTTTTCTTTGGAAAAAGCTCTTCTTTTTTGAACTACTGGTGCTACATCTCTCCGGACTGATAGTTGATGTGATATCACTTCTAATGGGACTCCAGTAACATCAGCATTGCACCAAGCAAAACATGCTGATGGTTCTTTAAAAACTTCAACATTTCATTCTTCAACATAGGTGGCATTTTAGACCCTATCTTGACACTTTTCCCATCTTCCAAACAGTGCGTTTCCACCTCTTCAACTGGTATTAACACTCCGGGGGTCTCCCTGGGGTCATCAATTTCACCCTCACCCCTAGAAAGGCCCTCAAACTGCTATTGTTCATTGATACGGACTGCCCCCAGCGTTCGAGGAGCCAAGGCAGTAGCATAACATTCTCTTGCAATCTTTTGGCTGCTCCGGACAACTCCAACCTGCCCCTGAACAGCATACTTCAAGCATTGGTGGACTGTTGAAGCCACTGCATGCATCCTAGAGAGCCAAGACCTCCCCAGAATAGCATTGTAGCAAGTGGGACAATCCACCACAATAAAGAGTATTCTGACCATTTTCTTGAAAGGGCCCTTGCCCAATAACACCTCATCTTCGAACTCTCCGATCACATCTGCTGAGCTGCCTGTGAAGCCCACGATTGACCTGTCCGAATTCTGAATTACAGCTGGATTTTTCATTTTCTTGTAAGTGGTTAGGAAAAGGATATTGGCTGAGCTTCCAGTATCCACCAGGATTCGTCTTATGTCATTGCCCCCTATAGATGCTCATATGACAACAGCATCCTCATGAGGGCCAGCAATGTTTCTTAAATCATCTTCATCAAACACAATGAAGGGAAATGAGTTTGGTGACTGATAGGATGTCATGCCTCCTTCTAGCTGGGAGGCCAAAGTATGAACATGCCTCTTCCTTGAAGAAGCAGTAGGAGCTGTCATAGTGTCCCCTCCGAAAATTGTAAGCGACTCGAAAAACTTAATGAGCTCGGAGACCGATCTAGAACATTCCTCTATAGCACCCACTCTGTTTCGAGTTGGATGAGGATCCAAGTATTCAGATTCCACGTCAAACCTTTCAACTATAACCATGGCCCCCTCCGGAGCAGCATTACTTGGACCAACCCGGTGAGTGTTGTCAGGCCTGTTGCCTCCTCTTCTTTTAACGTAAGCTCCCAGCTTCCCCTTTCAATCAAGTTTTGAACTTCTTGCTTCAATGCTATGCAGTCATCGGTGGTATGACCAATATCATTGTGATATTGGCAAAAAGAGTTGTTGCGATGCTCTCTGGGAGACTGTAGTGTTGCCGGTCTCCGGTAATGCACCTCATCCTTTGTTTTATCAAAAATGGTGGCCACACTTTCTTTTAACTCCGCGAACCACTCCGGTTGCACCCATGGCCCTCTTTTGTTTCTGGATTGCTGACTTTGAGCAGGAGCAGCTGGTTGAGACTGAGATTTTGCTCTACCATGCCCCTGTCCGGTTTCTCTTGCTTTGTTCCCGGACTGATTTTGATTGGGACTTGGTGCCACTGGGTAGACCTCACCTGCCTGTGCACCCTGGTCTTCTTTGTTTCATCGACGTTTATTTGTTTGCCAACCTGATTCAGCAACCCTCCCCAGGTCATGGCCTTCTTTCTGGTTACTGAATCAGCTAGATTGCCTGGATTCAAACCTTGCCTTAGGGATGCTATTGCGACCTGTTCGAAGCAATCAGCCAACCCATTCTTGGTGTTCACAAAACGACTTATATATTCTTTCAAGGACTCATTTGGTTCCTGGGCACAATGGATTATTGTGTCTCCATTGCCCTTCAGCTCTTTACTCCCTACGAACTGCCTTCGAAAGGCCACCCAAAACGTATCGAAATCTTTAATACAACCCTGAGGCAGGCTGTTGTACCATTCAAAGCACTCCCCGTAAAGGATTGGGAGAATTCCCTACAAAGTAGTTTATCATCATCGTCAAAGTTCATCATGAAGTTTTTAAATTGCTCCAGATGGTTGTCTGGATCAGTACTGCCATCGTACTTGTCTATTTTGGTGCTGTCAAACCTCTTGGGGAGGTTTCCGGACAGAATTTTAGAAGACAATGGAGAGTGCCTCCAATTCCTTCCACGACTGAACACAGTATCCTCATTGGGAGTTGCAAAGATACCTGGTTCATCGTGGAAGGCAAAGGGATCCATCAGCATCTTGTCCACATGCTTCCGGCTGTGTGATGACCCTTTTCCGATATTCTTCTTCATTTTTCCATATCTATCCCTTTTTCTTGAATACTTTTTGATCTGCCTTTGTTTCTTTCTAGTTCGACCCTCATTGCTGCTAGAGGACAAGGATTTTTCAACTCCCTCACTGTCCGAAGAGCTATCAGAAGATTCTGAGCTCGAGTCAGAACTCTCCACAGGCTTGGACCGGTGAGACTTTTTAGAACTGGCATGAGTCTTTTTGGTGCTCACATGAGTTTTTGAAGACCCATGCTCTCTGGGGTTATCGGTGTGATGAGCAACCGATGCTTTGGATTTTTCTTTCACGCCCATCTTGGCCTTTTCTGCCCTCAGAGCTTCTATTTCACACTTTAGCCTATCACGCTCTTCGATAGTGTATTCATCGTTCTCTTCCACCACTTCGAGCAAAGCCGGTGGTAGCTCTGGATTGTCCGGATTCATTCAGACAGATTTTCTTAGCTGGTTTTGAATGCTTGATTCAGGCACCCTTTCCTCCCACTGTGGTCGCCGATTTGGTGTGGATAATAATCGCCTGAGGGTAGGCTAGTAATTTCAGTTGGTGTTTTTAGGAAGTATGTGGGTGTTAAGTGTTTAAAGTAGAGAGTAGAGAGATAATTAAGCAGCTTGGTAGCAGTTAATTTTCATTACCTATAGTTAATGCAGGTGGTTGGGTATTTATACCCTGATTTTTGGGCCCTTATGGGCTTTCGGGTCATGTTTAATGGACCCGGGTCATGTTCAAAGACCCATGAGCTCTAAGTAGGAGAGCAAGTAGCTTAGTCAAGAAGTGTTTAGGTTTTTTAGTACTTTTGTCATAGTTCGAACAGTCCTATGGTCATAGTGTTCAAAGTGATCTGTCCGGTTCATGTGATCTGTCCGATCTGTCCGGTTTGGAGGCCTTGGACTGATCTGTCCGTATCCGGGGAGCATGCTGAATTCGGACTCATCAATTACGAAAGCTAAAACGAGAAGCTATTGTACTAGCTTAACTTTGCACAATTTCTTGAGGATGTTGAGTTTATGCTTCATTAACAACTACAACTACTTAACCTTAAATTACATTTGGAATGTTGATTTTAGAAGAGAATAATGAGATGATTGGTAATGAATGATCAAATCCTTATCTTTTGAGTCTAAACAAATTATTTATGATTTTTCCCAAAATAAAGGTTATCAATAAACGTTGATTCCTAAATAGGAATAGAGTGATTAAATCTTTATTTATTTGAATCTAAACATATCATTGATTCTTCCCAAAAATCAAGGTTGTTCATTGAATATTTTCCCATAAATGATATAACCTCAAAAATATTGTCTAAAATTACTATATTGTCTCAAATCTAAATTTGGATAATGGGTTTCCAAAAGAACTATTATATAATAGAATATATTCAGAATTATTATTATTATTATTATTGTCTAAGACTCCAGTTCTCAATGTTAGGTTTGTATGGCTTTGCTTATAGTAGACATCCCTAAATGTAAACATTTCTCAAATAATGTTTTCGTTATATTTAAGGTATGATGTACTAATTTTACTAATTGTGTCCCTATGAATTTGATGAATAAATAATCGCTGCACAACTTAATTGTATAAAACCTAATATTGGATAATGACATTGTTCATTGAACTAATATTCCTCCCTTCAGTAGCAACCACCAAGGATACATATAACAAAATGTTTGAATTTGTCAATAAACCTCATATTTGTTGAAGTATATGCACAATAAGACTAAATGATATATATATATATATATAGTTATTTATGAATAACAATGACTTCATCGTAACTTTCTAATTTTCTTTAAAGAGTTTTATTTTTCTGTTTGCACCTGATTTTCTTTATTTGGTATATTGTCTTTGATTTATCCATGACATATATTAATAGTAACAATACTCAAGGGGATTATAAAGCATCTTATTAAATAGCTTGCATACTCCTTTTGACATATATGACCTTAATACTTGTGATAAAGATGTATTTTTTCGAGTAATTCAAGCTATTTTAATTAAAAAACATAAATATGTGTAATATTGTTGCAAAATTAATTGTAATTTTTAGCACAGACGGTTGGCGCCAACGTATTATACAGTTTAATTTTCACTCATATATACATGAATCACCAATATATGAAAAGATATTTTACCATCACTTAATTTTGACGACATATCATATCTAATGAATAAAGAGAAATTATGATGGTTGAAACTATATCATTCCATCAAATATATATAAGAGTTGTAAGATAACAATAAATCATCATTGTCTACAAAGATGTTTTACCATCACTTAATTTAGAAATTTAATGTATTTTTTAAACAAAGATTATATAATGGTTTTAATTGTATCAATTCATCAAATATATCCAAGAACTGAATAAAACATGATACGTGGACTACGCCTACTTAAGGTCTGAACTTTGTGCAATAAAAGTATCATCATTACTTAATGTATTTTATTTAAAGAATTTTAATTTGTAAGTCTCTATAGTGGTCAATACTGAATCATCACTATTCCTTATTATTTTATTTTTTTAATGTTAAAAATACTTAACAATCTCATCATAATTGAACTGAGATTATAATTATATGAAGTTTGTAGTTAATATTGATGTTCTTATTCAAGAGTCGATCAAATATTAAATCTAAAAAGTTGACCTTATAAATGTACTTATAAATTAGTTTCTTATAAATTTTACCATCACCCTTATCTATAATGAAATATTTATTTACATCAATTTCAGATTCTGACTTGGGAAGAACTGAAAAATCAAGCACAAAAAAAGAAATGAATTTTGCAATAAATTTGTAAGGGTCTAAGTGTTTTATAACTAGATTTGAACCTCTTTAATGTAGGCCTTATATATCTCGCTTAACTTTCAAAGTAAAAGGAAGAGTTGTTAGTACCATAGTTTGATATTTATCCGGGTATTCTTACTAAACAAACATACCATATGAATAATTTGGAATTGGTTAGGTATAACTAAAATCTAAACAAAAAATATTGAATCTTAATTATCCCATGTATAACATATAGAGGATGAATTTTATCAAGTTTAAAGTTTCAATTGAGCATTCATATGTATTGCACTTGACATAGTCATTAGCGAAAACGGTTGGCGCCAACGCACTATATATTACCTCTAGATTTTGTACTTTAAAGTTAGACATTGTAGTTTCTAAACCATATCTAAAATGAGTACAACCTTCCATCGGGGATGTACTGGACTGATTCATGGTAAATTAAATGAACTATTCAACACTAAAAATAGTTATGCGTGACTACATTAGTATGGTATGTGTAATTGCAGCAACGACATCATGCAACAGGTCTCACTATAAAAAAAATACATGAGGTAGTATTTTGTTTGAGCTGGCCTACGCTCACAACAACTTTTTCTTAAGCCATGAGGCCCTAAACCCCTTTCCTTTCATAACTCGCCTCACATTTCCCATGCAAGTGGGATACCAAGTTTGAAAATCATTTATAGAGAATGGGAAACTAAAGTACTTGCATTGTAATTATACAAATGCTATTGAATCGTGTATCTATAACATATCATACCTTAATGTGTTGTATCTCAATATTCATTGACCATCTGAATTAGTTCAAGGATGTGAAATATTTCATCAATTTCTCAGATATTTGAAGGGATATGAATGTGAATCAAACTCCATAAAATGAAATAAATAATCCATAGGCATGCATGACATCACCCTATACATACAAAGTCCAAGTGCCAAAAATAATTAGTGATTACATCCCATCCTGATGCTATACATTCAACATCACTAAATATGCCTCAATGCTTACATAATGAGGTTACATAACTACAAATACCTAAACATATAACACAACATACAAATATGGTATAAGAATTAAAACAACCATCCTAAACTAGTTTTTTCTAAACATGATATACTATACAAATTGATAAAACATACTAATTAATGATCCTAAAAGTTAAAAAATTCAATTTGTTTGCGGCTTAACTAAAGAGGTTCATTCACAACAAACTCTTATATAAAAAACCTAAATTATCTAAAAATTATATTATATTAGTTTACTGAAATTTTAGACAACAATCACATTCACTGCATATACTACAATTGTATGATTGAACTACTCGGTTATTCAAAATATTAAGTGAATGATCTGATAAGACTATATATATACATATAATATTTATAATAATAAGATATAAAATGATGAGGTAAGCTTGTATCGAAGGCTAACAAAATAGTAATTTGCAGGTAACATGAGGCAAACCAGAAGATAAGGTGGACATAAACGATACAAGTGTGGTAAGAAGTATAAGACGAGGATAATAAACGGTATAATATAAGGTTTACAGTATAAGGTTCATAAGGAAGCATCCAGACGAGAGTCACGAAGGTAATATGAGGTAACCAAATGAAAAGGTAAACATATATGAGACGAGGGTGATAAGTGGTACAAGACGAGGGTCATAAAGAATCTATCAGATTATGGTTACAAAGTTACAAACATAACGCATAAATAAAAACATTTGAACGATTATGATTGGATGACATGTGTCACTACATTATAAAATAGTGAGAAATGTATCTACGTATTTATTAGAAAATATGACTGATATTTGGGACACAGTAACACTTTCAATGTGGTAACAGTTATAGAGTAAATATGGAAATATTGTGTATTTTATAAGCTATATAATTAAAAATTAAACCCTTTGATGCAAATGATGATCACTTTTGATACATAAAAATTATTATATTCACAATCGTTTTTTTTGTAGATTATACTTCATCATCTTGGTCATCTATTTGAGAAAGAATTAATTTATCATATTTGTTGTCTGTGGGAACTTAATATTAGAATTTTAGCATACTAATGTGATGACAAGATCGATATTCGAAAGGGAAAATCTAGAAACTCATCATATTTGAGTAATCCAGTGACTGTCTCAGAAATTATGACAAGCTTACCGGTAAACAGAAGCAACCCAAGACGAGATCAACTATTGGGTCATCCAACCACCATCGTTGGTAAAACTAAATGACTCAAGCAGTCACAGCGGCAATCAATAACCAACCATTCGGGGCGACATTTGGTGCAGAGTATGTGAGTAATCAAGTTGAAGGTGTGACAGTTGATATAAAAATCCGTGCAAGCATTGATCCTACGTTGGTCCATGAAGAAGATCCCTTCAAGCAAGCTATGTTAGCTACTTTGTCTAACTTTCAGCTCTCAGAAATGCATATTGAAGAGCTAAAAAAACAGTTTAAAGAAAATCAGTTGCAATTTGAAAGGGAACAAGAATCCAAAATAAAAATGGAAAAGCTAATTGAGACAGTATAATTACTGACAGAGAAGGTTACGTCAGAAAGAAAAAAAAGAAAGCATTGATTAAACATAGAAGTCGGTAAGACGAGCTACGCGGAAAGGAAATAATATAAAGCAGATCATGTTGAACATATGAGTGATAGTAGCACTGAAAAAGAAAATGAGAAAGTTCAAAAGTGTCGAGTACGAGGACTTGTCGAGTAATATGGTGTTAAATAGGAGTAAAGAGAAGAATGAGGCAAAATATTATTGTGAAAGATAAAAATTGGTAGCTTACGTACTCTATGAATCTCCTTTTTTTAGGAAAATTCTTGCAGGAAAACTTCCCCGCAAGTTCGATCCCTACTGAATAAATACCTACTGATAGGGTCCGATATTTTTGGAAGCGACTTCTCAAAGAATTCAGAATAATTTGAGGGATATTTTGGACCATATTCTGAAGGATATTTTAGAATAAAGAAAACATTTTTTACCTTTTGACTCAGTTGTATGTCTTTTGACTCGGTTGTATTGATAAGGGGGGATTCCCCCAAATAAGTATGAGCACGAGCAAGAGCACCGCGAACTTGGATTATGACAAGCAATAAAGAAAAAGACGAGGTCTACAATGTTGACGAGCTTAAAGGCAGATCGAGGTCAAAGATAAATATACCGTTGATGAGCTCAAAGGCATATCTAGCTCATCTTTAGACTGAGCTCGAAACCAAATACAACGTTGATGAACTCAAGAGTTGGTTGAGCTCAAAGACATCATAGAAAGAGTTGATCGACCGGATTGGGAACACGATGAACAGATGATCAAGATTGAGTGAGGACTTAAAGAAGATAAGTTAAGCATGTGACCAATGAGCTCGAGCTCTGAAAACTAGAGCAGACTTGATTACCTCTAAGGTGTAGCCTAGCTCGGCTTAAAGTATAGATTAGACTTAACGTTTTCTTACTTGTTATATAAACACACGTTTTGACCGTTGAGTCAAATCGTGTTGGTTATTTGTTCCAAAATTATAGGGATAGTGATGTAAGTGGGATAGTGGCGCTTAAAGCGTAAACATATATAAATACCCACTAATTTTTGTATTATAAATAGGGAAGACCCATCCATGAATAAAGGGATCTTTTTCCGGCTTATCTCTTTCTGGGCTAAAATTCTAAAGACTACACTGTGGTAGCATTTGTTATTCCCGTAACAAATTTGGTGCCGTCTGTGGGAATTTCTTAACCAATCACCATGGTAGTCACAAGGTCAGGAATCGAGAGAGACAATCACGAAACTAGCAAAACAACAACCCACCAGAGAAGAACTGTAAGTCAACCAGCAGGGCGAGACGTCCTACATTCCGGCCTCGTAGCTCCTCAAGAGGGCAATCTCATGGCACCCCTAGCGGCAGTGGTAACAGAGGGACCACTGATTCGGCCTGCGGTTGTTTCCAGGGAAGAGGTGCATCTCCATCAGCTGGTGGATGCGTCAAGGGCTCGTAGAACTGCGGAAGTCATGCCGACAGGTGACTCAGTGATCCTTTAACTAGAATAAAGAATCCAGAATCTCCATGAGGAGGAGTTGAAAATAGTGTTTGAGCGAGACGCAAAGGAACAAGCCATGCATGCCACAATTATTAGCAGTGCTATATGATTGTATATTGTACGTAATACTAGATATACGTAGGTACATACATGATCAAGGTTGTACACTGGTGGCGTTATGCTTACTATGTGTATACATCTTATTCTATATCTGTAAAAATCGACGAATGAGGCCGTATTTCCAAGGGCATCTGATTATGGTGCGAACGACATTTCCTTTACGAACAGTATTTAAGAAGCCCGATGTTTCAGGCAGGTTAACCAAATGGAGCATCGAGCTTGGTGAGTATGATATCCGTTTTGAGCCGCACGTAGCTATAAAGGGACAAGCAGTTGTTGATTTCTTAGCAAAGTTCAGTTCATCCAGAGAAGAATAGATTGAGATAAACGACAGACAATCGATTGAGCTCAATCAATGGATCATCGAGGTCGACGGTGCATCTTCTATATCAACAGGGGGCGTAAGCGTTATACTCCGAACTCCAAGCAGGGAGGAGGTTAAACAAGTTGTACGCTTTAATTTCCCTATAACAAATAACGTTGCAGAATATGAGGCTGCCCTTTGTGGCATGAAGCTGGATTTGATATGTGGAGCTCGAAGCATCAAAATTAGACCTGACTCTCAGTTGGTGGTTAATCAGGCACAGAGTATTTATGATGTCAAACAAGACGGGATCAAGGAGTATATTGTGATACTCAAAGAATATGAGTCCAAGTTCAATAGTGTGCTTTATGAGCAGATCCCACGAAGGGATAATTTGGCAGCTGACACTTTAGCTACGGCTGCAGCTTCAGGAGAGCATCCCACAATTTTACTCCAGCAACTCCCCACGACAGAGCTCATATCAGCAGCTGCAACTGTCAATTCAATCACTAATGACGATGACTGGAGGACTACATACTTTCATTACCTGAACCAAGGAACATTGCCCACTAGTAAAAATGAAGCTCGCGCATTGCAGATTAGAGCAGCCAAATATTGTGTCCTCGATAATACCTTGTACAAGAAAAGTTCAAGCCGACCTTTGCTCTGTTTCCTTGACCACACTGAAGCCAGTTTGGTATTGGATGATTTACATTCAGGAGAAGCAGGGGTTCATTGTGGACACCGAACACTAATTCGTCGTTTTCTCCTCGATGGGTACTATTGGCTTGAGCTAGCAAGTGATGCTGAGAATCTAGTACTGCGGTGTCACAAGTGTCAAGAGAATTTGAACACGCAACATAGACCTAGCGAGCCCATGCAGAACATCTCTGTCCCATGTCTGTTTGATAAATGGGGTATTGATCTTGTGGGGCGTTTAACAATGGCCACAGGCAAACGACAGTTCCTTATCGTCGCAGTGGATTACTTTTCGAAATGGGTTGAGGCTAAAGCCCTGTTCAGAACATGCGCTCATGAGGTATGTGATTTCATCAATAATCAAATTCTAACCCGATATGGAATTCCACGGATTATAATGACATATAACGGCCCACAATTCTAAAATTCAATCCTTACCCACTTTTGCAAGCGATATGGGATTCTCCAACATTTTCCACCCCCTACTATCCTCAAGCAAACAGGCAGGTCGAAGTAACTAACAGAACACTACTAGAAGGGTTTAACAAAAAGTTGGAGGGAGCTAAAGGTAAATGGCCAGACAAATTGGCACAAGTCCTATGGGCGTACAAAACAACCCATCGCTCCACAACATACGGTACACCATTTACTTTGGTATACGGTGCAGAGACGGTTATTCTAGCATAGGTCATAGTTTCAAGCCATAGAATTGAGCACTACGAAGAGGAGGCAAATCTTGTAGCTAGATCAACATCCCTAGATCTATTAGACGAGCGACAAGATCAAGCGAGAGTCCGAGCAGAGCACTATCAAAGTCTTATGAGGGGAAGTTTTAATGCTCGTCTAAAGCCACGGTCTTTCAAACAAGGAGATTTAGTCTTAAAGAAGGTGTTTCAGGGCTCCGATAACGGAACATGTGGCAAACTAGGACCGAATTGGGAAGGACCATACTCAGTTATTTCAGCAGGGCACCATGGCGCATACAGATTAGCAGATCAAGATGGCCGAGCACTCAAGAATCCTTGGAATGTTAATCACCTAAAGTTGTATCACCATAATATTAAAGATGTAACGATGCGCTCTTTTTCCTCTCTGATGGTGCAGGGAGGTTTTTTAATAAGGCATCTAAGAACAGCTCTTTGTTTTTTCCAATATAAGTTATGCTTTTGCCAATGTGTGTTTGTGCAATTTTTCCTTTTGTCCAGCGAATGGGTAAATGACCACGCCATTTTTGTCTATGCAATGGACCATACTGAGTCCAGACTAAGTGTCTATAAACACGAACGGGCTGATTGGCCACGCCTACGGGCTACATAACGGCCATACTGTGCTTATACTTTGTACTGGGTATATTAGCGAACTAGTCAAAGACCAAGTCTGAACAGACTACGCAATAGGGTCCGTGAGACCTCGCCGCAAAAATGCTATTATGACACAAGTTGTCTAAGCTAC
This sequence comes from Limnanthes douglasii subsp. nivea, assembly GCA_036936605.1. Classification (NCBI taxonomy): domain Eukaryota; kingdom Viridiplantae; phylum Streptophyta; class Magnoliopsida; order Brassicales; family Limnanthaceae; genus Limnanthes; species Limnanthes douglasii. Next base: position 219,055,425 of record JAUPFV010000004.1, read on the forward strand.
ACAATGCGTCATATTGAGCTCGGGGTTATAAGGATCTTCAGAAAGCTCAGCAAACACATATTCCATAATTGACAATGAATGTTTATAGCAATAACTAAGGTAAATCATGCATCAATTCAAACATATATTAAATAAATAACCCAAGTGTTGCAAGCAGTACGACGTGTTTTAACAACAAAAAACAAGGAAATTAGTCAAACAGAACAACACAAGCAAATATTTATTACTTAGCGTTATTGGGTGGCAGTCGTTTGGAAATGATCAACAAAAGTATTAGTTTATGTGTTCGCCTGAGGGGCTACGTTCGAGCTCGGTGCAGCAGACTCTGCTAGATGTGCAAAGGATCCCAGGTTCATGCCAGGATTCAAGGCTATTAGCCCTGTAATAACATTCTTGTTTTCCTTGGTAATCATCTGTAACAACTGTAAACACTTGCATTTCCCTTTTTTCAGCAGCTGCTTCTACCTTTGTCTGCCACTGTTGCCGCTCTCGTTCGAGCTGTGCACGCTCCTCCTCCACTTCTTTGCTCAACTTGCTCACTTTAGCAATCAAAGTTGCAATTTGGTCCGCTTATTCCTCTACCCTTTTTGCCTGGTTATTGGTCTGATCCAATAAGTTTGCGTTTTTGGCGTACAACTCATCATTCCTTTTTAACAAATTTTCGTTCTGGTTTAGCACTAATTTGTGGTTCTCGGAAACAGTCGCTAGCCTCTGATCGTTGCATTTCACAGTCTCCTGCAGTAAGGAAACTACCTTCTCCAGCTTGGCTTTTGCTTCCATGGCCTCATGCTTAAAGGTCTTGGCCGAGGTATAAGCATGCCTCAAGCGGATGATCTCAGCATGCTGTTCTTAGATGAGCCAAAAAACATGGCTTATGTTTTCCATTTCTCCATGGCAGTTATGTCAGCAGGGGACATATTTTGATAACCCAACACAAATGAGTTATGTCCGGGTGCAGCTGTCTATAAACAAGAAAGTTAGATTTAATTTTTAAATCTTTAACTTAATATGTGCATAACTTAGTAATTCTTACCTCGATTGACAGCTCGGTTTTCCTTTGCAAGATCTCTGCATTAGACATTTTATCGTAGTACGACAAGTTAGGGATCCTATGAAGCTGCTCGAACATGAAGGTAGAAGGGCGGGGAATTTGTACTTTCGGACGCTCTTCTACAGGCACCCTTTGTTTGCTGGACTCGGCTACTTTATTGCCATTCTTGTTCTTTTCAGTGGCTTCCACTAACGGTGCTAGATTTTCCATAGAGAAGCTCAGCACCAGCTGTTTTGTTTCTTTGTGCGAGCTGGGGGTGCCGTTTGTTTTTTCTGAGCACCATTATCATCTTCTGCTCTAGCCTCCACTAGATCGATTATCTCCTCAGAAACCCATGGATTTTGTTCTTCGCCAACTTTTGTTTTTGTTGGATTGGGAGGACGTGCTCTTTCCTCGGAAGTAGCTTCAGCACCATCATCCTCCTCATCTTTGAGTTGTAATCTCTTCGTGCTTAGGGGAACAACATCCACAATGTTTCTCCGCGTATTAAGAGCACCAGAAAAGGTCTCCTCGTCCTCATCCTCTCTTTCAGCTCGGACTTTATTAGGCTGAGCAGCTTCAGGCACCTTCGGGGCTTCTTTTTCAGTTTGCTCGAAAACGTTTCCTTTGTTTTTTGCAGCATCATTCCCTTACCCGCAAGAGAGAGCAGGAGCAGAGGATGAATCCCCAGTTTCACCAGCTTTTCGGGTTACTTGAGGTACCGCCAGCCAGATGCCAGCGTTGTTCTTCTCACTGAGCTTTTGTTCGAAAATCGATCTGAGGCGATCCATAGTAGCTTTTGAACCGTCCGTCATTCTTACTTCTCCTTCTTATGTGGTACTGAGCTCTGGAATCGACCACAACCCTGATTTCAAGTAGTCGTATCGTTTGAACAATTGTTTAAGATCTTGTTGCCAAGCTTCAAAAGCTAAGCTACTGACTCTGATCAAAGGGTTCACGTATTTTAGTGGTCTTCCTTCTTTTCACCATCTCCGATTGGACAATTCACCTTAAAGAAAAATAGATATAATATTATACGAGAGTTCGTGCAAATTTTTGTCTCATGTAAGCTAATAATATTTACAATTTTTCTTCCATTTTCTTTCTAGTTGAAGGTTTAAGGTGGGGGTGTTATGTTCCTAATTACCCGACACAAAGACGAAGAAGTTCTTCCAGTTCCTATCAGAAGAAGGGAGTTCAACAATTTTCTTAATCCCTTTAAAGTGAGTGTAAAAGAAAGGGGTATTGGCCAATTTCGTTACATCAGTACCGGATAGTAGGTCTGCTAAGCAAGCATGATCTGAGGACTACGCTAAGAAATAACCTCCAACTATTTGCAGACATTTGAGTAAAGAAGATACCGAGCACACTGAAATAGTCACGAATGAGCTCGGGCATGGTAATCTCATCCCCCGGTCAAATAAAGTAGTAAAAAGGCAGGTCTTCGTTTCTTGTGTGTGATAGGGATGTTCTCATATACTAGGAGCCCTAATAGTTACATCCTCGGGGATGCTACATTTTTCCCTAAGGATGGTAATTCCATCGTCGTCTAAGTTAGTGTACTTAGGGGCTAACTGAGAGAAATAGTTTTCTAAATCGTCGATGTCTTCGTATAAGGGCTCCGTAATTTTGTCGACTTTACTCTTCATTGCCCTTTTTGGTGCCATGTTTTTTTTCTAACAAACTGCAATTAGGTAAGGATATGAATCAGAATGATTATGATGGTGAGGGCAAGCGATTCGATTTTGGGAAACGCCTACTGATAGAAGTTCGAAAATTTAGATCTAGGGTTCTCTCAAGCATTTAACAAGAAATGGTTACTTGATAAGAAGTACGTTACCTGAGTAATGTTGAAGAAGATGATAACAAACGCCTTGGTTGAAGATGGAGAGAGTTTTCCAGCAACATTGAAGCAAACAAATTTGAATTGTGTGATTTTTCTAACAAAAAAATACCAATAAGTGTTTAAGTGACTATACGTTTTTACATAGGCGTGTGAATTGTGATGTCATCAATTGTTTGCAAGCTGTGCCAGAAAACTGAATCGCCAAATGGTATTTCCAAGAAACGGCGATGTCAGAACCGTCACTTGCATCAATGACACGTGTCAGAAAGAAGCAGACGCGAGACGGTTCGAATCACCGTGGAGATAAGTAAGGAATTTTATTAATATTTTATTTGCAGGCTTATTAATATTTTAATAAACCTATAAACTTGGGGGGAGCCCTGATAACGGGGGATTCCCCCAAATAAGTATGAGCACGAGCAAGAGCACCGCGAACTTGGATTATGACAAGCAATGAAGAAAATGATGAACTCTACAACGTTGACGAGCTCAAGGGCAGATCGAGGTCGAAGATAAATACACCGTTGATGAGCTCAAAGGTAGATCGAGCTCATCTTTAGACCGAGCTCGAAAACAAATACAACGTTGATGAACTCAATAGTAGGTTGAGCTTGAAGATATCAGGGAAAGAGTTGATCGACCGGATTGGGAACGCGATGAACAGATAATCAAGACTGAGTGATGGCTTAAAGAGGATAAGTTGATCATGTGACCAGTGAGCTCGAGCTCTGCAAACCAGAGCAGACTTGATTGCATTTAAGGTGTATCCCATCTCGGTTTAAAGTATAGATTAGAATTAACGTTTTCTTACTTGTTATATAAACACACGTTTTGACCCTTGAGTCAAACCGTGTTGGTTATATGTTCCACAATTATAGGGGTAGTGATGTTAGTGGGATAGTGGCGCTTAAATCACAAACATATGTAACTGCCCACTAATTTTTGTATTATAAATAAGGAAGACCTATCTATGATTAAAGGGATCTTTTTTTCCGCTTATTTCTTTCTTGGCTAAAATTCTAAAGACTACACTGTGGTAGCATTTGTTATTGTCGGTAAGAACAATAATGCAGAAAGGATTAATGAAAATTCGGTGGATGAAGAATTGGAGAAAATGGGAGACGATAGGGGATAATAACAGGGATTACATACTATTTCCGGTAAGAACACAAGGTCAAAAGCAAACCCAAAATGTAGGAAAATATATATTAGAGGTTCACCTGGTGGATGAGTCATCATTCCATAATTATAGGAAACCAATAGATGACCTGACCTTTAACGACGATGATTTGAGGGGCGTCATTACTCCTGACAAAGTGTTGCGGTAATTAGCTTGGATATAACCAGGGTCATGATATTGTTCCTTTTCGTTAATAATGATAATGTTATCATTATAGCCAGGGTCATGGTATTGACCAACGTTATTTTCAAGACCAAATACCAAAGAATGGTTGGGGTACCACCGTACAAACTGATTGATATACAGTTGGTCAGCTACGAAATTTTTTTATTTAGCTGTGTTGGCGAAGTTGAACTTTCTGTAATCGCTGGTTATGGTAGTATAAAAAAAATAGCGAGTATACTTTTTCCAATAACTGATGCCCCCAGCTCGTATAAAGCAATCATAAGAAGTCATCGGTGATACAAAATTGAGTTTGCGGCCTGTTCTTTCTGCTAGTGCTTCAAATACCCTATTGGAAACCTGGTAGGAATATTAAGAGGTAGTCAGAGTATTTAAAAGAATTGTTATGCGATATATCTATATTTCGCGAAGCTGGCTCAATAATAATAATAAAATATGGGAGAGATGGGTCGTTAATCAGATTAGGGCAGTCAATTTGAAACTGAAGTTGACGACCCAAAAGAAAACCCAAAAGAAGAGGTCCACTTTGACGAACTTTTAGGTAAAGTAGTTGATGAAGCGCTAGCAAGTTGACAAATCACTAAAATCGGGAATCAACTAGAGCTAAGTTTCAAGTGTATAATGGTGGAATTACTCATGTATAATTCATATGTTTTTGCTTAGAGCACTGATGATGTCTTTGAGGTTAGCTCGACTGTCATCAGTGACGAGATATCGATTGAAAAGAGGATGAGACTGGTTCGTCAAAAAAGGAGAGTTTTTTCTTCCAAGAATTCTGAGGCTATGTAAAAAAAAGGTATAAAATCTACTACTTGGACGTATTAGAGAAGCGAAATACCCAATTTGGGTGGTTAACCCTGTAGTGGTAAAAAAATTAGCAGTGGAGAATGTGCATAGATTTTACTTGCCTCAATAAAGCGTGTCCGAATGTGCTTTTCCTCTGCCTCGTATTGATCAATTAGTAAATGCAATTTCGGGTTACGAATTCGTATCCTTCATGGACGCATACTCAGGGTATTACAAGATTCGAACGCATTCATATGACAAATAACACATTGATTTCCATATGGAAAACGTGAGGGACTAGTCCTATTTTTTATTCGAATCATCTTATACCAAGCATAAGTTTTTGTCCTTTATGTCTCTCAGAATGTGATAGTTTTTATGAAGATAACAAGGTAGGGATACGATGGGGTTGATAACTTAGATGGTTCATTCTCTAAAATCGAATGAACAATCTGATAAAAAAAATAAGTTCTTAGTACTTTATATTGCACTAAATGAGATAATTTTTAAAATCTAGAATAGTACCAAGGCCAATCGAGGTGGCCGATAAAATGAAAAAGTAGGCGAACGAGGGTCGTAGCCCAAAAATACCAAGAAAAAAGAGGCCAAATTCACTATTTATGCTATCCTAATAGAGTAACGTATGAAGAAACATTCTACTCAAGGGAAAAAATCTTCCAAAAGTAAAAAATCGTTAAACTTTAGAAGTTGGTCTACTTTGAAAAAACAGAGGAAGAAAGACCGAAATAGGGGTTTGAAGTATATCAAACCTGGTCCAGAAAATTGAATGAGGGTTACGCTCTTATTTCATGGTCAATCTCAATCTAAACATGCTACTATCGGAGGAAATCTTGCAAGAGGTCTAATGGACCGAGCCTTGACTTGTCAAGAAAACCACTACACTATTGAAGCTTATGGAATTATAATATGTGATAGCCTAGAGGTGGCTTCACCCAAATGTATATGTGGGGATCAAACATCCTTTTATGAATTTGATAACTTCGCAAGTAGAGCTTGGTATTAATGCAAATAGCTTATATTTTTATGTTTTTACTTATATATAAATATATTTTGGTTAAACATGATTTTATATGCATGTCATATTTAATATTTTTGTTATGTTAATGAGCATGTAAGTAGTTGGGAGGGTAAAAATGTTAGATCTTTAACCTTTGTTCATTGTTGTAGCCGAGCCTATGGAAGATCATAAGAAAATGAAAGTGCATGAGGCATAAATAGAACAATAGTTTGATATCTAACAAAAAAGTTTCAGAAGATTTGAAGGCTCATCGAAATGCTCATCAGAGGATGATTGATCACTTAAAATGAAAATTTAAAATTATGAAAGGATCCATGTCGATCTAAAAAACTTTAAAAATGTATATGTTGTGACTTCAACGATTCAAGAAATATGTAACACTAAATTTGTACATATTTTTCACAATCTGCTTATACTTTAGTGGTTTCGGGATAAGACCAAGGTGACTGAACTACGGGAAGTTGGCCTCAAAACTACCCACGGGATATATAACAAGGTTGAAGTGAATCTTGTTGTTTTTATACGAGAATTTTCATGACCTTAACCTTGGGTTGTTTATGGGAATTAGTCTCTAATAACCAGTGGTCGACCATGATAGATTGGTCACATTACCTTCGTTGACGAAAACCAAAGCGATGGAAGTAGATGATAGAATAAGATCTCATCATCTGAAGGACAAAAGTGATCTCTTATAAAAAAAAAATTGTTTCTAATTTATAGTACTCAAATCCTTCGATAGGCGCCAATTTTGTATGAGTAATATTTTTTATTTATGATTGTAGCCTTTGTTTGACTAGCTTTAATACATTTTTTAAGTCTACCTTTATTGTATGCCAACATAATTGTTTTACTTTAGCAAATTTTTATGTTAGATATGTTTATATATATATTTTTTATCCGCTCATTTAAACAAGTATTTTAGTTTTATCTTATTTTTAGGGCTTAATGTTATTCTCTTTAGATTTTTAAGAAGATTTTATTGGAAAAATACAATAATTTTAACGTGTTTTCATAAAAAAAAGTAATACCAAACCTCTTTCGGAGAAATTAGTTGTAAAGATAGATGTTAAATATTATAACTCGTAAACCTTTTGGTGATCTGGCTCGAATGCCTAATGCATATTTGGTGCTACGGCTCGAAAGCTTAATTCACATTTGGTGCTCCATCTCAAAATCATAATGCATATTTAAATTTTACAAAACATAAAAAATAATTTAATTAAATGACGATAGTGCACATGTATTATCGAGGTTGACCTTTTCCACCCAATAAATTATAAATTCCTAATTTTATTTTGAATGTGATGGTGTAGAGTCATTCCTAGTTCGGGCCTAACTTACCAAAGGTTTTATCCTTGGTGTGGAGAAAGATCCTTCTTAGTAAATGATCTTATATATAAGTTATGAAAAAATCTTTAGAACTATACATGTTGTGCAGTAACGTCCGCTAATATTCCATGCATAGGTGGGTTTATTTATTTGTTTATCATAGATCAAGTCTAGTTTGGAAATTTAGCTATCATGGTTTGTTCCTTGTTGTAGTTAGAAATTCAAATATAATGTAGAAATTTTATGTTGGGGTCAGGACCTCAATTTCATATACTCACACAAATGAAGTGTTTTTCTTTTTGCATGGGATAGTTTGGTATACCCACATGACTTTTTGAAGGGTGTCTAGTCAATTTTCTACTGCACCTTTGAATAGGTTACGTATTCCTTCTAAGAGGGTTTGGTTGATTACTTCAACATACCCATTAGCTTAGAGATGAAACAATGTAAGGTAGTGATATTAGATTTTTCTAATTTGACAAGAAATTGGGTATTCTAAAATTGTATCCCATTCACAATGGTTATTACGACCCCGACTTATGATCATATTCACTCAGATATTTGCCAAAGCCTTAACTTTGACATTTATAGAAATAATCTACTACCACAAAGAGGTATTTATATCCCATTGATGTTTTGGTAGTGGTATCTTCAAGTCCATGTCGCATTTATCAAAATGAATAACTTTAAAATTGATTCAAGGGTACGATTGAGACTTTGATTATATTTATAAAATCTTGGTAAGTTCCAAAATATTATTACTTTGGTATTCGCTAGTATTGTTGTCCAAAAGTGTTATTTTAGTAAGATTTATTTATGGAGAGTCTTGTCCCCACATCAGATACCTCTTTATTCTTCATGAAGTTCTTCAAGAATTAATGTTGATTCTTCAAGGCCAAGACACCTTAAAATTAGTATGGTTAATCCTTATTGATATAATATATCAGCTAACGCACATACCGATCTGAATCTATTTTGATATTCTATTTTCTTTTGTTTTGTTTGTGAATTAGTTACTTCAATGAGGTGTGTCTGGATGGGGGTTCGCCAATTTGTAAATTCTTTACTAAGAATGACCTCATATACTAATTATGATGGATCAGTTTTCCTAGACCAAAAAATGATTAGCTTTTCTTTGAGGATTACCCAATGAGTAGATTTACCACACCTTAAGGAAGAAAATGTGTCAACCAACATTTTCTGTCTTAGTTACTTATTTGTACTCTATTTTTTTCAAGTTTGGTGACTTTATTATACAACTTCTTCCAGTAGAAAATAAGTTTGTCCTTTTTAGACGTTATTTGACGTAGTGCCTAATTTATCACCAAACGTGTGTCAATGAGTAAGTTGCAACCCTATTATAAGTTATTTTATATTTGGTTTTATTATTTGAAGATGTGAATCTTAGCTTAATTCATTGGTACAGATGGTCCCTCAAGAGGATCTAGAGCCAAGATTATTGAAGCAACAATCGGTTTGGACTACCTATATGGGTTTGGGATTGTGCTCCGAGGAAGCTAGCCTTTATATTTGGAACTCAGTCATGAAATTTGCCAAATCTTAGGCTTTAATGACATTTTCAGGTTCGAACAGTCAAATTTCCCAAGCTCTACTAACCATCATGCGTCTACAAAATATTTGTTCAAGGGAATTATGTTATGATTTCAATTAAATAGGCCTACACATATGGTCTTAACTTTTGCATTAGTTGTTACAATAAAAAAAATACGGTTATAGTTTCAAGGTCACCCTATTGTTATCCAAACATATTCCCTTACATATTATTCTCTAAAAACCTAATATATCTAGACATTTGAGACTAGAATTAACTCGTCAACAAAGGTAATAGTAAAGGGCTACATGGGAGTTGCATCTACTGGTTATATTTGTAGGAAAGAACTTTTGAAACTCTCTCGTGCTTAAGCCATGACTTAGTTATAAAACTGCTCACTGATTATAAGGGTTGATACTATCTTTAGAATACTGGTGACCTTTGGGCCAAATAAAATATGTGTTAAGTTAAAGCAGGAGTGGTAAAAACAGGCTAGTCGAAGCAGGATGGTCGAAGTGAACTGTTCAGAAACACTACTCGAATCCAAAACATACTGGATTGTAACACCACGAAGCTGATTCAGAGTATTATAATTGCTAAGTCTCCTATATTAATTGGACTTTGTTATATTAATGGAGTAAAAGTTATTTCATTCGTTGATTAATGGGATTTTATCTGGAGTGTCTGATGAAGAATTAAAGTTTTCCGTAAACCTATAAATAGAAGAAGACATTGTAATTAATGATGTGATATCATACGACTATAACTGTATAGAGATAATTACGTGAGAAGATATATACTGAGAGAGGAAAATAACTCTAAGGTTTTTGAGTGATAAGTAAAATGAGAGATAAACACTAAAGATAGGATTTTGTGAATTATGTTATCTTGTGTTGTACAAAGTGATTTGAGTCATTTGTGTTTGGTGAGTCTTTCTGTAACCTACTTATATATATAAAAGAATTTCCATTTCCCGTGGATTTAGGGTTTTTTCACAATCCGAATCCCGTGAAATATTGTCTTGTGTGCTTGATTTTATTACATTTTATTTTATTTGTTATTTGTCTTGTATAAAGTAATTAGATTATTCTTTCATTGGTTCTTTTAATCGCATATCAGTTCTTGCACAATCAATCAATGTATTTGTTTGACCCCGAACAAGTGGTGTGTTAAGTGTAGAGTAACAATAGAAAAAGTAGATCGATCAATATTTGTAGGTTGGAGAAGTAGATATCGTCTGGAAAAAAAAATCAGAAATCCATAAAATATAAGTTATATAAATTTTATAATGTAAACATTCAACATATCCAATGCTTTTAATCTCTGAAGAATTAATATTAAGGCTTACCTTGTACAAAGCATTGGCGGCTGCTATCCCCAATAAATCTACACAAGTTGATGTTATGGTACTGTCTAACGCTCATAGTGCTCTTATATTGATCTCGGGAGATGAAATATTACAAGTGCTATCTAAAAAGCCTATGATATTAACGATATGGAACTGTCTGTAGGATATTTATATGAAGAAATCCTTGGAAAATAGATTTTATCTAAATAAATAGTTTTAAACATTATCAATGGGTAGTAGTACAGACACCTGGAGGCACCTAGATGATTACAACCAAATTGTAAACAACTTGAATGCAGTTGGTGTGAAAGTGAAGGAAAAGGATAAAGTAATCTTCCTCTTGATTTCTATGTCGAATGATTATAAACACTTTTTGGACACCATGATCTATAAGAAATACTCCCTTACGATGACTGAAGTTGATAGTGTCTTAAACTCCAAAAATATTTACAAGAAAAGTGTTATGACAGGTGACTCCAAGGGGCATAGACTGAGTGTGAATGGGTATTTTGGGAAAGAGAAATTCAAGTAAGAGGAGATGAAACTCTCAGTCAAAATCCAAAAGGGTTGGGTTATAATAAGAAATAGCATATAACTTAGAACTTATTAGAGAAAAAAACAACTATTAGAAGGCCAAACCGGAGATACTATAATGGTGTCTGATAATTGTGAGTACGTTGATGGGTTAATAATTTCTTATTCTTGCATGTACAATGATAAATTAGTGTTTTTATTTGGGTGTATCATTTCACATGAATTACAATAAGAATTGGGTTGAACACCTGTGAATGCATGATGGTGGAAGGGTTATCTTTGGGGATAAAGAATTATGAAATGTCAAAAGGAACGGAATGTTACGACTCAAGTTTTCTACAGGTCTTGAGAGAGTAATTAAAAACGTAAGGTATATATCAAAAGTTGAATGTAACCTTCTTTCTATAGGAATTTTAGATGAATAAAAGTTTACATATAAGGGTAGAGACGATTGACATAAGAATCGCAAGGCTCCCTTGTTGTTATGAAAGCCTAAAGGACTAATGGTGTGTTAGTTCTTACGGGTACTATAGTTGTAGAGGTGTATCTAGTATGGTGAAAGATTCTATCATGTTGTTTCATCATCGATTAGGGTGTTTAAATAAGAAAAAACTTAGTGAACTAAGTAAACAATGGTTATTATATAGCACAATAGTTCTAAAGTTGAGCTTTTGTAAAAACTACATTTTGAGTATGAGAATGAGGGCGAAATTTCTGCCCAACAACCACATATCCAATTAATTACTTGATTATGTTCATTCAGACCTTCAAGGTCCAACATGAGAATCTACTATAGGTGGTTCAAGGTACTTTATGTCGATGATTGATGACTATTACAAGAAAACATGTGTTAATTTTTGAAGATCAAAGATTAAGCGTTTGCTGCCTTTATAAACTGAAAAACTTTTATAGAGAATCAAACCAGAAAAATATTGAAGAAGCATCATACTGATAATTTCTTAGAATATGTGAATAAGGAGTTCACTAAATATTGTGAAAATTTTAGAGTTTTTATACACCAAACCATACATGGGATTTTCCAAGATAACGGGTTTGTGAGAGATTGAAGCGAACCCTACTGGAACGGTTAGATTAATACTTCATAAAACTGGTATGGGTCAAAGGTTTTTGGGAGAAACCGTGACAATGTGTGCATATAGCATAAAAAAGAGTCCATCTATGGAGCTTAAGGTCTTTTGTCTGCAAGAGACATGTGGAGAAACCTAAGCTAGAATATTTGAAAGTGTTCGAATGTGCTACCTTCGCACATGTAAAGCATGTTAAGCTTGGGCCAAGACCACTTAAATATTTGTTCCTCATTTATCTGGAATGAGTAAAAAGGTTCAGGTTATTGTGCGTTGAACCTAAATGTCAGAAGGCCTTGATAAGAAGATATGTGGTTTTCAATAAAGAAGACATTCCATCAAACAAGGCGGTGGAAACTCAACCTAGTACTATCGGCAAGAGATATGAATTTGATTATGGATATGATCTACAAAGTGAAGATTAGTTTAGTTTATTTTGGGATGGGTGTAATTTTGTAAAGTATTTTGCAAAGTATTTTGAGTATTAAGTGTTTTGGTGTAAAGTAGTGAGAGATTTGAGCAGCTTGGTTGTATTAAATGTTCATTACCCTCATTAATGAAAGTAATTTGGGTATTTATACCCTTAATTAAGGACCTATGAGCTTTCGGGTCAAGTTATGGAACCAGGTCAAGTTTAAGGACCCATTAATCTTTTAAGCTGATTAACACATAGCTTAGTGAAAAGATGTTTAGGTGTTTCTTTACTTTTGTCCTGTCCGGATAGTTCAGGGATACTTTTATGTGTGGATTGCCCGTGTCCGGATAACACAGTGATCTGTGACTAAAAAATCCAAACTCATCAGTAACCCTTTTTTTAGGCCTTGTCAAATATCTTTGGCAGGACTAAAAAATTTACTTAGCCAGTAACGATTTTGTACGACCTGCCTATGCATTTAGTTCGAAGTTTGTCCGAACTGAATTCTTTTTCCAAAATTCTAAGAGTTTTCTTTTTGGATCGTGGGACACGTGTCACAATCTGGTTCGACCTACTAGCTGTTTTTCTTCCTAGATCGGCACTCTCACAAAGCCTAGAAAGTGACCTAGGCATTTAATCCTTCACACGTCTGCGCTATCTTTAATCATTGCCAAACCTCTTCAATACCTCCTAAGTAACAGTTACTTTTTTATACTGTTATATAAATTATTTTTCACTATTCCATTGTCTTCATCACTCAAAAAAATTATAGAGAGATTTTCACTATTTCCTTCAAACTTGTTCTCGAACACTTTTATGTTCACAGCCAGAAACCCACTTGTGAAAGCTGGCTGGTTAAACTTATCAGAGCTAGAACAGGCGAGAAAAGTCGAAAGGGAGAATCGCATTGTTGCTGGTCTTTCAGTCTCCCCAAGCGAAAAAGTCTGGTGAACCAACCCAAGAAGCTGACCAAGGGTCATCCTCATCCAGAAATTCAAAGCCCATACAATTATTCAAACGAAGTCTCTCTTCTCTCCCCTCAGGCTCTTCTGTTCAGGAGTCCCAACCATCCACTTCCAAGGAAAAAACGGTTTCGAGTGTCAGAAAACCCTCCCCTTTCTTAGCCATGGGTTCAGACATTGAGAAGTCCCAAGAAAAATTAACTCTACGCCGGACAAATCATCTACTTCACTGTTAAAGCCCTCCAGACGAGAGACATCCAAGATAGCCTCAAGGGCAAAGTCCTCCGGATCCCAACCTCAACCGGACACTAGGCATTCAGAAACAACAGGCGCTCATTCATCCGAACAGCCTTTGGTGCCAGAAGCTGACCCCCCCCCCCCCCCCCAATCAACAGTGATGGAAGATAGTACCGAAGAGCCCCCCTTCGAAACTGAAGCATCAGGTCAAACTGGGGATGCTGCTTCTGACAGGTTGGGTAAAGGCAAATTCAAGGTCCGCTCGACTCACCCGGATCTTCCTGCGTGCCTAGAAGGCAAGGTAGGCCCTTGCTTCAAAAATGTCACTGTTAAATATTTGATGGCCTTGCAGAATATAAACTATGTCTACAACCATACTGCTGAGTTGGGCCGGATCCGGAAAAAATGGGGGATCCCAGAGTCAGTGAAGGTAAGGATACCTGTCACTCCGGAGACTTCGATAGACTGTAAACTCAATGAGGGGGTCATCTTCACCGAGGTGCTAAATTGGGGACTTCGGTTCCCATTGGACCCAGAAATTGTCAGGTATTTCCACCTGGTGAAGCTCTGACCAAGCCAGCTACGTCCAAACGCCTGGTATTCTCTCATTGCATGCATAATGGCATTAAAGCTGTCCAAAATCCCTCTCTCAATGGAGCAATTTGCCGTTGTGGTAAGTCTATGTAAGAATCACCACATTCCATTCTACCATCACAACATGGGGAATGATTTAAAAGTGGTAGATGACTTACTAGAGTCGGAGAAAAACTGGAGGACTCAATTCCTGTTTATCAGTGGGTCATGGAAGAATGAGAGAAATATCAAAGCCAACACCAACCTTAGTATGTTAACTAGCAGATCGAAGAGTACTCGTAAACTTTTTATCTTTATTTTTCATGTTCTTCTTTTTAACTCATAAGTATTTATCTCCTGAATTATCTGTTACTTCATTTTCAGTTTTACCGAAGGAGTTCACCGTACACCTGGAGGAGGGGCAAACAACATGTGCCAAACTTAATGCATGGGTTACGGAGCGTTGGGGGAACGCCTTCCATAACTGCTTCACCCCAGGAAACTTGGTGAGGTCCTATCTATGGAACACCATAGGTCGGAGGGACCTCACATGGGAAGAGCTAACAACGCCGCCTCCGCCTGGTGTGATACTTAAGCAAACGGAGGCCAAAGATGGTAAATTGGCCTTACCTTCCAGGGCCAAAGCTCCCAGCAAGATGAAAGGAAAGAAGAAGAAAGCTGCAGCAGGGCCGGTCCAAGCTGCCACAAAAGGGACTGGTTCGGGGAACCCAGTGGAAATCGACGCTGTCTTACTCAAAGTAGTAGAGGCTGAGACTGTTAGGGAGGCCAGAGAATTACAAAACCCACCAAAGCCTCCCAAAAAGGACCGGAAGAGAAAAGCAAGCAGTGACGAAAAGACTGTAAAAAAGAAGAAGGTCACCGGAGGAGAAAAGATAATTCTTCGTCCTTCAGAGCTTCTATCTCCACCAGCCCCAGTCGATCCCACTCTACAAGAGAAGATTCCAAAAGGTCTGTAATCCGGAGAGGGTATTGGGGGAGGAATTGACGGAGTGGACATTAGTGCCCTTCAAAACATTGATTTGTACTTCAATAACTATGAGAATGATGATTTTGCAGGCCCCTTCCGTCCTTCAAGCTTTGCTAACATGGTGACCTATAACTAGAGGTGGCAAACGGTCTGAACCGCGAACCATCGGAACCGTTTAAATCAGAACAACGGTTTGCGGTCTCGGCGGTTTGCGGTCCTGCCGGTTTGCGGTCCTGCCGGTTTGCGGTCCTGCTGGTTTGCTCCTTATGCGGTCCTGCCGGTTTGCAGTCCTAATTGGCCAGTTTCGCAGTTAAACCGCCAGTTCAAACCACCAGACAAACCATTTAAGAACCGTTTATCAGAATATTTTATAAGGTTATTTAAAATTAATTTGTAAGTGTTAATTGAATCTAATTTCAATAATTGAGATATGTACCATATACACGAGTTAATTATGCTATTTCATGTATTTTAATTTAAATATGTTATCATTTTAATCGAAATTTTATAATCAAGCAATTACATTCTAAAATAATAATTGTAATTTGATTTTGATACGTTTGATTATATTTATGTCTTTAAGATATTTTATTTAATATTAGGTAGATATTAAATAAAATATATACATCTACTTGTATTTCGATTACAACATTTGAAGTATAAATTTAATATTTGAAGTATTCAATATTTGAAAGTATAAATTTAAAGTTTTTAAAATTGTATAAATTTGGATTATGTTCCAATTGCGGAAACACGTGTAATTTGGTTGTGAAATAAATTCAAAAATATCAACTCAACTGTGTTTCAATTAACTACGTGTAATTTGGTTCCTAAAAAAGAATTATATTCTCATGTAATTAAATAAATATATTTATTTAGGAGATTAACATCATCAACAAATATATAAACTATATATTATGTACCATTATGCGAAAATAACGGCGCTCCGCGCATCCGAACAAATGTCCAAATTAACTTGTTAATAATATAAAATTTCTTTCAATAAACTAGAAAAAAAAGGAAGGGTTAATAATATAAAATTTCTTTCAATAATCTAGAGAATTTAATATATTTTTTTCATAAAAATACTAAAATCATTAAAAAACAAATAGTTCGAATAATCTATTTATAGAGTTATTTTTTTTAAATAATAGTTCGAATTTCCTATTTATATATTTTTTTATTTATTTTTAAATATTAGTGCGCAATCCTATATATAGAGTTTTGATTTTTTTTAATAGTTTAAAGTGCATAACTTATAAAAAATTATTTTTTTTTATAAAAAAATATTTTTTTAAAAAAAAATCAGTCGCGGATGACGTCAGCAAGTTCAAACTATTTAAACGCAACGGCTAGTTAATTTAACTAGCCGTTGCGCAGCAGGTCCGGGTGGTCCGAATTCCAAAATCGGGCATCCTGACAGATCTCCGGATGGTCGGGATAGTTCCATTTTTTCAAAATTTTCAAAAAATAATAATTTGGGTCTCCCCTATAAATAGAGGAGACCCCAACTTCAACCTCACACACTCTCTAAATCTACTATAAACTCTCTAAATCTCTCTACTTGTGACTAAGATTTTTTTATTAAGCTTAACTTTCTTATTTTACATATCGTACTTCTGTTTTCGAAATAGTTAGATTTTTTTTTCGAAAAAAAATTGTTATTAGTTTGTATTAGTTATTATTTGTGCTTATTTCAAATTTCCAATGCCTTTTTGTGGCTTCAACAACAGGTTAGGACAAGGAACTCCGAAAACTGATTTTTCGGAATTTTCTTCTTTTATGATGTCTCCTCCACCCGAGAGGGATCCGATCACACGATGCATCAAATGTGCCACTGAACCTACGAATATGAGTAAGACCGTCAAACAAAATTTTAGTTTGAAAATTTCCGATAAGGAGAGGCGAAGCGTCAAACTTGTTAGTACTACACGTACGACTGTAAGTAAGACCGCCAAACCAACTTTTAGTTCTAAAATGGTCGACAAGGTGACATGAACTGTCAAACACCCAACTATAACTAAGAGTAAGACCGTTGTTCCTAAACAAAGTCTTAGTACGAAGACGAAGATGGTCGATTTGATTGCTGCTGCGTTAAGTAAGGTTAATCGTGAGACTCGAGGACAAGTTTTGGGAGATCCATTACAAATTGCAGTTACTGTTGAGAAAGTTTTGCGACTTAAAAAAGTGGTTAGCGACAAGAGACTAAAAAATGTATTTTAGCAATTGTAATATTAAATATTTTAATATAACTTGTAATATTTTAGCATTTGTAATATTAAATATTTTAATATGACTTGTAATATTTTAGCATTTGTAATATTAAATATTTTAATATAACTTGTAATATTTTAGCATGATAAAATATGATTTTGGTTTAAAAAATAATAAATAACATTTGTAATATTTAAAACCAAATCACAATAATAAAATTCAAAATGTAATATTAAAATTATAACAATATAACTTAAAAATAATAAATAACACTTGTTATATTTAAAACCAAATCACAATAATAAAATTCAAAATGTAATATTAAAATTATAACAATATACTTAAAAATAATAAATAACACTTGTAATATTTAAAACCTAATCACAATAATAAAATTCAAAATGTAATATTAAAATTATAACAATATAACTTAAAAATAATAAACAACACTTGTAATATTTAAAACCTAATCACAATAATAAAATTCAAAATGGCATATTAAAATTATAACAATATAACTTGTAATATTTTTGCATGATAAAATATGATTTTGGTTTAAAAAATAATAACAAACACTTGTAATATTTAAAACAAATCACAATAGTAATCAAAATGTAATATTAATATTAATATTTTAACATGATAAGATATAGTTTTGGTTTGTAATATTAAAATCAACACTACTAATATTAGATCTAAAAACATAATAATAATATTCAAAATGTGATAATATCATAAGTAATATTTAAAATTTTGGACTATATAATAATTACAACACTTAAAATATTAATAACCAAAACAAATTAATACTAACCAAAATGTAATAATAATTTTATAATAATATGCAATATCTCAATATTTTTTAAATATAATATTTTGGTTATAAAATAAATAAAACATTTATAATATTTACAAATAAACCGCGGTTTTTTACAAATAAACCGTGGTTTCGCAGTCCTACCGGTTTGCGGTCCTGCCGGTTTGCGGTCCGACCGGTTTACTCCTTATGCAGTCCTGCCGGTTTGCGGTCCTAATGGTTTGCAGTCCTGCCGGTTTGCGGTCCTGCCGGTTTGCCGTCCTAATGGGCCAGTTTCGCAGTTAAACCGCCAGTTCATAAACAGATTGCCAGCTTTGAACCGCGGTTCCAAGCTATAACGTTATAGGCTATAACGGTAAGTCTTTCTCCATTTCTGGAGAACAAGATGTTGTGGCCCATTCCCTTCTTGGTCATATCCAGCCAGTGCTTGATCTGGAGAGGCAAGTGAAAAGCCATACCACACTCATCAACACCCTAACTACTGACAAAGAGTCTCTGTCAACCAATCTTCTCAATGCCAATTAGAGCATAGAAGAACTGAAGAAAGAGATAAAGCTCCGAGGAAGGACAATGAAGAACTATCAACCAAGCTGGCCACTTTGGAGACTGCCAGTACTGAGCTCTAAATTAAGTGCTCCGATTTGGAAAAGGATCTCACAACATTAAGGGAGGACCTGAAGACCAAAAATGGTGTCATTCAGACCTTGTTCGATGAGAAGACTTTCCTAAAAGGTGTTGTGTCTAAGGTGACCAAGGAGAAAGAAGACTTGGTGAAGCAGCAGGAACAAACTATTCAGGCCAGCATTGATAAATATACCAATAAGGTGATAGACTCTTTGGAGACAAGATATGCTGAGTTTAAGTCTGACATGGTGCTGCTCTTCCATGAAACGTTTCCGAAGAGGACCCTTGGTCCCTTATGGAAATTAGTAGACTATGACGAGATCCCATTTCACACTATGGCTGCTGGTGACAAGTATAATTATAGCAGTGGAATATATTCCACCACTGATGAAGAGGAAAGAACTAGTAAGAGTTCGAGTGCCGAACTCAAAAGTCCCAAGAAATGAGGTGATTAAGGAAAATCCGAAGGGAACAAGCCCTAAGGTTTTAAAAATCTTTTTGTTTTCTTACTTTTGTGAACGATTAAAGTCCTTGGATGGCCAAGGAATTTTTTATAATGTTATCTAGTTTGAGTCCGGATAAGTGTTTTGAAATACTTAAAGTCCTTGGATGGCCAAGACATATTTTGTTCCTCTTGTTCAGTTAAAGTCTGAAGGGTTTATTTATCAAATCTTTCTTTGTTTAACACAGTATTTCCCTTTAATTTTAATGGCTAATGTTTAAATAGCCCCAACTATTTCAGAAGTATTATAGTGAGAGTGTTTAATATCTCTGATGACATATGTTTAATGGTCATCATTCAACCAAGTTTATCCGATCTACCAAAGATCCAAAGTGTTGAACCAATGATTTATACTTGAATTGAAATTTAGTTAAACCAC
Organism: Limnanthes douglasii subsp. nivea; assembly: GCA_036936605.1. Classification (NCBI taxonomy): domain Eukaryota; kingdom Viridiplantae; phylum Streptophyta; class Magnoliopsida; order Brassicales; family Limnanthaceae; genus Limnanthes; species Limnanthes douglasii. The sequence continues at coordinate 219,075,048 of JAUPFV010000004.1, forward strand.
ACCGGATATTTTAAGAAGGCATCACATTTTATTGAATAAAAAAACCGGATACCTCATTAAAACCTCCCCGCACCACCAGGGTAGGAAAGAGTATGCCCCTTAATATTTACATTGATATCTAACAAGTAAATATTTACACAACTTTTATTCTAGATATAACCTGAGATGCTCAATATTCCATGGGTGCTTCAAAACCCTTCCTTATTTGTCCTGAAGCCTATATGTCCCAGGCTTAAGCTTTTCAGAGACCTCATAGGGGCCTTCTAAGTTTGGAGCCAGCTTACCGAACTGCTTCTCTTTGGTGTGTAGGGAAAATTTCCTCACAACTTTATCTCCCAGATGAAAATCTCTTCTCTTGACCTTGGAAGCAAACCTGCTCCTCATCAAACATTGGTAGTGGGCTGTTCTCAAATGAGCTTTAACCCTTCTCTCTTCTATTAAGTCCAACTGATTCCTAATTGCTATCTCATTAGCCTGTTCTGAATAGTTATGGACCCTGTTTGATGGTAGGATAGCTTCAATGGGGGTAATGACATCCATCCCGCATACCAAAGCAAAAGGAGATTCTTGTGTAATAGCCCGGGGAGTAGTTCGGTATTCCCATAATACTTCTTGCTGATAGCTTGGCCATTTCCATGATGCCCCCTCCAGGTGCTTTTTTAATCCGGACAGAATAGTCCCGTTGGCAACTTCAACTTGTCCGTTCGCTTGTGGATGAAAGGGAGAAGATAAGCAGTGTTGAATGCCTCTAGAGGCACAAAAATTCTTCATATCCTTATTATCAAACTGGGGCCCGTTATCTGTGGTAATCTTCTGAGGAATCCCAAATCTGCAACATATATTGGATAAGATGAATTTTATGACAGCTTTTGAATTGGTTCCTGGCAAAGGAGCCACCTCTATCCACTTTGAGAAGTAATCAATAGCAACTATAATAGTCTTGCGCCATCCGGACACCATTGGCAGAGGCCCAACTAAATCTAATCCCCAATGAGCAAAAGGTACTGACTCAGAAATTGACTTCATAGGTACTGCTGACGCATGAATTTCGTTGTCATACCTTTGACATGGATCACACTTCTTCACCATTTCTTTAGCATCTTCCATTATAGATGGCCAATAGTACCCAGCCAACAATACTCTCCGGGTTAGTGCTCTATAGCCACAATGAGCTGACCCTTCACCATCGAGTAATTCAGATAGAACAACTTGAGATTCTTCAACCTCCAAACAACGCAGAAAAGGTCTACTGAAAGATTTTTTATAGAGCACCTCCCTTATGATAAAAAATCCATGAGCCATGTGTTTAATTTTTCTTGCTACAACTTTATCCGGAGGCAAAAACCCATCAGAAATGTATTGAAGAATGGGAAATCTCCAATTTCTAGGTTGGACTACTTGTATACTCAAACTTTCCTCCTCTTCCTTGTTCTCGCTTGACTGTATAGATGGGCATTCTTGTACATGAATCCAAAGGTAGGACTCAGAATATGCTATGGTTGCCAAAGAATCTGCCAGCGTATTTTCTGATCTAGGAATATGCTCATGACAAACACTTTTGAAATTGGCTGCCACCTCTTTAAGGATGAGTAAGTATTTGATCAGCTGTTCCTTCTTGGCCTCAAATTGACCTTAAACATGATGAATAAGAAGTTGGGAATCACTCATCAACCTATCTCTTTTAGCCCCACACAAGAAAGCTAATTAAGACCAACTATAGCTGCTTCATAAGACTTGTTGTTAGAGGCCCTTTAATCCAAAACATATAGCTTGGTACATTTTATCACCATACAGAGAGGTTAGGCAAATTCCAGCTCCACAACCCATTGTGCTTGATCCACTATCAGTCCGGACTACCAATTATTTTTTAGTTCTCCATTCTGAAACTTGTTTAGAACTCCTATCCGGATGGAATTCCACTAGGAAATGAACAACAGATTGAGCCTTGATAGCAGTTCATGGGGCGAAATTAATGTCATAATCACCCAAATCTACTGACCACTTGGTCATCCTGCTTGATATGTCTGCTTTCTGAAGAACATTCTTCAATGGAAAAGACGTTCAGACAATGATGGAATGAGACTGAAAATACGGACTCATTTTTCTTGCAGCAATCATCAAGGCTAATGCCAGCTTTTCAAGCTTCAGGTACCTCTTCTCAACATCTATCAAGATTTTTCTGATGTAGTACACCGGACGAAGGTAATTGTCCACCTATCTTACCAACACTGCACTTATTGCACATTCTGACACAGCCAATTATACATACAATGTTTCTCATTGTATGGGATTGAAAAGGGTCTTTGGTGAAGACAAATGTTTCTTTATTTCATCAAAAGCTTGGCTGCACTGTGGAGACCAATTAAAGTCTTTAGCACTTTTCAAGGTTTGGAAAAATGGAGCACACTTATATGAAGATCTTGAAATAAAACAATTCAAAACAGCCAACCTTCCAGTAAGCCTCTAGACTTCTTCAATATGCCGGGGAGGATCCATTTCTAATAGGGCATTCAACTGATATGGATCGGGTTGTATCCCTTTCTTACTTATTACATACCCCAAAAAATTTCCGGATTGAACACCAAAGACACATTTTTCTGGATTTAATTTCAAATTTACCATTGTTAGATTGGCAAAAGTTTCCCGAAGGTCAATTATATGCAACTCCTCCTCCAAGCTTTTAACCATCATGTCATCTATGTACACCTCCGTGTTCCTGCCAATCTGGTTAACAAATGTCTTATTTACTAGCCTCTGGTAAGTAGCCCCAGCATTCTTCAACCCAAAAGGCATCACCTTATAACAATGGAGACCCTGTCCGTAAAAAATGTAGTATGATTTTGGTCCTTCGGATCCACATGAATCTGGTTGTAACCAGAGAAGGCATCCATGAAGGACAAAAACTTGTTGCCAGACGTTCAGTCCAACAAATCGTCTACCCGGGGGACCGGATAAAGATCTTCTGGGCAAGCTCTGTTGAGGTTAGTAAAATCAATACACATACGTCATTTCCCGTTCTTTTTCTTAACCAACACTAGATTGGCTGTCCATAAATGACACTGGGACTCCTTTATGTGCCCCATCTTGGTAAGCCGACCAACTTCTTGGATTATTACATCAGCTTTCTCCTTAGAGAAAGCCCTCATCTTCTGCACAACAGGTGCAACATCACTTCAAATCGATAGTTTGTGAGAGATAACGCTTGCAGGAACTCCGGTTACATCACCATTGCACCAAGGAAAAACATGTTGATTATATGACAAAAAGGACAACAATTTATTTTTTAACTCTGGCGCCATCTTGGATCAAATCTTAATACTTCTACCCTCTGCCAAAGGATGGGTTTCAACTGTTTCCATCGGTATTATAACGCTATGGTCCTCTCTGGGGTCATCAATTTCACTATCCCCCTCCGAAGGCCCCAATAACTGTTAATCTTCATTGATTCGAACTGCTCCCAACGTTTTAGGAGCAAATGCAGTTGCATAGCACTCCCTTACTATTTTCTGACATGTCCTTGAATCGCATACTTTAAACACTGATGGACTGTTGAGGCCACAACATGCATTCTAGAGAGCCGTGACCTCCCAAAGATTGCATTGTAATATGTAGGGCATTCTACCACAACGAATAACACTCTGAACAACTTTTTAAAAGGACCTTTGCCCAACATCACCTCTTCCTCAAACTTCCCGATTGCATCCACAGAGCTCCCTTTGAAGCCTACAATGGTTCTGTTCGACCGTTGAAGAACGACCGGATTTTTTATCTGCCTCTAAGAACTTAAAAAGAGGATGTTCGCCGAACTACCCGTGTCTATCAGAATTCGTCTGATATCATTGCCCTCAATAGATGCTCTTATCACCACAGCATCCTCATGAGGCCCAGCAATATTTCTTAAATCATCCTCATCAAAAACTATAAACGGAAAAGGGGTTTGGGATTGATAAGAAGACATGCCTCCCACCAACTGAGTAGCCATAGAGTGAACATGCCTCTTCCTTGATGAAAGAGTTGGTGCTGTCATGGTATCCCCTCCGAATATAGTAAGTGACTCAAAGAAACTAATGAGTCCGTACACCATCTTAGCTTGCTCTGTTATGACCCCTATTTTATTCCAGGTTGGATCAAGATCCAAGTACTCCGAATCAACATCAAATATTTCAAGGATCACCATTGCCCCCTTTGGAGCAGATGTTCCCGCATTGTTCGTAGGCCTAGTTTGATGAGCATTGTCAGGCCTGTTTCCACCTATTTTTTGACATAAGCCCCCAACTTACCTCTTTTAATGCGATTATGTACCTCATGCTTTAGAGCAATGCAGTCCTGGTTGTTATGGCCAATATTATTATGATATTGGCAAAAACAAGTATTTTGACTGTCTCTGGGAGACTGCAGTGCTGCTGGTTTCTGCAAATGGACCTCATCCTTTGTCTTGTCATAAATGGTGGCCACATTCTCTTTTAATTCTGCAAACGACTCCAGTTGAACCCAAGTACCTCTTTTACTCCTCGACTGCTGACTTTGAGATTGATTTTGGTTGGATTGAGCATACTTAGCCCTGTTGGACCCTTGTCCGGTCTCCTTAGCCTTATACCCGAACTGGTTTTTGTTTTGTGTTGTTGGGGCATACCTCACCTAACGGTGTACCCTAAGTTTTTTTAGTTTCATCCATGTTAATTTGATTCCCCACCTGATTTAACAAGCCACCCCAAGTTATGGCCTTCTTCCTTGTCACCGAATCGACCAGATTCTGAGGGTTCAACCCTTGTCTCAAGGAAGCAATTGCCACCTGTTCCAAGCATTATGTTAACCCATTCTTGGTATTTACGAACTGACTTATGTAGTCTTTTAAGGACTCATTTGGCTCTTGGGCACAATGTATGATAGTATCTCCATTTCCCTTCACCTTTTTACTTCCCACAAACTGCCTTCGGAAGGCAACCCATAATGTATCAAAGTTTCTGATATATAACTGGGGAAACTGTTGTACCATTTAAGAGCAACTCCTGTAAAAGATTGGGAGAAGGCTCTACACAAAAGTTTGTCGTCATCATCAAAATTCATCATGAAGTTCTTAAACTACTCCAGATGATTGTCTGAATCTTTACTCCCATCATACTTCTCCATTTTGGAACTGTCAAACCTTTTGGGTAGGTTTTTGGATAAAATCTTAGCAGACAATAGTGATTGTCTCCAATTCCTACTACGATTAAAGTTTATGTCTTCATTAGGTGTTGCAAAATACCTGGTTCATCATGGAAAGCAAAAGGATCGATCAACAACTGATCCACATGCATGTGACTGTGGTTGTGAGACGATCCTTTGCCCAAATGCCTTTTAAGTCTCCCATGCCTATCTCTCTTTCTTGAATATTTTTTAACTAGTTTTTGATTCTTTCTGGAACTCCCTTCATCACTTCTCGATGACAAAGACTCCTCAAGCCTAGCCTCGTTCAAAGAGCTACTGGAGGACTCAGAATCTAAACTTTGAACCGGCTTGGACCGGTGAGTCTTCTTAGAACTGACATGGGTCTTTTTGGTACTCAAATGAGTCTTTGCTGATGGATCATTCTCCCTAAGATTGTCAGTATGATTGATGGCTAACGCCCTCGACTTCTTTTTTATACCAATTTCTTCGATGGTGCATTATTTTTTTCCCCAACTACCTCCACCACAGGTGGTGGATCTGCTTGCTCGTTCGGATCCATCAGGACAGATCTTTTCTACTGGTTTTGAATGCAAGATTCAGGCATCATCTCTTCTCCTACTGTTGTCGCCAATTTGGTTTGGTTTATTTTGGGCTGGGGGTAATTTTGTAAAGCATTTTGCAAAGTATTTTGAGTATTAAGTGTTTTGGTGTAAAGTAGTGAGGGATTTGAGCAGCCTGGTTGTATTAAATGTTCATTACCATCATTAATGAAAGTAGTTGGGGTATTTATACCCTTAATTAAGGACCCATGGGCTTTCGGGTCAAGTTATGGAACCATGTCAAGTTTAAGGACTCATTAATCTTTTAATCTGATTAGCACATAGCTTAGTCAAAAGGTGTTTAGGTGTTTCTTTACTTTTGTCCTGTCCAGATAGTTCAGGGATACATTTATGTCCTGATTTCCCTTGTCCGGATAACACAGTGATCTGTGACTAAAAAATCTGAACTCATCAAAGATGCCAAATAATATTTTGGGCGTGGTTCCGCCTCGAATCGTACATAGGAAGTTCAACCACTGCATGAGTTGAAGCAGACTGAGGTTCTTTTGTTTGAGGGCCTTCAGATAATCAAATGGGAGAGAAAAATGAACGTGATAGTTACCAACAAACGAGGGATAGAGCATGAGCATCAAGTAAATAATCGTAGATGTATGATTTTGCATATATAATTGAACCCAAAATCTATTATAATGTTATTAGGAGCAGCGATAAAGACAAATGGCTTATGGCCATAAAATAAGAACTGAGATTTGTCAAGAAGATGAACACATGGATTCTTGTAAAGTAGTTGAATGATTATAAGTTGTTTGGAAGTAAATGGATATTTAAGAGAAAGCCATATATTCATGATGTTGAGTTACCCATGTACAAGGCTATGTTCGTGGCTAATGGTTTTACACAAAACGAGGGCGTTAATTTTAATGAAATTTTATTGCAAGTTGTGAATAAACCTCCATCAGGATTATATTGTTAATTATTGCTAGATTTGATCTTGAGCTAGATCAAATGGATGTTAATATTGTATTCCTGCATGGTAAATTAGAATAGACAATTTACATGTGTCAACCGAAAGGGTTTGAAAAAGGGAAGAAGGGTTATATGTGGTTGTTGAAAAGACCCCTCTATGGGATGAAACAGTCGCGAGACAGTGGAATAAAGATAAGTCATATTGTTGTTTTATGTGGATGACATACTAATAGATGGAAAAGATAAGAGGAAGATTCAAGCGGTAAAGACTCAACTGACAGAAGAGTTTGAGATGAAGGATATGAGAGAGCCTAAATGGATACTTGATATTGAGATGTAAAGAAACATGCCAATATGTATTTATTCTTAATTATCAATAAAATATATACAGAATATCATAAGGAAGTTTACAACATCCAAAGAAAAATCGATTAAAACTCTTGTTAGTTCTCAATTCAAACTTTGTGCCACTCTAGCACCAACTGAAGAAAAGGATAATAATTACGTTGGAGATACCTTATGCCAATATTATTGGTAGCATTTTGTATGATATGATTTTCACGAGATCTGATCTTGCATATACTGTAAGTGTTTAGAGGAAATTCATGTCGAATACGAGAAAGATGCGTTAGCATAGACCCAAGTGGCTCATGAGATACTTGAAGGGCTCGGTTGCTGTAGGTTTGATTTACAATCATAATTATACAGGTTATATATTGTTGAAGAGTATATGAACTCTAATTATGCAGGTTGTCTCGACAAAAAAAATTCTATTTCGGGTTTTATGTTTACTATATTTGGAGGACTGGTTAGCTGGAAGTCTTGTATATAGAAGTTTGTTGCTATGTCTTCTATGGAATTTGAGTATAGGTTGCTATGGAAGCCACGAAGGAAGCTATTTAATGAAGGGAATTTTGAGAGAACTCATTGGTGTGGAGCAAGTTATGGTTTTGTTTAGTGACAGTAATGATGTTATTCATTTAATAAAAAATCTAAATTTCTATGAACGAACTATATATGTAGACATTAAGATGCACTTCTTTGGAGACGTGATGAAGAATGATCAAGTGAAGGTGGTGAAAATCTACGATGTAGGTTAGTTGGTCTTTAGAGAGTAGAACATTGGGTGCAATGGATATTGGAGTTACTATAAGTTTAGGTGAAGAAATTTAGATGTAGGCTAAAAGTAACTCGTCAACAGAGGTATTGTTGAAGAACTACATGTATGTTGGATCTACCATTACATGTATATGCAAGAACTATCAATCTCTTTGGTGCTTAAGATGTGAGTTAACTGTAGAGATGTTTACTTATCTTAAGGGATGATACAAGTTGTAGAAGATTGGTGACCATATGGTCGAATGCAATTTGTTTTGATTCGAATTAAGACTGGTCGAAGAAGGCTGGTTAAAACAGATTGGTTGAATCAAACTGATAAGAGGCACTACTCTGATTCGAAGAGCACTGTATTGCAACACCACTAGGCCGAAGTGGATTATTCTATTTACTTGGTCTTCTGTGTTAATTGGGCTTTCCTATATTAATGAAGTATGAGTTATTTTAGTATTTTATTAATGGGCTTTAATCTGAAGCGTCTTATGAAGAATTAGGGTTTCCTTAAAACTTATAAATAGAAAAAGATACTATAATTAACGATGTGATATGATGTGGCTGTAATTATAAAGAGACAATTACGTGAGAATATATTTCATGAGAGAGTGAAACTAAATTTAGCGTACTTCGTTCTTAGATAATCCAATTGCGTGTGTGGTTCTTCGTGGTTAGGGTATGTATTGTTTATTAAAATGTTCGTTAGGTTAGTGTATGTACAGGTTAGACGATATATCATTGATAAATGGCCGTCTATGGTTTGGGTTGATTTTACGTTTCGTCGTAGTTGTTAGGGTTTGGTTTGATGCTTGTATTATGTCATTTTTAGATTTTTTTGTCTTGAATATAGGTTGAAGGTTGATTTTTTAGTTATTTTGTATTCGATTGGATTCTAGAATTTTGAGTTTGGTGGGCGTGCATATGTTATTTTTTGTTCAATTGCATCTTGTTTGTTTGGTTTTAAACGTATATCGCATCATGTGGAGTGGATTATTGAATAACATGCAATGTTATATAGTGGTGGTGGGGTTGTATGTGTGTTTTGGCATAAATCTCAAGAGGGGTTTGATATGGTAACACACATTATTCTTTTCACAACAATCGCAAATAGCTTGGTATATATGCTTAATGCACAACCTTTCAGTCATTTATGTCAGGTAAATCAAACCTGCAATTTTTTTGTTAGATATTTGTTCATGTTGTATAATACAAATCGCACGGTTATCCTGCAGGGAATATGACTACCAAAGGTTGCTTTTACAAATCATGATTAGTGAGCAACATTAATCTACTGAAAAGAAATATTATTACGACCAAACATATAGAAGTGGCGATAGACATTAGGTACTTTTTTTAAAGCCTCGTTCGACCTCCGCAACGAAGATTTGCATTAAGAAGTATTATAAGTTGATAGAGGAGATTGCGAAGACGCATTCCTTGAAGGATAAGGCTTTCATATTAGGGTCTAAGTTGGTGAAGCTAACTACAAAAAATGTGAAAGCCATATATAGGGTTAAACACATGACATAAGAAGTTCCTCCCAACAAAGCCAGAGCCTTCATAGGTCGATTCATAGATGGCGCTGAGAATTATTCAAGGTTGATGTAGAAATATACTTGAGTCTCTGGGCTAGAAAAAGTAGACCGAAAGATCTAAAATCGGTATCGAATGCCATGAAAAATGTAATTGTATATTTAGGTCTGTATATAGAAGATGTACATTCACAATAATCTAGCATGGTGTATGTTGTATTGGAGAATGGTATACAGAAATCTATAAGGGATGGAGAGGAGGATGTCGCGAAGGACGTTGCTCGACTGTTGTTATTGTTCATTTGTTCAACCCTATTATACTAAGTTTCCAACGATATAATTGGTTGGACAACAATGTTTTACATTGAAGACATGCGCAAAAATAAACGAATACGATTGGTCTGGAGAAATAGTCGAGAAGCTCATCCGGTCAATGAAAAAGTGTTTGAAAAAAGGAAATCCTGGTCGAGTTATCGGTTGCATTGCTTTTTTATTTGTAAATATGATGCCCTGCAATGATATGTTAGTTTATAGAACTTGCATTGAAGGTAATAATTACTGTTTGATGCAGCCCATCATCACAAAGCACACAACCATTGAAGATGATCTAACGAGGCCCGACATGATACCGAAGTATTATAAATGGTGGGGCTGGAGTGCAAGCCAATAATCATGGACACGATTCAAATGTTGGACAATCTACGAGATGATCAAGTATCAAAATTTATGTTGTAAGTAGTTATTTTGTGTAGTCCATAAGTGAAGTAATATTACATATTTAGTGTATAACATTTTTTTAAAAATTGCACGAAACACATCCTATGATATAATCTTAATCGCGGAAACTAATTTTTCAAGTAAAATGCATGTTTAAATTACATAACATAAATCACATATATAATATAACCCACTGGAATCAGAGTTATTATAAACTAAACAAATTACGTAACAGACTGTTATTGTCTGGACAAATTTTGGACGGTGAGCGATCGTTGACTAAGCCTGAAAGAGTAGCCTTTGGATGCAGTGATGTTAGCAGTAGCTCGGAAGGTGTACCAGCTACACATGAGGAAAGGTCTAGGAAAAGGAAGAAATTTATGGCCCAAAAACAACCAAAAGGCTGAAGAAAACAAGCCAACCTCCAACTACAGAACCTCGATCAAACAACCCATCAACTGTTCCTTTAACATTAACAAAAACATCCCCACCTGAAACAATATCCCAATCAAGTGAACCCTCAACCCTTCCTACAACAGAACCCCCGTTTAATGACAACTCAAACCTACCTACAACACCAATAGAATCACCCCCACCGGATTACGAGGGCACATAAGATGACTTAGAATTACCATTCCATGATTGGTGGTACAACAGAACATTACTCCAAAAACAATCAAAGAAAAGAAAAAAGAGATTGAACACTGGTGCATGTACAAAAAGAATTGAAGAAAAAACAAAGATTAGTAGTACGTACATGTACTCAGTTGAAAATAAATGTCTGAAGGGTTCGCTAGCACGAAAGGAAAGACAAATAAGTAACGTTTTAGGTTGTTTTGATAAGGACAGGTTGGCAAACAAGTTCTAATATTATACCTGTAGTTTTTGTCACAAATTGAAGATCTCCATAGGGAGTTAGCTTCTTTGAATTCTAAGCTTTAACAACAACATAAAATAATTGAAGCTGAAAATGAAGCACTTCATAAGGCTTGTTCCCTGTCGTTTTGTTCTGTAGATGAAGATTTACCCAAAACAGTGGGTGTGGTACCAAGCAAGAAGATACGACCTGAAAATAACATCTATGTTTCATGCAAATATGGTTTCATAATGAAACATCATGAAGAAGATGGAGATACGACATCATGAGATACAACAGCAGGGAGTGAAGCTGAAGATTATGTAGAGGATGCTATACAGGAAGACCGAATTTGGAATAGGCAGAGGATCCATAACTTACAGCGTTTAAGCAAGCTGAAGATGCAATTAAATATGAAGTTGACGATGTTAGTATGGTACCTAGTGAAACAGTGCATAATCAATTTGTTGTTTATATTTTAGGTATCAATGGTGGTAGGATGGTGCAGGCCGAGAGTACAACAGTTTTACCTGCTGAACACGGGGCAGATATAACCTCACAGGAACCAGTGGTGCAGGGCGAGAGTATAAAGTAGTGCAAGTTCAATAAACGGGGGACAATGTCGTAGTTAAGAAAACTGAACAAGTAGTAGACAAAAAAAGATGATGGGGACACAACAAAAGTGGCTTCAGTATTGGACCTACCTGAAAAGGAAGCAGTTGCAACATCAGAGGAACTGACAAAGGAAGTAGTGTTTGAAACTAAATCTCCCACAACAGAGGTAAAACATAAAAAGGGGCAGATGACAGAGTTATTGTATCAGCAGTACATGCAGTGGGCGCGAATGATTCTGCACTAAAGGAGGCAGAGACTACAAAGGAGCTGCAGCAAAAGCAGGATGCATAAACAACAGAGGTGGATCCACTGAAGGTAGTGGGGTCAGAAGATGATAATATACAAAAGTCAGAGAATACCAAACCCACCTTAAATATCGGAGCTAAGCAACTGGAACCCATAGTGGAACAACTGGGCAAGAAATATCTTGAAGATGTAAGTGGATCTTAAGATCATTAAGCTTCAACATTATTAAATACATTTTGTCATATACTGTATCTTTATGAAATGATATTGTATATGGTTTGGAGATGTTGGTGTGTTAGTTTTTAAAATGTTATTTTGATATATTTTGGATTATTTATGAAATTAAATCATATGATTGTTTTATACGTAAATCACATGAATTCTTAACACTTCAATGAAATATGCAAATTATTTATTACTCGTAAATCACACGGTCGAGTAAATGAATAAGTTGTGTGCAAAAGAGCAGATAATTCACATGAATTTAATTTCCCAACAAGCGCATGCCTATAATGTAACTAGAATTGCAAAATGCATATTATCAAATAAATTGCATTGTCATGCAACTTTGCAACTGAATTTATTATAACTAATTTACAAGTCACATCTCACAATTTTATTAATAACACACAATGATTTATAACATATTATGGTAAATAAATCGCATGTTTAGAATGCTCGATATTTCAAAGCAATCGTAAGAATGGTTATAGATGTGATGTTTAATGTTCAATGTGCAAGGTATTCCCTGGAAAACCCCAAGAAGAAGAGGAAGGCCGACAACAACCTGAACAACAACATCAACAAAAAAACCAGCCTTGGCGAAGAGAGAACATGTATCACAAATAGAAGTAGCACAACAACTGTCACAAGAAGCCCAACCCCGACAACAAGCACAACCCGGCACGAAGATAGGAGTACTAACCCAACCAGAAACAACAGAAGAAGTACAACCAGTGGTTGTAGAGGAAGAAGAACACCAAGAACAAGGACTCCTGAAAACTGAAAAAGATATACCACAGATGATTGAAGAAATATTCGAGAAAATAAGGTGGGACACGTATATCACGTTCGTTTCGGTGTACCACATAAGCCAGGACACAATAAACCGTTGGACGTTGTTGGTTTTTGATATGGAGAATGTTACGACTAAAAACTATAACTTATTATTTCCTGAAAGCAAATTCACTCCAAACAAATACAAAAAAACTAGCGATGCATTGGTAAGGATTTTGCTTTGCAAAAGCATCATTGGTTTTTCAAATAGAGAGCATGATTAATTATCGAGCAAATCGCTTGACTAATTTTGACTACAATTGGAGTAAATAAATTTAAAAAAAAAACTCATTTTCTAGATTTTAATAGCAATCGCAAACTTTGTATGTAAATAAATCGCATGATGACATTATTTTACATACGAATGGCATACTATCATTTTACATATAAATTGCAACCTACACCTCAAAACAAATTGCATGCTATTCATCAATCAAAAGTTGACATATTTTATAAAGAAAATATACATACCGCATGTAAAGAATGGATACAAAGTCAAGGTTGTAAGAGATATCCCACAGCAAAAGAAAGACACCATGGACTACAGAGTTTTTGTTTACGAATATGCAAAAGACATAATCCATAAAAGTTTTGTATCGGAGAAATACAACGGATATATGCCTGCAAAAACCGAGAGCTCAAATATTTTATAATTTCCTAAATGATTCAAACACAAGCCATCGGTGGTAGCTAGCTTGATAGAGTTTTATCTGAACCCGAATTTTTTGGAAAATGAATGTCTTTATAAGTCAATTATTACTATTGTAGTAATGCGTGTAATGGTTTTTTGGTGTTAAACATGTTTTTTTACTCATTTTGTTAGTAATTCAAAGCTGTTGTACCAATGTATGCAAAAGGTATCTAAAGAATCGCAGCTACAATTCTTAGATCGTACTATACCATATTTTGTAAATAATTAAAAAGTGTTTACAAAGGTATGCTAAATGTATCATATAAATTTCAGCTATAATATTAGTGTAAGATATGTTAATTAACATGTGAAACTAATCTCTCATGTGTACGATACCATAAGTAAATCGCGCCATCATTTTACTTGTAAAGCCAAACTAGCATGATTACCACTTTACATGTAAATCGCGCGATGATGTTAATGACTTACTCAATTTCGCATGTTACTGGAAGTACACGTAAACCGCACCAGATGGTTTAATGATATACCCAATCTCATATGAACTTCACTACACGTATATCGCACAACGAAGGTACATAACATAATCAATATCGCACATACTTTTCTAAGAAAGAATCGCAAACGATCTAGGTGATAAAAAGAGGCCTTGGTAACTAGACTCTAAACTAAAGACGCATTATAATTAATGTGTGGAAATGACAACTACATGTCTTATCATGTCAATAATTAAACTTAGGGTAAAATTCTTATTGGTTAATTTATCGCATGACAAGACTTAAGTAGATATTTAATCATGACCAATGCATTAAATACACATTTAAATATTTATATTGAGATTAAGTATAGGTACAGTTCAGTTAGACTTTTGATGATTGATGATTATGGTGGTCAATTTGTTTTTTTGTTTGGATTTAAACATATCAACCCTAAAATATGTTGTATTTTTTGTTAGGGTTGAGTTTTTAGAAATTTCTAAGGCCATGTATGCTATATCTAATATTAAAAAGTTGTGATGTTAGCTTTGGTGTACTTAAAAAAATGATGGTTATTTTCCCGAAGCAATCCATTATTGCATTTCGAGGAACCTAATATTGTATAACTTAACTAAAAATGCATTATGTTTGGTGGTTGTATCTAGCATCATTAGTAGAATTACAATCACAATAGATTGTAACAAAGCAATCATAGGCCTGAAAATGGTAGCACTTACAATACCAAATAACCAAAAACACATTATGTTAACTGGTTGTATTTTGCATAGTCAGAAGTATTGCAATCATAATAGATTATAACAAAGAAATCACATGCCAAAAAAATGGTAGTTCTTGCAATACCAAATAACTAAAAATGGGTTCTGTTTATTGGTTACATCTCGCATCATCAGAAGCATTGCAATCGTAATTTATTTTAGCAAAGCAATAACATGCCTATAAATGGTGTGACAACCCAAATTAAAGTTACCCATTTAGCATACAAGTGTGGTTCTTGCAATACCAATTAACATGCACGAGCTAGTAAGACAATACAATCGCAACAATATATTAATCAGGAAAATTGCAACGAAAAAATTACTAAGATTTCCAACTAGTGAAAAAGTGAAAATAATCGTATTATCAATAACAAACGTGTCTCGCAAAGATAGAGATAATTATTTTGAAAAATAACCAAAATCACGAGTTTTTTTTATAATATATATCACAATGTTACGATATTGAATAGTAAATCACATAACGTAGTCAAACACTAAAATCAGATGATTTAGCAATGTATTGTACAACAATCGCATGGTCACATTGGAACGTCACATGTCCTCCTATTATGGTCTGCTTTCGAACAACGGCCGTACCGTAATTGGCTGATTGTTATTTCTCCTCTTGATGAGATTTTCTTTTTCTTAGTCTTTCCAGCTCATCTTTTCATGTTGGGAGACATCATTTCAGGCTCATACGAATCATTAAAGCTTGATATTTTGCAGAAATTGGTTATAGGCGGTATGTTAAAAGAATAAGTTGACCTGAAATTTCTAACCGTGAAGAATGGCTCTATCAAAATCATAGGATCTTTGTGAACCGATATTATTATCGCTAATGCGTAAGGACATAGAAAATATTTTTGTTGCCATGCACCAAAAGAATATTTGAAATTAAGAATGTTAACAATAGCAGGGTCTGAAAAAAATTCAAAAAAAGTCGCAGAAGACTTACGTACTAGCCACGTTCGACCATTTTTGACATTATGCTTAAACTTCTTCTCATACTCGGGGCATAAATTAGTATTCCAGCTCAGCCCCTCTGAATAACATCGTGAAATTTGAGTCATAAGCAACACTCTTATCTTTTCCACCAATTCGAAAATGGGTAGATTGAATAGTTTTTTATTTGTTCGTTAAACGATTCAGCCGCAGTAGATGTCATAACACCATGTCGTTTTCCTTTAACGAATGCCCGGGCATACTTATCCGGAGGCAAATTATCAAGAAACTTTGTAATTCTACTATGGCCTTCACTTACAATTCCAAAAGATAATCATTAAAAAATCTACCGCGGGAGCATAAGCACGTCGATTAAACTGACATATCATCTTTTTTTATACTCTCGGTTAGTACGCTCCAGAGCACTCCTCGGATTCTGAATGAGATGGAAAGTACAGTACGCATAATAGCAATTTGGATATGCAACGGAAACAACATTAATAATATATAAATAACGGTATGATATAAATGTTATCTGACGGTCTAACAAATGAGGTTTCAGGCTCTCCAAAAACCATAGCCAATTGTCAGAATCTTCACTACTAACAATACCAAAAGAAACAAGGAATATACCTGCAATATCGAAAGATTTAATTGTTCATACATTTATTTCATTGTTAGAAACTATCATTAGAATCGTATAATGGAGAACCTTAGAATCGTATCATAATAATTGTACATACAAATCGCATTTCAGATAACAATATTTTACACTTGACTAGCATGGTTTACACGAACAAGTAGATCACATTATTTGGTAAAATTAGAATTGCATCATAACACCTTAACAAACAAATCGCCATCTAACATACAAGAGTTTACACCAGTCTAACATGGTTAATAATATCAAGCAAATCGCATGAGTTTCTAATGAATGAATCATATATTAACATTTTAACCTATGAATTGCACAAATAAGTAAATACAAAAATTGCACGCGTTGTTAGCTCACAAGTATCAAGTCTAAATATAAGTAAAATCGCAACCAATCAGTATATAATAAAAGCGTGGGACTAACCGGTGTTGCCAGCCTTTGTTACGACAGATAGCAATACACCCACATGTTTGCCAGTTAAAAATATTTTGTCTACATACAACATCGGTTGGCATGAATGAAATCCTTGAAGGCACAAGCTGAATGCTATAAAACAGTGCATGAAGACGTTTCCAACAACTAATTCCAAGTGGCAGTCGGTAGTAATATCACGACTCTGTAATCATTTGAGGTATCCTTTTAGCGAAGAAAAATAAGTATTACTATCTCAATAATCTCCCATTTTTTCCTACTCTAAAGCATTTCACGAGAGATGGTAAAAGATGTCTAAACCGTAGTTTTATTAATGGAAGATTGTATACGTTTCATCGTTACCGAATGACATATCCTAATCGAATCATGGATTTTATCCATAATCAAATCTGATGTCAAATGCCTACAATGTCGTTTAGCGAAAATAAGGTTGCGTATATGCCATTCGACAAACCATTTTATCGTCATGAAGCCGGTTATGGAATCAATTGATGCATAAAGTCTCTATTTACATCCATTCGAGTCTTTGTTTTTACAATAGGCAGTGATCTTCCTAAATGTATTATGCATGTACTTGAAAGTAAAACCATGCTCTAAGACATATCGACATAAAGATAACCTTAGACTTGCACCTTCATCAAAAGCTTGACCAACACTTGTGATAGCATTAGCCCAACCAGTAATATGCATATGTATTTTTTTGTTCATAATTAACTAAAACAATACTACTCTCCCTACTAGTTAGTTTATTATAAGAGGGTTCTCCCAAACTTAGGCTAGGTTGTTTACGCTTTTTTACAGACCTTTTATCAACTAGTTGTTCTTCTATAACAAAACTAACGCTTTTTAGATGCTCCACGTCAAGATATATCACTAAACCGATAAAATCCTTATCATTATTAAACAAACAATTCTTGTGATCACCGTATCTGCTTTCTGCGTAATCTTGAATACTTCAAACGTTTTTAAACTCGGACAAAGGAACTATTGTAATTTGTTGACCATATTTAAAAATACAAACTCTT
Source organism: Limnanthes douglasii subsp. nivea (assembly GCA_036936605.1). Lineage (NCBI taxonomy): Eukaryota > Viridiplantae > Streptophyta > Magnoliopsida > Brassicales > Limnanthaceae > Limnanthes > Limnanthes douglasii. Next base: position 219,092,812 of record JAUPFV010000004.1, read on the forward strand.
GGTTTAGACATATATTACCCTGCATTGTACAAATTTGGAACAATTAGTAGTATTGGGGTGCCAAAAACAACTTGCAATGTCATCAACAAAAAAATCGCATGTTCATAATAATTGTACATACAAATCGCACACCAGATATCAATATTTTACACTTGTCTAACATGGTTAATACGCACAAGAAAATCACATTAATAGGTAAAATTAGATTTGCATCACAACACCTTAACATACAAATTGCACACTAGCATACACAAGTTTATAGTAGTCTAGTATGGTTAATAATACCAAGCATATATATAAAACGTACAAAAAAGCGCATATTATATTTACACAAAAATTTCAATAATAATAAACACGTAACACGCATGTTCCATCGTTTCTAAATCTAAACTAATCTCGCATAGTCGTGGAGTTATTGCTAATGCTAAAAATATCAAAAATTACATCCTCTAAAGCGATAGTCGTATCCTCAACCTATCATACTAAATACTAGATACCAGCGTATATACAGTCCGCCACAACCAAAACAACAGCAATAAGTGAATTAAATACACAATACAACCTATTTATAATTTAGCAATCAACATAAAAATATTAAATCGTGTTGTTACAAAAATAGAAAACATGACATAAGAAGAGTTTCACCGAGCTATGAATCCTCACCTGGTTGAAAAACCACATAGATAAAGATATATGTCGATAAAGAAATGATTAAACATGTCAAAAGCACAAAACGACGATCAAGAATGAAGCTTAAATAAAAAAACCAACATAAACAACCACATACATACTCTGATTGTTAGTAGGCGGTTAACGGTTGTCTGAAATCAACGATGAACTAACCTCTATCGAACTAACCTCTGAAATCAGATTGTTGGTAGACTCGACGTCGAAGTACACCGATCATCGGATTTTTTTTTTAAATCGAATTTTTGTAAATCGGGTATTTTGTTAGGATATGAAGAAAGCGAGGCGGTTGCTTACAAATTCAAATGGTTAAAAGATCTAATTAGGAGGAAAAATCAGCCACTCACAATAGAATAAGTTTGTAATGTATCGTTGGTAGATGATATTTTGGGTATTAAAAAATATTAGATATTGAGTGGAAATTATTTTTTTGAGATGGATCTTATATAAATATAAATGATAGTTTGGGTATTAAATCATAGTATAGTTTGTGAATAGATTTGATATCCCATCAACTTGAGGATATAATGGAGAGGAGGTATGAAAAGATTTTATTTTTACCTAAGGTAGGTTTGTTATTAAATTTTAGTACTCGAGTAAATGGTGCTCAATTGTAAACATGCTTAGTGTTTTTAAAACAATTTTTTATAAAATACAACATTTTTTAAATATAGATTTAGCAAGTTTTAGAACATAAATAACGACCTCGTACTCATTCAATATTAGTAGACAGTACGATCTAATTTGTTGGTTTGCTATACCTCGTAGTATACTTGAATGATTTATTATTTAAACACCATGACTTTAAACTATTTATAACTAAATGTTGGATTGCTAAAATAAATAAGCTAAGACATTACACTAATACTAACCATAAATAGACTCATTAATAAAGTTAAATAATACTTGACTATTTTTACTAGTTTGTGGTTGGTAGGTTATGTTAAACTCCTCCTCCTCGACCAACCCCTTTATAAATCGATCACATACATTACATTTGTGGAGACCATCTTTTAGGATCCAAAACATGATCTGTAATTGTAAGATTTTGGAAGAATGATAATCTTTTTAGAATATACTGTCAATCAAATGGTGAACCTTTGAAAGATTAAGTATCTCATCATCATAGTTTCAATGTAATAAATTGGTTTTTGTATTTTATCTGATCAGAATATGATACGATGGTTTTCCATCTGCATGTTTGTCGAGCTGCTCGTATTAAATACGATCCTTTAGATTTCAGTTCCTTCAATAACACCCTCGATTAATACGGTATCCCTATGAGGTATATTAACATCTCTTAAATCATCATTATCTCAATATAGAAAACACATCGGATCTCGGTAAAGTTTGGTTTGACATTCTTTCTTCTAACTGAGTTGTTAAACTTACCACATACCTCTTTCGTAGATAGCTTGAGGCTCCTGATATAGTGTACTTACCAAATATAGTCAGTGATTCAAAGAAGTCGCATAAAATCTTAACCCCTCCCTCCTTGTTGGGTTTATCAATCACATAAATACTCATTCGATAAGGTCACCTTTAAGTTTTTAAATCAAGGTTTAGATTTCCTTCTTTAAACTATAAAATTTATTGTATCATGGACTATATCTTTATAATACTTGAAAATTAGTTATTTCGCCACTTGTGGGACCTATCTTTGCAAAGGGATTTTAATCTTTTGACTCTTCCACTTTGATCTACTTCTCGACTTGAGCTTGAAGATCCCCGAGTGGTAAAAAAAATCATGGCTACCTCATTAACTAAATCTCCAAGGAGAAGCCCTTGTCTGAAAGAAATAACACCCACTTGCTCATAACAATCATCAGGACTATTCTTCATGAGAACGAATGTAACTTTTAAAACTTTCAACAATCATCCAGATGATTGTGTTTGCATTCCCCGTATCTCCTTACTTCTCATAAACTGCTTTATAAATGTTGTCCTAAATATATCAAAAAAATTAACGGAACCTTACGGGAGGTGGTTGTACCATCTTTGAGAAATGTCTTTGAAATTTTGAGAGAAACCTCGACACAATAACTTATCATCATCGTCATAATTCATCATAAAGTTATTAAACTTCGTTAAATGGTTATCCGGATCTCTATTCCCATCGAAATTTTCCATTTTGGATATATCAAACCATTTTGGTAGGAATTCGAAGAGAATTGCTACAAATATTGGAGATTGTCTCCAGTTATGTCCCTGGCTATACTGGTGGCCATTATTAGTGGTTGTATGAAGACCTTTCTTGGACTAAACCGCAAGTTAACTATTTTCTGATAATCAAAACTTTGGTTTTCCGAACCCCCTATAACAAAGCTGAACTTTGCTAGATTTGTACTATAGTTTTATGTTATCCGACCCTAGCCTGAGCTACCATTATATCCTTTCTTTTTGGAGGCTCCTGTTTACCCGATGAGTCATGTCATTTTCTCGAATCTTGCTCCCGCTCTATGCTTTGGTATCGACTGGTGTGTCTCTTCAAACAATACTTACCATCATAATTTATTTTCTTTCTGTGATGATGATCCTTATTTGGATAAGAAGAAAATACTTCAGAATTTGACTTAGAATACTCACTAGATTTTGAAGGACTGTATTGATACTCTCCCTAAGTTTCTTTTTGAAAGAATGGTGGTTTATTTTTAACTAAAACTGCTTTCTTTGACATTTTCTCAGTTTTGTAAATAATTAGACTCAACATCTTCTCCCTCAGACCCCTCTTCTTTCCCAATCGTTTTTATTTATGAACAAACTTTTTTGGTTGAATCACCGTTGCTTCTTTTTGTGATTTTAACGTTGTGATTTTCTTCGCAATTAATCATGATAATCTTACATGATTAACCTTTCTTGATTTTCGTCATTTAGATAATTTGATTGAGCTCCCCAAGACATCTGATCGGACCCTTCTTTGATAGTGACTCATTCGGTAACTATCGCAGGATCCACCTGCATTTCAGAATCCATCCTTTGCCAAATTTCTTAAATAAACCTGAACTACCTAAGGTTTTGGATGCTAGTATCTGGGTACATTTCTAGGCTCCCGCTGTGGTCGCCCCTGATATTTCCACGGATATTTGAGGGGTACTTGAGTAAACGTATTAATAAATAAAGTCAAAATAGTATATAGAGAGATAACCAAACTAATTTAGGTATTAATGGAGAAAGGAAAAGTAGGTGAAGAGTAGTTATAGAGAAAAATATGTATTAACTTTCTAAAGCCTAAAAGTTTATATTTCTATTTATAAGGATATTGGGCATTACCGTACTTATATTGGTAATGAGCTCATATAGATAACCCAACCTCACATAACCTAAGCCCATAATTATACTTCATTATATGAAGTATCCTTAATATTATATATTTATTACATTGGTATCACAAAATAAATTCTGGTCTAGTAGCTTATCGATACGACTCGCAAGTTGGATAATTTGATCTTTATCAGAAGGGATCGATGATATGAATTCTAATGTTAAGGTTAGACCTATATGGATTAAGAATCCATCCATATGGTTGTTCAGTATGGAATATCCTCCAAAAATCTTGTCATTGTTCATAATGAGAAAGGTCTAATTGATGCATACATTTGGAAATTTTCCTTCGAAGTTGAGGTGCATGTTTAAGTGTTTTGTATTGGTAGAGTTAACAGAAAACAAAATCTTAACATTTCAAATTTATTTTGTAAATGGTGATTAGTGTGTCTGGGGTCATCGAAAATGTTACCAAGAGGATAAATACGGTCAAATCTGACTTTGCTAGCCTTTTGTAGGCTTCTTTGAAATATCTCAAAAATATGATCTATAATGACTTTGAACTTACCAAGAAATTAAGACCTCAACTAGTTTTTTCTAGGAACCGATACCAAACTCAGAGGCTTGAAGGACAATAGACTACTAACCAGCTCAAGGAGACTCACGACAAAGACTTTGAAAATTTGGAAGGGAAAAAACAATAGCTTGAGAAAAAGGTTTCCATTTTGAATAAGAAATTGAAAGAGGCTAGTGAATCCAAAGGCAAGCCTGTTAATGAGGCTCATGACTTCACAATGGGGGTAGCTCATGATCATATGTGGAGATCAAGAAGAAATGATCCTCGACTTTGATGATTTATTTCCCAACTCAGACTTAGGTCACTTATGGAGTCTAGCTCTTGAGGAAGCTTGACCGGAAAGGTTAGTGTTAAACCATAAACATGGCAAGAAAATAAAGGAGATAAATGACATATCTTCATGTTGATGCCCTATAAAATCTACTATACACCCTAGCCTTGGCACTTCATGCTAACCCTTCTAATGTTGAACTGGAAGTCATAAGCACTCTTAACAGGACTATTGCTAGAGAATATAATAAGAACGTTGAAGAAGAAAAGGATAAGGTAGCCTATGGTGCTAGTGAGACCAGAGTTGATAGATGTTTTTTTATCTTTACTTAGTTTGTGTTTTCCTTTTATTTCTTAACTAAAGTTCATGGTCTTACAAGGAAATATTTGCATGTGTTTTTAATTTTTTTTAATAGTAGTCCCCGACAACAAGATAGAATTATTTTGTTGGGAGTGGCTCCCTACCGACGAACAAAATTTTTACAGTCTTTCAAGCCTCAGAAGTGGCATACTGCCAACCTTCTTTGATAATTTGTTAACTCATATTATTTCTTATGACTCATGGGGCTATAATAAAATGGCATTGGACCGTACTTCATTGAGACGTTTCCAAAAGGTATGTTTTAATGAAGAAACTTCTTAAGGAAAAAATCATAATCAACTAAATTTTATGTTCCTGGCTTGACATTATTCACCGTCACTTAAGGACCCTCATAGTTAATGTCGAGTTTGTCGTTCTTAGAGTACTTAGTATGCTGAAATTGACTCATTAACATATGATCGTGTATTTAGAATATTCGGTTACACGCCTTTGAATCGTACATGCTCTTTTTCAAAGTTTGATAAAATTGTACCTTTAAATACGCCTTAACTTTTTTTTTATTGTATCACATTTATATCTGCTCTTCTTCCCTCGTCATTGCAGTCTTTGGCGTAGTCGGTTATCTTGTGGGAAAGGAGCACTGTCTCGGTTGGGATGATTGCGTCCATACAATAGACTAAATTAAATTTCTATGTGTCACTCGTTGTTTGAGGGGTAGTCTTGTAAGCTCGGATTTGTTTTTAAGAAAATTTAGGCCATTTGGTGATCGAGCCTTCCAATGACCATCTATTTTATTATGATTTTTTACCTCTACAATTTTGTTTGCCTATGGATGATAACGAGTCAATAAATTTTGATGGATACTACTTCAATAAGGAAAAATGAAGTAATCTTAGCATTCTAGAACCGTGCTCAATTATAAGAGGTAATTATTCCAAACATGCAATAATATTATTTTTAATTAATTTAATTACCTCTTTGTCCTTGATTTTAGTTAAGGGTTTAGCATCAAACCAATTAAAAATGTAGTCCACCCCAACTACAACGTACTATTAGTCTTATAAAGCCTTAGAAATGAGGCCAATCAAGTCTAGTCCCAGCCGGTCAAATAAAAGTGGTTCAGATATCGTTTATAGTGGAACCGATGGCCTATGTGTAACATTGGCAAAACACTGACATGTATCACAACTCTTGGCTATTTATTTTGCTTCGAGAGTGAGTGTCGACCCAAATTAATATAGCAGGAGGACTGTTTTTGCCAAGGCCTGATAACCAGAATGACATTATCCTACACTGTTATGCAGTTATTCTAACGTATATAAGGATTCATTCAGACCCAAACACCACAATATAGAGTTTAAAAATCCTTAACGTAAACATTGTCCTTGCTAAATGAGGGCTCTCCATTCTGCCTTAGAATCGATATTATTAACATTAATTTCAAAACTAAGGATTAGAATATTTTAAAATCGATGGTCATTCTTGCTATATGATTCAACATACTGTGTCAGAACTAGCTATTGAATCTAGGAAATGACCAAATAATTTTTAGCCCTCAGCAGCTGCTCAAACTGCACTTTGTCAAACTTAATTGGTAATTTCCTCAATTCTTCTAGATATTATATGAGTGTATCATTTCTAGATTCTGATTTTCCAAGGGTATTATTTTTAACGAGTTGTGAATTACTTAATAACTTTACCCTCTTAGTACCATACATATGTGTTAGCCAAAGTACGAAGATCAATGCTTCACAAGTTGCTTCATTATTGGCGGCCTGGAATCCAAACCTTATGGTTTGATAAATAACTTCCTTATAAGGAGTGGTCAAATGAATATTAACAACACATCTTGCAGAGCATGACACTCCATATGTCAGGACTACCCCAAAATTGGAGTAAACATTCTTGATTATGCATATACCTTTATAAGTGGAATATTGTCATAAACAAGTTCTTGAGTTAAACTTATATCATAATCACCTATTTTTATGGAAGAACACGTTAGATGTCCTGAGATGTACGGTCTTTGCAGTAGTCCTCGAAAAAGGAAAAGACGTCCGAACAATAATGTAATGGCCATAAAAATAAGGGCTTATTTTTCTGGCCTCCAACCTAATGTAAATGCTAAAATTTTCAATTGAAGGTATAATGTTTCTATGTCAAGAAGACTCTTACTCACATAGTAGACCAACCTAAGATTTCTACATATTTTGGACAAGTACGAAATTTAATATGTAGTCGGATATCGCTAGGTAAATGTAGAGTGTTTATCTAGGAAAATATTATTGTAGTACATCGGGGGAAGCTGAATACTCTTTTATTTGTAGAAGACTTGGTCAAATTCTTCAGTCTATTGGAAAAGATGGGCTTGTTTCAATACTTGGATGAAAAAAGAACATTTATGTGAGAAGCGAGATATAAACCTCCTTAAAGTTGTCAATCTACGTACCAATACCTGGATTTCTTGTAGAGACCTATGAGTGTTCATTGATGCCAAGGCTGCCAATTGTAATGCACCCATTTTTATATCATTTTCACATGCTAAATATCTATACAACTTACATGACCAAACCTGAAAAGCATACTTTTCCGGGTTCAACTTAAAGTTTATGGCCCTTAAGTTTTTGAATAGTTCTTTTATATTTTAGATATGTTTGACATCTTTGGGACTCTTGAACAATATATCATCAATGCACACGTCCCTATTAAGACATATTTGGCTATAAAAAGCCTTGTTGACAAGCCTCTGCTAAGTAGCCCTATATTATTTAATCTAAAATGCATGACTTTATAGACATGAAGACCTTTGTCAGTAATGAAAGTAATGCATTTTTGGTATGTTGGGTGAATTTATATCTAGTTGTACCCATCATATATATATATATATATATATATATATATATATATATATATATATATCCATGAATGCTAAAAACTTATTGCTCAAATTTGAATCAACCAATTGATCTATAATTGGCACTGGGAACGAGTATTTAGAATTTTTTTGTTCAAGTGAGTGAAGTCCACTCACATGCGCCATTTCTCAATCTAATTTTGGACTAGCACCAGATTAGCAATCCGTAGTTGGTATGTGGCATCTTGGATGTGTCCGATATTGAATAGTTGGTCTACCTCGGCCACAATTGCCTTTGATTCTATAGTAGAGAATACTCTTTTTATTTGAATGTTAGGCCGGATGTGTTGAGTTACATATATATCTTATGACATATGATATCTTATTGTACCCTATTACATCTTTTGATTTCCAAGTAAACACATCCAAATTGTTAGTAAAAATATAAAAGGGAGTTTGTAGAGTACTTGGGAGAATGGTTTACATTGAGGTCTACTTGTAAAGTACTTGCCTTTAGCAGGTTTTTGAATTTATGTATTGTTGTTGGGGACTACTAGGCTTAGGGCCTCACGAGGTTCTTCGACCCCATTTACATCGAGCAAGACCCTTTCTGATTGTTATTTTATTTTTAGAAAACTGAAGGCAACATAGGAATCTCTATAGGTTTTCTAATCCTACCTTATGACTCTTATTATACCATCTAGTATGTAGCAAACACATTGGTGTATTTTTGAAGCATCACATGCATCTCGACGAGTCAGGATTGTCTTATAATTGCATTATAAGGAGTAGGATTTCAACTACCATAAAACCAACTACTTTGCCTAAATAGACATCGACTTTGATTTCAGTTTGGAGCTTAGAATCTTCCCCTATAAAACCAACTGCATTTCTATCAGAACTTCGGTAGATTATGATTATTCATCCTGTCAATTGTACTTTTACATATTATATTGGAAAAATTATCATTATCTATACGAATCTTGTATACATCGACCTCGATAAGTTTGGAGGTGATTAATACAATGTCATTATACGATTTGACCAATCCTCAAAGGTTATTATTTCTAAAGACCATCGATAGAAATAGGGATCGGTGCAAATAAGCTGAGTTTTGACCCTAGTACGGATACTCAAGCTCGGATGCATGTTTTTTCATGGAAGGGTAAATGATGGTAGATGACTTGTCTCCCACAACGATGGTCATGACTAGGTCTTGGTTTTTGTTATAATATAAGACAAAAAATCGTATGGGGCTCGTCTAATACTTCAGGGAAATCTCAAATGACCATGTCACATTCTTCTTTTGGTCGGGTTGATGGTTCCTTGAGTATTATTCTCTACTCAGGTTTAAGCTCAAATTTTACTTCATTTAGACTCCTTAAACTCTTTTTTAAAAAAACTTAATCCACTTTAACTTATCAGTTAGGGTTTTAATATCCCCATTAAGAACCTTGAAGTATCGAGTATAATGTCTTATTACCATAATGATATTTACAAAACTTATTGACATTTCTATTTAGGTGTAAACATCTTAAATGGATTCCGAAAATATACAAAATCCTTTGTTGTTTTATAGATCATGGTGATGTTTTTTTTCTATCTGAATATAGGTTCTTTCGAGATTCCAGACCTTCCAATTCTCTGTGTCGGAAATCCTTCGACCCCATGTGTCCCTTCGGTCAGTCTGAAATCTGGTTTGATGGTTTCCCCAGTGGGACCTGTAGGTCAATGCCTAGAAAATGCAGGGTTGATCAAACTTACATGAAATATTAGTTGGAGATTATGAGCTTGTTGGTTGGGAGCCGAGGTTAGTTGATAGGCTACCATTTCCAATGGTGTAGTTGGGTTAAGTAACTAGAAATTTGTCACTTCTATATGATCCTCAAACGCATAGTTTATATCATTTGATTTTTTTATTCCAGCTGGGCCAATAATGCTCCAAAATAAAAATACATCTTCATCATGGCATCTTCTATTAGTAGACCCATAAATATTATATGTCGAAAATAAGTGCATACAACCACTTCAAGGAAATCTTATGGGTTATTCTTTGTTTCCATAAAACATTAAGCATAATCTCATAAGCTTTTACTCAAATCATGCTTACAATACATGATGTAAACATTATCCCTTTTGATGACTTTACTTCAAACAAACATGGTCTTGAATAAAGATGATATTACTTTGAAACTTCAGACCAAGTGGAGCAACAACTGACTGAACCAAGTTAAAGCACTTCCCTTGAAGGTCATAAAAAATCCCTACATAGAAAACGATCATTAGCGTAATATATTTTGGAACTGTTCAATGTGATGGTTTGGATCTCCTGATCCATCGTATTTCTCCATCTTATAATTTTCAATTTTCTGAAGCAGATCACCAGCTAAGATTTTAGGTACTAAAATGGACATTGTTACATTAGGCATTTACAAGTAAGAATAACCTTCAGAGGAATCGTTTCACATGTTGATTTGAACCTTGGTAACCCTCTGGATACGGGTGATTATGATTGGGATGAAATATATTTTGATAATAAGATAGTTGTCCATATATATTAAGATAATACTGCGTGACCTCTGGTGTTGCACCTCAAACTGGATTAGGCCTTGGAGGAGGAAGATGGGCAGAATGTTGTTGAGATTACGAATGGGAATCCGTCAGTTGAAAATAATATTGTACATATGTTGATATTAGGTTTTCCTTAGGACAAATATGAGGTAATAGTATTAGATTCGGATCCTGGAGATGATCAGCCTCGGATCTTGGAGATGATCAGCCTCATATCTCCTATTTAGAGCCATATGTTGAGCGTGTTTCTCCTTGAGTATGTCTTGTCGTCTAGAATGAGAGCGTCAATGCCTTATGTGATTTATATATTTATAATCCCAACCAAGATTAATAGACCCGCCATCCAAAAATAAAAATGTGTAAGGACTATTTCAAACTTTGTGTACCATGATGTAGACATTCTGAGATCTCTCGCATGAGTATGGCTGGAGGGAATCCAACACCCCATGAGGAACCGCCAAAAACTCTTGATCAATATGATCTTTTCTAACTAAATATCACATTCTTGAAGGTCCCTAACCTATGTTCTTCACCTAATTTCGAAAGACCGTGACCTCCGCTACATAATTTTTACGCTCCTCCGCCAACTGGGCTCCAGTTTTAACTGGAGCCTCGACGTCACTAACATTCTCCATAATCGAAAAAAGTAGTAATAGTACCTTTATGTAGATAGTTTTTGAAATATACTATACAAGTACTAATCTCTTCTTATAGACCTACAACATCATTACCGATGTTCAGTTATGTACGAACTCTATGGAAGGAACAGACCAATCGAAACACCTCGCCAATAAGAATAATGATAAAAAAATATATTATAGAGATCAATTCATTTTGAATTTAATTATAATATTAATTTTTCATCACTTTCAAAATATATAAAATTCTATTTATAATTAGACAAATAGATTTTTGAAATATAAAATCAATAACAATTAAAATAATCAGTAAAATTATATATATATATATATAAATACCCCATTGACGTTCTTTTTTAATATAAATTAAAACTCGACTAATAATTTCATATGTATATATATATATATATATATATATATATATATATATATATATATATATATATAATAAGAGCCTGAATTATCCGACCCGTCTGTCAAGCCGATTACGTTTTGGACCGGTATTTACTTTGTAATATAAACCCGACAAAGTGAAACTTTGACAGTATTTTGTGTAATAAATAGTAAGTATGTTTACTAGTAGTAAATTAATGGATTGGAATAGCTAAAAATGGGTTAACCATGCAGGTCCAAGGGTCCATTATAATTACTACATAAGTTAATATATTTTTTTTGGATTTGGTGACCTATTATTACTTTTTAACTACTTTTGGGAGCTTCTCTCTATATAATTTACTTTTTAACTTATCTATCTAACAACTATGTGAATCTTCTCAAAATATTAGACGAATTTTCCCCTTCAATATTTATGGATTCATCAGTGGTGATCACAGTGGGAGTCTAGGTAGCCGGATACATACATCTAAAACCAATGTGCTAGGCTTGTTCTTGAATTCTAACAAGAGATGAATTTTGATATGCATGTAGATCATATAATAGTTACATAAAGAATAACTATTAAAAGGGTTCTAATCAGTTAGCATGGGACACTCAAAGTGAAATACCATTACGAATAGAAACAAGATTAATTGACCCTGGAAGAGCAACAAGATCGATTGACTATAGAAGAAAAAAAAGATCAATTGAACCTATAAGAGCATCGAGATCGATTACGGATTGTAATATTTGCTTTAAATGCACAAAACGAAACAATGGTAGCTCGATCAAGAAAGATCCGATCAGAAAAATTCAAAAAATTATCGGAGGGGAAGATGTTTCTAAGGGTGATGACGATGAGTCTGATTTTTTACGAAACCAGAACCAAATACCAAAGAAAGAGGTTTCGATCGGACATAAGTTGCCACTTATTAAGAAAAGAACAAAAAGAAAAATATTGTTACATATGAGAAAATGATTGATTCTTCCCTGAAAATGATTGCTTCTTCCTTGAAAAGGATTACCATTATTGGAGAAATAAAAACTCTGATGGTAGACACTATTCAAAGAGGCACTTGTCAAGCAAGAACGAGAATAAATAAAAACAACGCGGCCCTTTGGATAAGCATGAACCTACTTTGTTGCAATGAAATTCATGAAATCTAAGTTTTAATTACCAAGTTATTAGCTAATTTGAAAATCCATCTGAGCATGGTCTTTATGCAATGAATAATTAATATCACAAGTATAATGGCAGACACAATTGGACGAAGTCTTTGTTATTGGCGGAAATTCTTTCCGGGCATCTATTGAAGCGGTTTATTATATTTAAGGTATAGAATTTTGATGGGAATTGGGATCTGGCGAATCAACTTGGATAGTTTAAAATTTTTATGAACAACTATGACGATGATGATAAACTATCGCATCATTATTTCTCCCAAAACTTCAAGGATAGTGCTTTGAAGTGGTACAACCGACTTTTCCAAGGTTTTATCAAAACATTTAACATGTTCTTTTGATTTGCTACCAACTGAGAATCTGTCTCTAATCATACTGAAGTTTCACTACATATCTTTGCTAGTCTTAATCCCGTTAATGCAGCTTCATACTCAGCTTCATTATTCAACGCATGAAAACCAAATTTATTATATTGAAGCATCGTTTCTCTAGATGGAGCAACCAATTTAACTCAAGCGCTACATTCCAAAATTCTAGAACCCTCATTGGTTCGAACAATCCACATCGAATTGATTAGCAAGACATCTTTGTTAATCTCTCCACTTTGAGTTTTAGACAATATTTCTAGCCATAACAAATCCTTGATACTTGAAATTGCTGCTTCACAATCCGAAGTCCACTCAAACTCCTTTGGTCTTCGTAACACTTGAAAGAAAATGAAATCATTATCATAAAATCTAGAAACAAATCTGTTAACTGATGTTAACTTTCATGTCAAATTTTGTACTTCTTTGATAGTTCGAGACAATTTCATGGATACTACAGCTTTTAACTGCTATGGGTCAACTTCTATCCCTTTTTTACTAATAACATAACCCATAAACTTCCCTGGTTGAACTCTGAAAGTACATTTTTTCTGGATTCAACTTCAACCTTATTGCCCTTAAATTCAGAATTGTCTCTTTTAAATCTTTGAAGTGCGCATCATCTGCTAAGCTTTTCACCACCATATCGTCGATGTATACTTCCATGTTCCTTTCGATCTGAGTAGGAAATGCCTTGTTCATTAATCTCTGGTATGTCGCCCCAACATGTTTTAACCCAAAAGGTATAACTCTATAACAGTGCAAGCCTCTGTCTATGATGGAGGTGGTACGTTTTTTATCCTTTGGATCCCTCTGAATTTGATTTTATCCTTCAAAAGCATCCATAAAGGTCAATATTTTATTTCTAGAAGTGGAATCAATTAGCTGGTCTATTCAAAAAACAGGAAACAGACCTTTAGGACAAGCTTGATTCAGGTCTGTAAAATCAACACACGTTCTCAACTTCACATTCTTCTTCTTGACCACTACTGGGTTCGTCGTCCATAAAGGATACTATGACTCCCTTATATATCCAACCTTGGATAATCAGTCCACTTCGCAAGCAATAGCTTATGCATGTCCTGATGAGAATGCCCGTCTTTTTTAATAATAGGTTTCATCTTCGGATTTATAGCTAGGCTGTGGCAAATTACTTCAATTGGAACTCCTGTCACATCCTCTGTTTTCCAAGCAAAAAGATCTATGAGATAAAAATTAGAATAATTGTTGACGTAGAATTATGGTCAATAAGGTTCCTATTCGAAGCACTATTCCCTCAGAAAAAGTATATTCCTTTATTTATTCACTTACTGTCAATAACCCTGGGGTTTCCCTCGGATCGTCAAACCTTTCCTCAAAATATGAGGTCAACCCCTCTCACTTATATTAATTCATCATATCACCATTGTTGGATCCTCAAATCTGAAGCATAGTGGCGTAGCATTCCCTGGAAACCTTTTGGTCGCTTCGGACGACCCCTACACGGTCACTGACGACATACTTGAAACATTGATGGACTGTTGATACAACACCATAGATCATTGATAACCAAGATCTTCCAAAAATGACATTATAGCTTGTTGGACAATCCACCACCATAAATAACACTTGAACCTTCTTTTTAAAAGGTCTATTTCCCATACTTACCTCCCCCTCAAATTCCCCGATTACCCGTTCAGTCACTCCAGTAAATTCGATGATAGTGCGCTCTGATTAGGATATCCGAGGAGGATTGCACATTCTGTCATAAGTTGCTTTAAAAAGAACGTTCGCAGAACTCCCGGTATCTCCTAGCACTTGTCGAATCTCAACGCCAACAATCTTTTCCCAAATGACCATCGCTCTTCATGTTGTCCTGCAGTACACCGTAAATCATCTTCATCGAAAATGATAAAGATAATGTCTTTCTTACCATAACGATGGGTATACATTTTCCCTCTATCTGAGTAGCCAAACTTACTATGTGCCTTTTCCTTGAACTATCAGTGCTACTAGTCATAGAGTCGCCCCAAAAAATGGCTAGAGACTCAAAATACTCGTACAGGCTTCGAACGTGGCCTTGCTTTACTGGTTCCTCCAGCGCCATCAAAATTAACCGATCTAGATCCATGTCTATGACGCAGCATCAAAATCAGCAACCTTTAAATCCAAAATTATCAAATTTTCAGCCTGTGCATTTGGATTGGTTGGTTGTGAAGTCGATGTTATGGGATTTGTCAATGTGTTGCTCTGTGCTTTCACATAAGTCACTAACTTCTCATTTTCAATTAAAGTTTGAACTTCTTTTTTCAAGGCAATGCATTCCGCGATGGCATGACCGATATCATTGTGATACTTGCAAAACCTATTGTTTCGCTTCTTCCTCGGCCTATTGATTGGAGCGGGCTTTCTGAAATTTAGATACTATTTAGTTTTGTCAAAGATTGTAGCAAAACTCTCAGTCAGATCTGCATAGTACTCAGGCCTTATCCAGTTATTGGGCCTCTACCTATTAAATTGTTATGCTGGAGCTTGGTTTGAATACCCTCCAGTTCGATGTGGTAGATTGTTGTTCCTCGGACGTGCTTGTTGAGCATAATTTGAAGATTGCTCCTGGTTATTTGGAACCTGCCCAAACTTATTTTGACTAGTAACTGTCACCCCTTAAATCCTGGTTGATTCTTTCACCTTTATTTGGTCCTCAACTTGAGCCATCAAAGATCCAAAAGTTAAAGCTCTTCTTTTTGTTGTTTCATTAGCCAGATCTCCTGGTAGAAATCCCTAGCGAAAGGCTTCTATTGCCACCAGCTCTTCATAATTATCCAGACTCGATTTAGTTAACATAAACCGCTTCGTATAATCTTTCAGTTTTTCTTCAACTGTTTGCTTGCATTTGCTGATTGTATCTCCATTTTCCCTCATCTCTTTACTCCCCACAAAATGTCTTCGAAAGACAGTGTAAATGTCTCTTAAATTTGAAATGAACCCTCTCAGAATTCGATTGTACCATTTCAAAGTTGTTCCCTTGAAAGTTTGAGAAAATACCTGACACACTAACCTGTCATCATCCTCAAAATTCATCATATAATTCTTGAACTGTTTGATGTAATCGTCCGGATCTTGCATCCCATCAATTGTTTCGACCTCAGAGATATTTAAATGCTTCGGAAAAGTAATGGACCTTATCTCAGATGTTAAAATAGGATTTATCCAGTCCGCTCTGTGTACGTAATGCTCATCTCCTCTTGTTCCCACAATAGCATAGCTGCACCAGTGAACTGGTTTGATGTATTCCCTTCACACCATTTTGTATCCCTGATATAATGAGGTTTATTATCTTTTTTTTGTTTATATTCCTTACGCGGATTTTTATGCCGATTTCTTTCTTCGTTCAAAGATCCCAGTATTTTCTCTGCTTAAACAAGCCCTCCTTAGGTTTTGAGATGTCAAATTCATCATCACTAGATGTGATATACATATGCTTATCTTTATTTTCTTTTCGAGAAATTAGATGTTCTTTGTCATACTCGAAATGCGCTTTGTTTTCGATCGCTTCAAACTTGATGAGCTATATACGATTGATCAAATTGATTTTCTATTTCATATTTCTCTTCAACTTGTCGTACTTCAGATTTTAACCTACCTCTTTGAACACACTTGTCATTCAATGCTGTTATTTTGTCCAGCAATTGATTCATCCGGACCTTGATATCTGAATGACCTTGTTATACCGAAATTTGATCATCTTCTCTATTTTCTTCCTTACGTAAATAAGATCTCAAATTTTCAATTTCGTTTCGAACTGTTGGATCAACTTTATTAACTGATTCCATATCGATTTAGAGCAATATAACTGAGCAAGAATTCTACAATTTCTGGTTTTTAACGTGAAATCAAGATATCAATCGAGTAGTTCTCCCACTGTGGTCACAAATTTGTTAAGTGTGAGTCTTGTTTCTTTAGAGATAAAGTAAAGAGAAAGTTTAATTATAGAGAGAAAAAGTAAGAGGGAAAAATATCATCAGTCTAATGAAAAATTGTCAGCCTTTATTCATCATCTTAGCCTTTATTTATAGGTGTGTCCATTTATGTAACTGATTCCATTATATAAATGGGTAAATTGCATTACATTCCCTCATATTTATAAGTAGTCAAAATATCATCTAGAAAATATACAATTAATCATATATGACCTTATTTTTATTACATTTATGCCACCAACATTTCATATCATTATCAGTTTAGTGTAATCTTTCTAACTTTCCCAATCAACTAGCAATATTGAATTACTGTGTCATAATTTCCATTTATTTATTTGCTTCTCATAAACTGCATTTGGAAAGAAGTCTAGACATATCAAAATTCTTGATAGACCTCTGTGGAAGCAGATCATACAATTCTAAAGTGCTATATTTGAAATTTTAGAAGAAAGCTGGTAGAACAAGTTATCATTATTGTCGTAATTTATCATAATTTTTTTTAAATGTTTAAGATGGTTATCCAGATCTTTACTCTCACAAAAAATTTCCATCTTGGATATGTCAAAGTGCTTTGGTAAATTTCTAGAGATAATTTATGCATAAATGGGAGATTTCTTCCAATTATGCCCCTAGCTATATTAGTGACCCTCATTAGCTACCAGAAAAATACCATGCCCGGAATGAATTGCAAATAGATTGTTTTCTTGATAATCAACACTCTGGCTCCCCGAACCTCATATCCTTCCTATAGTTTATATTCTTTATTTACCCTTTTTAGGTAATTGTTTATCCAAATAAATATTTTGTTTGCTCGACCTTTGAAATGTATATTTGAATTATTTTTCATCACCATGATTAATTCTCTTAAGGTGATCCTTATTTGGAGAAGATGAAGACTTCTGGACTCAGATACAAAGTATTCACTAGACTCTGAATGACTGTAGTGATACCTAGTCCTTCATTCTCTTTTTAAGAAATGATGGCTTTTGCGTGATCGATATCTTTGGTACTTTTATTGACTGTATTGAGTATCTAATTTCACAATTTATTCCTCGAAGCCCTGTCCTTCAGGTTTTTAGACTTTCGACCGTACCTTACCCGATGGGGTTATTATTGCTTCTTTGTTAGATTTTAACGCCTCAATCTCCTCTAACAATTGGTCACGCTCTTCTTGCATGAGTAATTGTTCATGTTTCTCGTCACTCATAGGCGGTATTTGACTAGCATCGCATTCACAGACCACGCGGTGATACTCTTGTTGTAGGTGCTGAAGTTGCTGTTTAAGTTGGTGGATCGGTGTCTTGGCCACTGTATCCTCGTTCACTATTTCCTACAAGATGGGATTTAAAATATTTTCAGGTACCTAAGGTGCTATCTTCGGCCTTATTTGGGGTGTGGTTTCAACAGGCGTCACCCCTACCACCCCATTGTCAGTGACTGTTGCAGAAGGTCATTGATCTTTCCCTCCTGGTGGGTTCACCGCTGCTCTTCGTCGGTCCGCTACCTTACTCTAAAAAATATACAATTCTTCATATATGAGAGCTTATTTATAACCTATTTTGGTCACATTAAACGGCTAGTTAGTGCGTAGATTGACATTTATGAGATAACCCTTATTATTTGGTCATTACTTAAGTATCATTGACCACTTAATTCCATAGGGCCTTTATTCTCTTTTTTTATTATCTCTTCTCTTACCACGTGCTTCGCTCTATCTAGTATGATATGCTCGTCCTTCGTTTATTTACTCGGTAATGGCATGAGCGCTTTCCTTATTGCTGATCCTGTTCGGCTCGCTTATTGAGGTGCCTATTTAGCTATACTCATTATTATAGCACAAGTCATCGCCATTTTTATTGATCAATTGCCTCGTTAACTCCTCTTTGAACATCGGTTCGCCTTTGACGACGTAGTTCTACTCCGTACTGCCCCTTCATGAGACCTTAGTCTATTTTCCAAGGTCTTATTTACTCCTTATATGCTTGACTGTTTCTTTATTATCGACTCCTGCTCGACGTGCTCGGTAAAGTGTCTGTTTAGTTTAGCTCTACTTAGTAATAAAGAATTTTTTCATCCTTCATATATTAGTTGTCTTGTTGACTTCCTTTTACTTCTCAGTTATCGTTGACGTTATAGCTCTGCTCTGCAAGAGGCCTCGGTGATTCGTCATTTTCCCTTATTCAGCTTTGCTTTATTATATGCTCGTATTCTTACCTGCTCGGTTTGGACTAATATATACATTCTTTCATTTCCCCTCTGCTCGGTCATATTAGGTGACGGGAATTCCCTCATCAGGGTATCCTCTAGTTTATGAATTGTGTGTGAATAATACGGAATCGATGAATTAAAAATAAAAGGACTTAAATTGAATTTGTAGCAACAGAGGGGTTTGTAGAATTAGAAATTACGTCGCATCTATGACGTATGATGTATAATGATGACGTTGTTAAATATTCAATGGTTGTGGGAATGTGTTGAACTCCAATCAGTTTTATTATGACAATGACGTTGTTTATCTTCTAAATGTTGTTTGGGTTTTAGGTAAAATATACGAGTGGCTTTAAGTAAGAATGACAATCGCCATCCCATCACGCGTGCAACTAAAAACCCACTTGGTATCCTAATAGTAAGTCACAATTTAAAAGTTAAGAAATAATTTATTAAAAGCAACAATTTACCTTTTAAAAGAGATACGTTTTCTGTATTGATGAAATTAGGCTACATCTCCATTGTTAAGGTTTGTCATCAACCCATAAAATAAGTTTATGTATCAATTTCCTCTTGCTTTCTTACTTAGTGTTGGTAGATGAAACCCTAGTTTCTCATTCATTGGTTGTTGATCCCTAGTTTATTACCTTTGGGAAAAGACTATCGTCTCTGACAATCGTGATTGTGTATGAAGTGCCTGCTCACTTTGTTTAACTGCTCCATTTGGCTTATTACAGTCGAGATGGCCCCATAAGAGATTACAAAGAAGCAAGGAAAATCAGTTAAAGCCATGAAAACCGAGTTTGAAGATCCTGAATTTTTAAAAAGTTATTTTGATCAAATAGTACCCAGATATGAGTATCTTGACAAACCTGGCTTGCTGAGCTTTAAGGATAGGTATTGTATTCCTAGTGATGTAACCATTAGGGTGTCTGAGGTCGGAGAGCATCCATATCAGGACAGGGAGGATGAAACCTGCCTATACACTATAATTTTTTACTGGGGCTTATGGTTTCCACTACCGTTATTGATATAGTATTTTTTTAGTATCATAGGTATATGCCCCAAACAACTAGCAACCAATGGGTGGAAGGTCTTGCTTAGTGTAATGTTAAGTGCACGCCTTCTAGGTATCCCAATTTGTTTGGCGGTATATTTGGCAGTGGTGAATGTGACAAATTTAGCAAAATCACTCTTCTTTTATACTCAGTTGACTGGGTAGAGGCTATAGTGGAGCTTCCTACCTCCGATAAGAACTAGAAGAACTCTTTTGTGTTCGTATCGAGGAATTGGGAGCATGAAAATGCACTGAGGAATCTTCAATTGGAACACCACTGGAAGGCTAAGTGTAAGAAGGATGACTCATGGCCTGCAAAGTGAAGACTTTAGTGGGTTTTTTTATTGTTGCAGGTGAAGGGAAACACAAAAAGTGGTGCAAAGAGGGTCTAGCTAAGGGAGCGAAGAACCTCTTGATTCAGGTGGCTAATTTAGCGTTTGGGACGTGGTTGCAGGAGCCTGCTCATTTATTAACTCAAGTCAATTTCTTAAAAGTTAGGTTGTGTCCAATTCATGAACTGATTATTTCAAAGGAAGATAAAGTTACAATGGTTGATAGTGGGGTGACGGCGACGAGTGAGCGGCTTTGAGCTTTGATGAAGCAAATGTATAGGGATCGTAGCAGTAGATGAGTATGGTTGTCAGTGCCCTAGGGTCATAGAACGAGGAAATCAGGGAGCTCGTCATCCTCGCAATGTCAGAACGAGAAGGAAACTAAGGTGGGGGGAAGTAAATCAGGGGGGAAGACGGTGTCCCCCTCCCAGAGATAAAGCTGGCATAGACCGAACTCGACTAGTCTGAGAAGAAGATGAAGAATTAGAAGACCAAGTGAGTCCCCTCTCAAAAAAGGGCTCGTGTAGTATTAGATGCAGTTCCGTTATCAACGAGAAAGCTCCAATTAGTAAACTAATATGAGATTGATGGGGCTCGATATGCCACTAAACAAATAAAGGGAGGATAAGGTGTATAAAGGGAAGGGGGTAGCTGAGGAATTCCTACCACCAGGCGTGGTGACGTCACCTCCATCAATGCTAATGTTCGAGCAGCTGAAACATATTCATGAGCTGTTTTTATGACAATATGTCGATGAATGAGTTGTTGCAAAGGTAAGTGGAGCTGGCAATCGAGGTACCTTATGTTTGTAATGTAACACTCTGTGAATCTAATTTATGTGTTATGCTGACCTTACTTGTTAATGAAGAACTTGGTGTTATTGTTATACCAAGGATGTCGAAATCTGATTATCAACTGAATGAGAAGTGGAAACATGAGCCCATGTTCTTTGGGTCAGTAAAAGGGTTGACCACTGAGCTCGTTAGATTCAAAAATGCATATGGAGTGGCCAATGCAAGGAATGATAAGGCAACTGAGGAGAATGAAAGCTTGCGTTAGAAGGTGACCACGCTTCAAGGCTTCTTGACTACTTGTGAGGCCACGTGCAAAGAGTTGACCACTGGGAATGTTGCATTGATAGCTCATAATAACAAATTAATTAAAAGGAATAATGAGGTGATTTCCTAAAGCAACACACTGCTTGCTCAGAACGTCTCTCAAGTGAAAAGATTTGAAGACCAATCTGAGTGTATTGCTACTCTTACATTGGAAAGTGGGAGATTGATTGTTATGGTGGGGGGGTTAAAGGCAACGATGCAGCAAGAACGTGGTCAGCTTCCAAAGAAAACGGCGTCTGCATTAGATGAGAGGAAGGCACATGTGATGGAGGTTGCTATGGTAATTTTGGCACATAAGCAAAAGGAAGCTATAATAGAGCTGATTTTTTTGAACCCGGGAATAAAGTTGGGTTCGTTGGAGAAGTTTCCACCTGGCGAAAAGCGGTACCCATATGGGGGTACTTCATCTGTGATGACAGCTCGGTCTGAACAGGATTTAGCGAATGTAACCACCTCGGAAGTAGAAGTAGGCGTGGGCAGCAAGGCAATGATCGGGTAAAAGATACTTAGTTTGATGATCCAAGCTTAGTTCCTAATGCTTGAAGTAATGCATGTTAGATAATTGTGTGGATCTTTTGCTTATTTTTTATGATGAATGTGTTACAAAGATAACTGAAGTCCTGTCTTTCATAGTTGAATAATGTTTATCAGACTTTGAAACTTATTCTGATCAAATTCTTATGACATCGTCGATGGTTTTATTAATATATGATATCGATTATGTAGTTGCTTATGTTTATGGAGGCATGTGTTTATCCTATTAAAGCAATCGAGCGTTTCCTTAAAATGTTGATTCGTATTAAAGTCTTTGCGTAAGTCAATTAGACCCTATTTCGCGGCGAGGTCAGTTAGACCCTATTGCATGGCCCGTTTAAGGGCTTGATCCAGGATCAGTGTGTGCTACGTGGTTATGAGTGAGTTATACTCCTCATATTTATTCGTAACGAGGTATTTTAAACCCTTATTACGTGGCCCTATTAAAGACTTGATGCTAGATTAGTTCGCGTTATGTAGCCCGTAGGCGTGGCTCGTAGCCCGTTCGTGTTAATAGACTCGGTGGTCTAGGCTCGGCACGGCCCCTTATGTAGCCCGTAGGCATGGTCATTGACTTTCTTCGCTATTGTAAGGATGAAGATAATGAATAAATAAACACACACACACACACTTGCGAAAGCAAAAAATTGTATTGTAGTAACTACAAAAAGAAGTATGATGCCTCCTTAAAAACATTCTCGCGCTATCAGGAAGCAAAAAGAGCGCATCATCTAAATTACACATCATGGCGATATAATTTTAAATGATAAACATTACATGGGTGTTTAAGTGTGTTTCCTTCATTGTCAACGAGGCAGTAGGATCCAATGTATCCCTTGGAGATGATTGTGAATGGTCCCTCCCAATTTAGTCTGAGCTTGCCTAATGCTTTTTCGCCTGAGCCTTGGAAAACTTTCTTCAATACTTTTTCGTCAAACTGCAAGATGTGAGGCTTTAGCCGAGCGTTCAGTTGCCCCCGCATGAGGCTCCTGCAGTGCTCTGCTCGTACTCGTGCTTGGTCGCGTCGTTCTTCGATAAGGTCTACATTTATTGCTCAGTCTGTGGTATTGATATCCTCATCGTAATTGTTGATCCTGTGACTTGGGATGATGATCTCCATTGGGACCACAACCTCACTGTCGTATTTAGGGAGAAGGGATTTTTCCTAGTTTTAGTTCGTGATGTAGTTCGATATGCCCAAAGAACTTCAGTCAGCTTGTTCGGCCATTTACCCTTGGCCCTTACCAACTTCTTTTTTATTCCTTCCAATATAATGCGGTTCGTCACATCGACCTATCCATTTCTTAGGGATAGTATGGTGTGGA
This sequence comes from Limnanthes douglasii subsp. nivea, assembly GCA_036936605.1. Lineage (NCBI taxonomy): Eukaryota > Viridiplantae > Streptophyta > Magnoliopsida > Brassicales > Limnanthaceae > Limnanthes > Limnanthes douglasii. The sequence goes on from JAUPFV010000004.1 coordinate 219,116,447, forward strand.
AAAGTATTGGTTGATGCCAAAACATTTACAGAATGCAGTGACCACCATATTTTGGAACTGAGGCTAGTTAACGGTCATCAGGATGCGAGGTATTCCAAATCGAGCTAAAATCTACTGAAAAATGAAATCATATATTTCTTAGGCTCGGGTTCAGGAGAGAGCTTTTGTTTCAACCCACTTGGTGAAATAATCTACTGTCACCGCTAAAAACTGTCGCTTACCGGGCATAATAGGATTTGGCCTTACTAAGTCAATACCTCATTTTTCGAAAGGGCAAGGGACATAAACTACCTACGTCGGCTTATTCGGGATGTGGCTAGTGTTGGAAAACTGTTAGCATTGATCACATGGTTGGACAAGTTTTTTTTTTGCGTCGACGGCCAAAGCGGGCCAGTAGTACCCTGCTAATAAAAAACGGCGAATAAGGTTGCGATATCCGCAATGTGCCCCGACATCGCTAGAATGTAGGTCATGAAAAATTGAGGTAGCCTTAGAGGAAACCAAACTACGAAGCAGAGGTTGAGTGGAGATTTTTCTTTATAGGATGCCATCCAGTACAAAATATTTAGCTGCTTTCAGTTAGAGAGCTCGGGTTGTTGTTTGTCAGTTGGTAAGGTGCCAAATTAAAGATATAGGAGGTAGGGTTGTCTCCAGCCAGAGGTGTGGTCAATTATGCAAATGGCATCGTTGTGGTGTATAATTTTGGTGGTGGGTAATTGATGCAGTAAGATAAGGGGATTTTCTCCCACTGCCGTTGTTTTGGCTAAGGTGTCGGTATCATAATTATATAATCGGAGGACTTGTTAATGGACAACCGCGGCGAATTTGGATTCAAATTCCTCGAGTGTTGTCAGATATCCACGAATACACTAATATTTGACATCGTATGAACCGTTTGATTGACTAATGACCAATTGTGAATTCGATCGTATTCGTAGAGTCTGAGCCCCGCATATAAGTGCTAACTTCATTTCACAAATCATAGCCTTGTATTCTAATATATTATTGGTTACCGGGAATTAAAGCAGATCGCTTGGCAGATCTCCTCTCCAGATGACGGTTTAAAGATAATTCTCGTCCCTCCATCGGATGCACTAGAGGCTCAATTTGCCTCGACAACCCATTCTAACTAATCGAGCTCGGCCAAGGTTTCATTTGGTAGGGGTCTTTCGCGGGGTGTGTAGAATTCTGTGAGGAAATCGGCTACAACTTGACCCTTAATTACAGTGTGGGACTCAATTTTGATGTTGTGTTCCGCTAATTCGATACTATACTTTGTCAGTCTCCCTGAAGCATCAAGTTTCTGCAGCACAACTTTGAGTGGTGAGGAGGTTCGGAAGACAATTGTGTTTCCCTATGAATAAAGGCGCATCTTTCAAGTTGGTACCTCCAGGGCAAGCGCGAGTTTCTCAAGGTTGAGGTATTGTGTCTTAGCATCTACTAAGGTTTTACTGTTGTAGTAAATTGGTCGTTGCATGCTATATGGTTCCTAGTTAATATTGCACTAACCGAGCAAAATGAAACTGATAAATATAAAAACAAAGTATCGCATGTCACTCGTGCCGATAATATTTCAGGCGAGGTGAGATAATTCTTTAATACTTCGAAGGCAGTATGGCACTCCTCGATCAACTCAAATTTTTAGCGCCTCAGAGGATCTCAAAGAACGGGTAAATTTTGTCGGATGCTCATGAAATAATTCGTGACAATGCTGCTAACCGACCCGTAAGGCACTGAACCTCTTTAACATTTATGGGTGGTGTCATCTTGATATCTGCATGTAATTTTTATGAGTCTTCCTTAATTCCTTCCTTGCTGACCACATAACCGAGGAATTTTCCACTTTGTACGCCGAATGAACACTTTACTGGGTCTTTCAAATTATATTGGCGCACAATGTCGAAAACAATTTGAAGTACCTCAAGCTACTTGTCTGATGTATGTGTTTTAACGATTATGTTATCAATGTATGTATCCATGTGTTTACCCATACGATTTTTGAAGATGTGGTTGACCACTCGCTGATATGTGGAGCCTGCATTTTTACCAAATGGCATCACGGTATAACAATACAACCCACACTCGGTCTAAAATGTCGTGTGCTCTTTGTCAGATGGGCTGAGTCGAATTTGATTATAGCCGGAGTATGCGTCTTTAAAAGAAATATATTCATGGCCCGAGGCCGAATCCACCAACTGGTCAATACGAGGCAGAAAATGTGTCTTTCAGGCAACTTGGATTCAAATTGGTGAAATCGATGCACATTTGTCACTGCCCTCCTTTCTGTTTCACCAGTACTGGGTTTTCTATCCACACTGGATACCTAGCTCGTCGGATATGCTTGAGCCTCAATAACTTATCTACCGCGGTGCAAATAACCTCCTGTTTCTCGAGGGAATATGAGAGTCTCTTCTGCCACACGGGCTTGGCACATGGGTCTACTGCTTGATGAGTCCGAATATTGCTACCTCTCCGGACATGGACAGTTCAGACCAAGATCACCAGACCGGACAGGGCAATTCGAACATCTAGCCCATTGGACTGTTCGGACTATAACAAAAGTACTTAAAAACCTAAACACTTCTTGACTAAGCAGCTTGCTCTTCTACTTAGATCTCATGGGTCTTTGAACATGACCCGGATCGATTAAACATGACCCGAAAACCCATAAAGCCCAAATATAAGGGTATAAATACCCAACCACCTGCATTTAATATGGGTAATGAAAATTAAATACAACTAGGCTGCTTAATTCTCCCTCTACTCTCTACTCAAACATTAAACACCTATACACCTCCAAAAAACTCTAAAACAAATTACAAATTTACCCTCAGACGAAAATTAACCACATCAAATTGGCGACCACAATGGGAGCACGAAGGTGCCTGAATCAAGTATTCGAAACCAACAAGAAAAGTCAGTCCGAATGAATCCGGACGCCCTGGAAGTACCACCAGCTTTGCTCGAAGTGGTGGGTGAAAACGATGAGTACACCATCGAGGAGCGCGATAGGTTAAAAGGCGAGATAGAATCTCTGAGGGCAGAAAAGGCTAAGATGGGCATGAAAGAAAAATCGAAAGCGTCAGTTGATCATCATACCGATAACCCTAGAGAGCATGAGCCTTCAAAGACTCATGTGAGTACAAAAAAGACTCATGCCAGCTCCAAAAAGTCTCACCGGTCTAAGCGAGTGGAGAGTTCTGACTCAGGCTCAGAGTCTTCTGATAGCTCTTTGGATGATGAGGGAGTTGAAGAATCCTTATCCTCTAGCAGCGATGAGGGTCGAACTAAAAAGAAGCAAAAACAGATCAAAAAATATTCAAGGAAAAGAGATAGACATGGAAAGTTGAAGAAGAATATTGGCAAAGGGACATCTCACAGCCGGAGGCATGTAGACCGGATGCTGATGGATCCTTTTCCCTTCCACGATGAACCAGGTATCTTTGCAACTCCCAATGAGGATACTGTGTTCAGTCGTGGTCGGAATTGGAGGCAATCTCCATTATCTTCCAAGATTCTATCCGGAAACCTCCCTAAGAGGTTTGACAGCACTAAAATGGAAAAGTACGATGACAGTACTGATCCGGATAACCATTTGGAGCAATTTAAAAACTTTATGATGAACTTTGATGATGATGACAAGCTACTTTGTAGAGCATTCTCCCAATCGTTTACGGGGAGTGCTCTAAAATGGTATAACAGCCTACCACAAGGCTGTATCAAGAATTTCGATACTTTTTGGGTGGCCTTTCGAAGGCAGTTCGTTGGGAGTAAAGAATTAAAGGGCAACGGGGACACAATAATCCATTGTGCCCAGGAACCGAACGAATCCTTAAAAGAATATATAAGTCGTTTTGTGAATACCAAGAATGGGTTGGCTGATTGCTTCGAGCAAGTGGCAATAGCATCCTTAAGATAGGGCTTGAACCCTAGGAATTTGGCTGATTCGGTGACCAGAAAGAAGGCCATGACTTGGGGAGGGTTGCTGAATCAGGTTGGAAAACAGATTAACTTTGATGAAACAAAGAAAACTAGGGTGCACAGGCAGGTGAGGTCTACCCCGGTGGCACCAAACCCCAATCAGAATCAGTCCGGGAACAAGGCGAACAAGACCGGACAGGGGCATGGTAGGGCTAAAGCTCAATCTCAGCCAACTGCATAGAGTCAACAATCCAGAAATAAGAGAGGTCCTTGGGTTCAACCGGAGTGGTTTGCAGAATTGAAAGAAAGTGTGGCTACCATTTATGATAAAACAAAGGAAGAGGTGCACTATAGAAGACCGGCCACACTGCAATCTCCTAGAGAACACCGCAATAACTCTTTCTGCCAGTATCACAATGATACTGGCCATACCACCGATGATTGTATAGCTTTAAAACAAGAAGTTCAGAACTTGATTGAGAGGGGAAAGCTGGGGGCTTATGTCAAAAGAAGAGGAGGTAATAGGCCTGACAATACTCACCGGGTTGGTCCAAGTAATGCTGCTCCGGAGGGAGCCATGGTTATAATAGAAAGGTTTGATGTGGAATCTGAATACTTGGATCCTGATCCAACTCGAAATAGAGTAGGTACCATTGAGCAATGTTCTAGGACAGTCTCCGAGCTCATTAAGTTTTTTGAGTCACTTACAATTTTCGGAGGGGATACTATGACAGCTCCTACTACTTCTTCGAGGAAGAGGCACATTCATACTTTATCTACCCAGCTAGAAGGAGGCATGACTTCCTATCAATTTCAAATTCTATTCCCCTTCATTGTTTTTTATGAAGATTATTTAAGAGATATAGCTGGCCCTCATGAAGATGTCGTTGTCATAGGAGCATCCATTGGGGGCAATGACATAAGACGACTTTTGGTGGATACTGGAAGCTCAGCCAATATCCTTTTCTTAACCACTTACAAGAGAATGAAAAATCCAGCCGTAATTCAGAGTTCGGACAGATCAATTGTGGGCTTTACTGGCAGCTCAGCAGATGTGATCGGGGAGTTCGAAGAGGAAGTTCTATTGGGCAAGGGCCCTTTCAAGAAGATGGTCAGGATACTTTTTATTGTGGTAGATTGTCCCACTTGCTATAATGTTATTCTAGGGAGGTCTTGGCTCTCTATGATGCATGCAGTGGCTTCAACAGTCCACCAATGTTTGAAATATGTTGTTCAAGGACAGGTGGGAGTTGTCCGAAGCAGTCAAAAGGTTGCAAGGGAATGTTATGCTACAGCCCTGGCGCCCCGGACGTTGGGGGCAGTTCGTATCAACGAGCAATAGTAATTTGAGGGGCTTTCTGCGGGTGAGGGTGAAATTGATGACCCCAGAGAGGCCCCTGGAGTATTAATACCAGTCGAAGAGGTAGAAACACATTGTTTAGAAGAAGGAAAAAGTGTCAAGATAGGGTCTAGAATGCCACTCGATCTGAAAAGAGAGATGTTAAAGTTTTTGAAAATCCATCAGCATGTTTTTGCTTGGTGCAATGGTGATGTTACTAGGGTTCCAGCAGATGTGATATCACATCACCTATCTGTCCGGAAAGATATAGCACCAGTAGTTCAAAAGAGAAGGGCTTTTTCCAAGGAAAAGGCTAATGTTATTGTGCAAGAGGTTGACAGGCTCACAAAGATGGGGCATATCAAGGAGTCTCAATATCCTTTGTGGACTGCCAATCCAGTCCTGGTAAAAAAGAAAAATGGCAAGTGGCGCATGTGCATTGACTTCACAGACCTCAATAAGGCTTGCCCAAAAGATTTGTATCCAGTTCCCCGGATTGACCAGCTAGTAGACTCCACCTCTGGGAATAAGCTGCTATCCTTTATGGATGCTTTCTCCGGATACAATCAGATCCAAGTAGATCCGAAGGATCAAGAGCATACCACATTTGTCACTGACAGGGGTCTTCATTGCTACAAGGTAATACCGTTTGGGTTGAAAAATGCTGGGGCTACTTATCAGAGATTGGTGAACAAAGCCTTTGCTGATCAGATTTGAAGGAATATGGAAGTATACATCGATGACATGATGGTGAAAAGTGTGGATGAGCAATTGCACTTGGCTGACCTCCAAGAAACTTTTACAAACTTAGTGAAAGTGAATTTGAAGTTAAATCCAGAAAATGTGTGTTCGGAGCCCGATCCGGACCAGCTTAATGCTCTATTTCAAATGGAGCCTCCTCGGAGTATTAAAGAAGTACAACGATTAACAGTGAGGTTAGCTGCTTTGAACAGATTTATCTCAAGGTCTTCGGACAGATGCGCCCCGTTTTTTCAAACTTTGAAGGGTGCGAAGGGATTGGACTGGACATCACACTGTGATGAGGCTTTCAATGAAATCAAGAAGCATCTGTCCTCTCCCAAAACCTTATTTAAACCAGTTGATGGAGAGACACTCTTCGTATATTTGGCAGTTTCAAGTTGTGCCATCAGTGTTGTGTTAGTAAGAGAGGTGGATAATTACCCTCATCCAGTGTACTACATTAGCAAAAGCTTGATAGATGCCGAAAGGCGCTATTTGAAACTTGAAAAATTAGCATTGGTCCTGGTAATAGCTGCAAGAAAGATGAGGCCTTATTTCCAGGCTCATCCTATTATCGTCCGAACATCTTTTCCTTTGAAGAATGTTCTCCAAAAGGCAGACATTTCAAGTAGGATGACTAAGTGGTCGGTAGAATTGGGGGATTTCGATATAGATTTTGCTCCCCGAACAGCAGTCAAAGCCCAAGCTGTGGCTGATTTTTTAGTTGAATTCCACTCTGATAGAGATTCGTAGCAGACTACTGAGATGAAAGACAAAAAGGTCTGGGTCGTCCGGACGGATGGTGGATCAAACACTACGGGATGTGGTGCAGGGGTGTGCTTGACTTCTTCATATGGTGACAAAATGTACCAGGCTATATGTTTTTCTTTCAGGGCTTCCAATAATGAGTCTGAGTACGAGGCAGCTATAGCTGGTTTGAAGTTAGCTTTTATTTGTGGGGCTAAGACGGTCAAGCTATTGAGTGACTCCCAGCTTCTTATCCACCATGCCCAAGGTCAATCTGAGGCTAAAAAGGAGCAGCTAGTGAAGTATTTACTTCTTCTTAAAAATGAAGCACTCAAGTTTAAAAGCATTACTTATGAACATATACCCCGAACAGAAAATAAGTTGGCAGATTCATTGGCAACCATAGCATACACAGAGTCGTATCCATGGATCCATGTGCTGGAGAGCCCCTCCATTCAACTTAATATGGGTAAAGAAGAAGAAATTTTTGAAGTACAAGTGAAACAACCTCAGGATTGGAGATTTTCTCTCCTGCAATACCTCTCCGACGGCATCGTGCCTCCGGATAAATCGCTGGCAAGAATACTGAAACACAAGGCTCATGGTTTTATCATACTGAGAGACATTATGTATAAAAAGTCTTACAGTAAACCTCTTCTGCGCTGTTTGCGGGATGATGAATCTCAAGTAGTCCTCTCCGAATTGCATGATGGTGAGGGATCAGCTCATTGTGGATTCAGGGCTCTAACGAGGAGAGTTTTACTGGCTGGCTACTATTGGCCATCTATCATGCAGGATGCTAAAGAGCTGGTAAGAAGGTGTGACCCATGCCAGAGATACAACAATGAAATTCATGTCCCAGCCATTCCTCTAAAGTAAATTTCTGAGCCTATACCTTTTGCTCGATGGGGGTTGGATTTAGTGGGGCCTCTCCCTATGGCGTCCGGAGGGCGCAAAACTATAATTGTTGCAATCGATTACTTTTCAAAGTGGATTGAAGCAGCCCCTTTGGCAGGAACAACATCAAAAGCCGTTATAAAATTCATTTTATCCAACATTTGTTGCAGATTTGGGGTTCCACGAAAGATAACGACAGATAATGGGCCACAGTTCGACAATAGGGAAATGGAGAGTTTATGTGCCTCAAGGGGTATACAACATTGTTTCTCTTCACCTTTCTACCCACAAGCAAATGGTCAGGTTGAAGTGGCTAACAGAACTATATTGTCCGGTTTAAAGAAGAATATGGAAGGGGCTGCTAGGAAGTGGCCTAGTTATTTACAAGAGGTCTTGTGGGCCTACCGGACAACACCTGGGGTTGCAACACAGGAATCACCCTTTGCTTTGGTTTATGGGATGGATGCGATAGCTCCCATAGAAGCAACTCTCCCATCATTTCGTGTTCACAACTTCTCTGAATGCACTAACGAAGTGGCAATCAGAGGTCAGCTCGATCTAGTAGAAGAAAGACGAGTTAAAGCTCACCTTAGAGTTGCACACTATCAGGGTTTGATGAGAAGCAGATTTGCTTCTAGAGTTAAAATAAGAGATTTCCAGCCGGGGTACAAGGTATTAAGGAAAGTCTTCTTACACACTAAAGAAAAGCTGCTCGGCAAATTGGCCCCGACTTGGGAAGGACCTTATATGTTTGTTGAAAGACTTAAACCTGGAACATATTGGCTAGAAGACAAGGATGGAAGAGTTTTGACCCACCCTTGGAATATCGAACATCTCTGGATGTACTTGGAGTAGAATTTGTTTAAATATTTACTTGTTTAAACATCTATGTAAATATTTAGGGGCATACTCTTTCCTACACTGGTGGCGCGGGGAGGTTTTAATGAGGTGTCCAGGTTTTTAATGAAATTTGATGCCTTCTTAAAAAATTTCCGAAGTGTTCTTACTTTGTCTTTTGTCACACCATCCGGATTGAAATAAAAGAGTGATGACCACTTAAACATTCGTCATCGGAGAATTTAAACACTCTCACTATGAAATAACTAAGGGCTATTTAAACACTAGCCATCAAAATTGAAACAGACTAGGAAAGAATGTGAGAATTGTGCAAAACGAGGATATTCATTGAAATGACTTAAGTGCCTTGGCCTTCCAAGGACTTTCAAATTGTAAAATAGAGTAAAAGATCTATCCGGTCAGATACCGGACACGCTTACAAAAAAGGTGCCTTGGCCTTCCAAAGACTTTAGTTTAGATAACGTGAAAAGTAAAAAATAATTCATAATTTAAGACTGAGCCTTTGAAGATGGCTCAGCCTCATCCATTTTCTTCTTCCCCTTGGGATCGTCTTTCTTCTCAGGAGGACCCTCCCCGGCATTTTCTTCTGCCTCGTTAGAAGAGGAAGCACTGGAGTAGTCATGCAAGTCTCCATCAGCCATGGTGTGGAAGGGAAGGTCTTCATACTCTACGTGAAGCCACAAATCACCCAAGTTCCTCTTTGGGAACTTCTAATGGAAGAGCAGGACCATGTCTGATTTCACCTTGGCATACATTTGCTCTTGAGTGTCGATCACGTTGTTGGCATAAGCATCGATCTTGGCTTGGATTTTAGCCTCCTGCTCCCTTAACAAATCAGCTTTCTCCTATGCAGCCTTGGACACTGTGTTCTCAAGCGCAATCTTGTCACTGATCAAGTTGTTGATAATTTGGTCCTTGGCCTTGGTCTCCTCTTTTGAAGAGTTGAGATCTTTCTGTACTCCGGACAACTTCTCCCAGAGATTCTTGATGGTGTCTTCCAGAGTAGCAACTTTGGTGGTCCACCCCTCCTGATTCTTTTTCAGCTCCTCGTTCTCCCCCTTTAAAATATTAGCATGTTGAGTGGCAGTGAGAAGGTCATCGGACAGCCTCTCCTTATCAGACTTGAGGTCTTTGATAATGTCGGCCTGACTTCGAACTTGCTTCTCCAAAGCAAGCATCGGCTGAACATTGCTTAATAAAGAGTGAGCAATAACATCCCTTTCACTTGAAAGAGTAAAGGTCTTACCATTAAAAGTGACGGTGTTTGAAGTAATCGGAGGGAGATAAGGCCCAGCAAAATCATCTCTGGGAGGTTGATGAAGTACTCACCAAGCCCACCAATACGAGTGATGTCTACCCCATCAATGCTAAGACCTCCCCCTTCGACCTCATCGGTTTGAAAGTCACCAGGAATCTCCTCTGCTTGTGTTGGGTCAGTGGGGTCAACTTGGAGGAGAGGCTCCGGAGGTCGGAGAGAAAGTTCATCACCCTTAGAGGTCTTTTTCTTTTTTGCCTCCATGTCTTTGTTTTCAGCTCCCCGTTTACGGTCTCTTTTGGAAGCCCTTGGAGGATTCGGGGAGTGAACTTCTTGCCTAACACTCTCCTACTTTACCACTTCCAAGAGAGCAGCATCAATCTGGCTTGGGGGTGGCCCTTCCGGATTGGTTAAAACAGCTTCCTCCACCTCAGCAGGGTCCGCTCCACCTGCCACTTTCTTGCCCTTCTTCTTCTTGCCTTTCCTCTTGAGCACTACATCCGGAGGGGGTTGAGTGGTGAGCTCTTCCCAAGTTAAATCCCTCCGGCCAGTAGTGTTCCAGAGGTGAGATCTTGCTAAGTTGCCCTCCGTGAAGGCATCGTGGAACCGGTTCCCCCACCGATCAGCAGCCCAAGCATTGATCTTGGTACAAGTAGTCTGCCCGGATTTTAGATAGTCACTGAAGTCCTTGGGCAACACTGCTAAGAAAAAAGATAAAAACAGTCAATTTAAGCAAATTTGATAAAAGAAGAGATAAGAATATAAAGAAAAAGTCCTACGGTCACTCCTCCATCTGCTGGTAAGGAGACTTGGGTTGACTCCGGCCTTGATTTTCCTCCCGTTTTCCCAAGCCCCACTTACAAATAGGAATTGAGTCCTCCAGTTCCTCTCCGACTCTAGCAGGTCATCTACAGCTTTGAAGTTGTCCCCCATATTGAAGTGGTAAAAAGGGATGTGGGGGTTTCTACAGAGGCTGGCCATAATAGCAAACTCTTCCATTGGTAGAGGGATCCCGGAGAGCCGAGAGGCCATAATCCAGGCCATAAGGGTGTACCAAACATTGGGACTCAGCTGGCTTGGACATAGCTTTATCAGATGAAAGTATCTGACAATCTCTGGGTCCAAGGGGAATCTGAGCCCCCAATTAAATAGCTCCGTGAAGATGACTATCTCGCTCAACTAGCAGTCCATGGGAGTTTCGGGGTCTATAGGAATTCTTATCTTCACGTTCTCCGGAATTCCCCATTTCGTACGCATCCGGCCCAGCTCAGCTGTGTGGATGGATGCGTAGTTGATCTTTTGCAGGGCGAGGAGGTACTTAACATTGACCTTGTGAAAACAAGACCCCACCCTTCCTTTGAGACACTCCGGCAGATCCGGATGCCTCAAGCACAACTTTTCTTTGCCCTTGTCCTTTTGAGCAGTAACGGCACCACTAGTCTGTCCGGAAGGCTCAGAATCGAATGGATCCTCTTCAATAGAGTCCTCCATTATTTCTTCCATGATTGATGAGGGGTTTTCAGTAGCAGTGGTAAGGGGAGGGTTTAGATTTGGCTCAGCCTGACTTTCGGACTGCTGAGTTTCAGTGTTTTCTTGGTTCCTGGCCTCCGGTTGGGGCTCTGGTGTAGACATTTCTCTTCGAGGACTAGAGCCAGTGCCCTCCGGACCAGACAACCTGTCCTTTGGTGCTCTAATGGGTGCCTCTGACCCAGTACTACTGTCCTTGGCACCCGATTTCGAAGGGGTGCCCTTAGAATCTTGACCCTTGACCAGTCGGCCTTTTCTTCGGTCAACTAATTTCTGAGGAGAGGTTTCAGCGTCTGACCCCATGGCTAAGAAAGGGGAGGGTTTTTTAAAGCTTGTAACTGTTAAACCTGGTTCAACGATGGGTTCCGACTTTTGAACCGAGGAGCCTGAGATAATAGGTGAAAGATTGGTTTGAAATAAGTTCTTCGGTTTGATTCCCTTTATGGAGGAAGAACCTTGGTCTGATTCTGTGGGTGAAGTTGCTGGTTTGTCGATGGGTGAAGCGGGTAAGCCTGCTGCGATGCGCCTTTCCCTTTCAACCTTTTTTGCCTTTTCTAATTCAGAGAGGTTGAGCTACCCGCCTTTGATCAAAGCGTTCCGAGCCGTGAACATAAACAATCTTGGTAAAAATTTGTTTTGGAGAGAAAAAGCTTTGAGGATTTGCAGAGTAAAAACGAGAGTGATGGTGAAATAGTAGAAAGCATTTCAATTTATAGTAAATCTGAAAAAGGAGTTTAATTCCTAGGAGAATTCGAAAAGATTGGTAATGATTAAAAGACGGCGCTGATGTCACCCTCTTTAATGAAGAAGTTGCTTTTTGAAGAAGGTGGGTGCGAGATTCAAGGTGAAAAACGGCTGAAGAAACCAACCAAAAAGTGACACGTGTCCCATAAACTATGGCAAAAAACCGTTTGGATTCACAAAGCTTTATCAGTCCGGATAAAGCCATAGCACAAGTCGAAAGACCTGTCCGGATAAAACTGCCCCTGATATCGAACTGTTTTTCAGGTTTTTTACGAAGGCATTTGAACAAACACCTAAAAAAGGGGCTCCTGATAAGTCTGAATATTGCTACCTCTCCGGACAGGGACAGTTCGGACCAAGATCACTAGACCGGACAGGGCAATTCGAACATCTAGCCCATTGGACTGTTCGGACTATAACAAAAGTACTTAAAAACCTAAACACTTCTTGGCTAAGCAGCTTGCTCTTCTACTTAGATCTCATGGGTCTTTGAACATGACCCGGGTCCATTAAACCTGACCCGAAAACCCATAAAGCCCAAATATAAGGGTATGAATACCCAACCACCTCCATTTAATATGGGTAATGAAAATTAAATACAACTAGGCTGCTTAATTCTCCCTCTACTCTCTACTCAAACATTAAACACCTACACACCTCCAAAAAACTCTAAAACAAATTACAAATTTACCCTCTGACAAAAATTAACCACATCACTGCTAACTCATGACGAATAATAAAGGGGTCTATCCTGGAACTATCACGAGCATCACATGCAAAAATATCCAAGTTTCTTCCTAGCAAGTCAAGCAATAATTGTTTAAAACCCAATCTAAATTCTTACATATTCATAGAAGAAGACCGTCTGCCACTGTTTCTTCAATCGAATCAATTTGGTATGCATATGGTTGTCCTGTCTCCTGAGGATCATCAACATGATCCGGCAGGGGAGGTGCTCGGCTATGGTTTTTTTGCACCCCCCTCGCTCGTTAATTCCTATCAGGGGGTTTGACGGGTTGATTGTTATAGGAAAATATAACAAAGCGTAACAAGTAAAGATATTATTTCTTTAGTCAGGAAAAAGATAAAATTATTCAGACCCAAGAGCTCATTTATACCCCATTTTGATCACATTTAACGGCTAATTAATACATATTCTTCTTATTTAGTACGTAGACTCATATTTATGAGAGAAATCCTAATTCTTCGGTCATTATTTCAGTCTCCTTTCATTAATATCGTTGACCAGTTGATTCCATGGGGCCCTTATATTCTCCATTAATTATCTCGTCTGTTACCACGTGCTTCGCTCGATCTAGTCTGCTCTGCTCGTCCTTCGTTTATTTGCTCCATAATGGCGTGAGTGCTTCCCTTATTATTGACTCCTGCTCGGCTCGCTTAGTGAGGCTTCCATTTAACCGCACTCATTATTATAGCACGACTCATCGTCATTTGTACTAATCGGTTTCCTCGTTGACTCTTATTTGCACCTCGGCTGGCCTTTGAAAATGTAGTTCTGCTCCGCACTGCCCTTCCATGAAGCCTTAGTCTATTTTCCAAGGTCTTATTTACTCAGTAGATGCTTGATTGTTTCTTTATTATCGACTCATGCTCGGCATGCTCGGTGAAGTGTCTATTTAGTTGAGTTATGCTTGGTAATAAAGACTTTTGTCATCCTTCGTCTATTAGTTGTCTTGTCGACTTCCTTTTGCTTCCCAATTGACCCTCGATGTTATAGCTCCGCTCTGCAATAGGCCTGAGTTATTTTCCATTTTCCCTTATTCAGCTTTGCTTTTATTATCTGCTCATATTTCTCACTTGCTCGGTTTGGACTTATATATGCATTCTTTCTTTTTCCCTATGCTCGGTCATATTATGTGATGAGAATTCTCTCACTAAGCTCATATACAACTAAAGTTTATTTCTATGTAAAACACCTCTAACTATGATAATTTATTGCATCAATATAAAATAAACTTTAGCTTAATAACTCATGGATCCTATTTATCCTACGGAAAATTTGATACTTATCAATACTAAAGCTCAAAAGTTCGACTCTGTAAACTAAATAATAAATATTAAAGTTTAAAAGATCAATCATATTGGAACCTCGATAATTTGGCACTACAAAAGTTACAAACATCAAATCATTTTCTTCTTTACTTTATTTAGAGAGGTTAGAGTACTCAAATAGGATATAGATATAAATATGTGGTTTTGGCCAAACCTACATAAAAAATAAGTATTATGTTATGTAATATGTGATTATGGCCAAATTAGAAAATAACTATGATGTAATCTATGGTTTTAGCCTACCTTAATTCAGGCTTGAATAATAAATGATCCATTGACTATGTACTTTAGTGGTAGATTGTCTTTCGACTAAAAAATATTTGGTGGAATACTATCCATTTTCGATAAAGTTATTCCCTCATGTGTGTTTATTGAAGGGACTAATTTCAAAATGAATAATTAAGGGACTAACGTTATCGAAAATGGATAGTCAAGAGACTAAATGTATCAAAATTGATAGTTAAGACGCGCATGAACTAACTTTATCGGAAATAGATAGTCAATGGACTATCATCAAATGTTTTTAGTTTAGAGACAATTTGTTACTAAAGTGGATAGTCAATGAAGTAATTATTGTCCACAATTTTTAACTTAAATATAAATTAAATTGGTTCATTGATACGTGGTTTTAGTCTAATTTAATACGGATTAATTTTATTGGATTAATCGACCAAAATTATAATTAGTTATTTGTTTAAGACAAAAAAAACTAGATCCGTGAATGATATTTATTTATTTTTATAATAGACGAGAGACGCAAAGGCGAAAATCCGATAGTTACAGAATGATAGACTAATAGTTATCGGACAAAAAAATTAAAAAAATAAACTAAACGAAATTGTGTACCCACAATAGTTAGAGGATGATAGACTAATAGTTACATGATGATAGACTATACGTTCCAGTAAAAAGAAAAGAATACGAGACGAAAGTTAACTGTGGATCGCGAACTTTTCTTTTACTTAATTAAATACTTTGAAACATTTAAACTAAACGAAATTGTGTACCCACAAATTTGATAATCTTATATAAAATACTAATTTTTCTATATCAGACACTAGTCCGTAGTTGACCCTTTTTTCCTATTACTTCTATGAAACAGTACGTCCGGCTATAGCCAAACCATAGCACTCTCGCTTAACAAATAAATCACACGTCAAAAGTATAGAGATATAAATAAATATGGAGTCTAAAAGTTAGATCAAAATTTTAAATAACGGATCATATTTGGAATATTTTATCACCCATTTATTAATAATTAGTTTTGCAGAAAATTATAATTTAATATCAGATATCTGTTAACGGTTTACTTTTATATAAATTATAATAGTACATTTTTCTAAAATATTAATATATTTGGGGTCACTTAAAATGGTGAGCTGTCTTGATTTTGTTGTTCCCTTTGTGCGTCTTAAAACAGTATCTAATGCAATTGTTATTAAATTATTTTTTATTATTTTATTTGTAACGTCAGTGATATTCTGGGTTTCTAATATAATATAGCCTAAAGAATACGGTAAGTCATCTATGTTTGGAATTTCCTTATTCTTAGTCTCTCTATTTTTCGATTGCTTAATAAATCCATCTCCATTATAATAAATGGCAAAGCCAATTCTTTTATTTAATTTTTTTTATAAAAAACAACAAACCAGTTTTTCCTTTTAAAAAAAATTGAATCCACACCAAACCAAACCAGTTTATTTTTGGTACTTGAGCTTCCATGCTTTCGTATAAGTGGTATTTAATCAATTTTAATTTAAAAACCTGAGTCTTAGTGAGTTATGATCTCGCACTAGTTAATTTCGTGTTATTGTTAGTATTATATATATATATATATAATAGTTAAAATATTTACTCTTAACGGATGTGAGATTATATAGTTTGGTGAACAATTATAGAATCTAAGCTCTAAGCATTTTTCTCATCTGGTATATGTGAACATTGTTTTGAGCATGTAAAAATTCTAAAAAATAAAATTAATTCGAATTATAATTTTTAGACTGTGATAGGCTTCTTTCTTTTATTGATGGATCAGTGTTTGTAATTTTTGTAATTCATGGCTACAGAAATGATTTGATATGATCGTCATAGGCTTCTTCTTTTTTGTTAATGGGTTAGTGTTTGTAGCTTTTGAAATCCATGGCTAATGTAATGATTTGATATGATTAGATATGTATATACATATAATCATGTATCGATTAGATTGGTTCAGTGTTATTTCCTCAGAAAAATAAGTCAGTAAATTACATGTATTAATACCTAATAACATGACACGAGGCAATTACGTTTCATGGATGGTTAACTTTGAAGAAATTGATATTAAGTACATGGTTAATTTATCGTTTATAGATTATAAAACAGAAAATATCAGTAGCCTTAATTCTAACATTTTTTTGCGATGTTGATGCATCATTTTGGTCAAGTTCCAACTTTTGAGGATGGAGATTTGAAGCTCTTCAGTAAAATATATTTATCGTGTAATACCTACCTAAATTGATTTGTCAAAATTGATATTTTCAAAAATTGGTTTATAAGTTGGCACACTGAAATATCAAAATGAGGGCTTCGTAAAATTGACAACATGGTATAAAACTCTTATCCTTCAATTATAAATGCATGCTTAAATTTTTATAAACTTTATAATCACCGTAATCCAATACAATTTTGGTATTGTGCTAAAACAATTAGGGGGTCTGCATAATCCAGAACGATTACCCAGTACATAACCCATGAGTACAAAGACAAAGACACCAAGTTATTATGTCATGTTGGATCATTCAAGGCTCATCCAAGGTTGAGGCATCAATATCACTGTGGAGTGAAGATGGAGGGCACCAGTTTGACCCGGTACCTTCAAAACTAGCTTGGGTGAAAATTTCCAAGTCGATGTTTGGCTAGAATTTAGCTCCAGCAGTTGTTGAAAAGAACAAGACTAAACTGGCTAAAGTTCTTATTTCCATAATTGTTCAACAACCTATATAATCCCACATCAACTAAGAGTAAATATTTTGACTCACTAAAATAAGGGGAGTTTGTAACTCACTAAAATTAAGCTCAATAAGGGGAGATTGTAACTCACTAAAATTGATTTAAGTTTTTTAATTCAACTGGACTGGAATATTAGGTGTGCCGAGTCATCTTATTGAGTGGACTGGGTTATTAAGTGGGTTACGGTTGATAATGAAACTATTTAAATAATAATATTAACTTTTTAATTATTTACTGTGTCCACATCAGCATCCTATGTGGAAGCTGATGTTGAAGGTTAAAGGGCAATAATGGACAGAAATAAAGGCTCGAGTAAAAAAAGATTAGTTTGTTGTAATTTTTTATAACGTTGGAGACCCGTTTATTACACAAGTGAAGGATATAAAATATCGTGAGACAAGTCGCAAATATAAGAAACTTTCCATATGTTTTAGCTTATATTTGATGAATTTCTTTCTCCTTTTAGGTTTAAACATTAAAGAAAAAAAATCAATAGCATATCAAGTTCCAAACATTAATAAAATGGATTATAATTTGTTAGTAGTACCTCTGTATTTAATATAGATGATTCCATAAATATTCAACATACAAAAACGTTCAAAATATTAAAGAAAAAAGCCAATGAGATTTTAAAGAGATAAGCTAAAAAAAGAAGAGAGAAGTTATCAAAAGTAGTAAAAAATTAATAATTGTTCATAATTTCTAAAAAAATTGTATAGTGCTTTATATAGTAATTATGGTGGACTATTGGGTATGGTTAGCCTATTTTGGCTATTTCATCTCATTAATTCACTAATAGTAAACACATTTAATCTTTATTACACAAAATACCATCAAAGTTACATATTTGTTAGGTTTATATTACAAACTAAATATCGGGTTAATATTTAACTGGTCCGACAAACTTGTGAGATAAACCCTTCATTTATCACATATATAGTATTTTCAATTTAGACTTAATTTTCCAAGAGCCTTAAGTTTTGTGTGTTGATCTCCCACATGGAATTTATGAAATCTAACTTTTAGTCATACATATTGCGCACTGGCATTTGATAATGTTCCATACATAGATGTGATTAATTTCTTTTCGATTAGGTATAGCCTGGCCCATGACCATCAATATTTGTCATCTTTTCGTAGTTATAAATTTAAAATGAAGGCATAAATGTTATGGTTGGGACCACGAGCTATATTTTATAAACCATTATGAAAGATTTTGTTGTTGTTATGTTGTGCATGATGATTCGGTATGCCCATAAGACTTTGTAAAGTATGGCAAGCTAGTTTTCTATAGCACATTCAATGAGGTAGTCTATTTTTATAAAAAGGTTCAGATGATTATTTCAACATACGTATTTTTGGGATGAAATGATGCCCTATAGTTTTGCTTGATTGATTTGGTTCAACAAAGTAGTATTAGTTATGCATTTTGAAATTAAAATCTATTATCAGTGGTTATTACTCTGATGATTCAATATCTACATAATATGCTTGTCTTGAGAAAGTTAATTATTATTTTCCCGATTTTTTGCCAATTATTCAGACTAAAACTTTATCATAGTAACCTTATGTATGGTTTAAATGGATGACTTACCACAAGTTACGAGTCAGTAAGTAACCTTATGTAACGTGCTCCACGAATATGAGCAACTTAATAAATTAGTGTGTGATATCCCCTAAATGATATGTAGATGTATATTTTTGGAGTTATCCATCAAATATGATGGTCGTTATGGTTATAATTGTGTTAAGAGCTATTTTGAAGCTTGAGATTTAATGAAAGCATGAGGCTCGAACATAATGTTGGAATATTAAAGCTTTACTCATCATCGTATGAATTGGTCATGCCTTAGATTGTATATGCCTCAAAGGATGGACTCATTTTTCTAGCGACCATTATTAACATTAATGTAAGTTTTTCCAACTACAAAACATCAAAAAATGACTTACTCACATAATATATTGATTTGATTAGTCCATTCTTCTCTAATCAAAATTATTACTAACGACATAGTTTGTTACTGAAATGTATACGTATAGAGGCTCATCAGGGTTTGTTTTAGATAAAATCTCCACAAAGGCTAATTTTTTTTATTTTGATGAATGTCAGATCATATTGAAAACTTTGGTTGAGTCGGGTTACATTTTCAAAGATTTAAAAGAATAAAAGATTTTTTTGAGGATTATGCCAAAATCCAAACTTATTTTATGTTAATCAGGGTTCCATGGCTGACAAGATATCGAGCTGGTTTAAATCAGCTTTGATTTCCTTCTCGTTAACCATGTAACCCAAGAACTTTCGAGACCGGACACCGAATATGTATTTTTATATATCTGATCTAATATTGATTGACCGAAGGTTTTTGAATGTTTATGTGGAATTAACGATATGGTCACCATACTTGTTTTTTGTGAGTAGAATATCCTCGATATATGCTTAAAAATTGCGACCGAGCTAATTAATGAAGGTGTTGTGCTAAGTGTTGGTAAGTATTAGTTGCATTTTGATGCCAAATGACATAACCTTACAGCAGTGTAACCCTCATTCGGGTTGTAAAAACAATATATTCTTGATCATCTATATATATTAATTTGTTTCCTCAAGTAACAATTACCACTTAATCGATAAGTCAATTAGGGGATGACTCTTTCTGATAAAATAATTCTTTCCTAAATATGGAGCCACGGTTATGAAAGGTAATCGAGAAAGAAAATGACTACGAATGTAATATAATTATTTTTAGAATGTAATTAATCCCTTACATCTATGGTTTTTCCATATGTTGTTGATATGGAAAATTAACATTGGAACACCAATGTGAATCTGATGTTGTATTCATCATGTTCAATATGTATGTTCTCTATCAATTCTCCCTTATGATTGTGGTGTATATGCTACAAGTGTAGATAAAATTTGATTAGGTAATGAGTCGTAATAGCCTGGTATATCAAAACCTTGAACTGCAGAAAATGAAATATTACTTCAACTTCATTGTTGGGAGTGTAGTACTAGATGTATCCTCTATGTTCTCAAACTCCTTTAGTGAAGCCAAAATGTGATCATGATCGTGGTTGAATGCAAGAAACATAAGCTTGCCCGAATTTGTAATTTTGCTAACAAGTTTTCTTCTCTTGATCCATAAATGGCTCCTAAGAAGAATAGAGCTAAAAAAATAATCTGCCAGTACCTTTCCTCATCTTAAAGTGGATGAAAAAACATATTTTTTAGACTAGTTCTTTGGTTAGTTGGCTAGTAGCCATGACCACCAAAAGAATAACATAGTTATTTAGGGAAGAATATGGTATTCCTTATGGTATTATATTACATCTATATATACCTCACCCAACTAACTGTTAATAAGTTGGGCACGATACTCAGCATGGTGCTAAATTAAAGGCCCTATTGAACCCCCTTTTAATATAGATATTTATTGTGAGAATAAGATCATTAATTTAACATTTTCTGACCATCGTTGGAAAATATTGTTTGTGTTTGTAACTAGAAAGTGGGAGTATCAAACTGAAAATTAATATGTCCATATTAAACGAATGTGGATGAATACACGTAAGATAAGATTTATGTAACTCTAGTTTGGCTTGTTAATTTGTTATATGCTTTACTTAATTTTTGTTCATGCTTTTCTTACAAGGAAGATTCGGGTAATATCAATAAATTTTAGGAAACTTTACGAGGGGAATGATATAAATTCCTTGCCAAAAGTTAGTCAATTTGTTCCCTAGTGTTTTATTTGTTTTTTATACAGGTAAGTTTCTTGTTAGCGAGGCTTTGGCCTATCCCAGAACTTATGATGAACGTTGATGATAAATTGGCCCTTACAGTGACCGGGAAGGAAATTATCTCTGAATATTTACAAGGTTCCCTTTTGTAACAAATGTATATCAAGAACAAATTTAGGATTGGTCTAAATGTGCCTAAAAATGATAAAAACGGTGATGTGGTATCCTTGAGAAAAATTATTAGTAAGAAAATATAAGATGAGGTTTAAGCAACATTGTCACTCCAGAATAAAGAAACCAAAGGTTCAGAAGAGAACCAAGACCGCCAGAAGAATAAAAGTGTGGTTGTGCTAAATCATGCACATCCGTGGGAGATATATCGCCGACTGGTCAAAACATGGATGTAAACATTAGTGTAATTCTACCTTGTATTAAGTAGGTTTTCGAGGGAGTTAATGAAATTAATTATCTGACTCGAGCTGGTTGATAGGGCCAATATGTTGTTAAGGGGATTTCTTATACCTCAAAATTTTATTTTTTCTTAATTTTGTTGTGTACTATGATGTTGACTTTATGGTGTGTAATAAACTTGAATATGTGACATGTCGTATATTATATCGAACTTAACTTGATGTTAACAATATACGTATTTATGTGATCTAGTCGTGATTGGTCGAATATGTAGTTGACTCGTGAGTCTAGGCATAGTATGACCCATTGCGTAACCGTATGACTTTTTAACCTTAGGCTTGGTCGAGTGACCATGTTCACTTATTTGACATTTTAAGTAAGGGATTAATATGGCCACTCACATAGCCCTAGAGGTTTGGTTCGTGAACCATATCGCTACTTTGAAACTTTAATTCAATGTCCAGTATGGTCGCTTGCGTACCCTTATAGGCTTGGTTCGTGAACCATTTTGTTGCATTGAAATTTTAGTTAGGGCTCAGTATGCCACATGTGTAACCTTATGGTCGATCAATCTGAGGCTTGGTTTATTAACCATGTTCGCATAATTATCGTTATATACGACCCTCCGTTCTATAACTGTGTATCACGTGGCTTAAAACCTTTTCTAACAAAGACCTGACTTGGCTTATAGACTTTATAACATCAAGATTATTTGGTTGAAATTTATTATAGCATGGAGATCACTCGATATATCTAGCATGAAGATCTGTCATTATGATTCACGGGAGGCCAAACCTATAAAATATTTGACTTTGCAGGGATTCGCCAAATTTCTTGCGCTCTCGTCTTGTAGTAGGCTTTTGCTTTAACCCATTTTGTAAAGTAGTCAACGACCAACACAAAAAGTTATAATTTTCATGTAGCCATGTGTAGAGGTCCTGCTAATTCGATCATTCACTTATCAAATAGGCAAGGTACTAAGACTATATTCATTGGTTTCATATGCAAATGGATCGTATTAGTATGTTTTTGAAACTCGCCGCATCCTTGGACGATAGCCTCAACATCCGCTGCTAACTTGGGCGAATAAAAACCTGCCAAAATGAATCAGTGTATTAACCTTTAGTGGTCATAATAGTCCCCGATGATCTTCTCGTGCAAGTCTTTAAAAATAATGATATATTTATCTTTGTTTTGAAAACATCAAATCAGTCAAGTGACGTTTTTTTCTGTAGAGGAAGTCGTCAATAATTGTGTGCTTAATCGCTCATATTCATAGTGTTCGGGCCTCGACTTGCCTTTTAGGAAGGACATGATCTTGTCACCGAGTTATACCCATCGGCCGAGGTACCCCCGATTATAAAGTGATAATTAAAAGGTACTACGTCAAGAAAAGTTACAGTTGAATGACATTATACAAAATAGAACCATACAAAGAATTAATAGTTCTGAGGCACCCTTGGCATAATAACACAAGGAAAAAGACATCGAAGAAAGAGCTAGGCGTCGCTCGTGTGAAAGCATAATCGTACCATGGCCGACGCTGAATATTAATCCGTGTAAAAGCTGACTAGTACCTCGATTGATGCTAAATAGTGGTTAAAAAATAGAGCCACTAAGAGCAGTAACAGAGCATCACTAAAGACGTGGAAATTGTTAAGTATGAGATTTATTGCACACAAATTAAGTACTAAGAGTTTTAGAGAGAGAAGGGGAAAGAATGATTAAGTTTTTAGAGAGAGAAACATTTAGTATTGCACAGATTTAAGAATAAAGTGTTGCGTGTATTATTTCATAATCTCTCTTCCTATTTATAGGCCAAGAGAACGTCATAACATAAACGGTTATATTTTATGGTTAATTGCATTTTAACCTTTTTACATTTGTATTTACTTTTAGTTTCATCCTTACAACTTTATAAAACTATTTACAATAACATTGACTTCGAATTGTTTTAAGTCCTCAATAATTTATATTATTATCAGTAGCCCTTAGTCCTTATGAAAAATGTTGAATAAAGACTAGAATTTCCTTAGACCGGCTCATACTAAAATCAATAATTATCATACTTTAAATCATTTCTAATTAAAATTACCAATCGTTACCCTTTAAGCCGCCTTAAGCTGTAACTGTTTATTTTTGTACTTGAAGCCACCTCGTACCATTACTGCTCATACTGTATTCAAGGTTGCCTCGAATCTAAGTTGTTAATCTTTATACTTTTAGATCACCTCAAATCAGAGCTACCCATTATTATATTTTAGGTTGGTTAGAATCTTTATGAAATATCTCCTAATTCGCTTCAAACCTACACGTGGCTTTTCAATCATCTCTCTAATGACAACTAGAAATGTATAGAATACCCTAGTACGCATGTATCATGCTATTAATTATGACAATTTACATGTTTCAATCTACTTTAGAATACGAAATCGTTTGTCGGTTTGCTTTTCAACCAATATTTGTTGTTAACCCTTCATATTCTCTTCTTATCTTTTTTCCTTTACTCATTCCTTTATAAATACTCTTTCCATATTCATTTTCTATTCATATACAAATCCTAATGAAAGAAAGATAAAGAAGCCTGAAAACTTCATTCCAGCACCACCTTCATCTGAAACACCATCTTCTCTGATTCACCTTCAACTCTTCATAGCCTAATTATGAAAAACCAAAATCTGATAAAAAAACCTATTTTTGGTCTTTACGATTATTTGTGTATTAGTGAAAGAGCTGCTGAATATCCAAAGGAAGAACTGATAGACAATTCATCAAAGCTCTCAACTCGTACTACTGTGTACAGAACCTTCAAACCTGGCTAAAGTTCTTCTGGAAATCCTAGTCCTTCAACTTTAACCTGTGAAATTTGCCAACAACAAACCCTTGAATAATCAAAACCCAATCCAATCCAAAGCTCTTCACAAGCACATTCTAATTCAACTCCTCCTCCGATTAATCACAAGGAGACATCAGGAAAATCTTCTCAAAGAACACCCAAAACATCTCTTGCAGACAACAAAAACCCTCCTCGAATTACTCGCAAAGAAACACATCGAATCAAATCAAAAACTTACTCTCACCAAAACCAACCTCCTCGTTGAAGCACATTTGTGGCTATGAGAGATTCCGAGGACATTCTTGCTTCACAGAATCCCACATCTTCTCATCCCTCAAATAAGATGGTTGTGACTAATAGAAAGTCGTAAGAAACTCTTTCGGTGATCAACCAATAAACCACAATAACTGCACCAACTAATTCTCAATGTGTAACTAGCAACACCGCCCCACCTCAGTTTTGAGATGAAGCCTTTGAGGAAGATGCTGAATCAGATTCGAGGACAGAAACCGACTCTAATCTTCAAAACATATAAAGAGATATTGTCTTTGAGTCTGAAGATAATGCTTCAAAGAAGCCTGTTGCCTTTGAGGACCTAATAAAGCAAACATACCAAGATAAACAATGCGTTAATAAAAAAATTGTTGAATCTAGTTCAAATAATTTTTTGATGTCTAGCAAGACATACAATAATTATTATGATTTCTTTGTCCCAGGCTCCTGACTGATTTTACCATAGAGGCCAACGATGGACAATAACTCCCCCCCCCCGAATACAACTTATAACTTTCATCATTTATAAAGATAATGCTTCAAATAAGCCTGCTCCTAAGAAAAAAAGAAAAAAAGAAACCCATTGGATTACCCGAAGAGATTACTACAAGCCTACATGTTTTTTAAAGGCAGTCATCCCCGAATATATTATTGCACTCAAGAATATGGCATACGAATATTACAATCAATCTGATGTAGAGCGTCTAAAATGACAGTGGGGTCTTCCAGATAATGTTATACATTGTCTTCCAGAAGTAGGAGAAAATCCATTCTCTTGTGGAGAAAACGAGCTTGTGGTCAACCCTGAGATCATCAATTGGGGTCTTTGATTGTCATTAGATCCAATGGTAATGGACTACTTCGAATCCTGGATCTTTGTCCAACATAAGCAAGCCTAAACTTGTGGCTCACTCTTATGTCTAGTATAATGGCCTCAAGACTTTGGAAAATTCCCTTATCAATCAAGGAATTCATCTCATTGACCAAACTCTCCAAAAATTTGGTGTTTCCATTCTACTACTTGACCCTCATAGATTATTTCAAGTTGATTGATGACCTCCTCGAAGCTGAAAAATTCTAGAAGTATATATTTATCTTTATCTTTGAAGCATGGGAAAATGACAAAGAGATATCTGAGGAGAACCCATCAAGGCTCAATATCAAATGGAATAGGTCTAGTAGGTGATTTAACCTCACTTGTTGTGTCTTTTCATTATACTTAAAATCTTTGTCATTTTCTCCCTTTTTTATATCTTAATTGTTATATGTAGAAATTCTGAGATGGTATAAAACTCATAAGAAAATTGCTCAAACCAAATTTTCCAAGTTGTTTGAATGGCAAACAAACATGGGAGAATGAGTTACATAATGCCTTTTTTCTGATGAATTTCGTTAATAGTCATCTGTGGAAAATCTTCCAAAATTCTACCGTTCATGAGGATGAGTTAATGGAACCCCCGAATTTAAAAGACGTGGTGAAAAGGTTAACAGACTCTTGATGCACGAGTCATCTTACCAATTCTAAATAGATCACAAAGCCACCTGCCTCCAAAAAAGAAGGGGAAAAAGAAACAAGGCAAATTCAGCTCTTCCATTAATCCAACTACGAAGAAAACACAGAGGAAACCTAAAAGAAAAACTAAAGAAACTAATCCTTCAACATGAAGAAGGATCTGAGGCTGAACCTTCAAAGAAAAGTAAGAAAACCACTGCCTCGAAGAAGAATAAGAAAAGCTCTTCAAAAACTCCTCCAACCATTAGAGCAGAAAAAATGTGAATGTACCTCCCCCAAATCCCACTCCAGAAGTCGAAGAGACAGAGGAAAAAGAGGAATTTGTAGAAATAGACAACCAAAGAGATGATAATTTGATAAATGAGGACCTAATTGGTGCAGATGGCTTCAAAAACATTTACAGAGACTTGGACCATGAAGCCCAACAAATCCAAAAATTGGCAATCAAATTTCAGTAGCCAACATACCTCGGATTGTAAGTTCAAATCCTTCACAAACTTCTTCATCAGATATTCTTGCTCTCTATCAAGTTGGAGGATATGGCCGAAGATGTCATCTGGTGGAAGAAAGAGGCTGATTACAACAAGAGGTTGAGAGATATTTATGGCAAAAACCTCCTCAATCAATTTCAGTCATTCCAAGCTGACAGATCGGAATTTCTCGGAAGAGTCATCCAAATCAAACGACGTTTGAATACCATCATTAGGGAAGAAAAAAAAATTGAAGTTTAAGCATCAAAATAATCTAAATGAGCTCAAGGAAAAACATGAAACAAAGATAACCGAGGAGCACACCAAGTACTCATCTCTACAAGAGTGGCTCAACAAAAGTGAAGAGGAAAATAATAAAGAAATTGAAGAGTTGGAGTTACGCAAGCCAAAGTTCGATGAAGAAAAACGTCTTGCTGTCAAAGCTACAAAGACCCAAAGTGGACTGGATAGCCTGGCTGCTATTAAAAATACCAAACATAAAACAAAAATCATTTTGCTTCGTGAATTTCATGGAGCATTTCCAAAGGTAAATTTGTCAGATTTTTGGAAATCAATTCCAATAAAATGGCGTCGTAGTGAAGCTTTAGAACTTGTCCCAACTAAATCATCTGAGAAAACTGAATCAAAGAAAGATGAAGAAGCCTTTGATAAAAAAAGGAAACTCTTCAAAATGAGGCTTAGACAACGCTCTTGATGAAGACAAAGAAGATTGAAACTTGATGTTTGCATTAAAATATTTCTTTTTGTGTTGCTGAATCGCCAACTTTCGTGGTGATTGTTGTTATGTTATGACTATTTTATTGTTGTTCGTTTTTTAGAAGTGCTTAAACACTTAGCACTTGAATAAACTTTGTTGGGCTGAAATATGCCTTTTTATTTAGCTTGGCTAAAAATGCCTAATTAACAATGCTTTAAATATGCTTTAAAAAGACGTTAGCACTTCGAATACTACTATTATTAGAAATAGCTTTTAATGAATATTTGCATCTAAAATATTATCGGGAACCGACTCCGTAACACGTAAGAGACATCGTAATGACCTTGATATTCACTTAGTTGACGACTCTTCGTATCATAATTTTAGGGAATCGATTGCAAATCTAACTTTGAATGACAATGATTTGAGAGGAATTATCACACCCTACGAGGATGCGCTAACAATCATTGCTAATATTTCGGAAGTCATGGTAATAAGAATATTAATAGATAATGGTAGTTCGGCCAACGTTATCTTTAAGGTGAGCTACAAACAGATGTTGAGAGTACCTTTTCTAAGGACAACAGACAGAATACTAGTGAGTTGCGAGGGATAATCAACCAAATATGTGAGAGAGATTGAACTACCAGTCACAGTCAAATATGACAACACCAAAAAGATGATCCACACTTTGTTTATGATCGGAGAAGCCCCCATAATCTACCATGTTATATTAGGGAGACCGTGGTTACATAAGCTTGAGGCCACGACTTGTTCATTTAGGTAGTGTATCAAGTATCATATGGGCAATTTTGTGAGAATAATAATAGGCAACCAAAGACAAGCGAGGCAATGTTACACCATACTAGACCCTTCCAAGAAAGCCAAATATTAATTAACAAACTCTAGGGTATAAGATTACTAAGGACGACCCAGGGAGAATGAAAAGGAAGAGGACACCCCTCTCGAAGAGGAGAATGTCACATTGGAAGAGAGAAATGTTGTTAGAATAGATAATAAACTCGAACAAAACTTTAAAAACAGTTTGATAGTTTTGTTGCTGAAAAATGAGGACATGCTTGCATGAGATGTGGAGAAGGTATAACAGGTGTAGACCCAAATGTTATCTCTCATCCATTGGCCATCCATAGTAGTGTTCGGCCAGTAAGACAAAAATGGCGGGCTTTCTTCCCAAAAAAGTCAGAAGCAATATTCAGGAAGCTTGATAAGTTAAACAAGCTGGGTTATATCAGGCAAGCGAAATACCCAATTTGGATTGCTAACCCAGTATTAGAAAGAACAAGAATGGGCAATGACACATGTGCGTAGATTGTACAAATCTCAAGCAAGCCTGTCTGAATGATGATTTTCCCTTGCCAAGAATTGACCAATTGGTTGATGCCACTTCCGTAAAAGAGTATATTTCATTCATGGACGTATACTCCGGGTATAATCAAATATCTATGAACCTAGTGGACGAGGAGCACATGACCTTTTCAGATCGAAGGAGACCTCTATTGTTATAAGGTCATGCCATTTAGACTAAAGAACGTCAGATCAATGTATCAGAGGCTCATCAATAAAATATTCGAAGGGTAATTAGGAAATCATATGGAAGCCTACATTGATGATATGATTGTGGAAAACCACTCGGAGGAAAAGCAACTTTAAGTATTAGGGATGGTCTTCTAGACACTACGAGGGTATGTATTGAAATTTAACCATTTTCAATGTTCTTTTGCTATTCGTAGTTGAAATGTTTTGAGTTTTATTGTTAGCAAGAGGGGAATTGAGTTCGAACTCTCTCAGCTAAAGGCGATACTAGACATGAATCCTTCAAGAGATATAAAATAAGTACGAATTCTAATGGTACGGCTAGCCGCCCTTTCCTGGTTTATTTCTAGATCATCCAAAAAAGTCAACCTTTTTTTCTAAATCCTAAATGGGGCAACAAATTTTAACTGGACGTGCGAATGTTTCGAGGCCTTCCAAGCATTGAAAGAGTAATTAACATCTTTATAAGTGCTAAGGATATCAGATCCTAGAGAACACCTATACATGTACTTGTCACTGTTAATACATGTAGTGAGTGGGGTGCTTGTACGAAAGACGAAAGACGATAGGAGTTCACAGGCCGGTGTTAATACATGCAGATTTAACTCCAAGCTTAAACTTCGAAGCTTCAACGTAGGTGACTTAGTAATGAAAAAGGTTTTCAAACGAGTGCAGGACAAAAACACAGGCAAGTTGGCTCTGGATTGCGATGTACCATACATAATCGTTTCTAAAGGACATCACGAGGCCTATAGACTGGAAGACGTATAAGGTAATTCATTGAAACGTCCATGGAAGGTAAATCATTTGAAAATGTAATACCACGCTAGTTAAGAGCGGTTGTGCACTATTTTCCCTTTTAGTGGCGCTTAAGGGTTTTTAATGAGACGCATTGTAAGCCAAAACTATTAATGAAGTCACTTTTTTTGCCAAGTTATTG
This sequence comes from Limnanthes douglasii subsp. nivea, assembly GCA_036936605.1. NCBI lineage: Eukaryota > Viridiplantae > Streptophyta > Magnoliopsida > Brassicales > Limnanthaceae > Limnanthes > Limnanthes douglasii. Next base: position 219,145,990 of record JAUPFV010000004.1, read on the forward strand.
TTGCATTTTATTCTAAAAAACATGATTCTCCATAACTTATAATTATCAAACCGAGAGGGGGAGGAGGAGGGGGGGGGGTGTCACCAACTATCATAACAACGAAATGGCTAAAGGCAATCACATCTAACCGGGTACGCAACGGGCCATATTGAGCCTTGATTAAATACAATCAATAAAAATAATTAATGTATATCACAAGCCTTGAAGGATACGGTAGGGGCCATACTGAGCTCGAGCTATATAGCTCAATAAAGCAAACCAACTGAAAAAGTCACAATCTATAAGACCACGCTAGGGGCCATACTGAGCCCAGGTTGATAAAACTTATAAAGCGAGTATGACTATAAGTATTTCTTATAGTCACGCAACAAACATAATTAGAGAGATAAAATTTCAAGTATGTGAAGCTATGGCACACATAGCAAAAATAATGCACGATAATAGTTCAGTTTTAAAATAAGTTACACAGAATTTTTCAACAATATCGCCATCCTTGCCAGACCCACCCTCTGGTAATCCAGGGTTAGTGGGCACGACATCCGGGGAAGTAGCAGAGGGATCATCAACTAATCCCTCAGACGACGAGGGAATTTTTTTTCACAAAAGGGCAACAACCTACGTCACCTTTTCCACTATATCTTCTTCTTCTCCTCCATCATCAATAACTCATGGTTTCTCTTCAACTGGCATAAATTCCCTAAACTGACCCAACTCTATATCGGCATTTAGTTTCCAAATTTCAATGATGGTCTCTTTCCGAACCCGCTCGAGGTTTGGCTTCAACCTTCCCAATGCCTCCTATTGGCCGTCGACACATGCCTTGGTAACCATTTCATTCTACTGTCTCTCAGTATGCTCCAGCTCCAGCCTCAAATGAGTTTTTTCTGATAAGATAACATTGTTTTTAAAACGAACTTTGTTGTTGGTAATAGAAGACTCCTCAACTTTAGCCATAAGCTTAAAATTTTGATAAATCAACTCAGTCGCACGCTTTGAAAGAACCTCATTTTGACCCGAAAGGTCCCCCACAGTCTTAGTTAGCTCCTACTTGGTAGAGATAACAGCTGTCAGACGACTACCAAGATTAGTTTTCTCATTCAGCAACTTTTCACAATATGCCTTGGAGGCGTTATATCCTTTTTTGTAGCAAGCAAGGTCGGCATAAAAGATTTTCACAGAACCAAAGGATAGGGGCTCAAACTAAAAAATCGTCCATGATCTTTGCATCCACAGGGTTCATCCTACGATAGGCAAGTACCATCGAGTTGTGGTAATTCTGTGTGAAAGCAAATGTTAGAGAATCCAAAAAAGTTAAAATACAGCGATTACCTAATCATAAAGATCAAAACAAACATAAACATGTACCTCTACCGATAATTCCAATTAGTGTTGCAGGAGGTCCAGCATGCTAGCCAGACCCACCCTCTGGTAATCCAGGGTTGGTGGGCACGACATCCGGGGAAGTAGTAGGGGGATCATCAACTAATCCCTCAGACGACGAGGGAATGTTTTTCACAAATGCAGCAACAACATACGTCACCATTTCCATTATATCTTCTTCTTCTCCTTCATCATCAATAACTCATGGCTTCTCTTCATCTTGCATAAATTCCCTAAACTGACCCAACTCCATATCGGCATTCAATTTCCAAATTTCAATGATAGTCTCTTTCCGAACCCACTCGAGGTTTGGCTTCATCCTTCCCACTGCCCCCTATTGGCCGTCAACATATGGCTTGGTAACCATCTCATTATGTTGTCTCTCAGTATGCTCCAGCTCCAGCCTCAAATGAGTTTATTCTGATAAGATAATATTGTTTTCAAAACGAACTTTGTTGTTGGTAATAGAAGACTCCTCAACTTTAGCCAGAAGCCCAAAATTTTGACTAATCAACTTAGTTGCACGCTTTGAAAGAACCTCGTTTTGACCCAACAGGTCCCCCACACTCTTAGTTAACTCTTCATTGGAAGAGACAACAGCTGTCAGGCGACTACCAAGATCAGCTTTCTCCTTAAGCAACTTTTCACAATATGCCTTGGAAGCGTTATATCCTTTTTCGTAGTAAGCAAGGTCGGCATAAAAGATTTTCACAGAACCAAAGGACAGGGGCTCGAACTAAAAAATCGTGCATGATCTTTGCATCCACAGGGTTCATCCTATGATAGGTAAGTACCATCAAGTTGTGGTAATTATGTATGAAAATAAATGTTAGAGAATCCAAAAAAGTTAAAATGCAGCGATTACCTAATCATAAAGATCAAAACAAACATAAACATGTACCTCTACGATAATTCCAATTGGCGTTGCATGAGGTCCAACATGCTCATGCTCTTATACAAGGTCATATCAGGGTAGTGATTCAATTGGTGAAACATACGAGTATATGTCTTTAGCATATTGACAACAATAGGTAGGTCATGTAATTCAGCTTGGGAGGAAGATTTTAAAACAACTGGACCACCAAAAACAGCAATGTTTGGAGGGTCAGACGTGATAATACCGGCAGCAGGTTGACCATCATTTTGACCCATAGGAAATAAGGCTAAATGAGGGATGTTCATTTCTTTAGAAGGAGGGGTACTCGAGACAATTCGACTGTGGTTGGTGGAATCTAGCGGTGCCGTATCCTATTTACTAGTACCACTAAAAATTCCTCCAATCCTAACCTTGTTAGAATTTGTATGCTCATGAACAAAGAGAAGGGT